>OX376071.1:13125000-13750000 GCA_947361185.1 Charanyca ferruginea | reverse complement strand
TTATTTATTTCAATTAAACCATTATAAGGCACTTTTGAACGTCAAATGAGAGAAAATTGATTCTAGTTGCCCATTCCAAAAGGTAGTTTTGTATGGAGAAGAATGGGCAAGAAACTTCATACTTATTCTTTTAAAAATGATGTTACCAATATTTGAATTTACACGAATTATATAATTGATATGAACTCCTTGCTATTTTAGAAGATTTTATGTTATATTGTCATACTGTATATTTGTCACATTTGTCACTACTGTCTGTATTTTTAATGTTGAATAAAACCAATGTTTCCTATGGTTTTGTCTTTAGCATGTATCAATTTATTCAACATTAATTTTGTGTTGCTCCGTGTCTAATATGCCTACTAACGAAAAAGAAAAATCTTCATCGATGTCGCGGTACCTACGGCCCGAACGTTTTGACGTAGAACCTTCCATGGCTGGCTCGGACTTGAAGTGGGCTCACTGGAAGTATTCGTTCGAGAACTTTATCGCGCTAGAAGCTTCCTCGGCAGACGATCACCTTAAGTATAAATTTCTTGTCAACCATATATCGTCATCGATATTTAACTATATCCGCGCCTGCACTACGTACGATGGTGCAATTACTACTCTCAACAATGCCTACGAAAAGAGGCGAAATATTATTCTTACCCGCCACCGCCTGAATACCAGAAAACAACAGTCTGGCGAATCGTTGGCGGAGTACTCGAGAGATCTTGTTATAATCGCTCGTGACTGCCTCTTTAAGGATGTTACTGCCAATGAACACCAAAATGAAACTGTGCGCGATGTTTTTATTGCCGGAATATCGTCAAAAAAAATTAAAGAAAGACTTTTAGAGAAATCCACTATGACTCTCGAAGAAACCTTGGACTTGGCTATAGCTTTAGAAACTGCTGAAAATACCTCTCAACTATTAACAGCGCCTTGTCCTTCTATATCATTTGCTCCTGTCAATGCAGTCACTGAAACTCAAGAAACGTCAATGCGGCAAAATCTAGCAGCCTCCAACACTCGAAACAATTTTCAACATAGCCGCCCTATACTAAATAGCCGTCGATGCTTTTTCTGCGGCGGTAATATCCATCAAAGACTCAAATGTCCTGCTAGAAATGCTGATTGTCAGCTTTGCTCCAAAAAAGGACATTTCGCTAACGTATGTCGTAGCATCGTACAAAGCCAACGCACTGCAAACGCTATTAGTACGAACGACGATAACTCTCAATCTAAAGTCCTTGGCTCTCATCTATCAACTATATCTGCAGCTGCTCCAACAAGCCTGCAAAAAGCGACTATCAATATCACTTTAAACAACTTACGTGTGGATGCTCTACTCGATACCGGAAGCTCTCTCAGCTTTATCGATAAGAATCTTGCTCAAACTATGAGACTAAGACGCAAGCCCTGCAAACAAGCTATAACTCTAGCATCTCTAAGCAACATTTCATACGTAGAGGGGCTATGTTTCGCAAACATTCAAATTGGTGAGCACAAATATCAACGTCGACCTCTACTCATTATTGCTAATCTGTGTGCTGACATAATTATCGGGCATGATATACTGAAAACACACTCGTCGGTGGAACTCCAGTTCGGGGGAGATAAACAACCCTTGAAAATTTGCAATGGAGGCATCTGTCCCGGCAGCATCAGTTTTTACTAACCTTGCGCCAAATATCAGGCCTATAGCTATCCGCTCGAGAAGGCATTCTCAAGAAGACCAAGAATTCATATCTAACGAGATTAAAGATTTACTGAAAGATAAAGTCATTGAACCCAGTGTTTCACCTTGGCGAGCTCAAGTACTTGTTGCTGGAGGGGGCCATCATCGGAAGCGCCTTGTAATCGATTATTCACAAACAATAAACAGATTCACAGAGCTAGACGCATATCCTCTCCCGAGTATTGACTCCATCATAACGCAAGTAGCTAAATATAACGTCTTTAGCGAAATTGACCTCAAAAGCGCTTATCATCAAGTGCCCCTTCTCTCTAGAGAAAAAAGATACACTGCCTTTGAAGCATGCGGTAACCTCTATCAATTCACTCGAATACCGTTTGGGGTCACGAATGGTGTAGCGGCGTTTCAGCGAACTCTGCAATATATTATTGATTCTGAAAATCTAAAAGGCACATATGCATATCTTGATGACGTAACCGTTTGTGGAAAAGATAAGGAAGATCACGATAGAAACCTTCAGAAATTCATGGAAGCCGCTAAGAGATACAAACTCACTTTGAATACTAACAAATGCACTTTTGAAACAGACTCGATCAATCTTCTTGGTTACACCATTCATCGTAACATCATTAAACCTGACAAATCTCGTTTGGAACCACTAATGAATCTTCCAATCCCAAACGACACTGCTACTTTGAAAAGATCACTTGGACTATTTGCGCACTACTCAAAGTGGATCTACAACTTTTCTTCTAAAATAAGACCACTGATTGAAGGTACTCTACCGTTAACTGAAGACGCTATCAATTCATTCAATAATCTTAAAACTGATATTTGCGAGGCTACCTTGGCTGGAATAGACGATAACGAGACATTTTCCGTTGAAACCGACGCTTCCGACTTCGCAATAGCAGCGACATTGTCACAGAAAGGACGTCCTGTAGCGTTCTATTCGCGATCTCTTAACGATTCTGAAAAGCGACAACCCACAATTGAAAAGGAGGCAAGTGCAATTGTCGAAGCTTTACGCAAATGGAGACATTTCCTAATCGGAAGACACTTTCTACTAATTACTGACCAACAGTCAGTTGCGTTTATGTTTAACCAAACACATTCAAATAAAATTAAAAATGAAAAAATAGAAAGATGGCGCCTAGAATTGTCATGTTTTAGATACGATATTGTTTATCGACCTGGTAAACAAAACTTAGTCGCTGACGCACTCTCGCGAGTATGTATGCACATAGACATTGCGACCTCTCACTCCAGACTCGTCGAGCTCCATCGTTCTCTCTGTCACCCAGGTATCACTCGTATGGTTCACTGGGTCAGATCGAAAAATTTGCCATACTCAATTGAAGAAGTAAAGAAAATTACGGCAGCATGCCCGATCTGTGCCGAAATTAAACCACGTTATGTTGGTCATCAAGGACACCTTATAAAAGCAACTGCACCGTTCGAAAGATTGAACTTAGACTTCAAGGGGCCAATTCCTTCTAACACTCAAAACCGATACATCCTTACGATTATCGATGAGTATAGCAGGTTCCCTTTTGCTTATGCCTGTAAAGATATGACCTCCGAAACAGTAATTAGATGTCTGAAAGACCTATTCTCCACGTTCGGCACTCCAGCTTACATTCATTCGGACAGAGGGACCTCATTCTTATCTGACGAATTAAGACAATTCTTAACCTCACTAGGTACATCTTGTAGTCGCACAACGCCCTATAATCCTCGAGGAAATGGCTTGGTAGAGCGCTTAAATGGTACACTATGGCGCACAATCCAATTACATCTCAGATCCAATAACGAGGCTATCGCAAACTGGGAGAAAGCCATACTACCGGCGCTACACTCCATTAGATCTCTTTTGTGTACAGGAACCAATGCGACCCCGCATGAGCGTATGTTCAACCATCCTCGCCGCTCTATAAATGGCCAATCTTTACCATCATGGCTTCATTCGCCTGGACCTGTTTATATGAAGAAAAACGTAAGGGCCTCTAAATATGATCCAGCTGTAGAAGAAGTTCAACTACTACAGAGCAATCCTGAATACTCCTTTATTCGTTTACCAGATGGTCGAGAAACGACGGTTTCTAACAGGTCTCTAGCACCACTGCCAAGTACCTTAAACGATGATTCGTCGGATGAAGAGGAGCCTGAGCAGCCTATTACGGGTACAGACCCGCCTGATAACCTAGAAGCGAGTGGCTCTCAAGTGCGCCACTCTACACGTGAACGTAGACCTCCAGCAGGACTACGTTTCTTCTTAAGGGGGGGTGAATGATATGAACTCCTTGCTATTTTAGAAGATTTTATGTTATATTGTCATACTGTATATTTGTCACATTTGTCACTACTGTCTGTATTTTTAATGTTGAATAAAACCAATGTTTCCTATGGTTTTGTCTTTAGCATGTATCATTATACGTGAATACGATGTACGTTACATAAAAAACACTATATTAAAGTGTGTACAAAGTATCACAGATTAAGGAATGACAGCTAACTTATGTATACATCGACACATAGTGTTCACATATTTACAAATGTTAAAACAGTTGACGACCACTCCTTATATTTTAACAAACAATGAATCAGTGTGTGAGCCAGAGAAGTGTTTAAGTACAAAGAAGAATCAAATATAATATATTTGATTCTTCTTATAATCTATAATGTAATAATCATATAATATATAATTTTAATATATTATATTTGATTCTTCTCTTATGTTTCTATATATAAACATTTATACTAAGTCTTAAATTAGCAATCGGTTCGATTTTGTCTAGACTGTCGACTGTCCTATGGAGCTAGACCAGCATGTTTCAAAGCATTCTTATCTTGGATATAGTCCTCTAAATTATAATAAGCTTGCTTACATAGTGTACTTTTAATATTATGTTTTATATTTTGTTTCACTTAGTTGTGAGTCACTTAGATACAGATTATATGAAGAAGCAGAAAAGACGAATGCGTTACAGGATTTGATGGCCATTTTAGGAGAAGCTAAGCGTTCGTAAAAAAATCGACGTGATTAGAAATGGTTATTTAGGGGGTTTTTTTTTTAAATGTTTTAACTTAATTTACAAGTAACAAATATACAATATTTACACGTACAATAAAAAAAAAGTCCTCCACATCGCCGTCATCTGAGAATGTGCCCAAGAGACTGACTGCATTGCCACGTTGGGCAATGTTAACCTCTGCCCAAATTAAAAACCAGATCTTGGATCACGAGAAGTGTCAACTAACCTTTTGGAAATTTCCTTAAAAAAGAGATGAGCACTCGGACCCCACGACACGAGGGTTTCAACCGCAAACAGCTCGAAAATAAAGTTATCATCAAGGTGACTATACTATCGCCGTTTGAGGTTAGGGAATTGAAAAACGTGAATGTCAGGCGGCATTCTAAATAAATAAATAAAACACGTCCTCTCATTTAATTCGTTCAAATACATTACCACTCTATAACTATGGATTACATCAACAGTGAGTATGCTACGTCCAGTGCCGCGGCCTTGAGCGGACGTACAGCGGGGAAGGATCGTGAATAAGGCGCTTTAGAGGATTCCTAAGGTTTCAATGTTTGATTTTTTTTTGCATTCGTCTACATAATAGTTTGATGTTTCAGGAATGGGAAAACGTGAGTAATAGTAGTAGTATCACGGGCGAACACCAGTTGGTAATACTACCACTTCTACAACAACTCCAAGTCTTAGGTCTCAGCGCGAATTTTGCGTACATATTAAAAAAGTTCATAAGATTGTCTGTGGTTATTTAGTAGGTATTAGGTATATTTTGTTTCTGGTTTTTTATTTTACAAAATGAAAGCGCGAATTATAAATGTTGCTAAGCAACACAGTAAACACAACAACGAATCGTGAGCTAATAAAACTGCGTTGTTTAATACCAGCACTATTTAAAAGTAAAACTAATCAAAAAATATGCGGCTGAAATATTCCAAAACGCTTTTGGAAGCACAGGTAAAGAATTTTTTTTCGTAATTAGGTAATCCAGCTAAGGTTTTGTTACTACCCAAATATCTATACTTTTACAATACGTAAAGTAAAATTCACATTTATCTGAAGCATCGCCATTTATTTCTAGGACACGGAGAGTCCCATAGCGGACATCTGCTGGTCTCCTAACAACGTAAAGCTAGCAGTAGCGACATGCGATCGACTGGTGCTGTTGTTCGACCGCGAGGGCACTCGGCGCGATAAGTTCGCAACCAAGCCTGCCGACTCTACTGCAGGGAAGAAGTCCTATGTTATTACAAGTAAGCATAATAATGAATGCATGGCAACATGTCTATTATATTATACCGCTGTATGCACTATACTGTTTGATACTATGAGAACTTTAAAACTTCTTGCTATAGTGTAATTGACGACACGGTTGGCGCAGTGGCTGGGCGGTTGACTGCTGCGCAGCGAGTTGCGGGTTCGATTCCCGCCCAGGGTAAATATTTGTGGGATGAGCACTAGTGTTTGCCTTGTAGGTATCTGGGTGTTGTTTATCTATATATGTATGTATTTAAATGTATCTGGGTCGTCCTAATTTGGGGTCAGATGACCGTGTGAGAAATGTCTCCACATATATTATTAATTTATGTAAAGTTATTTTTTCTAAATTAATGATGATGAAACCAAGTTGAGTTCGAGCACTTACCACTGCCATCGATCACCCTAGAACTACGCACGGATTGAAAACACTGCGACCATTTTAAATTAAGCACTATTTGTTATAACGTTCGATTCAAATATGAACCAAAATTTAACATAAGTATTAAAAACTATAGCTTTTATCCTATTTGTGTCCGTACTATTTATCAAACCATACTCTGCCAGGTATTTCATTCAGCGACAGCTCAGAACTGCTCGGAATTGCCCAGAGCGACAATATGGTGTTTGTGTACCGTGTGGGGGCTGACTGGAGCGGCAAGAAAGTGATCTGCAACAAGTTCCCACTGACTGGTGCGCCCATGTCACTGTTGCCAGCAGACAACGGCTTTTATACTGGAACTAGTGATGGAAAAATAAGGTGAGAAGATCTTGTCATACCATTAAACTCAACCATCATCTACCTATAGTTAGACGCTGTTCATTACCTGAACAAAGGCCTCTCCAATCAAAGAAACAAACAACAAATGAACGACTCGCCAGCAACGCATCGCACCGCAGCGCATCACCCTTCCCCGCCTCGTCTTGCAGGTCACAAGCGCGGCGTGCTTGCGGTGCGACGCTGCACGGCGGCCCAACGCACGTGTGACATGTTATAGTGATTTGTACGTAGGATGACGTTACGGCGCCGCACCGCACCGACAACGCATCGTGTGGTCGCGCTCTTACAGTCACGTCATGCCATCAACATGACAAAATCAATCATCTAGCATGAGACATTTTTTCCTTCTCTAAAAAGTGATCTACAGGTTTAAATCGTGCCTGTATTCATTGTTACCGGCGGAGAACGACTTTTATGTTTACATAAAAACTGAAACTGATAAGGTTGTGATTTTGAAGAGATTCGCGTAGTTTTATGACTTTAGCTGCCATATTTTTGATATTACCAATGTATGTGATTCACGATGATAGTTAAAAGTCTCTATTGATAACATTTCGTATCGAGCTTAAATAACTTAGTATGGTGAATCAAGCCGTGACAATCTGTAATATACTATTTATTTTCAATGTGTTGGGTTTTCCATTTAACATATAATTTGATGTCCAGATCTCTGGACTGCAAGAGCAATAAGAGCAGCAGCATGTGGTCGGGGGGCGCGTGCTGCGTGTCGTTAGCTTGCGGCGGCGAGGGCACGCTCGCGTCTGGTCACGTCGACGGCACTCTCTACTTGAACGGACGGCTGCTACTGCGATATGCGCTGCCTCCAACGGCACTGGTCTTGCTGCCTCCTTATGTATGTTTCATTCAAAGCTGTATTAGTTTCTATGGGTACCTACACATTGAGAACGCACCATACCACTGGCCTTACCCCTGGTGGTATGGTGGGTCTAAAACTATACCACTCACCTAACCTAACTCAAATGATTCACCAACAAGGCCGCCGAGCGCCAGATCCCACCATACCACCAGGGGTCCATACCCCTATGTGCTGGTGATATGGTGGGTCCGCACACGTACCTACATAATAATAGTGACTTGATGATTCATGATCTTTTTCTAAGCCTATTACTAAAACTGTGAACGGTGCGTACGGCAAGGATGCGCATAATAATTTACCTCGCTTAGGAATTGTATGACTGGGTATTTTACAGGCAGAGTTCCTTTCAGTAAAAAAAAAAAAAATAGTTTGGGACTATACCTACAGAGATTATTTCACGTCGCAAGTCGAATTCGACCCTGACCCAGTTTGCTCTGGTCAAGTTATGGTGTGATGTTTTAAGCAGTTGATAGTGGGATCATGCGACGGTCGCGTATCCGTGTATGAAGCACAGCGTGGTGCTCTCCTGCGCAGTTTGGAGCCTCAGCTGCCGCCTGATCGTCGAGATTTGATATCAGCAGCTCCCAGCCCTTCTGGACAGGTAACAATTCAGTCACAGTTACTTTGACGAATTGGACATGGTCATAGTGGACGTGACCATTTGAGTCCTTGCATACCTATGTAAAAAAGCTACATTTAATTCACTTTGTAACTAAGGGCATAAGTTAAATGGCACAGAAACTACTTATTCACACTCACAATCCTACCTGCTATTGCTATCTATACAAGGTGTAACGTTAAACACGTAAAACCTCAGACACCCCAAATGATTTTTAATTTAATTAACCTAATTATGAAAGTAAAAAAAAATAAAAAAATATAGGTTTTATTTATGTGCTGTTTTAGTTTTGCATTGTAATAAGAACTATTATTACCACGCGTATAAGAAAATTTAGATTGGACGACAACCATTTGTGTTTGTTTACCTATTTTGGTAGGTTTGCGCACGTGATGGCTTGACTTATTAATAAATAGACAGGGCAACATGTATAACGAAGATTTTTTGAAAAAATGTGACCTATATTAAAAAGTGGTTCAATTGATTCTGCTCGTTATTCAATAAACAAACTATTTTCAGGTTTTGCGTATTTGACGTTACATCTTGTATAATTTTTTCGTCTCTCTCTCTCATCTTTCGTGAAAAGAATGTGTATTCTTTGTATGTTTATCCTATATGCGTCAAAGTTTCATCACAATCGGATGGAATGGCTTATAGGAATATAAGCCATTCCATCCGATTGTGATGAAACTTTGATGAGTTATTCTGCGTACGCCCGCGAAAGTCTCTAGCTTGAAAATAAAGATGAACGAGGCATTGCAACACACTGAAAATAATTTCCTAAATGTTGTAGACAGTGGCATTCGGTGTGTTCGATGGGTGCCTAGTAGGAGAGGTGAAGGAATCAGGAGGGGTAGAGCTTTCGATGCTGAACATACCCAATTTCTATGCGGCGCGCGCGCTTGCTTGGAGCGGTGATGGAACCAAGCTGGCACTTGCGTCGCAGACAGGCGCTGTTATACAACTTGAAGCTGTATTGAGGTTAGTAGATTTTGATTTTGGACATTGCAATTATAGATCTTTCTTTTTTAGTATTTGATTATGGGCTTGTCCACATCTCCACGTCACGAACTCACGACGGCGCCGACGTCGTCAACGCGGAACGGTGCGGTGTCGCGGCACGGTGCGTTGCCGCGACGTGCTAGTGTACGGTACGGCAACAACGCCGTGGAAAGGCGCGTCTGATATCGTCATTAGCCGACGTGGCTACGATACGCTGGCTCAGTTAATGTTTCATTGTCTTAGCGATTAGTTGTGGTACGTTATTGAAGATGTAACGGAATTTTACCAGGCACGGCTATGTGTAACGTTGCGGCGTCGTGACTTGCATTTTTACGACACGGTAACGTAAATTTGCACGTTATGTCAGCGCACCGTGCCGCGTTACCGCACCGTTCCACGTTGACGACGTCGTGACGTGGAGATGTGGACAGGCCCTATGTTTATGCCTGTAACCAATCCAAAAAAGTTATATCAGACAAGAGTTGTATCTAAAGTAAATGTCTGTTGTAAGATTACAACTGACTAAAATAATAAACGTTCTTACATGCTCCCTGGTAGACTTTTAAGTATACGGTCGAATACTTTACAATAAACCCCCTTATACCATAATAATGTCCTGCGGCACAATAGATCGACAATTTGAAGAAGGTGGCTGGCAGCGGATGCAGGCTGCCCAAGACCGGGTTGGTTGGCGATCTCTGGGGGAGGCCTACGTTTAGCAGTGGACGGTAATAGGCTGTTATGATGATGATGGATGACCAATATAATAAAGCAGTTGGCTTGGCTCAGGCGTTGGGTGTGGCGCGACACCGTAGAGGTGCAACACGTGAGCGCTCGTCAGCTGGTCCTGTCGCGCCTCGCCAACGACGCGCTACCTCTCACCGTCACCACCAAGCAAGCTCCCGACATATTCAATGTGCGGTTTATTGGTCAGTACCTATTTATTTTCCCTACATATTATGAAATTCCCCGCCGCGCTGAGTTTGTGTTCGTTCGGGATAATCTCTGGAACTACTGGTCCGTTTCTGATTCTTCTTTCGCTAATAATAATAATATAGGGAGCCGTAAGAAATATAATTCACGTGGACGAACTCGCGCGCAAAAGCTACTAATTTATGATAATTAGCCTAGATTTTTTTCCCACTGATATACTCTAGCATATGTAGAAGGGAAGCTTTGGTGATCATGCTCACGGGCCTTAGCAATTTCAGATAATACAGTTCAGGTTTCTACTTAAATCAGGGTGTCTTTATAGATTACTACCTAGATGGCTACGGGTATCTAATGAAGAAGAAGTATTTCAAGCATACTTCGTCACTCTAGTCACTTATTACACGCTTTTAAATAGCTTGCCCTGTTTGTTTTTGGGTGAAATTTTGTCATTGACATTTTATCCCTGTTCTGTTGCCAGATTGATCTGATCATTGTAAATCTAAGATGGCCGTCCGCACAAAATGGTGGATTACATATTTTTTCACAACCCCCTCATAACGGTCTCAAATTATAGGCCTTGACTAGTAGAGTACAGAAGAGTAGAGTAAAATAAAATCGTAGGGCGCGTGTCAAGTGAATTTCTATTAACAGTCAACCACTCATATAATTATAAATGCTATTAACATATTAGCTCAGGTACAACTAAAATCGTGGTGTAGCCCACGATTTTAGTTTTGAGTCTGATCAATGCCCTAGATTGATGAGGTGAGTGGTGTGATGACTGATACCTATGACCTACTTAAGTATTTGTTAGCTTTTAGTACATTATCTTTTATCTTTATTATCTATTCATCATTTTTATAAGCATATAGGCAAAGCGTTTCCCTCGTCCCTAGGAATTCCTCCAGTATTGTGGGTTCATTTACAAACATACTCAAACGATCAGAGCCCGCATATTACAACCTTACAAGTATTTGTGGTGTGGGAATCAGCCAATCGCTCAGTCACTGCGCCAACCGTGTCGTCATTGCCTTGAAAATCTTGTTGTTAGTAATATTCATTTCGATATTTTTAGGTAACGACTGGTATGCAGTATGTCGTACTAGCAGCACATTAATATTATGTGACATCGCACGAGGATTGACTAGTGAGGTAAGAGTCTATTGTCTTGGCCTAATATTAATTTGTAAATCATATCTACTTGTAATTCTAAATCTTGAATTGGTATAGATTCCATGGTCGGGTAGTGGGGAGCGAGTGTACGCGGCTGTGGGAGGTGCGTGTCTGTTGCATCGAGCCGGTGAGCTCAGTGTTGTCGAGTATGGACTCGACAAGGTATTGCATACTGTGAGTTCCAATCATATTATAATTCATGTAGCTAAGAAGTAGTCATGTTTTTCCAAAGTTATCAATAAATTCAAAATGTAATCTGTCACTATATGATCTAATTATTAAGATTTGTTTGTTTGTTACGATTGAAATAAAAAATACTGGTCCGATTTCAAAAATTCTTTCACCAATCGAAAGTGACGTTATTCCTGAGTAACATGGGCTATATTTATCAATTGGGATCCTTGAGAAAATTCACGCGGACAAAGTCGGGTGCAAAGTGCTAGTGTATCATAGTGTTACAAAAAAAATGCTATAAATTTCATAAAGACTAAGCTAGGTACTTACATTATTAGTTCAAAGATTCGTTCAACTTTAAAGTGGATAAGTACGTTACATTTCTTTGTTAACAGAAATACGTTCCTAAGTTAACTGTTTTTTTTAAATCCTGGTAATGATCATGATTCATCAGGTTCGCACTGAGCGCGTGAATCCACACGTGCTGAGCGTGCGCATAAATGAGGGCGCGTCCAGCGGTACCGAGGCAGGAGACCGCAAGCATCTCGCCTACTTACTGGATAGACAGACTATTGCTGTTGTAGACCTGACTACAGGTAAGTGATCATACGAGTTGACTTCTTGCAGTTTTAGCTTAAAAAACTATACGTTGGTACCTTGTTTTTTTATCTGGAAATTTATAATTTATAAAGCAACCGCCCCGGCTTCGCACAGGAAAATTGTAGAACAAACTATACGTATGCTTATAAACCTTCTTCTTGAATCAATGTATCTATTGATGAAAACCGCATTAAAATCGGAAAGAAACCGAAACCAACTCTGTTTTATACCGTGTTTTGAAAATGTAAATTGTATAGAATCGTTAGTAATGTCTGTTAAAGCATCACGCAATTACTACCAGATAGGTTTTAGTCAAATTTTGCCTGATTATGTCCTACTGGTCTGATCAGTCTTTAGGCTATATATGTTTTATATCTGTTTTTTTCCTCAATAAGGGATTGCTTTAAGACATAGGACCAATCAAGTTTTCTTTGAGGATTGTTATGACATAGTATTCAATATTTATTTTCGTTACACTTAGGTCCACGTCAGCGAAGTTGCGGGCACAGCTAGTGATAATAGAAGACGCTGGCCGTACCAATTTTACAAATACGTAGATGATACTATCATTCAATTGACATACCTTTTATGAGCTGTCATAACGCGATTCCCCCATACATTTTGCATGGCAATTTATATTTATGACGTCACTTGTGGGCAGTAATTGGCCAACTCAATTGATTAACTTTTTATTGATTTCAAACCAACTGAAAATCTAATTTTACAGTAAATGGAACCCACTACCCAACAGCTTGTCGTGTGGTGCCGGCCGCGAATAGCATCACTCCATTTCTACCCGTGGGTGTCGTAGAAGGCGTCATAGGAATATTGACTAGAGGATGGGCAGCAACGTCCTTCTGAGTACCAAAACACCTATTGCGATCGCCAACATAGCTAAGCATGGCGATTATGGGTGAACCTCCCCTTGGGGAGACATATGCCCAGCAGTGGGTTTGTAAAGGTTGACATGATGACGATGACCCAATGGCTTTGCTTGGTACATTATATTGACTATATATACAGGTATACAGTTAGGACAATGGTGGCATGAGGCTCGAGTTGACTGGCTCGAGCTTAACGAAAGTGGGCAGCTACTACTGTTGAGAGACACGAGACGAAGACTAGCCTTACTACGTCTGAATAACGGCGATAAGGTACATTATTATAAGTAAATATCATGTAAATTTTATTTCTAAAATAAATTTGATTAGTTCCATGAAATTGATCTTTCAGGAAATCATAGCAAGTGGAGTTTCATTCGTGCAGTGGATTGAGAATAGCGACGCAGTGGTAGCACAGACACCGACTCATCTGCTCGTATGGTTAGTTATTAAACCGTTTTCATTAAAACTTCATCTAATTTTATTTTTAAAGTATAATTACTTTTACCTGAAATTATGATTTGACATATCTTCTATACAAAAGCTGTCAGAATCTATATTATTGTCCTCCTTTTAATAAAAGTTATCTAACGATAGAAATATCGGCCCCAACTTTCGTAAACACCTTAAGGTAGTATTCTAAATAGGCAAATAGACAACTTAAAAAGTTTTTTCAAAAAAAAAGAAAACCGCCTTCAAAAACTTTTCGCTTTTTAGTGTTGCCTTAAAATCCAAATCTATTAAGAAACGGCAATACACTTAAAAGAGATTGTAAGTCCTCCAGTGATTGAAGAAACTAAAACGTCATCTAAGTAATTTTTTTGGGAATTTGTTGATTTTCTCAAAAAGGGCTGTACCAATATTGATAAAATTTATATGGGACCTTTTCAGAATAAACCCCTTTCGAACAAACAATTTTGCAAATCCGTCTATATATGACAGAGTTATGCCCGAATATACATAAAAAGAAAAAAATATAAACATTCGAATTGATAACCTCCTCCTTTTTGAAGTCGGTTAAAAATAGCTCAAGTAGGATTGTGTGTACTTCTTTAGGTACAGTGCCTGGGACCCCGGCAGCGTGGAGATGACAGAGTGCGGTGGAGCGGTCGCCGTCGAGGTGATCTCGCGACGCGTCGTGCTCGATGGAGGACTACTGCCCTACCTCCAGCTGGATGAACATCGACTTGCTTTCAGTATGTTGGTTTTTATGAAATGCAATCACTACATAATCTTATATATAAAAATCTTCTGTGCGTGTGTATGAAAGTGAACTCCTCCTAAACGGCTGGATCGATTTTGCTAAATTTGTTAGTGTGTGTTCCAGTAGATTCGAGAATTGTTTATATTCACAATTGGACCCGGCAGGTGGCGCTATAGTCGGGTTGCAGGACAACGTCTGCCAGGCCCACTAGTAATTGAAATTCAGTTTGTGTCGGTTCGGCCTAATCTCCGGTACTACCGGCCCGAATTAATTTGCTAATGAGAAGCTACATTTTACCAGAGTATTATAAGCTATATTCCACCATTAAAAAAAATACGCGGACGACGTCGCGGGCAAAAGCTAGTTGCATGTAAAGTTTTATTAAAAACATGTTTAAGATCAAATAGCGCCGTGTTTCTGAAAGGTCTATCGATACAAAAGGAAATCTGACAGATTGTTAATCGGATGCCAACCGGTAAAAGATATAGATCTTAACGTAGCGCTAATAGTCCATTTCGTAGCGGAAGATAAACCTAATCACTTCACCCGATCGCGGCAACCCGGCGCGTAGCTGATCTATTATCTGCTACAACCGTCGTAGCGCGTAGTCAAACAGCTACGCCGTAGCCTGTTCGTAGTAAATTTCAAACGATGACCTTAATTCATTTCATTTCGGTTTAGATCGTGTACTAGCGGTTCTCCACTGCATTTTAAACACGAGTGACGCGTAATGTTGAATGGGTTATTTTATGATACACCAATTAATTGACATACTTTTTCAATGTTGTCAAAACACGTTAACCACTGGGGTGTGTCTCACATCACATAAAGTTATTTGGTATATTTTCAGTTCAATAACGTTCACAAGATATAATAACCGTGAGATATCCCAACTGTTGGTATAATTTCTTTACATATAACATTTTATATACTCTAAAACTTATTTCGTATAACGTTATTGGATATAACGTTTATTTAATCGAAAATCTAAGTCTATCGTTTCAAATATATTTTGATATCATAATTATAATTTACACCCTGATTCAGAGCAATCCGACTCGGATAGGTTAGAGGTTAGAAAGGGATTCTTTTCGCATAATGTTTTTTTTCTTATATACTTTGGCATAAGCAGTTTGGCATAATTTGTTTTGCCATTATAATACTTTGCCATATATTTTTTTGGCAAAATTATAATGTTACTAGGCATGATCTGCAAATCTACTGCGCCACGCTAAAGTATTGTCTTAAAAATTCAATATGTTGTTCTTCAAAAGTTAGTGACAGAAACGAATCGCTGCAAAACCGACTCCACGCAGTCTTGTCTGCCCTACATCTAGAGTGTAATCTAAGCCCGCGTAGGCGTGGAGGGGCGAGGCGGCCCGCGAACTGAGGAGCAGGTGGTTTTAACACTCGCCGTGGCTGAGGCTGGCCAGCGCAGCCGGCCAGCAAGCCGAAGCCACGGTGGTGAGCGTTAAACACATCTGCGACGATAAGCTCGCGTGGGACCGCCGGAGCCCCGCAGCGCCGGAGCCGTGACAGGAACCATGCCTGCTGCATGTTGCATGCTTGCTTGAATGCTGCATGCTTGCTTGCATGCTGCATGCTTGGTGTATGCTTTTTGCATGTTGCATGCTTGTTTGCATGCTTGCCTGCATACTGCATGCTTGCTTGCATGCTCCATGCGTGGTGTATGCTTGTTTACATGTTTGCATGTGTCAGAATAAAGGGTATAATTGGCAACACTAAAAAGGCAATTAATAGCTCTATATTAAATACACATACTTATATGCTCAAATAATATTATTACTTAAGAACAGAATAGTGAAATGAAAATACTTTGTGTAGGAAACATATATTTTATTGTAATATTTCAGACTCAAAATTATTTATTTCAATTCAACCATTTACAGGTACTTTTGAATTGTCAGAGTCAGTTAGAAAGCTGAATCTAGTTGCTCGTTCCAAAGGGTAGATTTCTATGGAGAAGAACGAGCAAGAAACTCCATGAACACTCTTTTAAAATCAGTAATATTTTACAAATTTAGGTTACATCATTCATGTCATAACAACTAGGTACATATAATTTTAATATTAACATTATACATATACATAGCCTTTCATAGTTATCATCATAATTATACTTATCTATTATTTTCTTCGGGAGCTCCGTACCGATCAACGTTTCGATCAAAAGTGATTCAATGAAGTCGGAACACTCGCTTTTATAAGCGGCGATAAACAAGTATGATTCATAAACGGTGACAAGCAAATATGATTCATACTTATTTGCCATCCAAAGTTTAAACACACTTTATTCTATTTAAAATGATGTTATTTACTATACTTCTACTGCATTTAATAAGAAATTAATTATTACTTTATATTATAACACGAATTACGTAGTTATGTATTAATTACATCGATATAAATCTAACACGGCCATACTGACAAGTACTTCGCTCTCGAAGTACAAACACAATATTCTTATTACATAAAGGTACATTTTGTTTACATAACATCAGTAATCGTTTTCATAATCATCATGGTATAATCAATAATCATAATATACACATCATCATCATAATCACAAATTCATAATATACACATCATCATCATCACAAATTCATCATAATCACAAATTCATTATATTCACATCATCATCATAAGCACAAATTCATAATATTCACATCATCATCATAATCACAAATTCATATAATAATAAGTAACACAATTATTACATAATAATTTCAAGAAAACAAAAATAAGGGTACTTGACTTTGTACATAATGTGATCCGGTCGGCGGCCCAACAAGAAGTGGCCGGACAGACATTGTGCCTGGCTTATATACCCTATTCTAAGTCAAGTCTACTGATCGACTAATAACAAACTATGTTAATATAAAAATCAACAATAATAATATGTAAAAATATTAGTAGATAACTAAATAGTTCATTCAGAGAATATACATAAAGAATTAAAGAATTTCTAATTAATTTTAATAACAATTTTTATCAAGCGGGAATTACTATAACTTCCGTTAACAGTTAGCAACATTTAAAGTAGTCAAATGCACAACAATTATTGATTAAACTTTAACCTATTTGGTCACGGCCATGCCGACTTGTAGTTCGCTCTCGGATTACATAAAATAAAAACTTAATACTAATCATAAATAAATACACTTTTGTAGGGAAACTTAATGTTAATACATTTTATTCATTGTTATAGTCCAACTCATCACATTAAGAGGACAAAATAACTTTGTAGGGAAACTTAATGTTAATACATTTTATTCATAGTTATAGTCCAACTCATCACATTAAGAGGACAAAATAACTTTGTAGGGAAACTTAATGTTAATACATTTTATTCATTGTTATAGTCCAACTCATCACATTAAGAGGACAAAATAACAACGGTCAGTACTTTGCCATCAATCTCAACCCCTCACCTGCTGCACATGAGACGGGCTAGACCAAAGACTGACTTCAGCAGTTCCAATCACATAAATTTTCCT
This sequence comes from Charanyca ferruginea, assembly GCA_947361185.1. NCBI lineage: Eukaryota > Metazoa > Arthropoda > Insecta > Lepidoptera > Noctuidae > Charanyca > Charanyca ferruginea. The sequence continues at coordinate 13,732,265 of OX376071.1, read as the reverse complement.
TCATTCTATTTGTCACATTAGACATTAATACATAAATTCATATGAATAATTACACAAAAGTAACATTATTCGATGGTATAATCAATAATCACACCTTACTGGGTAGACCAAACACCCGCAGTCAGTGAAGCTTAATCACCCGCAGTCAGTGAATGTCATAATATATCACAGCTAAGAATCCATCCATAATAATACAATCATATCTTAAACTAACATTATAATAAATCTACTACAGCGTTTTGTTCAGTCCACTATCCAGGCCATAGGCGATTTTTTTTTTCTTTTGCAACTATTATACTTCTCTGATTTCCAATACCCCTTAATGAGAACCTGGCATTATCTAATATGTTCATAATTTCGTAACATCCCTTAAAGAACAATGGCGAAATCTTAGCTGACTTAAATTTGAGCGTCTAAAAGTAGAAAAGACTCGTCTAAAAGACTATATACGAAAGAAATTCCTTCATTTTTCTACGATTTTTTAAAGTATCACATTAACCAGTTAGGGCCGGATAAAAAAAAATATATTAAATGAAAACTTATTTGACTTTTTCATTAAAGTTTCGTGTTGCCATTTTATATTTACTCTGCCAAGTGACAGCAAGTACAGTATAAAAGTATTGTAATCAGTTTGTTATTACAATTAAACGGGGTAATTGAATTAACAATACAGTTTATTTATAAGTGTAATTGTTTTTTGCAGGTAGGTAAAAATACTGTGGTGTAAGATAAATAAATTAGTTTCGATTGATGACCGGCAAAAAGACTAGTAACCAAAATCTAAAACAAATAGCTTGGTAATTGACCAAGAGTCGTAGACAGATCTGTCAGTGACACACAGAGTAAAAATAATATTATTGACAACACTGTTGATTAGTTGAATAGTTGATATTGATGTTCATGTTGCATTACAACTGGGATTACCAACCTTATACAATATTTGTACAAGATATTTCATTCTGAATTAACTAGGTAAAGAAAATACTATTGCGATATTGCCCTTTTACTACGTCAATTTGGATTATAAAAGTTACCATAGACATAACCTACAAAAGTTCATGACCAAACATCTATTATTCTCGGCCTTCTCGAACAAAAAATCTTGCACAAACCAGTTCAGAAGGTGACGCTGAGTTAAATAGGATTTTTTTTCATTTAAATACGTAGGAATTTAATCTCAACTAAATCAATGTATGGGCGGCTGCCATTGTTCATTGCTGTTAGTTTGTTATGTCGCCTATGGCCTTGATTTACATAACAGTATCACCTACGCTATAATTTATGTTATCTCTACGCGTTTGGTCAAAGCGGTCTTTGAATGTATCGGCAACAATTTTAAAACGTTGATGTGCTAACTGACGATCGGTCGTTACGTCAATATTTATATTACTATCTTGTATTACCTCATCTAATCGAGCTTGTATACACGGGATGTTCGAGTTTCTGCTAACAAGCAGCCTAATAGGTGAAAAACCAGTTGATTGCTGTACAGTAATGTATGGACAATTGGACTTTCCACAAAACGCTCGGCCAGTCTGACACATTACCACACCTAGTAGCTAACATATTGATTACGGTTAAGACGTATCTTTTGGCACGTGATGCTCTAAATAACGAACAAACTAAATTCAGTGCCAACAGGAAAAATCTTTTTCCATGCTAACCCTTCAGAATCTACAGTGATTTGAATGTCAGGATGATTAACCACATTCCTACCAATAAGAAGATCATACGGAAAGTCTTGGTCACGGGCCACATGTAAATCTAGTTGTATACAAACATCTACAAATTTAACTGTCACTGTGATAGTTGCAAAAATATTAATTTGCCGTGTGTGAATTGTTCCCACATACCATCATTACCATGTATTTTACCGTTACCTATTCTACTAATTCTACTAACATATATTGAGTATGGTAAGAATATATAATTTAGTCGTTTGGCCATAGATTCCCGTATAATGCTAGAACTTACTCCTGTGTCGACAATAGGTCAATAGACATGTTGCGAATTGTAACGTTAGTGGGCTTAAAGTTTGAAACATTACATAAAGTATTGACTCGAACATCTAGTCATTGATCTTTGAAAGTTTATTTGCTGTTTGGTCAAATTTACACGTTCAAAATACAAGTTGTTACATCATCTAACTTTATTAAAACTGTAATTAATAATTAATAATTTTTCTTTTTTTTTTTTCATCACATGGAAGTATAACATTTCTTTTTCTGAGTTTTCTCATCCAATTTTGGGATTGGCATAAAACGTTTCTCAGGTAATTGATCTAATGGTTGCTTTTTAGTCTCTACGTAAGCAGAAAACTAAACTAAAATTCTGATGTTGACGAGTCTGAACAATAAATTACAGCTTTATACAATCAAACCGAGATTTTTTTTTTTTTTTCGTGTGGGTACATTCAAGTTAATTCAGCACAGAAATTTTCCTATTATCGACCTTCTTGGGGTTGCTAGGACTCGTACCATATTAAAACAGAGCCCTTGGGGGCCTTACCTCCCTTTGCGGCTTTAGTTAAGTTGCTCCAACCAAACTCTTCTCCAAGCTTGTCATTGTCTGGACACCACGCCACTACGCCGCTGTCAGTGGTGGCGGGATCGAATATCGGGAGAGCCACGTCATCCTGCCGATTCTTACTGGACAACGCTTCTTTGATAGTAGTAAGCAGCTTTAGTTGAATCTCTGGTTCTATTTCGGTAGCAACAATAACCCTGAAAATATAGTTAGATTAGTTTAGCACATGGTATCCCACTTCTGATGTCAGAATAAAGGGTATAATTGGCAACACTAAAAAGGCAATTAATAGCTCTATATTAAATACACATACTTATATGCTCAAATAATATTATTACTTAAGAACAGAATAGTGAAATGAAAATACTTTGTGTAGGAAACATATATTTTATTGTAATATTTCAGACTCAAAATTATTTATTTCAATTCAACCATTTACAGGTACTTTTGAATTGTCAGAGTCAGTTAGAAAGCTGAATCTAGTTGCTCGTTCCAAAGGGTAGATTTCTATGGAGAAGAACGAGCAAGAAACTCCATGAACACTCTTTTAAAATCAGTAATATTTTACAAATTTAGGTTACATCATTCATGTCATAACAACTAGGTACATATAATTTTAATATTAACATTATACATATACATAGCCTTTCATAGTTATCATCATAATTATACTTATCTATTATTTTCTTCGGGAGCTCCGTACCGATCAACGTTTCGATCAAAAGTGATTCAATGAAGTCGGAACACTCGCTTTTATAAGCGGCGATAAACAAGTATGATTCATAAACGGTGACAAGCAAATATGATTCATACTTATTTGCCATCCAAAGTTTAAACACACTTTATTCTATTTAAAATGATGTTATTTACTATACTTCTACTGCATTTAATAAGAAATTAATTATTACTTTATATTATAACACGAATTACGTAGTTATGTATTAATTACATCGATATAAATCTAACACATGCTTGCTGCATGCATGGTAAAAATATGTTTTTAACCGACTTCATAAAGGAGGAGGTTATCAATTCGAATGTTTATATATATATATTTTTTTATGTATGTTCGGGCATAACTCTGTCATATATAGACGGATTTGCAAAATTCTTCTTCTGTTCGAAAAGGGTTTATTCCGAAATGGTCCCATATAAATTTTATCATAATTGATCCAGCCCTTTTTGAGAAAATCAACAAATTCCCAAAAAAATACTTAAACGACGTTTTAGTTTCTTCTATCTTTGGAGGACTTACAATCTCTTTTAAGTGTGTCGCCGTTTCTATATGGATTTGGATGTTAAGGCAACACTAAAAAGTGAAAAATAAAAAGCTTTTTCATAAAAAAGAAAACCACCTTCAAAAACTAAAAAGTGATAAATAACTTTAGCACAGAACAACATTACTTTACTTTCGGAAGTCGGTAGCAATACAAAACAACAAACACAAAGCCACCGCCACCGACTTCAGAAAGTAAAGTAATGTGTGTTCTGTGCTAAAGTTATTTATTACTTTTTAGTTTTGAAGGCTGTTTTCTTTTTTTTGAAAAAGCTTTTTTAATATCCGCCGTGAGCGGCCACCGAGCGCCAAATCGCCTCTACCGTTGGTGAATCATTTGGTTTAGGTTTGAACTGTGACCAGCATAAAAAAATACTTTTAAAATCGTTTTCATATTTAAGAAGTGTACCCAGCTTCAACTTATCAATAATTAGACTAAGTTATAATGTGTATCCCCCTTGGGGAGGCCTATGTCCAGCAGTGGACGTCTTTGGGCTGGGATGATGATGATGATAATGTGTATTTATGCAATTTTGCTTTGTGTTCTTAAGTAAGCGTCTTTATCATATTAGACTAAATAAGTTTTATGTCTTTTGAGTGGTATATCAAAAGATTTTATATTGAATGTTAATGCTTATAAAAAATAGTTATTTTAAAATTATATCAATCGTTTATTATATTAACTGATCATTTTAAGAAACAAAATTATAGAATCAGTTGTTATATCTTGTAAATATTAGAGACTTTGTAATTATATCATATATTACTTACCTTAACCACTGCGTCAAGCAAGTCACGTATTTGTCAAATTGACTAAATATTTATAGATTTCAAAGTAACTAAAAATCTTATTTTACAGTTAAGTAAATACATTTTTATTGAGTTTTCATTGCTAAAATAAGGTGCTTTTAAGAGAAGTTGTGTCGTTGGAATTATAAATGTTACTTTTGGCCGCGATTTTGTCCGCGTGAATGTCGGTTATCGCAGAAGCAGACAGTTGCGTATTAAAGAGCCTATGTCCTTCCCTAGGGTACAGGCTATCTTCAGGCCAAATTTACTTAAAATCGGTTCTGCCGTTTCATTGTGAAAGCGTAACAGACAGTGTTACTTTCGCATTTATAATATTAGTATGGAAGTATGGATTTTATGGTGCTAATAAAACGATTTCCTTTTTATTTTTTTCTAATCTTTTACAAGAAAAAATGACCTTGTGTTAATCAGAATAATGATAAATAAAAAACAGTTTTGTAATAATTGGTTATCTAGTTTCATCGAATGATGAGTACATTTCATCGTTAGTCCTTTCTTCAGATAATGCACTGCGGAGTGGCGACTTGGCCGGTTGTGCGCGGTACCTCGACGGCGTCGGCAACAACGCAGACGTGGCTCCGCTGTGGAGGCAGCTCGCTGAACGGGCCCTCGCTGATGATGACGTCCAGGTAACAATGACGGGACTTTGTGCGTCTTTGGTCCAATCTAATGCGTTGTAAATATCTTATTTCTAATGTTCAGCTTTTATATTTTCGAATAACCCCATGGAAGAGCATTGATTTCTGAGATACAGGTTTTACCTAGTTTATAAGTCAGGAATTAATATAGTTAAGCTGTAAATAAACGGTATTATTAATGACCTAGTTCTGTTCCGTCTCCTGCTTGACATGGAGGAAAGTGGAAAATATGTTTTTCCTCCTCGGCTTGTCTTTTCTGATTAATTTCGTTGCGGGATTAAGACAGTTGTAACGTTTCTCCGGGACATGTCGAGCTTCATTGCCTAGACGCTTTTTAAGTGGTCGCCATTGTTGATTGCGACTTTCAGTAGTTGCAGTGATTTGGGAATAGTGTGGCGGGCTTGTTCCAATCAATAAAGATTATCAACTCTTTTCTGGTGGATTATTGAATGCAAGTATCTTATAGGGCCAATACGTATATATTATTGTTATTTATATTTTTAGTGGTTTTCATTTATGTCAGAGGACTTTTCATTGTTAACTTTTTTCCTAAGGTATTAAGTCCCCTTTGTACTTTTACAAATGAAGTCTAATTATCTAATCTCTGTAAAACTAGTGTGTGAATAAATAAATTATTATTAAAAATAAAATATGTGCATCCTTTATTTGTTAGTTGGCTGCCAAATGCTACCGGGAGGTTGATGACGTAGCTCGCACCTTCTATCTAGAGAAATCTGTTGAATTGGCCACTGTCAAAGGTGATGGTGATGTCACAGCTGGTAAGTAAATTGTAACTGTAAACCTACTTTCTAAGTTCACATGTGGATGCAATAAATATATTGAGTACTAGCGACCCGACCCAGCTTCGCATGGGCCTGTAGCCTTCCTCGCTAAATGGACTATCCAACACAAAAATAATTTTTCAATTCGAACCAGTAGATCCTGCGTTCAACCAAACAAACAAACAAACTCTTCAGCTTTATAATATTAGTATGGATTGAGGTCCAGTTGGTCCACGTACGGTTGACCACGGCGAAGACAGCGGCAGCGGCTATTTGTATTGTTGACATTTTTATGTTATTTATATTATTGTTTAATTAATGTAATGATTTGCATGCCGTTAGGTAAAATGTAGCTGACCTCATATATTTATGTTAATATCCTATACTGTACCTACATTTAGAGCAAATAAAATTATGATTCTGATTCTGACGATTTTATTATCCACGTAAAGACAGAATTAATCGACACTGTCTTTGCCCAGCCGGGGGCAATACGGTCTTTAAATTTACTCTAATATTGTTGAGAGGTAAAGATTATTTGTATTTTGTTTCTATGAGGTAATCCCTGGAAGTGCATACTTATTTGTCCAATTACAAAAATGCTTTCTCGCTTCTTGACTGAGTGCTTTACCATAGATTATGTTTTATGGTATTTGTTTTCAAAAACGTTGCCCCACTCTAGGAACGTCTCCTGTATCGTGGGTGCGTTTACAAACATATAAACTCACATACACAAATAGCCACAAACAATAACTCATCAACTACACATCCCAACATATACTTGACTCATTTCGGACCCACCATACCACTGGGCATACCCCTGGTGCTATGGTGGGTCTAAAACTATACCACTCACCTTACCTAACTTAAATGATTCACCAGCAATAGAGCGGATCTGGCAAAAGAGGTTTTAATTATTCTCTGGCTAACAATTTTCAAACTTTTTTTGTGTCCGTGTGGTGTCGGACGTAAAGAATAGCACCATCCCATATCTTCCCGTGGGTGTCGTAAGAGGCGACTAAGGGACTTACCAGAGAATGGGCAGCAGCGTTCTCTGTGCCTTTGTAACAACCATTCTGCGATCGCCAACCCGCCTGCCAAGCGTGGCGATTATGGCAAAACCCCACCTTGGGAAGGTCTATGTCCAGCAGTGGACGTCTTTCGGCTGAAATGATGATAACAATTTTCGGAACAACATAGGTATAAAATAATCATATTTAATTACTGTTCCTACGATAAAATTAAAGTAAACCTGACGACGTTTTTTCAGGATTAAACAATGCTATAGTGCGAGCACTTCTAGCTATATATGCTGGTGATTTGTCCGCGGCTGAGGAGTGTTACGTCCGTCGCGCGGGCCGGCCGGACCTCGCCGTGGATATGTACAAGCAGTTCAACAAGTGGACGGAGGCCATTGCGCTGGCTGAGAGGACCGACCGCGCTTCTGTTACTACGTTGAAACAACAGCATATGGACTATTTGACTTCTACTGGTAAGTACTTACTGTAGAGACTGGCTAGCTTACCCTTATCCAACCTTATTTAATCCAAACTTTCATACTAATATCATAAACGCGAAAGTATCTTTTACGTTACGCTTTCACGATGAAACGGCTGAACCAATTTGGTATGAAAACAGCTTGAACCCTGGAGAAGGACATAGGCTTACATTTATCACATACTTTTAGTCAGCGAATTCGTCTGCATCCACGATGACCGACATACACGCGGATGAAGTTGCGGGCAAAAGCTAGTAAGTGATATTCCTATGTGATAAACTATTCACTGACAAGACGTGTTAGTAATGAAATATAATAATAATACCTGCCTATAATCATCCCTCTGCAGGGTAGCCAAGGATGTTACGTCCGCAGCCACCCCACGTTTCAGCCCGTATGACAAGAGCTTAAAAGGGTTATGGGAAAGTTGGAGGGAGTGCCCTTCCTTCCTCTGTTACATTTTTAAATCTTTCTTCTAAATATCCTTTACATTATTACACGCATAAGTCTTTTTTTTATTATTATTTATTAATTCAAAACTAAGTCCCTCAAAACCGTTGTAATGATTTGACTGCGGGGTCTGGTGAGTCTGTTATATACTTCTTCTTAAGACTTATTATTAGATATATGTATAGATAGCAATTTTTTAAATAGTTTTTGTCGTGATAACGTCTTATAAATCGATGAACACCGGCTGCACGCACGAAAAAGTGTCACGTTTCGTCTGAGCCTGAACGTGCAAGCGAGAGCGCGGAACAAGCGATAGAAAGGCAGGATCTGCCCAAGCATTAAGCTCCGCCCACCTCGACGGAAGTCATTACATATTTGCTAATGTTATCCATTATGTTTCTTTATGACGTTATCACGTGAAACTATCGTCGTAAACCGACTTTACAGACAACCTATTTTTTTTATTAAATCTGTTTCTATTGATTTTACCCCTTATGTCTGCCGGCAGACTGTTCAATAGATATGGTCATTAGCATACATTATCTCTCTCACTCACACCTGAACATCTAGCTATCACACAGTCGTGAATCATCAAACATTCAGGGTAAATATTTGTGTGATGAGCACTTGTGTTTGCCTTGTGTCTGGGTGTTGTTTATCTATATATGTATGTATTTAAAATGTATTTGTGTATGTCAACTGTCTGACACCCATAGTACAGGGTCTCCCTAGTTTGGGGTCAGATGGCTGTGTGTGAAATGTCCCCACATATTTATTATTATTATTATTATTCTATTCCTACATGACATACATGTTGTTCTTCCAGGTCGGCTTGGCGAGGCCGGTGCAGTGCTAGCGTCGTCAGGTGACGTGGAGGGCGCGGTGAAACTGTGGCTGCGAGGCGGGCGCTCCAGACGAGCCGCCGCGCTAGTGCTGCAGCACCCGCAGCTGCTCAGAGACACAGATTTGGTTGAGTCAGTTCATACTCAACTTGTTCAGGTATTGTCAATACTCTTTATCTTGATTATTTTTTATATTTTGTATTGCTAGATTACCTTCATTGTTTTCACATATAGAAGCAACAAGAATAATGTAAGCAGTATTTTGTAAAAACTTGATTTTAAAAGAGTGTCCGTGGAGTTTCTTGCTCGTTCTTCTCCATAGAGACCTACCCTACGTTTTGGAACGAGCAACTAGCTTCAACTTTCTGACTAACTGACCGACACCTTGACAATTCAAAAGTGCCTGTAAATGGTTTAATTGAAATAAATGCTTTGACTTTGACTTTGACTAGTACTTACCTAATTAAAAATTCAAATCTAGTCGTTATTTCATCTCGGCGATAAACTATTACACAAATGTAGGTAAATTAGAAAAAAAAAGTCTGGTAGATTTACACCTTACTTGCTTATAACGACAGGCGATCACGCCCGTCACGTATATTTAATGTGTAGGTAAATTCGAAATCAGAAACATTAAAAAAAAAGAACGAACTTTTTTTTTAGAAAAAAAGGCCGGTAGATTTGATGTAGCGACAGATAATCACGCCCATCACGTATATTTTATAGTTTTATGGTTCCGAAGGGGGGCGGGGGGCTCAAAACAGGGGCAGGTGGGGTGGTGGTTAGTTAGGGTTAGTTTGGTATTTTATTTTTTATTTTAATTTTGGCCTTTTTTATGTATAATGCAATTCTATAAGTAACTCCTAGCTAAGAGCTAAAATTGCCCCTCTGATGGTAAGTGGCTATCGCCGCCTATGGAAGTGTACAATATATATAGGACTTAACAGGTGCGTTGCTGTCGTAGAAACAAATCTCAGTATCAAACGTTTCATGCCTGTTTATTACAAATGGTTTAAGGTCACGATTTGAAAACCTCAATACGAGCACCGGATGCCGTGCGCCTGCGCGCGCGATCTTTGATTGAGTTTAGCTGAAACATGTGTGGCGAGTATTGCACGGAATAGAAAAAAACTATTAGAAGTATCTATGCTTTTCGTCAAAGTTGAATTTGTTGTTCATACAAAATTAAGACTTATTACAACTAACGAAGGTTATTATTATTTTACATATTTTTCCGCATCACGCGGGATGGCTACGTGGGCAGTATCACTTGTTTTTTTTATTCCGTAGAGTGTTGATATTGCATCTATCGTCTTCTGGATGCACCTACATTACATATTAGTCTTAATTTATTTTTATGTACTCGGTATCTGATACTAGAACGTGCTAAATAATATCACACAAAACGAGACATTTTAACATTTAGGTCATGATTTTTGATAGGTTTAATTTAACGTATTTTATTTCATATTATGGTTTTCAGGAGGAATGGTGGGAGACGGCGGGCGAAATATCGGAGCGCACAGGTGACACTCGCGCCGCAGTGGAGTACTACGCCAAAGGAAATAACTATGCACGAGCGGTTCAATTGGCTAGAGAGGTACTTGAAACTGTTGTTATGTGGAATAAAGTTTGTGGTGGCTTTTGTTATGGGATTTTACAAGATTTTCGGTGGCTTTACACGTTTACGCGAAGCCGTTTGGTGCCGGCTGCGAATATAACCATCCCATTTCCACCCGTAGGTGTCATAGAAGGCGACAGAGGGATAGGATATTGATCAGAGGATGGGCAGCAACGTCCAGTGGGCGTATAAAGGTTGACATTATGATGATGATTGCAGGTTTACTATTAAAATTATATGCGCTACTGAATGGGTCACACGAACCTTGCTATATTTTCTTGAAATTATAAGTTACTGATAGCCAAAAAATATCTGATTTATTGAGTAAACTTAACTAACAAGTAACTAATGTTATATGAATGTAAATGACCGCTATGGAGTACATTGACTATGCACGCTGTTTGTGTACTGCCGTGTTTTAATTCCGACGTTTTCGTGTAAGGCGATGGAAAAGTGCTGATCTGTGCAAATGTATAACGCGAGCGTGACATGTACCTACCTACGATACATGACTTATGGGTGTTACACATGTTCACTAAGGCCTATCTTAAAGCTTGTTCTGCATGTTTTGACACTTGGATTATGAAGTTATCGATAAACACTGAGACAAAACTCAATCGTATGGCAACCTTTTTTAGGGTTCCGTACCCAAAGGGTAAAAACGGAACCTTATTACTAAGACTCCACTGTTCGTCTGTCTGGCTGTCTGTTCCCAGGCTGTATCTAATGAACTGTGATAGCTAGACAGTTGAAATTTTGTTACTGCTATAACAACAAATACTAAAAACATACAACAAATGTGATTTTTTGCCGTTTTTTGCTGGATATTAATAATAATAATAATATGTGGGGACATTTCACACACGGCCATCTGACCCCAAACTAGGGAGACTGTACTATGGTTGTTAGACAGCTGATATACATACACAAATATATTTAATTACATACATATATAGATAAACAACACCCAGACATAAGGCAAACACAAGTGCTCATCACACAAATATTTACCCTGGGCGGGAATCGAACCCTTAAGAGCGCCCATGCATCCCCATCGAACGAACATCAATGTGAGCGTGATTTAAACATTTTTTGTTTCAATCAACGCAAAGCTCGAACACAAATGAGTGAGTGAGAACGCGATAACATCACAGGGAAATTGGCGCGCGGAAATTTTACAAAACTTGTTCCAGGACATACGTGTTTTTTGAAAAAGCCTTACAAGTTTTTGGTAAAAATGTTTGTAATTTAGAATCACCAATACTTAAGCAAGGTTTGTATGGAGCTGTTTTTTTACTTTTTCAATGTATGAGCGCATTATGAACGGCCAAAGTTCAGATAAAATTGTGCAAAAAAGCTGATTTTCGGACGCGTTTACTGAATTAGTTTCTCAAAAAAGTTTATTTTTGGCTTCATACAAACATAGATTTAAACCACAAGATACCTGTTTGTTTAAAATATTTGGAATAAAATTTTAGAGCAAGCGAAGCGAGCGTGCCGCTGCAGCGGCGGCCGAGTGCCAGAATCAAATCGCTTTTTACAGTCAATCTCATACATTTCTACAATACTTTAGGAAACACCATTTTGGTGACCATTTACGGTTTTAGGTTTTATTTTATTTACTATTATTGGTGATCATTTAGTAGATCTGGAGGTTCGTTAAACATAAGCCTAATTGTATGGCCAAACCGACTTTAGCAATTTTTCGTTTTTTTTTCTTTTGCTCGCAGGCGTCCCCCGGCGAGGTGACGCGGCTGGAGGGCGCGTGGGGCGCGTGGCTGGTGGCGGCGCGGCAGGCGGGCGCCGCCGTGCCGCACCTCATCGAGGCGGGGCAGGCGCGCGCCGCGCTCGACGCCGCGCTCGCCGCGCACCACCACAGGAAGGCGCTGCAGATACTGCAGGTAAACACTATCATCACTCGTCATCATCTGCTTAGCCTTTTCCCTAGTCTATTGGGGTCCAAGAAGCTTATAGGTAAAAGTGGAGGCAACACTCCAAACAGCTAAGTGAAACCAACTGTTCTAAATGCATACATAAGATAAAGAAAACACATATCACTGTCTCATTCTTATGTATGCATTTAGAAAGAGAGCATCTGCCCACAGTTGGCTTCACTTAGGCATTTAGAGTGTTGCCTCCACTTTTACCTATAAGTTTCTTGATTGGGGTCGGCTACCAGTCTAACAGGATGCAGCTGAATACCAGTGTTTTACATGCAGCGACTGCACAGATATAGATATACCTAGATAATGCAAGAGCAACTACTTCGCGTGCCTATTTTCGTGCCTAATTTACGATAAAAAATCGTAAGTAAATAAATAAAGTAAACGTTTCCTTCCATCGGTAAGTCATTTTGTGATTAATATTATGCGTAATTAATTAAAAAAAAACAATTATTTTTAATCTAATACCTTCAGTTATACTGAGGGTATTAGATTCCCCTGGTAATACCAAATTTAGGAAAAACAAAACATTCGTATTACATTGTGACGTCCAAAAAATGGCACGCTTGGTTTTCATACAGATCGTGACACTTGCGTTGAAAAAAAAGGCTCAGTAGTTCAACAGTCGAACTATTGAGAAAAAAAATTCTCACTAGTTCGACGATCGAACTAACGAATCGGACTAGTGAGAACAAATCATAACGTCTACCAAAGATCTACAAATGACAGCCGGGACCAACAGCTTTACGTTATTTCTGAGGCACGGAGAGAACTCGGTATGAAGGTCACCCATCCACAGACCGAACGCGGCTAGCGTAGCTTAACTTTTGACTGATCGACCTGTACGGCTTTAACTTAGCCACGAGCTCATTCATGACTATCACTAATATACGACTCTATTTGTATTTGTAGGATAAATGGAAACTTACTCTCGGAAATCATGAAAGACGTTTAGTTTTTAAAGAGTTTGTTATAGCACATATCATGTCATAGCGGTTATTGTTTGTTATATGTACAGTCATAAGCAGCGTGAAAGTATAAAGGAAGACGTTAGAGAAAATAGTGACAGAGAGAAAGTCTATATAAAGATGAAAACATAAAAGCATAAGCGATTTGACTTATTACAAATTGCGCGTGCATTCGCCGTTAGAGTACCTACAGTCAGGGCACTGCTTAGCGTGACCGAGTGATAGCGGATCGGCAGTCTCGCACCACGGCAGGCAGGAGCGCGGGCGCAGGCGGCGAGATATATTAATCGACGCGCTTGATTAGGGTGCAACCTTCACACGGCTTATAAGTGTGCGTCCTTTGCTGTTAGTGCCCCCACATACTCACTACACCTGTTGTTCTATTCTAGTCTATTTTTATATATATGGCAAGCAATGCTGATATCGACGATTACGTAGATGACACCATTAACCAATAATTCCTAGACATAACTCTCTAAAAACACTCAATTTTAGCCCTGAAAATCCGATTAATTTTGAATTTACTGTAAAATACGATTTTTAGATGCTTTTAAATCAATTAATAGTTTTTGAGTTGAGTTAACAAATGACTAACTAGAAGTGACATTATAAATATAAATTGCATTACAAAATCTGGATCGCGTATTGACAGCTCATAAAAAGTATGTTAATAATTTGATCAATGGTGTCATCTACCCTATTCTAGTAATGTCAAAAGTAAATTGAATAATAATCTTTAATTCATATTGCTGCACTCAAGGTACATCTGGTCGGGTTAGTACGGGATTGAAACAAACAAGAAACAAAGATATTTAAATATTCTAATATTGTTAACATTAAAATCATATACCAAAACCTTTTGTTCCTTAGCTACCTACAAAGTCAACGTCTATTTCAATATGCTACGGCGTAGCAGGTGGCTACGCAGGCAAGCTCATCTATTGCTACGACAAAGTGCGTAGCCGTACGGAAGCTACGCCGTAGCTATCGGCTACGACATTCATACTATAGCGTAGCCATCTCTCCGCTCGTTAAATTCCAGTACATCTTTATACCTACTACCTTTTTTAAATCGAATGTTTATTGTTTGTAGGCAATTGATGACAAGGATTCAATAAGAGAGCAGTGTGAGAAACTTGGTGATCATTTCATATCTACTCGCGTAAGTGTTTCGCAAACTTAGCACTTTAATTTAAATCTGCAAGCCTGTATTCACAATTTCAAGGGTAATAAGTGAATTGTAAATAAAATATCAGCTTCTGCTTCTAAAACATAGCTTATGACTATAATAACACTCGGCAATACTATAACTTTCAATCAGTGATTTTTTTTGTAATGCAACCAGAGATCGTTTTCATCATCATCATCGTCAGGCAAAATACGTCCACTGTTGAACAAAGGCCTTCTCCATAGAACGCCATAACGAGCGGCAACCTGCCGCTTGCATCCACCGAGAGCCACGCAGCGAGCCATGGAGAGAGTTATGCTCGTTTTTTGCGCGATAAAATCCGGAACGAGGAAATTCGCCGAAGAACTAAAGTTGCCAACATAGCTCTCAGAATAAGCAAGTTGAAGTGGCAATGGGCAGGCCACATCGCTCGAAGAACTGATAACGCTTTACAAACAAAAAAATTAAAATACAAACAAAAATTTAATTAGTATAGAGTTTTTTCGACATTCCAGGAGTGGGAGACAGCAGAACGCGTGCTAACATCATGCGGTATGGCGGAGCGCTGTGTCCGCGCATACAACGCGGCAGGTCGCGTGGCCGACGGCCTGCAACTAGCCGCCGCACACCTCACGGAGGAACAAACCAGGGACATCTACATGCCGCTCGCGCAACAGCTGAGGCTGGACGGACAACTGCGCAAGGCCGAACAGATTTATATCGGCCTTGGAGAACCGGATGAGGCTATTTCTATGTATAAGGTGAGTTTCTATTTGTTTAACGTAAAACAGTTGAGTTGTAAGATCCCGTAGTAGTAGGCACCTTACACTTGTAGTATTTAGGTAGAGGTTGTAAGTGAGTCGACGTAAACACACAGATTTTGTAACACTAAAGTTTATTAGATATACCGATCACATAAAAGAGTATGTTAAGTTGGATGCTAATCCGCGATGTTCGCAGAAGTAAGTAATTTGTCAACTAAATTTAAATGGTATTAAACATTATTATAAATACGATACAAAAGTAGGATGTTGCGTTTGGTCTAACAGTATGTATGTAAACCGTACATGAGTTATGATATTCCATAAATTGCATTTTTTTGTACTTTTATTTTGACATACGTGTTGACATTACTAATTATATTCCCATGTGTGTGTATAACCTGATATTTATAAAATAATTGCATTTCTTTTTGACGGCACTGCATGCAGAAGTAATATATTTATGACACCTACCTATGTACAATTTATCCATTTCTGAAATATTTTTTTTTATATAAACCGTTGACACTTGAAATTTCTCCTGAATCGTGGGTGTGTTTACATATATCCAAACAATCAGATCCGGAACAACTATCTGTAGGTCATACAAATATGTGTTCCGTGCGACCATCGAACTCGCAACACGCAGCGCAGCAGCCAATCGCTCGCGCATTGTACCAACCGTGTCGTAAAAAAATTAAAAATATGTTATGATCACGTTACTTCAATCAAGGTATTGTATATGTTAGGAAGCGTCACAGTACGAGTCGATGCTACGCCTCGTAGCAGCTCACCGTAGCTCTCTGCTGGAAGCTACGCGCCGCCACGTAGCGCAGGCGCTGCATGCTTCGGGAGACCTTCGCGCCGCTGAAAATTATTATATTCAAGCTGGTAAGTATTATACAGTAACTGCCAGACTCAGAGACGTGACTTAATAATAATGAATCATTAACTTTAATTGACCTGTCGGTCAATCAAAGTTATGATTAAATATTGATTGCAATGAAAACACACTAAGTATAGGGTACAATGCACGGCATTTATTAAAACCACAATTTAGAACTAAATCAATTTAAAAATAAACTCAGACACTATAATTAACATAGACATAGTTCACTTCACTTCAACAACGAATCGAAAGTACAGTTTCGGGACGTATTAGCTCCGTTGCGATCAGACACTGGATTCTGAATGTCTTCCTCGCTGTCGGCTGAAAACATCACGACTCTGTAGAAGCGCGCCAAAATGGTGGTGGTTGATCACGTGTTCTCGATAATGGCGCGCTTGCGATCCGTTTTACCATAGACTATTTATTGTCTTTGCGTTTCACGTTCATAATATTGACCGGATACGACATATTTATCTTGGAACGCTGTCAGTCAAAAATAATGTTGTTGACATGTTGACATTCATTATTATTACGTGACGTTTCTGAGTGTGGCAGTTCGGTAAATAACAGAAGGCGTTACATTAAACTTGTTAATCTATATAATTCAAATATTTAAAAATCTACATACAAAATTAAGTTAATAAAAATACAAAAATGTACAGAGCATTTCTTTTATTTCACGTATACGATTTTGTATGATATTAACAAAATAAAAACTTTTTATTTCCGTTCCAGAAACAAAGTTAAAATATCTCATATATGCCTCTATACTAGCACTCATACCCTTCAAACAATTGTATAAATAATTATGCTAATTTTTCATACTTGTATGTCTTGCCCTTATGTTTTTACTTGGTTTGTTGTTTAGTTGAAGATTTGGTTGAAATGAACTGAAATTCCAGATGATTGGAAAAGTGCGATTCAGATGTACCGTTCAGCGGGTCAGTGGGAAGGAGCCGAGCGTGTTGCGCGTGCGCATGCGCCCAGTGGAGTTCAACAACAGGTACAATATTGCAGTAACAGAGAAATATGACTCATGTTTGTGGTTGTGTTACCGTTACCGGGCAAATACAAATGTGTCGTTTTTCTATTTATATGTACTTTTTAAGTTTATCTTGGAATTGGTGAAGGAAAACTTTTGAAGCAACCTGGATGTCGTAAGATCGCCAATCTGCAGCAAAAACGTGGCGATCAATGCTCATATGCCTTCTGTTTATGAGAAGAGACCTTTGCCTTGCAGTGCGAGAATATTTGGCTGGTATTATTATTATTATGGTATTATTATATTATCGACAAGTCAAGTTTTAACTTTCACCGAATCACTCAGGCTCCGCGCAAACGGGCTACCGACTACAGCCACCGGTGACTGGCGACATGCCATTTATTTACATTTATATAAACATTATATTTACATTTATATTTACATTTTATTTTTAACACGTTTTGCTGCAGACGTATAGTGAGTGGTGTTCTCTTGCGACTCAGTTTCCACGACACCCTAACTGTAGCGGCCACTCGTGACTCAGTGTCTGCGCCATGACACCGGTGGCGGCCACTCGCTACTTAAAAATCGACATTCGACGACACTCTTGCGACCCCCTCTCACCATCCTACCATACGGACAACTCGTCATTATGGAAGCAGCACGCAGCCTCATTTTAGGACATTGAGTAGTGACGACTACCGACCACTCGTAGCAGCCACCGGGCACCTAATGGTGCGTACGAATTAGAGGTGGCCTCGCCTATGGCACGCACGGCTCGGCCTGTTGCCTCAAGTGCGTATGCGCCTCAGCCCGAGGCGTGATTCACACGAGGCCGCCGCGGTGCGAGCCATCAGGTGTCGGTTTTTTGACTGTGCTCAAAGGCGTTTTGGCGTAAGTGCCTCGCAAGCGTGGACGTGATTTGAGCACGGTTTAAGCGAGTCACGCACAATAGTGAGGCGACCTCACCATTGTGCGTGACTCGCTTAAACCGCTTTTGTGACTTGACCCAAGGCACGGTGCCTCAGCCCGCTGCCTCATGTTGTTTTATTTATTTACCGAGGCAGCACCCACACAAGCCGTGCGTGGCGAGGCTGCTCATCCTGAGGCTGCCTCTAATCCGTACGCACCTTAAGGTTCATTTGTGCGGTACCAAAGCACGTGGCGCGCGACAGCCACTGGTAGCTGTGGTCCGTGGAGCCTGATACAGGCGGTGTTGGAACAGTACGGTTCAACCGATTCTTAATTGTGTGGAGTGGAGTGCGCTACTGGCTGCACAGTACCCATCAACCCCTCTGACACGTGAAATTGTTCCTGCGCAGCCACTTGTCTCGTGTTCAGAGCCACCATTTAGTTTGAATCATGTTCATAAATGAGTGTTCAGGTGGCTCTTCAATGGGCGGGAGCTCTAGGCGGCGCGCCGGGAGCTCGCTTGCTGGCTGCGCGGGGACTCGCGGCACTAGGGGCGCGCTGGGCGCTGCAGGCTCAGAGGTACGTGTATATTGGACCTTATATATCCCGGTTATATTCTCTAAAGGGTTGGCAGCGGTGTACGAAACACTCTGACATTATGCCATTTATGTTTATAACTTTATACCAGCGCACTTGCTTTTGAGCTCGCAACTTCGTCTGGGTAGACTTCAGGATTAAGCCATAGCAAAATTATCCCACGAGAACACAAAAACTGGATGGATTCTGTTAAGCTAGATCACAAGACGTGTGAAAGAGTAACAACCATTCGTCCGTAGATACTTACAAACTTTTGCGTTTATATTAGGAGTAGGATGTAATAGGTAAAGGGCAACATCCAGACACCAGACTGCTACGTTTCACATAACTACCCTGTTCTCCTCCTTTCAAAATACTAATAATTATACTCGTAGCTGCTTAGCTACGAGTATAATTTTTCAAAACATGTTTTTGGTGTCATTTATTTATTTCATGCACAATGTACACAACCATAGTTTACACGCTAGGCTCAAAACTAGTGAGTATATGACCCTGTTAGGGCGCAACAAGATTACTTAAAACTAATAGTGTTACAGTGTGTTTCTATTTTTTTTTTATTTTTTTTTATTTAGCCGTT
This sequence comes from Charanyca ferruginea, assembly GCA_947361185.1. NCBI lineage: Eukaryota > Metazoa > Arthropoda > Insecta > Lepidoptera > Noctuidae > Charanyca > Charanyca ferruginea. Next base: position 13,713,025 of record OX376071.1, on the reverse strand, counting down.
GCTGTCCCACTCCTGGGCAAAGGCCTCCCCCCATTCCCTCCATTTCTCTCGATGTTGTGCCTCATCCCGCCAATTCGCGTTTCTATTATGTAATAATAATAATATGTGGGAACATTTTACACACGGCCATCTGACCCCAAACTAAGGAGACTCTGTACTATGGGTGTCAGACAGCTATCTAATATCACATAGATTACTAAGGAACTTTCACAATTAAGACTCATGTCAAACACTTGTTATCAGATGGGACATAGCAATGGAGCTAAGCTCTCTGGGAGGCGGGATATCCCGCAGCGAAGTAGCGCGGGCTGAAGCGGCGTCGCTAGCAGACGAGCGGCCCGAGGAGGCCGAGGCTGCGTTCCTAAGGGCGGGTGCAGCCGACGACGCCGTGCGCATGTGGCTGCAGCATGGGAAGCATCAGAGGGCACTCACCTTGGCTGAACAACATGCACCACTTATGGTGAGACTAGCTTTTGCTTGAGACTTTCGTCTATCTAATTTTTTTTATGGATCCCTTTTTTTATAATATTGCCAATAACACGCAGGGATTTCGTTGTTTCCTATTAGCGAAACATTTTTTAGAATTTTACCGAATATTAGCGCGTTCGACCAAAAAACTCTTCAGCCTTTTATAAGACTGCAGCGGACTTTTACCTAAATTAATATTATCTATATACCTTTATAAAAATCAGGTTTCGTATCTTTATGGTCGCAAAACAAGGAAAATAGTCGATACAATTTTTACACAGCATTTTAACAGAAAAGTGTTAGGAAATACATGTTACTCCGAAAAAAAATATTATTTTTTGATTTTGGCTTACTAGTTAGGGTTTCGTACCTCAGAAAGAAAAAACGGAACCCTTATAGGATCACTTTGTTGTCCGTCTGTCTGTCTGTCAAGACCCTTTATCTCGGGAACGCGTAAAGGTATCGAGTTGAAATTAAAACCATATGACATATTTATGTCGCAAAAAACGTATATTTCGACACTTTCAAGGCAATCAAAATTATAGGGTACTTTCCGTTGACCCAGAACTATGAAATTTGGCAAATCATATCATCTTATACTATAAATACAGATAAAAGTCTGAAAACTATATACATTTGTAATTAAATCATAAACTCAAAACTCAAACTCAAACTCAAAATCATTTATTTCAAATAAACCATTTACAGGTACTTTTGAATTGTCAAAGTCAGTCAGTCAGAAAGTTGAAGCTAGTTGCTCGTTCCAAACAGTAGGTTTCTATAGAGAAGAACGAGCAAGAAACTCCATGAACAACACTCTTTTAAAATCAATAATATGTTACAAATTTCGGTTACATCATTCATATTGAATCTAGGGTACAATGTGAGAACAATGTAACAAGTCGTGTACGTTAAAAGAGGTTTAGATAAAAATATAATCATAATAAACAATTCAAAATAAAATTAGAATAACCGAGGCAGCTAAGAGATGACCAGTCCCAACTAACGGCGCCCGTTCACGAACATGACGCACGGATCGGCATCATTCGACTCAACCATTTTGAAGGGAACCGAATGATCCAACACGCGCGCCACCGTCAGCGAGACATTCCAGTGAGCATGACATACTCCCAACCGCCAGGGCACATTCAAGTCAATGAAAGACATACCTCGTAAATGGTAGCTTTAAATAACATAGTGCTCACATGTATATGCTATGAAAAATTTATATAATACTAACACATTGAGTTTATACAATGCAAAGATAATGTAGATCTATATCTTCAGCAGCTCCAAAAATAATTAAAAATGCTAATCAATGAATCTATGAACTCTTATGGCTGTGGAGCTAGACCAGCATCCAGCCAAGCATTTTTATCAGTGATGTATTCACCCAATGAATAATATGCTCGGCTGCATAGTGTGCGTTTTATATAAGACTTAAATTTTGTCTCATTTAGTTGAACAATGTGGGGAGGTATTTTATTGTAACATTTTAAACAGTACCCCATGAAAGAAGTATCTACTTTAGCCAGTCTGAAACTCGGTTGAACTAGTTGGTCCCTATTTCTAGTGTTATAATTATGTCTTTCACCCATTTTACTAAAAAGATGCAGATTTTTTCTAGCGTACATTATGTTTTCATAGATGTATTGACAAGGTACCGTCATTATGTTAATTTCCTTAAACAGTTCCCTTAGAGAATCGCGCATACGGAGATTGTAAATGGCTCTGATGGCTCTTTTCTGCAGAATAAAAATAGACTCGATGTCTGCAGCTCGTCCCCACAGTAAAATACCGTAAGACATTATACTATGAAAATAACTAAAGTAGACCAGTCTCGCGGTATCCACATCAGTAAATTGCCGGATTTTTCTGACAGCATATGCTGCCGAGCTTAGCCGTCCAGCGAGAGATGTTAAATGAGGACCCCATTGTAGCCTTGAGTCGAGCGTGATCCCCAGGAAAACAGTTTTATCAACGAATTCCAGCTTCTCATTGTTCAATACTATGTCACAGTCATTACTTTTGACATTTGGTAAAGAAAATCTGATGCACTTCGTTTTTTTTTCATTCAATACTAAATAAATTATTCGCCGTGAACCAATTTTGGACTTGCAGTAAGGCGCTATTTACGTGGTCTAGGTTCTGGGCTCGTCTGTCTATCTTAAATATTAAAGAAGTGTCATCAGCAAATAACACCATTTGTGGTTGATTTTTCAACAGATGAAGAAGATCATATACACTAAAAAGAGGAAAGGACCCAAAATTGAACCTTGTGGAACCCCCATTTCTACCTTTAAACCATGTGAATTCACCCCATTTATTTGGACTTGCTGCTGCCTATTAATCAAATAAGATTTTACTAAACTAAGCGCAAGTCTACCTAGTCCGTAATGCTCAAGTTTCAAAAGTAGTGTGTCATGATTTACGCAATCAAATGCCTTGGAGAGGTCACAAAAATTCCTATGGCATCTTGCGCCTCTTCCCACGCAGTAAATATGTGTTTTAATAAAGTGACACCAGCGTCAGTCGTACAATGTCCTTTGGTGAAACCATACTGTTGATCGTGTAAAATGCCATTAGTGTTAAAATGATTAAGCATCTGATTAAGCATAATCCTTTCAAAAACCTTGCTGAAAGCCGGCAGCACGGACACGGGTCTATAATTATTAGTGTCTTTACTGTCACCGGATTTGAAAAGATGTATAACCTTACTAAACTTCATTAGATCCGGGAAAACTCCTTGGTCTACGCACATATTAAATATTAAAGCCAAATAAGGCGCTATTGTCTCAATTATAGACGTACAAACTTTAATAGACATACCCCACAGATCCTCAGTAAATTTTACCTTAATTTGCCGAAAAGCTTTTAAAACTGTCACGGGGTTAATATGTTTAAATTGAAATTCTACCGGGCAGCCTGGTACGTTCGCTTTTAAAAAGGCAATAGAAATGCCAGGTGAAGAATTTAAAGCTTCCGTGGTTTTAATTGGTATGTTGGTAAAGAAATTCACAAATTCATGCGCTACTTCTATGTTAGAGCTTAGGGGACCACGTGGTGTCTCTAATGTATACTCAGTGTTACGAACTTTCTTTTCTCTCTTTTCCTGCCAGTCTCGTTATTAATAACTTTCCAAACTGTCTTTATTTTATCGTCTGCCGATTTGATTTTGTTGCTAATGTATAGGGCCTTCGCTACCCTGCAAATATAAAAAATATATTATTTATTTATAACGAGCTTTTGTCCGCGATTTGGTCCAGACGAAGATCGGAGACGCAGACGAAGTCCCGGATTAAAAAGTATCCTATGTGCTTTCCTAGGGTGCAAGCTATTTTCATACCGAATTTCATCTAATTCGGGTCAGCCGTTTCATCGTGGAGCGTAATAGACAGGTTACTTTCTCATTTATAATATTATGTATAGATATTATGAACCTACAAATTTGTACGGAACCCTCGGTGAGCGAGTCCGACTCACACTTGTCCGGTTTTTTTTTAGTGTAGATCAGGTATAGCAACTTAATAGAATAGATATTATACTTAAAATATTTTATTGATATTTTCTTAGTAAGTGTGTGCTGATATGGCTTCACTATTGGACAAGGCCGGGATATTGCAAATTGAAAGAATAATGGCACATGAATAAAAAACCGAGATAATAGTTGGTTCTCTATTAGGTTGAGGAGGTGTTAGTGGAAGGAGCGAGGGCGGCTGCTGAGCGCGGAGACCTGTCGCAGTTTGAAACGCTCATGATAAGAGCTAATAGGCCGCGAGAAGTTGTGCAGCATTATAAAGATTTAGGTGAGTATTCATTTATTGCTTTATTGTCATTCTGATAAGTAGATTTATTGATACATTGTTTGGTAGTGTTTTCACGATTTAAAATAATCAATTATGAAGAAAAACATCAATACTGCATCTGAGAATTAGAAAGAGACTACTGCGGAGGTATAAGTGGCTGAGAAAACGCGTTACAAAGCCGATGACACTTCCTAATTTTTAAGTTAAAACAGACAGAAGGAAGTTTATATGGTACTGCGCAGACTGTAGCTTACTTCAGAGCCAATATTAGTTATTAGAGGATCGAGGTAAGGATCGCTATCTTATTATGAGGGGAAAGTTGAAGAAGTGTCCAGCTTTATGCAGCAAGGCAACAGTTCTGAAATCCGCCAAAATGGCGCCAGCGTAAGCACGGGGTATGGTATAATGTAACCATAGTATAATTATTATGTGTTTGACATAAATCAGCATGGCGGTTGAGAGAATTGTCATGTTCACTCAAATGTCTCGCTGATGGTGGCGCGTGTGTTGGATCATTCGGCTCCCTCCAAAATGGTTGAGCTGAATGGTGCTGATTCACGCGTCATGTTCGTGAACGGGCGCTGTCAGTAGAGATTGGTCAACTCTTAACTGCCATGGTTTTTATCTTGATTATTTTTTATATTTTGTATTTCTAGATTACCTTCATTGTTTTCACATATAGAAGCAACAAGAATAATGTAAGCAGTATTTTGTAAAAACTTGATTTTAAAAAAGTGTCCGTGGAGTTTCTTGCTCGTTCTTCTCCATAGAGACCTACCTACGTTTTGGAACGAGCAACTAGCTTCAACTTTCTGACTAACTGGCCGACTCCTTGACAATTCAAAAGTGCCTGTTAATGGTTTAACTGAAATAAATGCTTTGACTTTGAAAAAAAAATAGATCCGTGAATGTGTTGACGGATTGAAGTAGTAATAATAATTTCACAACGACCATCTGACCCCAAACTAAGGAGACCCTGTACTGTGGATGTCAGACAGCTGATATACAAACACATTTTTTTTTTAAATACGTATTTATATAGATAAACAACAACCAGACACAAGGCAAACACAAGTGCTAATCACACTAATGTTTACCCCGGGCGGGATTCGAACCCGCAACACGCTGCGCAGCAGTCAATATCTTAATCACTGCGCCAACCGTGTCGTTAAGAAGAAGAAATATGCCGAGTTAGAAATTTTTTCCCCGGTCCCGATTGTAGCCCATATCAACCGACGGACACTTTCGTACACTGAGATCGTGCTCCTTACCTCTACCACAATATAAATACTACCGTGCAGTAGCGACACGCCCCGCCCCGCCTCCCTCCGAAACACTGTTCCTCATCTCTTCCCGCGTCGAACGTGCTCTCGAAACTGCTCAGTATTTTGTAAAAACTTGATTTAAAAGAGTGTCCGTAGAGTTTCTTGCTCGTTTTTCTCCATAGAGACCTACCCAACGTTTTGGAACGAGTAACTAGCTTCAAATTCTGACTCTCTTTGACAATTCAAAAGTGCCTGTAAATGGTTTAATTGAAATAAATGCTGCTTTGACTTTGCTTTTAATTAAGCGGCACGTAGCGTAGGGCACGCACATACACGCACGTATTTGTACAGTCTGTTATTTTGGTAGTAGTGTAGGTAATTAAATCGTTGCGTTTGTATAGAGTGTCGTAGGTGTAGTAGAGGTGAGGAGAACTATCTAATGGCGGGATGGTTAAAAAAATTCGAGTGTGCTTTAGACCACACGACTGAAGTAAAACTTCTTTAGCTCCATCTATATGTATGTATGTATCCGTTTGCAACTGGCTATGAGAGGGAGAAAGAAAATATGCGTTCGCACCTCTCTCTCTTGCCCCTACAGTAATATACGAAACGTAACTCTCTCTCTTTCTATCTTCACTAACTTATATCTCCCACTTTACTTTCGTTCGCCTCGCCCGATCACACTTTTTCTAACGCTTTCGTCACGCCTTCATCAGCTTACTTGGGGAGTAAGCGTCAAGCGTGCGTAAAGAAGTTTTACTTCAAAAAGTGTCTAGCTTTATGCAGCAAGGAACGGACACTTTCATACACAGAGATTCGTGTACCTTACCACTACCACACTCGCGACACTCCATAGAAATGGAACGATATAATTGCCTACACTAATACTAAAATAATAGACTATACAGATACGTGCGGGAGTGTGCGTGCAAACGCGCCGCGTGAACATAAACGCAATTTCCAGAGCTAGTCGTTCGACGCGGGGAGAGGTGAGGAACGGTTTCAGAGGGAGGCGGAGCGTGTTGCTACTGTACGGTAGTACCATGAAGATATAGGTATAAACGGAGCCAACACTTAGAACAAAAGTTTGAAACCAACTGTGGGCTGATGCTCTCTTTCTGAATGCATACATAAGAATGAGACAGTGATATGTGTTTTCTTTATCTTATGTATACATTCAGAAAGAGAGCGTCAGCCCACAGTTGGCTTCACTTAGGTATTTAGAGTGTTGCCTCCACTTTTATCTATAAGCTTCTTGGGTAGTACTAATAGTTATACTGTGCCCTATCCTCCATTTTGACTGGAACTGTACTCGGCAGAGCTGTGGGACGAGGCGGCGCGCGTGGGGCGCGAGTACGTGCCGGACGGCGGCGGCGAGCAGGTGCCCGGCGCCGTGCCCGGCCTGCTGGCGCGCGCGGCCGCACACGCGGATGCGGCGCAGTGGTGAGATTAGCGTTGAAAAACCAGGAAAAAATCCCGTTTTTATCCAATTCCATTGTATTTTTCAATGTTCACTCGAAAGTTTCAAGAAAATTTGCAAGCAGCATTCCGTGTTTTTAGGGTTCCGTACCCAAAGGGTAAAAACGTGACCCTATTACTAAGACTTCAGTCCGTCTGGCTGACTGTCACCAGGCTGTATCGCATGAACCTTGATAGCTTAGACAGTTGAAATTTTCACAGATGATGTATTTCTGTTGCCGCTATAACAAAAAATACACACTAAAAACAGAATAAAATAAATATTTTAGGCGGGTTCCCATACCACAAACTAAAAATGTTTTAATATAGTATCTAGTGTATAGATGGTAAGGTACCCTTCGTGCGCTAGTCCAGCTCGCACTTGGCCAGTTTTTTTTAATTAAACCGATAAAATCGAAGAATATGAAAGAAACAGGAAACATTTCCCGCAGTCCAATTCCCGCAGTTAAATCCACTTATGCACAAAGACATCCACATTTCCTGCATCTTTACGCCTATAATACTGTGATTAAACAGTGCAATATAAGAAACTTTACTCGGAAACAAATTAAGAATACACTAACATCCTGGTTATTAAATCTATCATACGTCGACGCAGAAAAAGTAATTAGTGTGGTATAATAAATGTTTTACATATCTGCCTTTCTCAAGTTACCCGAAAACTCTTACCCACCCACACTCACACACACAACCAATACACTAAACCTAGACACTCCCTTACCCATACACACAGTCACACTTTTCAATATAGCGTCCATGTCTAGTTTGTTTTATTTTATTTATTTTTACTTTTACTACTTTCCGATTCGTTATGTTGCTTTATGTAATGTAATTAACACACGAACACCTGTGTTTAAAATCTTTAACAGTGAACCCTCTGTATTGGTACCCAAGATACAGGCTTGCCTAGTTTGGGGCCAATGTTAAATCCTGTGTAATTTTCATGCAATAAAATTTATTATTATTATTATTATTATTTCATGTTTTATTTTTCAAATACATAGTATATACCTATTACTTAGGATGTCTATGCACTCATTCTTTGTATATTATGTATATGTAAAATCAATACGATTTTTTCAATTTTTAAAATATCAAGGGAAAAATTCGAAACAATTCTGTTTATTCCCAATCTATTATTTTTTATTTACGTTTAGTGTTATTCTGCATTTTTTTTTAAACAAAATGTTTACAATTAGACTAGAAATTTCTCCTGTGTCGTGGGTGCGTTTACAAACATTTAAATTCACATACACAAACATTCAGACCCGGAACAACGATCTGTGTATTTTCAACGCTAGGTGGGACGCCGTGCGACTACTTGCCGCCGCCAGTGCCGCGGCCGCGCAGGACGCGCCGCGCCTGGCCGAGCGAGCCGCGCTGCGGGCCGCGCGTCTGGCGCGGGACCACCTGCACGACGCGCGCCGCCGCGCCGCCGCTGACATGCTCGCTGAGAGGTACACGATGGTTCTCTTGTCATTGTCGTTGTTAGCTGTATTGAACTTTAGACTACTGCTAAAATGGTTTCCTATCCATTTGTACAAAAATAAAAAACAACAAAAAGATACTTAACAATAAAAACAACAAACAACTGTAAAAATATTTTTTGACGTGACAACGTCTTATAATTCGATAGAGCCGGCTGCACGCACGAAAAAACATGACGTCATGCGGCGTTACGGCGTTACATGACGTCATGCGGCGTTACCTCGCTCTGCGGCGTTCCAAGTGAAAAGTGAATGTGGTGTCAATTGTTTATAGCAACGATAATTACAGCGATAAAGGTAATGATTCTTTCGCGTTGTCACGTTCAACTATCGTCAGTAAACCGACTTTACAGACAACCAATTTTTTTATAAAGTTTTAAGATATACCTATTATATCTTAAAATTAAAATTTGTATAAAACAAATGGATAGGAAACCATTTAAAAGAAAAAAGAAAGTATGCTAATGTTATACATATTTAGCATACGTCTTTTGTTTTCCTCCAAATGATTTTCAGGTATGTAATAATCAACAGGTACAATACGCGCTACGAAAGATGAGACTTGCCACAGACTTGATTTGACTTGCGCAGTACTCGATTTAAAGATATCTTACCTATAAATCGAGTACTGCGCAAGTCAAATCAAGTCTGTGTCAAGTCTCAACTTTCGTGGCGCGCAGTATATCTTGTGGTTATTATCTAGATCTCATATGTAACGAAAAAAAAAATCTTTTTTGAGAAATAAATTCAGTAAACACGGAAATTCAACTTTTTTGCACAATGTTTATCTGAATTTTGGCCGTTCATAATGCGCTCATATATTGAAAAAGTAAAAAAAAAAACAGCTCCATAGAAACCTTGCACATGTGATGAAGATTCTAAACTACAATTTTTTAATGCATTATCAAAAACACGTATTTCCTGGAACAAGTTTTGCGAAATATCCGCGCGCCAATTTTCGTACGATGTTATCTCGATCTCACTCACTCGTTTGTTTTCGAACATTGCTTGCTTGAAACAAAAATAAAAAAATAATCACGCTCGCGTTGACGTTAGACCCATCGGGAAGGGATCTCTTAAAACAATTTTTAAACACATCATCAATCATGTGTTAAATAAATATTACCTTGACATTATTACTTATGTATTGTTTTTTTAATATTAAGGAATAAATATTCAGTTTAGAAAAAGTAGTGTAGTTATTAAAGATCTCCCTGTTATGCACCAGTTTCATAAACTGCTATTATTTTACCTACGTTTAAGAAATAAATCATTCTTTTGTATTCAAACCTGCTCAGGTTTGCTGCAATCGGTCAAAATGACATCGGTGAACAACTTCGGGCCGCTCTAACCGAAGGTTACGCAGCGGAAGATGAAGCGCCAGGTAAGAAAATATATCTACATTCGTAATGTATTGAAGTTTATATTAAGGCGAAAACGTCAGGGTAACCCGCGAAATTCAAATATTCTTAGGTTTTTGCAATTTCCAGCTCAGTATTAGGTTGAATCATAATATAAAAATATTCGCGACAGTAACAAATATGCATTAACAGAATTATGATAATTAACATAATGAATATGAAAGACCGTAAATGTGCCTATTCAAAGAAAATATGACGTTTACGAGCTTTTCTAACTTGGAGAGTTACATTGATGATTTTAATTGTTATAATTCTATTAATGCATCTTTGTTCCTGTCGCGAATATTTTTAAAACTGATACTGAGCTGTAAATTGCAAAAAACGTAAGAAAATTAGAATTTCGCGGGCTGACCTGGAGCATCCCCCTTTATTTTTAATGAAAACAGGCACATCAGCCGAGTACGAAGAAGAGGAACCAGAAGCTCCTCAGGAAGTAGAAACGGAAGCGGAGGCCGAGGCAGAGGGATTAGAGCGTTTGGCTCGCGGCGGACACTGGCAGCGGTGCCTCGCGCACGCCGGCCGCAGGGCGCCGCACTACGCGCTCAGATATGCCGCGCATCTGTTTAAGGCACACCCGGTATAAGCTTGACTATTTAGCTCAAACTCCAATACAGTCGAACAAGCTAATTGGTTTACAGACAAAAATATTCATCTTTCTACTACACTCACAATATTTTATTTCATTCATTTTCTTATCTCGAGCACGTAGGTATCCCTGGTACCTACTCACTAAATATAAAAAAATAAAATAAATAAATAAATTGTGCGTGTAGTAGAAGATGAATATTTTTGCCTGTAAACCAATTAGCTTGTTCGACTGACCAATATGTAGAATACCTTATTAAAAGTAAAACAATCAGCTTTTCTAAACGAGCCAATATAGTCGGTATGAAAAAAATTATATAGTGGGTTTTATCCCAGAAAAGTCAAAACCGATGCCGAACACCCCTAGGTTTTATAGTGAAGTACCCAAAAGTGTACAAGATTATTTATATTATTAAAACATGAGTAATTTTTTCATGGAGACACTGTTATGTTTTGCCTGTGAACAAATAAACTGCGATCAATGATCATAATGCAACTCATAACTACCAGTATACGAATAATTTCCTAACAGCGCATGGAAGGCATAGACATCGATAGTGAAGAACCACCAGAAGTGTTAACCCAAGTGCTGGACGTTCTACGTCAGTACCTCGCCAGTGGAGAACCGGGCATCGACTCTCTAGCGGGCAGTGATGCGCCTCTAGCTAAGGCAGTGTGCAGTGAGCTTCTAGTTAGGGTGTCCACTGCCCCGAAGTCAGTGTCAGCTTTGAAGGATGCTGCGTCGATCATGGTGTCTGCGTCTGCTGAGGATAGAGCCTTGCAGGTAACTTTAATAGTCAATAAACAAAATGCTGGTCTGAAGTGAAGAAGTTCCTAAAACAGCTTTTAGTAATAAGTTTGGACCTGACCTGAAGAAGAACCTGACTTGTTGTTTTTTATTGTTGTGTCCCATTGCTGAGCAAAGACCTGCCTTTCCTCTTTTTTCTTGCCCCGCAAATTCGGTCAGTAGAATAGAATTAGGTTTTTTTTTTTAATACATTTGTTTTCACTTCTCTTGCTCAAAAAGGCCGTCATTGTAGCATACCAGAGCGGGGATAAAATAGCATTTCATCCTCTTAGTCTTTAGTCATAAGTAGAATAATCATGAATAAAGACTCTACTTATTACTGTTTCATAAAAAAAGAACCTCATTTTAATTTTGAAAATGTAACTAAAATCGGCGATCTCTGGTTGAATGCATGCAATGTGTTGCGGCTACAGAAGAAACAAAAAAAAGACATTGGCGCGAAATCTTTATAATTTTTCTCTAATTGCAAATTGAATTGGTAGTGACCGTAATTAATTTCATATTGTATTGGATTGTTTTATTTTCTCGCAATCGTAGTGAAAAGTATAGTGTAACACACAGCGCTAAAACCCATTAAAACTCGGTTTCTATTTACTCCCTCGCTAAAGCTCGGGAGTAAAACTACCTCGTATATAATGGGTAATTTTAGCTCCTTGTATAATAATCTACTATTGTTACAGGCAATAACGTTATTAATGGCGCTCCACGTACCTCAAATAGCTGCAAAGGCCGCAAGAGCGCTACCCCGATACACGGACATCATTGTAGCAGATGTTGGTAAGTGGATAAAAGCAATTTTACCTTTGCTACGCATCGTAGCGTATTGGCTACGCTACGTAGCACATAAGCTACGGTTGTAGCTCATAAGCTACGCGTCGTAGCGCATATACTACGCGGCGTAGCACTGTCACTAGAGTACTATGCAATACGTAGACATATTTATTTATTTATTTTAGGTGGGATATTCGGTACAAATATCTGCTTTGATTTGACGATTGTAATTTATTAGAGAGTTTTCATTCGATATTTTTTTTTTATGGGTTCCGACTCCTTTCCTATTTTTACCCGACTACGGCAAAGCCAAAGGAGGGTTATGATTTTGACAGGCTATGTATGTATGTATGTATGTATGTATGTATGTATGTATGTATGTATGTTCATCTGTTCGCTCACAGCTCCTAAACCACTTATCAGAACTGAACAATTAAGGTATCGTTAGAAGCGTCTTGATTGTCCGCTGGTTATAGGCTATATAACGTGTCAACGAATCCAATGTGGCGCCCTCTGGCGGACAAAAAAAAACAAGATTTAAAAAAAAAATGAAGGCAAGCATACCGTGATTGGTATCATTGGAAAGGGGTTCACTAGTACTATTCAAATATATAATATTTAGTTGTGACTTGTCACAAATTATTTAAAAAAAGGAAAGATTACCAAATAAATTAAGATACGCATACCGTGTTTAGTATCATTAGAAAGGGGTTCACTAGTACCTTTTAAATATATAATACTTAGCTGTGACTCCAAAATGATTTAAATAAAAAAATAAGTTTAAAAACTAAAACCCGACTACAACAAAAAGTGATCTAAAAAGTACGAAACAAGAAATATTTCACACAGACATCAAGACATAGGTACAAAATGGTCAAGGTAAGCCGTGGTTGCATGCCTTTATAATTCATGTTCATCGCACTCTTATGGGATACAGGCATGCAACCACGGCTTACCTTGACCATTTTGTACCTATGTCTTGATTTCTGTGTGAAATATTTCTTGTTTCGTACTTTTTAGATCACTTTTTGTTGTAGTCGGGTTTTATGATACTATTAGCAGCAATATAATGAAATTAATGAATGGTGTTTGTTCAGCGTATTACGCATGCGGTATGGCAGTGCGGGCAGAGGGAGCAAGCGGTGCACGCGAGGCGTTCGTGTTGCTCAACCGATGTCTTGACCTCGCTGAAGCGGCTGACGATGATTCTGCCCATCTGCTGGATTATACTGATTTTGGTATTACATACATTTACTTTACTACATTTTATTCAGTACGACCCCAAACTCGGATGAGGATGACATTTTAATTATTTTATTAGGATTTAAATTAAGATTTCCATAAACGTTTGGTTCAGTAACGTTATAAATGGAGATTTCCTGACCACGCTATTGTATATATCGGCAGCCGGTTACCTTTATTTATAAGATTTTTATATTGCTGGTGTCCTCAAATTTTGTCATTTAAATATTTTCTATGCTTGTTTTTCTACAAAAGGGTTTATGGTTGTAATTATTGATGACTTGTGTATCTCAGAGTGCACAGACTGGAGCCGCACGCCTCTGCTGCTGGACAGCGGCTGCGTGCGCGGCGGAGCGCTAGAGGACGCACGAGAGTGGGTACTTGCTGTGTCCATGGACCAAGCTGTCGAACAGGCAAGTACTACACGTATTTATGTAACCAACCTAACCTGAAAGATTAATTGGTGTTATCTATCTTCTTCTATCTATCTTCTATTTAATAAAAAATAATTGTTGTTCGTTAGTCTCGCTGAAACTCGAGAACGGCTGGACCGATTGGGTTAATTTTGGTCTAGCAATATTTGTGGAAGCCCAGGGAAGGTTTAAGCTGTGAGAAAATTGAAAAATCTATTGACAGGACGACCTCTTTCGGGTCAGCTAGTTTTAAATAATTTGAAAACATTTGTCTATTTATATAGTAATATTATAAAAAGGTAAAGTTTGTTTGTTTTTATGTTTGTAAGAGGTAATCTCTAAAAGTCCTAGTCCGAATATCCGATTAAAGTCAAGATAAGTATATCAAGCAACAGCATAGCTTTCTCGATAAAAATCTCCACTAGCTGAGTGTAACAGGATACACGGAACGGAAACATCTTTCATAGTATACTTATTCGTGGGCAGAAGCTAGTTTAGAGATAAAGTTTTAACGGGACAAATGGCCAAATACTCAAACGCTACTCAATGTTAAGAGGCCGTTAAGTCTCGTGCTGTATCTAACTTATGTCAAAGTGACAGTAACAATACGGGACTTTACGTCATCACCTACTTGGTGATAAATCATGCGATTGATACTGCAACCATTTCTATAAATACCCGTCGTTTTATTTGTAAAGGGTCTTCCGCACAACGTTCAACATTATCACATGTAATAAAACATTTGATTTGTGAGAGACATTCTTATACAACGGTAATATTTGTAATTTTTAGTTCAGTCAACATTTCATGACATTCTGACAAACCGATTCTCATATTCCTGCCCCATTTACCTCAAAATCATCTTCATTTTCGAAGTAACTTTTGAACTTGGAGAGTTCACATAAATTATTTAGATCATAATGAGAGTTTCCGCATCAAGGATCTCGTGAAGACCGCGGGATTACTAAAACTTAAAGCTTTTAATAACGAGTTTCTCAACAACGAAAGTTTTATGTCTCTTGGCTTTAGGAGTATTAAATCGATTTAAGATGTAAATCTAATTGGTCTTTTGTTAACTTAATTGTAGACAGATTACGTCTCGTCGTTTTGGTAGATAGAGTTACTAATTGCAGGCAATTATTTTGGTGTTCCAAGTAAAGGAATTTGAAGATTTTTTTTTAAGAACCTCACTTGACTTACCATGATGCTCTCTACTTTTGTTTCTGAATTGACTCGAATTTGTGTGTGGATGAAGGCCAAATGTCAATTTGTCTGGAGTACACCAAGTTATACCTTCCTACTACTCCTTTTAGAAGAACCTCCATATGTAAGCTACTATAATGTTTATAGACGTTGCCTGTGGATGGTCGTGGCATGTATGCGTCGAGCGTGGCCGATACAGAAGCTTGCTGCGTGGTGACCGGCTACCCTTTAGGATCTAGGCTCGTCACTTTTACTAACGGTATGTTTTTACATTGATAAATGATTTATTTTATTCATTTTTATGTTGAAAGCCATTACTGTCGACAAAATAAGTGAACATTTTTTAACTCGTAATCAGTTACACTTTAACTGTCCGGGAAGCAATCATGATGACCCTTATGTGGGTTATGGGGCAGGGAAATGGTTAAACAAGAGTTGGAACGAGGGGCGATTCTCATATGTTTAGGAAAGTTCACATTCCAGTTTTTTCATTTGATTGCAGCTAAGATTACTTAGATTGTGGTCTTTGTGTGTGGGGATTTGGCCTTTTAGTGACTATTAGTTGTTGCGAGAGTGAAACTGATATTGTGTGCTCCATCTTCTTCATGAACTTAATCATATCTTATCTATTTATTTTGTTATTTCTTCCAAATGTGGTCAAAATATACAGAATATAGATACACGCAGTGGCGGGATCTTCATATGAGCCGAAAAGCCAGGTTTGCACTAATAAGATCATAAAATCAGCTAGTCAATAACTGAGCAATTTGCTAGTATTTTCTTAATCTAAAAAAAAATGTCGGGCTTGCCCTATCTTGACCCCTAGGCACGCCACTGGATATACGCTTACAAATACTTATCTGTTGACATAAAGCCCTTTATAATCACATTGCCCTGACAAATCGTAATTTTACTTGCATCGACCACTCTTGGTCATGATTAATTATCGCCGTCGTCAAGTCGGCCCGTAGCGAGCGCGGGCTGATGACATATAGCCTTATTAAGTGCCGGCTCGACAGAAGCCGCCCGTAAGGATACATTAATTAAACATGGCCCCTTTGATGTTATACATCTATTATGATAACAGTGCGCCAATCCTTTAATACTTCGTGATATATTATGAAAGATAACATGTGGGTATCAGATAATATTTAACTAATAATTTGTGATGGGAATTTTTGTGAAACATGAACTTAGGTTTCTAATCATTACTGATTTGAAAAGGGTTTTCGTTACAATATTGGGCCCAATTAAACTCGGGAACACTCAAACTGACTTGTAAATCCATGTCTTAACTCTCTAAAGCAAACCAATGCCACTTCTTGACCATTACCTTTGTAGACAAAAGGTATTCACGAAGAAATATTAAGATTGATAAAGAGAGAGATGTTAAGAGGTAAAAGAAGTGTAGTAACACAAATAGATAACAATCTAGTAGCCACTACATCCATTCACAGAGTCAGGAATAGATTGTATTACAAATTTTATGTATGTAAATCAAGATTAATTTTCTAATATATAAAAACATCGTGTCATAGTGTTTGTTATCGAACTCCTTCAAAACGGCTTGACCGTATTTTTATTAAACAAAAATGTATATATTTGGTAGACCAGAGAATAAGTCGTAGGCTAATTTTGTTAAATTTATATGACAATACAACGTTTGCCGGGTCAACAAGTGTTTTCTATAGATCTTATAACACAACTTATTTACTTTTCTATGGTAATTATAAGAATGGTTTGTTTATATACGGGCTTGTTGTTGATATATTTGTGCTATTAGGTCGTTGTGCGAACCGCGAGTGGTGGTCGCGAGCCGTGAGTGCGGCCCGGGGCGGCGCCGCGCCGGCCGCGCTTCTGTACCACGTGGAGCAGTGGTGCGGGCCCGCAGACTACCACCACGTGTAGGGGCATCACCGCGCCATGTCTGTCATCAGAACTAGTCTAAGAGCCGACTCACACCGGAATGGCAGCGGCCGGCAGCGACGCGGCGAGCACTTTCAGTGTGAAATAATTTTAAACTTTATCTACATACTTAAAAGACCAGTATCGCTTGAAAAGCTTGAAAATGTCGCGAGGCCACCCGCGATGTCACGAGAGGCCGCGCGCCACGCGCGTCTTGTCGGTGTTTCTGCCCGCGGCTGCCGGCGGCGACGCGAGGTCGCTCACTGCACCGCGGACTGCCGCGCGGTCCTCACGGGATACGTTATACGTGTGGAGGTCGCCGCCCGCCGCTGCCGGTCGCTGCCATTCCAGTGTGACTCGACCCTAAGGCTGCCATCAGACGGACTGCATTGTAGCAACCGCGCGCAGTCGATATATTCAACTGCATGCAGTTGTACGTTCGACGTCGTTCAGTCATGATATCAACTTCACGCGGTCGGCTGCAGTCTTGTGAAATCAATATTAACTGCATACAGTCGTGACTTCAACTTTACGCAGTCGGCTACAGTCTTGTAGTGTCGACGCACGGTGTCCATCGCTAACCGCACACAGTTAGTGTGCAGTTAGTGAGCTCCTGGTCCACACATCTAGGTGGCGTCAACAGCATGCTGTGGAATATATCAACTGCGCGCGGTTGCTGCGAAGCAGTCCGCCTGATGGCTGCCGAATGGTCACCAGGTGCAGTCAGCAACAAAAAGTCCATTACACAGCAACACTATAACTTTACTAAGAAAGTACATTTGTCATTGAGTGCAGCTGCACTCAATGACAAATGTACTAATTGTACTAATTTATTTAAAATTCTGGTTGTTAGTAGCTACTAACAACCAGAATTTTAAATAAATTCATAAACCAAGGTTTGTTGCTGACCGCACTTGTAACAGCTGTGCGGTTTTACCTCACGCGTTCTAATAAATAAGAACTGTAACAAATACGGGTATGCTTAAGTAGATTGTTGTGGTTTCGTCTTCTTATCTTGTTCAATGTAATCTTAATAAAGGTAGTATAACAACATTGTTGTCTTTTTATTTATAACTAGCTTCTGCCCGCGGCTTCGCCCGCGTAAAAATAACGATTATCCCAAGGGAACACATTACCGGGATAAAAAGTATCCTATGTGTTAATCCAGGAAATGGTCTACCTATGTGCCAATTTTCATTCAAATCTGTTCAGCGGTTTACGCGTGATTGAGTAACAAACATCCAAACATCTTCACAAACTTTCACATTTTTTATATTATTAAGTAGGATATATCAGTATCGCTGTTTTTTATTATTTTTATATTTAGCCCGTACTGTCCCACTGCAGAGCAAAGTTCTGTTGTTTATTCGGACTAACAATAAGTCCTTAATTGTAAATGTACCTGACATTTACATACAGAATTTATGAAAAGAAAAGATAAATATTTTGTCAGGTGGTGTACTCTGGTGCAGTTTTTAATTTTATTACTCTAAAGGCTCTTTTTTACAGAACTAAATAACTAAAGAATCATGGCAAATCAAATGGCATATCAAAAGTAAAAAAGATGTTTAGAGAAGTTGTAATTCTAATTCTTTACTCTTGGGTAAAAAAAAGAAAACCGCCTTCAAAAACTAAAAAGTGATAAATAACTTTAGCACAGAACACACATTACTTTACTTTCTGAAGTCGGTGGCGGTGGCGGTGGCTTTGTGTTTTCGTTGTTTTGTATTGCCACCGACTTCCGAAAGTAAAGTAATGTGTGTTCTGTTATTGTTGTGTGAGTTATTTATCACTTTTTAGTTTTTGAAGGCGGTTTTCTTTTTTTTGAAAAAACTTTTTATTTTTCGCTTTTTAGTGTTGCCTTAACATCCAAATCCATTAAGAAACGGCGACACACTTAAAAGAGATTGTAAGTCCTCCAAAGATTGAAGAAACTAAAACGTCGTCTTAGTAATTTATTTGGGAATTTGTTGATTTTCTCAAAAAGGGCTGTATCAATTTTGATAAAATTTATATGGGACCATTTCGGAATAAACCCCTTTCGAACATAAAAAGAATTTTGCAAAATCGTCTATATATGACCGAGTTATGCCCGAACATACATAAAACAAAAAATATATATAAACATTCGAATTGATAACCTCCTCCTTTTTGAAGTCGGTTAAAAACAACGATTCACATTGTCGTCTGCCAATTTGATAAGTCCGTTAATATCACTTGTTACTTTTTTGTCAAAATGAGCGACGATATGAAACGAAAAACGGTTATTTTCATTTTAAAATATTTTAATTATGCGGGGGTTTAAAAATATGGTAAGTATATCAATCTACTCCTGGCAATGTATTCTCTACATTGGAAAATATTTTAAACCCTCTAAATGAACATTTCTTTTCATAGAAATGAATGTATGGATCTCGCCATGATTCTTTAACCAAAGAATAAATAGGCCAGTTTATCACATTTTATTTACTGAATTCCTCTATATTTATTCTTCCTTTACCGGTTACCCGACGTTTGAAAAATCAGCCCTTTGCCCCTTGCCTGCGGCTAAATGTAATCGGAAAAAGTTAATAAAACACAAGTTTTAGTTGTTTATATCGCTATAGTAAACTCATTTGTTATCACATTTATTTAATAATAATATACTTTGACACATAATATTTGTTACGTACTAGGATTTGTAGAGTTCCATTCCGTTCCTGTGATTAAAGCTGAAAACTGTAGACATTAGAACTGTGTCCAGTTTTTATTTTCTGTTTATTTGGGCTGACAAAGTTATGTGATAAGATTTTTTCAGTGAGTCACATACGCGAGTAAGCTTTAGGCATTTTCAGCATGCATCAAGGTACGGAATGTGGAAATGATTTTGTTCTAGGAAGGAACGATATATATAACTAGAGCTAAAGTAAGGAAGGTACATCATAGTATGATATCCGATACCATATCACAAGTTGCGGTGGGTGCGCGAGCGACGCGGATATGTGTCATTGACAGGAGTGTGGCGTGTGATCGGCGGTATCGGGGCTCATCGAGGCACATCATATTAGATTTGTCTTTACATACGTTTCTTACATAAGAATATTACTTTGTTAACTCTAACATATCAAGATAATAAGCGTAAGTAGATCGATCCTAACACTGTCAGAATTGATAGAACTATATTATTAAATATCTAGATTTTCATTGATACATTTATAAATAATTTATTATGTATAGTTTGTTTAACGTAATCAAATACAAAAATTATAGTGTAAAAATATACTTAACACCTGATATATATTTAGGCATTTGAATTATTATTAGAGTATTTTAATATATTTAGTTAATCTATTAAGTGAATATTTAGATTTCTAATAAATATTTCTCTCTCTTGGGAAATGTACAACCACGATAAAATAAAATATAACGACGCACCGTAAACTGGTTGGGGCAACCTGGACGCCAGAACATAGCTTTCGCGGCACTGTCTGGAGCCCATACTCTTTTACGTTACGGTGTTCGCAAGTAAGCAAGTGAAATATTGTCAGGTGAGCCACTAAGCTATGATAGCGCTGGAAGAACACAGATTTCGACAATATAATATTACATTTAATACCTCTCACAGGATATGTAGTTTGTTACTAACACCGATGATCAAAATATCATTCATCTCACGAATATTTAAATATCTACTTTATGAGTTTTTTTTGTAGACGCGATGCGGGCCGGGTGCGGTTGCGGTGCAACTGCTCTGCGAGCTGTTAGCATGCCCTCGCATTACACTCGTTACTTACATGAAACAGATCACATAAATATTACAATGCAGAAATTACCGGTCTACATCTATAACGTGATTTCTAAACACGTAATGTAGCAACATTTCGGAAATGGAAATATTAAGGTCAATGTGTAGCTACCTAAATTTGTTTTCAATCTAGGTATTAGAAAAGATTAACTATAAATTCTATCACGAAAATGTTGTGCGTAGAAAATTTTGAAAAATAATTTCACAATAACTATTTACAGTTTGTAGAGTAAGATTTTTGACACAAGAAATAGCGTTTTTTACCACTTTGGTATAGAGATGATTTGTAAATCAAGTAGGTATACGTTGGAAAATTCACTAAAGCACAACCTTGGAAGAATAGTACCTAGACGCGCTTACTTACTAGAATAACTTTAGAAATGTATTAATCATATAAGGCAAAGTGTCGAAGTTGGGGTTTATTTTGATGACGAATGCTATAAGATAGTGTTGGTTCGAATATCTAAGTACTTAGAAATAGGTACATGTTACACAGACACTAACGATAATTTCAATAAGAACGATGACAGTTGAGAAAGAAACATCTGGTACAAAATAAAACTTTCTAAGAAAGTTTTGTAGACAATTGGAAGTGATAGTTACGAAGTGATATACATACACATTGCACAGTGTAGATAAGTATCTTACAATTATTATATACTATTGTACTTCACATGAAATGATCTACAGTTTGTTGTACTATACGAAATATTCTGAAGTTATTGAATTATACTGTGACACACATTTATAAGTTTTATTAAACAACACAAATCTGCTACGAATATTTATGATTTTATAGATTTGAAGCGCAACCATCAATGTATCTTTTAAATAAAATACAATATCCCTTGAGCTAATAATAAATTACCATATCAAAGGCCTAATCGGTTATTAGGCACATCCATATTTGGACATAACATACACACTTAAAAAATTGAAGCACTTGTCTACAATAAGCTCCTTTTATTCAACTACAGTCTAAAATGGTGTTGATTACTCATGTTGGGCCTGCCCTAAAGGTTTTTCTTTAGTAATGCATTGGAACTTTTATTCTGTTGACAATTCTTATGGCCTTTTAATACGAACTGCGAACTAAATAAGCAAAATATATCTTCAGGTAACATTATGATTTGTCTACACCACATTATTTACAATGACGGGAAAGTTATACAACACATTTATCAGTCCGATATTTGCAACATTGTGGGCGTATATGTGTGTTAAATATGCACGGCGGAGATAAATACAATCATGTTTGGGATGTAGAGCCGTCGAGGTGCGCTAGTTGTCATCACGGCGCTCCGGCGACGGCTCCCTGGATCAGTCGGGAGACTCGTCGTTGGCAAATGACGTGGCGGGGAACAGTGGGTACCACCCGTACGTGCGCTGTGGCAGAGTTAGCTTGTCGAGGCAGATCTCTGCGCCGCCCAGGGCTAGGTTGTGCTCGAAGCCGCCGCAGCGCTGCCACAGCATCACCACCAGCGTGCGACCCAGTGCCTCGCTTGCCTGGACATTTACGGTGTTTGTGTACCAAATATTAAATAAACTGTGCTCCTAAAATACCAGCATCATCATCTCGGTCAATCTTTTTATATTTTTTGGGTTATGATCTTACTCTACCGCGAACCTCTATGTAGCAAAAGATGATGTAGGATGCTGTTTAAATCAATTACAACAGAAAACTCGTTCACTCAATCCAACGAGGTACGTTTAAGTAGATGACCGAATAATAAGACGATAAAATAGACTTTGCAACTATTTTTTTCTACTTACGAAAAATTTAATGAAAGATTGAATTAAGTCTGTGTTATAAAAAAAATGTTGTGCTACTTTGTGTGATGCACTAATGAAATGGCATGCCTTATGTTACCGTACCACTATATCTACAATACAACCTGATTAAAAGAGTGCGGCAAAAATCCGTACGTGTTCTTACTTGTACCTGATACTTGAGCGTCTGTTTGAAGTGCGGTTCAGTGGTTCGCCTGATGATCCGAGTTTTGCGCTTATGCAGCCACTTGTCCCCATCGCGCAGGTAGCACTTCACGTACGAGTCCGGTACTTCACCGTTTACACCATACACGCGGCGAGCGTGCGATACCTGGTTTATTTACAACAGTGATTGAAACCAATATCATGTTTTGGTATTCGTAATTTAGGTACCTACCTATCACGTAGAGTTGTGGATATCGTTTGGTAATTCAGATGGCTCATTATTGAAAAAAATGCTTGAAATAATTAGGTGGCTTCCCTTTACGCTTCCACTTCGGATTACATCTCATTAATTAATTAACAAATCTGTGCCACGGCCTGTATCCCTTTCAATTTGATATGTATGTAATTCGTCTTAACTTAATAGCATAAAGTTGTGAGTAATACTAACCTCGAGCTCCAGCTGTCCCTTGATCATAATGATGCTGATATTGATCTCGGCGTGCAGCGGCGGCAGGTGCGCGTTGCGCGGCGGCAGCTGGCCGGGCCCCAGCGGCACCGCGTCGTCGTCGCCAACCGCGTCACACGCCGCCGCCGCCGGCACCGCCGCCCACATGCTGCCCTTGCGCCCCGTGGCCGTGCCTGCACCACTCACATACAACGTACCACCACATCGCATGTGCTCCGCCCGTATACAGCGATATTCCGATTCGGCTCATTACATACGGATTGCGGGCAATGTTTGAAACATTTTTTGATCTAATTTGTTAAACATTTAAAAGTAACAAAAACCAAAGTACAAAATGATAGTAAACCATTCAATCGAACACTTAAAATGATGATAAATAAACATTTACATAAAATAAGCACGTCAAACAGCTTCGTGCCAAATGTATACAGTTTTCGTTTACATAGAATCGAATCTTTCCTTTCCTAAACACATAAATGAAAGAGAAAGCGTTATATCGTGTGCAGCCAAGAGTGGAGTCGAATTTCTAATAGTTGTCTGAAGCGTTCCTCAACGTATTATGGTAAGCATTCCGTGTCATGAACAGCCATTTATTTGATTTTTAGGAAAACTTGCGATTTGTGGAGGAGTACCGAAACATAACTCATGCCACCGCTGGCTTCGGCGAGCCGCGAAAGTCCGCTACGTCATGCGCGACCGCGACCTACGCTTCACAAGTACTTTTATCTACTTTCCTAGTCGATTAGATTTAAATAAAACGTATCGAATGAAACGTTATATTTACTACGGCCTAAGTATAATAGGATAATAAATTATATTTACAAGAAATCTAAAAGATGCGCTTTGTAACAATGAGTGACATTCGCAGAGGTAATGAAACCAAACATCCTAGGCGACACAATGCCATCGAAATGAACGTAGACGGGCAGCCGAACAGACGGAACACAGAGACAGATGAAGTGAGCGTGATCGCCCGCGGCCGGGCATGCGTCAGGACAGTACAGTACAGACACAGTGAAGTGATGAGAAGCTTCGGGCGCAGCCACATTCAACGGTGCGTGCGCGCGGCCGCCGCGCAAGCGATGTATGACCCATGCTACTACGTGCCCCCAGAGTCCACCCTGGCCCCCGGCCCCGCACACCCTGCCCGCGAGCCCTGCCCCGCTTGACTGGTCAGATGCAATCGGAACAAGACGAACGGGTTCAGTGTACGGCGCCGTGGCGGCAGGGTCGACAGCAGGGACAGGCGGCCGTCGGACGTCACAAGGGATCGCGTACACCGACACGCGCACGAACAAACCCTGCCGGGGAGTACGCGCGGGCGCGGGCACGAACGAGCAGTCGCTTACCGAGGTGCTAACGGTCCGTTGCTGCTGACCAAACAAGCACAACACAGTACAAATCAGTACTACCCTCAATGTTCGCATTGTCTAATAAGTTCTGTGGTGTAATTGGGGGAGTAGAACTGGACAAGTTTACATATTTCGGATTTACCTTATTATCGCACATGATTTTTAAAGGCAACCAACTGAAAGGGATGTGTTATAGTTCAACAATTATTGTGTAAATAAACATATAAGAAATAACTGAAATGGTGATTAGATCGATTCTACAAAGGAGATACATATTGTTGCGAATCAGTTTTAGAGTAACACAATGCTGATTTAATGAATAATGTTAAGTTCGATCTCAATTTATATATCTGAAAGTCAAAGATTACGGGTTAGATTAATTTAAATGTCTATATGAAATGAAAGTATTTAAATTGACTCTGGTGTTGACGAATATGTAGTGTGAGATGAACAAAGTAAAGGCTGGTGACTTACGCCTGGCCGTGGAGCCGGAGAGCGAGAGCGTGCGGCCCAGCTCGCCCTTGACGGCGCGCAGCGAGCGCAGGATGTCGTCGGGGTCGCGCCGCACGCACGACGAGCGCCGCCGCTCGGTGCGCCGCACGCTCACCGCCGGCGACACATCGCCACCACCTTCTATACAACCGCCACTAATATACTACAAATATGGCTTACCTCAGGCTCGCACTTACATTTCACCTTTATTTCTGCGGAAATTAACTGGTATTAACACAGTTTAAGACTCGTTTTAGGTATTCCTCCCATAGGTTGACTTTAAACATAAGTATACCCTGTTGACAATAAGATTAGACATTTACTCAAACCTTTTTTACAGTCCGTTCAACCGATTTTGACTTATACTGCGTTGGTAGCATGCCAAAGGGCAACTGCAGTAAAAAGTTGTTATTGTTACCACTTTTTGCCTCTAATGTCATCCTTAAACCTACGGAATAGAAGTCAAAATCGGTTGAAGGGACTGTAAAAAAGGTTTGTGTTTATGTCTAATTTTATTGTGAATAGGGTATAGATATGATGTAAAAAAATCTTTTGATTGAGCTCTTGGATCCCCTAAAAGATATCATTACCCTTCTCTTGTTGTTGAAATGAGGAGCGGCGAGAGCCAGGCAACGATCGTGAGAAATCTTTTCCAAGCTGATAAACTTCCACTTCCAGAGTTTCTGATTGTGAGGAGCCACGTCGAGAGCCTCCTACCCATGCGTGGTCTGGGTGCAGTAAAGATGCACATTCGCCGATGGAATCCACGTCATCTGAAATCAATAACAATTATATTTATATCATACACTTTTGTCTTGGAAACTACGGATCCTAAGTCAAGGTATACGTTAAGCGCGGATCCAAGACACTATGGGAAGTACATGTTTTACGAAAATTTTAACATGCATCAATGTTATTTACAACATCAAAAATTTGCAATGGTTGTCACTCACTAATCCTCTAGGAATTCAAATCGAACTTCAGAACTGAAATACTTATCTTGATACCGACTTGATTACGGTGCATCAAGTCGTGGTCCCTTGCCACGTTCACGTCGTCCTTACAAACATCAAATAGACTCCGGAAAAGCAGGGTTAGTCAAGCAGATTAAATGTGGAAATGAAAAGATAATTAATTACATCATGACACATATAGACGGATTTACATAGATTTTACATGAAAAGCTGGGACCACAAGTCTTCTCCACAACCTGAAAAAGGGTGCTTACGTATGTACGAGGATGTTTGTACATGTTTCGCCTTTTGACTTGAGCAGTTGAGTTATCGGAAAGCGAACCGACAAAATATTTATTCCTATCATAAACGCAAGGTAAATCAATGCGTCAGAGAGTATACTATCAAATTCAGAAGAGATCTTGGAATATGATTTACTCCAAGTTCGCGTCCCTTTGTAAGAAATGAAGCGAAACCGATTTACTGGCGAATGTGGAGAAGGCTTTAGAAGGGATAGCATTGAAGTTGACAAGTGAGCAGCGACCATATTCGGACGAGTTGGAGTTGGATCCGCGTTCGGTACCTGACACTGAACGCTGGGAGGCGAAGTCTCCACGGCGTAATGCGCGCGCACCAGTGAGCGAACCCCGTGGCGAAGCGTTGGCCGAGCGTGGGCCACGCTCCTCCAATGTCCACCACACCGCACGTTCCTCCGCGAATGCTTTCTCGATTTCCATCTGTAATCGCACACGCGATAAATTAATAACGAGAGAAAAGATGGTAACAAGCTTAATTATAACAAAAATCATCAGTCACAAAACGAACTAAGTAGGTATATATATTCAGTAACAACAATTAATAACTTACGGTGCATTCTCCGATCAGAACAGGATCAATGCCGGGGCAAGCGTCCCATAGAGTGAGCTCCAAAGCTCGGCCTGCCAGCAAGTCAGCTGTGAGTCCACCAAAGCTGAGCGTTGCGTTCCACACCGGGCTGCACGATGCAGACGCCGGGTCTGTTTCCACAGGCGGGCAGCTCTCACTGAAGACAAAGCCTCACATAAATAAAGTCCTTAAAACATATTATTATGGTGATTAGAACATCATACTCACAGAGATGGTAAGAGGCGTATCCTTGCGAAAGCTTCTGGTTCGTCGCCGTACCCCAGGGTGTGGTCTCGAGGCGGCAGGTCATCCGCCGCGATGAGGACAACTATGAGCTTGCGCATATCGCACTCAAACCACACTTGCAACTGCGCACGGGCAGGAGGGCGCTCCCGCGCGCGCTCCGCACGGTCTTGCTCCTACACGTAAAACGAAAACATATAATCTCACACCATCTAGTATAAGTTGTACAACAATGCGACTCATAGGGTTATTGATTTAGAATAATTTTCATATAGGGTTGCAAATAAAATTTAACAATACGTTGAAATACAAATAATTTAGCAGAAACATTTGAATCAATATGAGAACACCAATAACCCTGACATTTGTTTCAGATACAATTTGTTTACAACAGTCACATGGTATATACAACTTCGTCGCATAAGTCTACTAAACAAACAAGGGTGATGTCGGCATAAACGAAAACAATAACAAAATATATCAATTTTCCAAGATCTGATATGCAAAATCTAAATCAGTAATAAACCTTTGGGGAATGCAATGTACTTTATCAAGTAACATGCAGCAACCATCAGCTATTTATCAATCCTTCATCAGCCAGAGAGAAATTCATTAGACTGTTATCCATTCTGTGCGATTTATAGCAATGCATTCATATCACCATCAATATATTCAGAACTTGTAATATCCATTTCAAAATATTACGTTATAGTAACATGCGTCGGGCTGAGGCATTTCTATGAAACACAAAGTAATGAATAAAATCGGATGTTCTCATCCGCCATGCAGGAAGCTGTATCATGCTGATACCGGTCTCACAAGCTGCATGTACCTAAGTCTGTAGCCGAAATAAAACGTTCACCCGGATATTCTCTATGGAAACTCGTTTGTTTGTGGCCTATGCCTACGATATATCTATAGTGTTTGTTGCACAAGCTTCCTATAGGAATGGGAAAGTCTAAACCAAAGTCTACAATAAAAAATTTGCAGATTTTAGCGAAGGAATATAGTTGTTTTCTACTGTTTAAAATCTATGGATATTAAATATGAGTGTACAAAAAATATCTTTTCAAAAAGTTCTATCAAATTCTGGTGGTTCAACTAAAGCGTCAGGAAAGCTGATTATTGTCCTCTACACTATTTATTCTATGGCTTATGTATATAATGCCTGTTTAGTTTAATTTAATATGATGCCAGCCACGTAATCAAATCTGACTTACTTTTGTGAGTTAATAAAATACTGTAGTGAACGTCGGTATCTTGGAGTTACGAAATGTATTGCAGAGCATGATGTTATGAATTGCATCGGCGCATTCATTCACATTGACATATAACAGTACCATAATGAAATAACATATTAAAACTTTAAGCGTTAACGATACAAACGTGTATTTTCACCATAACAATGACAAAACGCAATACTGTATTTGTACAGACATTTCATTTAGCTTGAACGTAAACACATTATTCGAATCAATACTTATATCACACACAAAGGCTCATGTCTTTTACGGTGCTTTTTACTAGATCAATATGCACATATCGACATTGTGCAACTTCATGCATGTTTGAATCTGTAAGTACTGGGTCGTAACAATCAACTACATGGTAAGAGCGGTTATGTACATCGTGTCGCTGTAAGGTGTGGTCGCCACATGACAGAAGCGTCGGTGCGCGCCTGTCGTACAAGGTGTTCCAGTGCGGTGTACCGTGCTGCCACCACTCCAAGCTCCTAACGAGACTAGTCGCTGCGAGCGCCTCCGATGCAAGTGCGGCATCACACTAAACTAAGTCAACAGCAAGACTCGGTAACAGACACTCGATGCGCTAGATATGAGACGGTACAAACGGGGAGGTGCCGCGCCGCTGCCGGGCGCTCGTCGCCGCCGCCGCGTCGTCGTCCGCGCTGCTTCTCTAGCTTCTCTTTGCCACTACCTTACTGTGTCACTGGTATTTTCTTCACTTAAGTCGGTGTAAGAAGTGAACTGTTTGTGCCGTTGCCATTGTGATTATAAGTACAAATGTAAAATTTTGTTGTCATTGGCCAAGCTGAAAGCTGCGGCGAGTCTAGCTTCACTACGGTTTTTATTGGTACTGTCGGTAGACAATGAGCGCTACTCATCCACGGTATCCTATAGATGATATTCGATGCCGGGACGAGTCCCCTAATCTACCATCGAACACTAAAACTGTATTTAGCCTCTGACTACACTTACTTATTCGAATGTGTTTCATCGATATTTGTGTATTTGCCGATCGTTCCCTAATTCCGCCTGGCGCCGATGGCGACATTTAGAAATTGGTCGGGTGATAGAAAAAATAAAAATCTGAAAATAAGTAGGTAGCATTTTTTCACACACTTCACTTATGATTATCATTATATAATCGGTAACGTATAACGAATATAGATAACAAATAAAGTTTAAAATATAATTATGTAAGTATGTGTATAAATATTTGAAGTAAACAAACAGAGCATCCCTTTCTCTAAATAGTAAAGGTTAACAAAGTTAGTTAATCTACGATCGTATATAGAAACACTAATCTCTTACAACTAGACTAACGTGGAAGATGTCTGACTGATTAGTGCTACAGTATCACAGCAGATCAGTGGAGACCAGCCCCTGCGCTCTGTTCCCATACCCAGCCAGAATCGAAAGGCAAAGCATTCTTACAAGTAACATTCGACACGTGCCTTTGGATTATGTTTGGACACAGAAGAGGACCTATGGCGGAGTCGTGATCGCGCTTCGCGTGGCGTCAGTGGGATGAAACGAGCAATGGAACAAACATTACGCCACGAAGCACCATCAACTCCCCGTCACATGTTAAAGAGATAAACATAAACTAACTCTAACATTACGACATGTAAGTCTGAACAAGGTTCTTTGATCGAATTGTTCCATTCTAGGGCTCGTCTCTTTAAAGCTCATCCTCAAACAATGTTACCAACTAACGAATAATGAAGTTCAATTTTATTGTGATTTCAGTTAGTAGATCATCTTTATCTACGTATACTAATTTACCCTTTCGTCACGTCATTATAATCTGGAATTCTTATAAAAATGATTGAAAATATTTAGCCTAAAGTCCTCCTCCCCACAAGTAGATATAAAAGAAGATGATCTATTAACATTCCCACACAATGCTTGAATACCACACGTGTAGTAATGAGTGATCCGAGAAGCGCAGAGGAGTAGGCACCGAGTGACAGTCTCTACTAGAGTTTATGAAGGAGCGAGCGGTTGGGCTCAATGTCTTATGAGTTCACAACACATATTGTTACAATTAAAACCTATGTATGGGTATTATACCGGGGTTTTCGGCAATTTCCGTCGAGTCGGCGACGATGGCGATTTGTCGGTATCCGGTTCTGTGAATCAAAACACAGACTTATGTACTATCACCGAGTTGTGATAAACTGAATTCAATACAAACTAAAATAAGCAAACAAGAAGGAAAATGCTAAAAAGATTAAAATACCGTAATACTGCTCAAGAAGAAGGCTCGAGAAATGTTGGTGCGGAACAAGACAGGTAGAGAACAAAATGCTGTTAACATAGCAATCATATATGTACAGATTATGTTAGAAAAGAGAACCAGAAAAATAAGTCAGGATGAGAAGATATCTTACATAAATGAAGTGTTAATGTTGTGTGTAGGTGCAGTGCAGTGTTAATGTAGATACTCGTAAAGACAAGAATAGTAGCCGTGAAACTTCTTAAATAATCATGGCGCTTACTACTCATTTCCTCTTTCTGATTCGTATGAAAATTACCCCTCCCCCCCGTGTGTCCCCATGATTTTAAACTTCTGATTAAACATTTAGATGTACTACTTACTTATAGGTATCTACCATGTCTTTGGGTGGTGTGTTATTATGAGAGCATATAATTATGAACCCTTCGGTCATTCCATACTGAACAATTTAACTGCGAAGTCTTAATTGCCGCTATGTAGTAAAACATATTATTAAAAAAGTTACACATACAAGATTTATGCGTAGATTCCATAATTATTACGTTTCTAGGCGTCATCGGTTGGAGAATTTACACAAATTGTTGATAAAGATTTAGAAGAGAATATGATACAATTTATAAATAATTACGATATTTGTTTGCCTACGAACATTGACACTGCGCAGTTGAAAAACAGTCCACAAAGGGTCGGTTCACTCTTCTCGCCTCGGCGGCATTAGGTAATGGTTTAAGTATTGTGCGCAGGTAATGCTACTACTGCTTTGACTATCGTTATACATGGTGTGAGTAGGTATGTATATGTAACCTATAGCGTGTGGTAAAGCATAGTAGGGAGTATGTATGTACCGTATAGCGAATGATGGTGCATAGAGGACTGGTTGGACTGCGAGGGAGGCTCGTCCATCTGTGGCGCCGGCTCCACTAGCAGCTCCACGCTGTCGCCACCGCGCTCCAGCACTGCGCACACCTCCTCGAAGCTACGCTCTGTCAGCGGAACTCCGCCCCACTCCAAAACCTCCACATACAATGTTATGGGTGTTTGCATTATTATCCTGATTATGTGGTTAAATGCATGTGCTAATTGTTTCTGTATGTGGCCGAGCCGTCTTCACGCACACAGAAACAATGGGCGCGAAGGTACATTCTACACAAACAATTTAAGTTACGGTTTCTCTTGAGTTAAAACATCTATACGTGACCGGTAGGCAAAGTGCAGCTAGATTGCGGTCTACCTAAGAGGCCGTTGATCTTTGACATCAAACTATCAGACAATCCAATACAGCAGTGCGGGGTATATCAGCTAGATTGTGTTCATCGATCGACCATCGATTATGTTTGACGCGTCTGTTGACTGGTTGGTCTAGATTCTACATGCACTGCTACGTTCATCCAAGCCTTTGTTTGGTTTTGTTATGTCCTTGATTATCTAACTTAACTAATAGGACCATTGTATTTTTAACTAAAAAATAATTAGAATCCTACAATATGACACAATAAAGAGAGGAAACAAAAGGAACGAGACCACATTGAGTAGTGGATGGAAAGATATATTTTATGGATGTGGTAAAATTATTTTCAATTGATGTTAAATTGTAATTTATTTATGTGCTCAAACATCATGATTGTAAATCAGTGTTTTACAACAAAATACCCTATTGTGCTATTGTTCCTTATTTTGGTTTAATTCTGTAAATGATCGACGTAACTGGACAGGGCTTATAATCAGTTGTCCTAGCATCAATCAGCGCGCTGTTGTAGTCATAAATGCGCGGTTATTGTTACCTTGTCTCCCTGTGTCAGGCCGGCGAGGTCGGCGGGCCCTCCCGGCACGGTCCACACAATGACGGCCTCCCGGCGCCCGCTAGCGTCCGGCTTGCCGCCCACAACGCGCATACCGAAACCGCGGGCTGTAATTAATCATTTCCACAGCCAGCCTACAAACCTTTGTTGAGCTTATATTTTTGTGATTACGCTTTAACCACATTTTTGGTACATGTGACACACGTCATAGCAGAAAGTGGTGACGAAAACATTGTTATATTCATACGTAGATAAACCACAAGAAATCGTGACAATTGTGGTTACGTTATATAAATTTATTGTGCTGCATATTCTTTTATATTTCGAAACGATAATATGGTTGATTATTATCGGTCAATCATTGTGCTAAACGCACGACGCAATGGGTCCCTCTATATGACAATCGACATCTCGGAAGGCCCAAGTGTAGATGTCGGGATGA
Source organism: Charanyca ferruginea (assembly GCA_947361185.1). Taxonomy (NCBI): domain Eukaryota; kingdom Metazoa; phylum Arthropoda; class Insecta; order Lepidoptera; family Noctuidae; genus Charanyca; species Charanyca ferruginea. Next base: position 13,680,341 of record OX376071.1, on the reverse strand, counting down.
GCTAGACTCCTTCGACAAAAACTGGTCCCGAACAAACCTTAATAGAGAGAATTGGAAGTAGAGTAGAGGCTTTTCCCCTGCAGAGGTAAAATTCAGGCTAATAATAACAATAAATAATATACATAGAGGTGTACAAACTGATAGCACTAGATAGACAAGATATCCGTACCTACTTAATTAATTTTAAGACTGGTACTGCACTAGCATGTGAGATTAAAATAAAATTAAAAAATTCTTTGCTAATATAATCCAACACGAGATCTTGGAAGGTTACTTTGCATTCAAAGACTCCCAGTGCTCTCGAATTGGCCTATAAACACGTTCATAAACTGAATAACAATAATATGTAAATTGAAGACTTACACCGGTGTCCTTTATCGTTGGGGTCGCGACGCAGTGAGACGCGTCGCGGCGTGCGGTCATCCACGTCGTGTATGACGATCTTGATGGCCTCTGCGTCGACGGACATCTGTCGCGCGGCCGCCGCTAGCGCAGCCGTGGTGGCCGCAGACACCGAGACGGATGACTCTGATGAGTCTGAGCTTCGAGATGCAAGGGCCGCTAACGCGTTAAGAGCGCCCGTTTTTTGCTGTAAAGCTGCTATATCCGGCCTAAGCAAAAATGGATAAATTGTAGTTGAAATAACTTAAACTTTATGACCTATTCTTACTAACCCATCTCAATAAGTCACCGTGTGTGATGTGTAGACCTTTCATAGGACGTAATGTTTCAAATGCTATGATACAAGATGGAAAAGCAAAGGTTTTTCAAATAATATATATATTAGCTGTCTTACACCCATAGTACAGGGTCTGCTTTGTTCGGGGCAGATGGCGGTGTGTGTGATGTTCCCATATATTTTATTATTACTATTATAGCTAACTCACAGCTGACTTCCTCGACGCCTGATGGGTCGGTCTTCATCGACGCTGAGGCCGGGAGCTATCGTTGGCGTGGAACTAGGTTCGTCTGTTCGATATGAGCCTCGCCGTGACGTGGCACCGGCTACCACGTCCACTGCTGATGATCTAGAAGTAGAGCAGCGTTAGGATAAGGTTTCATTTATGTTTGAATGTTGTGAATGAAAATGTTTTTATAATTATCATATTAGTGCGTCAACTTGAACGTGTGGCTACGCAGAGCCTACGCTGTAGCAGTCTACTATAGATCAACGCTACACCTGCTACGAAGTCGTAGCAGTAAACTTACGCAGTAGTATTTTAAGTGCTAGACATACTACCGAAATTACTCGACGGAAATTTGGCGTACATACCGCCTGCAATGATTTAAAATTAGCTTAAAAGAAAATTACGCGTACCTATGCGTAAATCTTGCACGATATTTTCATTTTGTTTGTCTTTGCACTTAGTATAAATATTCCGAGGCGGCATTTCCGGCTAGCGTAAGTACTTAGATTCGTCAAGCGTGATTGTGAAATTCTCTACTATACGATAATGATAGCGATAATTCCTAAAAATAGTAATCAGACACAGAGCTATGGTGTTTATTATAAGTAAGAGGTTTGTAATCAAACAGCTGGCATTGCACTAATACCTCCTTGAGATGGCTGGCGGCGCGAGCGGCGCGGCCTGATGCGCGGGCGAGTGCGGCGGGTCCTCATCACAGGAGCGCTGTCGCGGCGCGCGCACGGAGCGCCGGCGCACCGGGGTCACTGTGCTCGGCCGACGAGACTCCACCGTCGGCGTCGTGCTGCCGCCGCCCTTTAACTGCCGCAGGGCAGCGTGGTTACGAACTCACACTCCAAACAATGTATTCACGGGAAACAAAAGTTGCATCACATTGTTTCATCAACATGTTTTTATTGTTAAGAACATGTTGTGCTTATTTACCATAAATACGGTGTTTCATGGAGGCTCTTGCATCTTACAATGTTTCAACTAATTTAGATGCAATTGGGCAGTCAAGGGCAAACATATGTAAACCATTGTCAAAAAAAGAGTTAGCAGTAAACTACCTATTTCTAGGTAGTTTATCGTAGAGTAGGTACGTAATACAGCATTTTATAAATTCCCTGAGTATTTTAAGAGGAAATTGTAAACAGCTCGATAGTCTGACAACCAGTCTTACCAAGGCGTATCGTGTGACGCAATAATTGGTAAGTAGAGACAAATAAGTAGTCGCTCCATGTATCTATGACACTGGTATTCAGCTGCATGCGGATAGATTTGAAGTCGACCGCAATATAGTTGGGAGAAGACTAAGCAGGTTATTTTTGGAGAAAATCGTAGAATTTTACATAATACTTGCCCATGACTGAACTACCTATCTACAAGTGTGGACCTACCCTAATGTGCATTACGTGACAGCGTAGGAGTGCGGGTGAAAAGCAGGAATTATATAGATAAGACAAGAAGTAGATGAGTTTTGATTTGTAAATGAAATAATATTTCTAAAAAAAGGACAGGGTAAGTGAGTACTGTAGTTTACCTCACCCAAACTCCCACGATGCCCCGTCTGGCTCATTATGAAAATAACAAGCAGAGGGTATAAACGTTAGTGAAGGGGTTATATCTAAAAGGCGATTGAAGTTACTCAAATGAAGCCCCGTATTCATAGCAAAACTAAAGTGGCACAATATTGTTATGACATGTTTATTGTATTGCAGGGAACATGTTGTTAGTAGCTACATAGCATAATCTAGGTACAGTCAACAGCAAAAGTAGATGATCAAAATCAGAAATTCAATACTAATGAACGGAGTTCGCGTCAGAACTGTGTGGCGTCGAAGTGATTCAAAAGTATGTGTGTGACAATCACATACTTTTAATAAATAATCTTGTAATAAATTATATAAATTATAGTTAGTAAATTAGTATTGAATTTCTGATTTTGATCATCTACTTTTGCTGTTGACTGTACTAGCTGTTTGTGTATGATAACATAATCATAATATTATTGTGTGCTTGTTACAACAATATTGCGCAGCTCTTGTTTATCATGTACACGGGGCTAGTGAATATTACATTCTCATTATCTCTAATTTAAAAAAAGTGCAAAAAGAAATCGATAAACATTACCTTCTCGAGTTCTTTGAGGGACGCTGGTGACACGTCTGAGTGCCGCCTCAGTTCGGGCGAGCGCGGCGGCGCTAGGCCGGCGCTGCTGCCGCCGCTGCCGAGCCGGGCCTCCGAGTGCCGGCGCTGTAGAGCCTCCAGCACAGGCACGTCCAGCAACGAGTCTGTGCTGTCTTGTGCGGCCGGCGGCAGGCGCGGCTGAGCCTTGCGACGGCAAACTGAGCACCGCCATGAGTTCTACAGTGTTTTAATAAATATTAGTATATTCGTGATTATTTTAGACGGTCCATATTTTTATAATAGGCTTTATCTAAGAGAGATAAAGTAATAACATTTGTGATGTTTTGTTCGCACAATATAGCAAGCTTATCGTTTCTCGTGTCTCATCAGCCTAATATGAGCTATCGTTATTACTATTTCCTTCATCCGTATCGTTGATCGCATTATAATAACTTGCTAAAGCCTTTTGGACTATTGCCAGATTTGGCTCGCTCGACACAGGATCTAATAATTGTGTTTTCATTTAGCTCTAGAGACAATTTAGAGATAATTTCGCCCAATAACAACTGATTAGGTTGTTATCGAAATCAAATGAAGTACTCACCTCATATTATTATAGACTAGCTTCTGCCCGCGACTTCGTACGCGGATCCTGTTGCTTATGCCAGCGACAACGGGGTCGGCAAAATCGAAGGTCTGATTTCGAATTGTAAGAGCCCGGGGACGGGAAACCACCGGGATGCGGGAGACGATTCGAGACGTTCAAAAAGTACAATTTTGAATCATACCTCCGATGGCTTAATATGTGGCGTAGTCAATCTTAGGAGTATACGTAAATGCACTTATCATTATCAACCCAAGGAAGGTCGCCATGCCCTACGGCTATATCTGAGACACATCCGATTCTTCAGATGATATCGATATTCTGTTCAGAGAATGTCGAAGTCGATCAGAATTCAAACGTTCGTTGCGCTCTTCATCTGTCTCTTCATGCCGTACTCCAGCAATTCTTTCTCTCTCACTTCCTAACTGATTATGAATATTTTGTTGTGTGCGTGTTCGGGACAATGTATGATGATCTCGGCATCAGCAGTAAGTCGTGCATCACGTTCATCACTCGTTTCAAAAGACCTGTTAGTAGATGTGCGAATACGCTGAGAACTCAAGCGTGATTCTGTATCGGTAAACGTTTCCGATTCGCGAGACTTTGCATGTCGCTCACGATAAGCGGACAGTCGCGCATCACGTTCCGCACTTGTCTCTAGTAACCTAGAAGCAGATGCGTAGATACGCTGAGTACTCAAGCGCAATTCTCTATCCGTGAACGTCTCCGACTTGCGAGACAATCCGTGACGTTCACGACCAGCGGTCAGTCGCGAATCACGTTCCCCACTTGTCTCTAGAGACCTAGAAGTCGATGCGTAGATACGCTTGGAACTTAAGCGCAATTCTCTATCCGTGAACATCTTCGACTCGCGAGACAATGCGTGACGTTCACGATCAGCGGTCAGTCGCGCATCACGTTCCCCACTTGTCTCTAGAGACCTGGATGTAGATGCGTAAATACGCTGAGAACGCAGACGTGCTTCGCGATCTGAAGAGGTTTCCACGGAGCGATTTGCAGCCTGATGTTCTCGAACAGCATCAAGTCTCTCCTGACGCTCTTCGGCAGATTCTTGGGATCTTATGATCCTCAATCTTTTAGCTCCTTTGGAACATTGGGAAAGATTTGACCTCTTTCTAGGCATGGTTATAGTTTTATTGTGAGAGATACCTTATCAATTAAAATCTAAGTGACTGCTGAAGTGAATTTCCTTTACACGGTAGCCTACCCGGTAACGTAGGGGGCGTTACCGGGTAGGCTACCGTGTAAAAGAAATTAAACACTCAAATAACATAAGCAGGAAGTCATATTTATTCGATAAAATAAAAATAAAAAATGGGAGTTTTGACCAGTAGAGTCAAATTTTCAATGATATACCAGCGTCATCAAAAATCAGTTATAACTGTTACCGCCTTCACCGCGTGGAGGTACTCCCAGCTTATGTTATCTATACATATAATAAATATTATAATATACAGTGAAATTAGTGATAGCTTTACAATAAAAAAAATAAAGTTTAAAAACTAAAACCCGACCACAACAAAAAGTGATCTAAAAAGTACGAAACAAGAAAATATTTCACACAGAAATCAAGACATAGGTACAAAATGGTCAAGGTAAGCCGTGGTTGCATGCCTGTATCCCATATGAGTGCGATGAACATGAATATAATGGCATGCAACCACGGCTTACCTTGACCATTTTGTACCTATGTCTTGATTTCTGTGTGAAATATTTTCTTGTTTCGTACTTTTTAGATCACTTTTTGTTGTGGTCGGGTTTTAGTTTTTAAACTTTATTTTTTTATTTAAACCAATTTGGAGTCACAGCTAAGTATTATATATTTAATAGGTACTAGTGAACCCCTTTCCAATGATACTAAACACGGTATGCGTATCTTTATTTATTTAGTAATCTTTCCTTTTTTTACAATAATTTGTGACAAATCACCACTAAATATTATATATTTGAAAGGTACTAGTGAACCCCTTTCCAATGATACCAAACACGGTATGCTTGTCTTCATAATTTATTTTAATCTTGGTTTTTTTGGCCGCCAGAGGGCGCCACATTGGATTCGGTGATACGTCATATAGCCTATAACCAGCGGACGATCAAGACGCTTCTAACGATACCTCATTTGTTCAGTTCTGATAAGTAGTTTAGGAGCAATGAGCGAACAGATGAACATACATACATACATACATACATACATAGCCTGTCAAAATCATAACCCTCCTTTGGCTTTGCCGTAGTCGGGTAAAAATTAGTGATAGCTTTGATTTCCACATCAGAGGTTTCTGATCTTTGATTTTTATAAGCCAACAGGAAATGCTCATCAGACCGAACAACTTTTGCTAAGACGTCATTCCTATATGTGTTATGGTGTAGCTGGGCTCTTGGAGTTCCACATCAGGTGTTCTAGATCTTCAAATTTATTCTCTCAGCAGAAAATGCTCATCACGTGGAACAATTTTTGCTATGGTACCATTTTTGTATCTCTTATAGTTTAGCTGGTCTGTTGCGGTTCTGCATCAGGTGTTCATGTTTCTAAGTTATATTATAGCCTATATGTTGCCCAGACTTATTATCTATACAACAAAAAAAAAACTCATTCAAATCCGTCCAGCAGTTCCGAAGATTAGCGTGTACAAACAAACAGACAAACTTTTTTTTTTGAATTCGTGCTCTATTACTGTTTCTAAACCCCCCTCAATAATTATTTTTTTAATATATTCAATGTACAGACACAGTTTTTTTACTGTTTTATTATATTTAGATTTTATCTGTAAGTGTTCAAGACTATCTAGATACATACGTTCATGGAGCAGCATTATTTTCAATCCCCTGCATGAATATGTGTATCTTAGAAGCTATACGCTTTGAAGTCATGTATTTTCAGTGTTTTCAAGCATAAAGGGTTAATAACACGAGGTTATAGTATCTCACCGCATCTTCATCACTTGCCGGCTTGGAGTACGAAGAGCAGTCCTCGCACACGCGGTGCTGACAGCCGTTGCATGTGTGGTACACTTCTCCTGGCTTCAGAGCCTTCAAGCAGACACGACATGCGCCCGCTCGGGACGGCGCCTTGCCGGCCTCGCTGTCAATCATATTTATAAGTTATTTCGACGGCAGGCTAGTTAGACGATCAAACAAGAGGATATTGATACTATTCGTATCATACAGCTTTTTTAACTGAAACATAAATTAAAAACCTGAATCAATGAAAAGCAATGATTTAATAAAGAAGAACGAAATTAAATCTTAAACTTTTTTAATTAAAAAGATACTTGAATGAATTTCGTAAATTACGATAGGAATCGTATCAAAGGTGTAAAGTTAGGACGAAGTTGTTAGTAAATTCAATTAAAGTTTGTAATGGAAGCATACCGGTCAGCCTTCGCTATTTGTGCAGCGGTGGGTGGCGGCTGCGCAGGCGGCGGCGCGGGTGTGGGCTCGGGTGCCGGCTCATGCGCGACTTGTCGTGGACCCAACTTAGTTACTGAAACAGAACATGCTACCATTATCCAATCCTTCCAAAGTTCAAAACTATTAAAACAGGAACAGCGGATCAAACTCCAAAACTAGATTAAAATTGACTGTTCCGCAACCGAAAGTCATTCAAACTCAAATTACATTCAGATCATTGTTATGAAATACTGAATTTGAATGAAACGATGGGAATTCAAATAAGTCCGCAGCTTGTGTCTACCTTCCGAGCAGGAATGTACTAACAATGCGTGCCAGCCCTCCGACCTCGTGGCCTGCGAGATGCGAACCTCGCGATATTTCGCTATGAATATTAAGAAATGATCATGAATTCCATTGCAAACTTCTCAGAACGCAGTCAAATAGGTACTAAACATGTTTTGTGTTGGACTATAACATAAAATTATAACAAATTGCAATCAATGCGCACTTAAGCATGATAAGGTATATACATGTTTGTCTATTATTGTTAAGTCTGTAAATTCACGGGTCACTTGGGTAACTTGTGTTAGCGGGTATTATTTTACGAGTATTTATTTATCTTACAACACACCCGCAACGCAAGGTCTAGGATATAGGTGTATAGAATGGCAACAAACTTGTCCCAAAGTCAATTATAATGTAATACAACCTCTAGATGCCTTTTGAAACGAAGTTTGTAACTTTAAAGTTTCGGCGAAAATTGATTACCGGCCGGTTTGAGCGCAAATACATAGAAGGAATGGCTCCTTCGATTTGTACTTATAACAATAAAATGCAACCATTTTATTCTTCATTTTAGCTTGTCGATAGCAAACACAGATATGTATCATGTGTATGTAAGTGTGAGTGGATGTGTTTGTATGTATGTAAGCATATCATAATTATTATTACTTCAGTGTCAGTAATGTCCTCAAGTTTTTTCCACGGAATTTAAATAACATTATTTTACCAATCTTTTCAGCATAAAGGTACGCAAATCTATTTGTAATTGGTATTTTTTTTTATTTAATAATGTACCTAATGTAATTAAATTATATTAAATTTATTTCTAATTTTAATAACTTAATTTAATATAATGTTTTAGGATATTTTATTTTAACAATGGAGTGTACTATTTTTTTGTAATATTTTTATGGGTTTAATACCTGAAACAAACGATAATAATAATAATTTCTTAAATTATACATTGCGTACTGTTAAATCTAAATTAAATACCTACGTAATCACCCTTATTTTATTAACAAAAAACCAAACACAAGTGGTCGATCACGAAGTAAGTATAACTCATTATATACATGAGGTATATTAGCCTCATTTATATACCTAGTCTTGCCATAAATATTGTCACAAAGAAAAAAAAATTTTTTTTATTGCAAATAATATTTATTACTTTTACAGTTTAATACATAAATATAAAACAATTTAAAATATAAAAAGCTTATTCGAAGTGGTCTCCATTGGCTGCAATACAGTCCTTTATACGTTGAGGCCAGTTATCAATAGAAGCACGCACTCTTTCCATGGGAAAATTCTTCACTGCCAATCGTATGGATTGTTTTAGGGACTCCAAATTATCATGGCGTTTAGAGCAAGCCGTACTCTCTAAAACTGACCATAAATCATAAACCAGCGGATCAAGATCGGGACTAGACGACGGCCAGTCTTCAGCTCTGATGAAGTCTGAAACGTTCACTTCTAACCAAGACTGCGTGGACCGAGCTTTATGACCCGGCGCCGAGTCTTGTTGGAAGGACCATACTTGGTTATTGAACATGGTGTTGTTAAAGGGCTTAACTACCTTCTCAAGAATGGTATCTTAATACACTTGTGCCGATGTTTTGATACCTTTTTCACAAAAATATGGCTCAGTCACTCCTTCATAGCTAACACCCCACCAAACCATCACTGAAGGCGGATAATGCCCACGTTGCACTCTGTCGACTAATTGGGAAGCTTCCTTAGAGCTTTGAGCATAAATACGGTCATTTTGTTTGTTGCTCAATTGTAAAGATTTTCTCATCCGTAAACAAATTTTTTTTGTGACCTCCCTTTGCGTACCGCTTCAGTAGTTGTTTCGATTTTACCATATTATTCTTTTTTAAATTATCAGTTAAAAAATGACCAGTGCGTCTCTTATAGGCTGCAAGCCCTAAGTCATCTTTTAAAATACGCGACATGGTTTTGGGTGCTATCTTCATCTCCCGAGATAAAATCTTTTGCTGTTGGACAGGATTTCTTCGAATTCTTTCCCTTACTGCTTTGACCACCTTTTTCGTGCGAACACTACGTGGACGGCCAGATCTTTCTGACACAAACAGAGGAGGTCTCACCCCACTCCATTTTAATATCGCAAAATATTGTACAATGTATTGGCGCCAAAATTAGAAAACTCAATGAACAATCGTATAAAGATGACAGATTCTAAATTCAAATGTAGTATCTTTCTTATTTTTTATTGTAACAGTATTTATGGCCAGACTAAGTATATATATGTGTAGTATGTATGCGTGTGGTCGATAGACGAATCATTTTAGTTGCAAATGACCCGGTTGTTTTATTACCTTTTGGTTGAATAACGTACTGTTAAAACATGATTCCCTTTAGTTCCACAAATGTAGACCTTAGTTAGAAGATTTAAAAGGTAAAGGTAAAATGTTTCACTGTTGCCTATTATATGACAAAAACTGAAATTGTTGCAATTCGTTAAAAATATTGCTTTAAATAAACATACAATAAGCAGTAACGTACTAGTCCAAACTTTGTTTAAATAAAAATAAGTAGTAAGTTAAATTACAGGAAAATTGTATACCTAGTTATGTTGAGGTTTATGTTGACCGTTCTATTGGGGTGCGAGGTAAACATAAATAACGGTAATAACGGCCTTAGGGAACAAGCACATAACACCGCTCCAATCTTGAGCATACACGGATAGTTGTAAGAATTATTACCTACCTGCTGTTAACTAATACTAGTTATTTTACAGTCGCCATTTTTACTCCAAACGGTAGTGCGATATTTTCTTTTTCTTGTAATTCTAACATATTTTTCCCATGGACTAAAATTTGTACTTTACATATAGAATCAAATACGTTTTAAAAAAAATTAAGTTCATTTCGTTGTTTTTTTTTCACATTTTAGCATGGTTGAAATTTTGGTCTGGTAGGTTAGTCGACTCTGCGATCGGAGTCTACATGTAAAGTAACAATATAAATCCATGGAAAAAAGATGTTTTATTTGTTTTATAACAAATGTCTGGGCGACCGAGCTTTGCTCGGTATTTTTTTTTTTAAGTGAAATCTAGCTAGATCGATTTTTCGCGCCCGAAACCCCTGCATATTAAATTTCATGAAAATCATTGGAGCCGTTTCCGATTGTATTATAAATAAGAATTGCTCGTTTAAAGGTATTAGATTAGATAATATCATCATCATCTGCCTAGCCTTTTCCCAACTATATTGGGGTCGGCTTCCAGTCTAACCGGATGCAGCTGAATACCAGTGTTTTACATGGAGCGACTGCCTATCGGACCTCCACAACCCAGTTAATGGGTAACACGATACCCCTTGGTAAGACTGGTTGTCAGACTTTCTGGCTTCTGACTACCTATAACGACTGCCAAAGATCTACAAATGACAGCCGGGACCAACAGCTTTACGTGCTTTCCGAGGCACGGAGGGAACTCGATATGAAAGGGATGGTCACCCATCCACAGACCGACCGCGGCTAGCGTAGCTTAACCTGTGACCGATCGATCTGCACGGCTTTAACTTAGCCACGAGCCCTTCCTCATTAGATTAGATAATATCAAAGATAATAATTAACAATAATATAGAAACATACTTATTTGAAGCGACTATCCATCACAATGTAAGTCATCTAATTTCCATTATGTACAATGATAAAAAGGTGTTTGTAAAAACTGTAGCTAGTTTGTGATACTTTCCCTTGTTGGCTTCGATAAACAGATTTCCGTCGACATGATGAATGGATATTGTTTCGGGATGAGAGATAACGGCCGGATGGGTACGTTTGGGGCCCAAAAGAGAACGGGACTGGAATGTTGATTTTCCAGCACCCTCCCACTCGGAATTCTCATGGGTTAACTTTATGTACATCAATCTTTAAACCTGTTTAAGGTACACTAATGTAATTCAAACTTTATTCAGAGAGAAAACATGAAAATCTTTAATTTACTACCTTTCAAGTTTTTGTAATTGTATTTATTAAACATATTTGTATAAAATGTTGTGTGGTTTAATGCTACAAAAAACCGCATAGAAGGGCAAAATGTTACACCCTTCTACGCAAGTTATAGAAGTAATACGATCCTGCGGACCGCGTAGGCGCTAGATCAATGTCCTAGCTATGCACTGCACATGCACTGTATTTAGAAGGCTACAAGTTAGTGATGGTTGGTGCACAGTGTGGATGGCTTTAGCATAAGAGCGGAATTTTGAGACGGCACAATAAGTGCAGGTATCTTAACAGTTATAGTTACAGGAAAACGTTCCTAAGAGAGCATGTATAAATTGTGGAGATATTCTGCATTCACAGATTTTGAAAAAATATTACAGTCAGTAAAAAAAGGGTAAAATAGCAAATAAAAAAATTGTATGACCTTAGATTGTTGATAGGTCTCCGCGCGTAGCCCGCTTATTTCATGTAGGGATCTAAAGACTCTACGGGACTATTTAAGATATGAGTACTAGAAATCATTAACATATTCTTAGTTGCAACGATCCTATTTGTTACTGTGATCAATAGACTCTTTAGGGCCAGCAAAAGTTTGCAGAAACTGTTTTCAGAAACTACGGTAAGTCATAAGACCGGGCTTACACGCAGGCACCACAGCATGCAGCGGTCATAAAATAAATTTTACAGTTTACAGTTAAGCTATCCTCGTAGCATATTGTACCTAGAAGCAAAAGTGATTACCTTAGTAGAAAATCATAGTTAAGGTAATCATGGTTCAGGTGGTCATGCTTACTGTCTCGTCTCCAAAATCCAGTCTGTATATCTAGCCGCACTTGCACTATCAAATTGATTTCAGATATTTTTATTTTTAGGTCCCACTGCAGGGTAAAGGCCTCCCTCGATTCCTTCCCACAGAAAACTTGTTTTTTGTTTTACTCACGTAGTACTATTAAGTATTCTGAGCACATAGGTACTAAAATACCCTTTATTATTATTATTATATTTAGCCCGTACTGTCCCACTGTAGGGCAAAGATGCACTATGCATTTGGATGGCTTCCTTAAGGATTGGCAAGAAATAGCGAAAAGTCGAAACCGATTACATATTAATTTATATAAATTAATAGTTGGTGAGAAGCTCGTTGGTATATATAAGCCATATGGATAGAACGATCATGGTTAAACTACGCTTGCCGCGGTCGGTCCATGGATGGGTGACCATCCATTTTATACCGAGACCCCTCCATGCCACGGAAAGCACGTAAAGCTGTTGGTCCCGGCTGTCATTTGTAGATCTTCAGTCGTTATGGGTTGTCAGAAGCCAGAAAGTCTGAGAACCATTCTTACCAAAGGGTCATCGTGTTACCTAGTAACTGGGTTGTGGACGTCAGACAAGTAGTCGCTCCATGTAAAACACTGGTCCGTCCGATGCTGTGTGATGCTGTGTTCAGCTGCATCCGATAAGACTAGAAGTCGACCCCAACATACTAACAATTTTCCAGAAAAGCCTAAAACTATACCTAATCCAAAAATGTTTCTACGCGGTAAAAGAATATCTGGAGTCTAGCTTAAATAAACAATTCCCTTTCACACAAGTGGCGATCTGTCCTATACAAATAATAAAATTTAGTATTTCCTATTCAACTTCAAATAAAATCATAATTATAATTGTATTACCTGAAAAGGATGACATAATATTGCACAATAATTGTATTTAATTCAATGATTACTGACATTTTAATTTTGACTTATCTATAATTTATCAATTTTATTGTACAAACATAAAATAAAAGTAATCTTATATATAAAAATGAATCGCTAAATGTGTTGGTAAGCGCATAACTTGCGAACCGCTTTACCAAATTGGATAATTCTTTTTTTATAATATTCCTTGAAGAACGAAGCTGGTTCTTACGGAGAGAAAAAAAAAAAAAAAAAAAAAAACTTTTGTAGGGTAGGTGTAGGGTAGGTGTAGGGTAGGTGTAGGGTAGGTGTAGGGTAGGTGTAGGGTAGGTGTAGGGTAGGTGTAGGGTAGGTGTAGGGTAGGTGTAGGGTAGGTGTAGGGTAGGTGTAGGGTAGGTGTAGGGTAGGTGTAGGGTAGGTGTAGGGTAGGTGTAGGGTAGGTGTAGGGTAGGTGTAGGGTAGGTGTAGGGTAGGTGTAGGGTAGGTGTAGGGTAGGTATAGGGTAGGTGTAGGGTAGGTGTAGGGTAGGTATAGGGTAGGTGTAGGGTAGGTGTAGGGTAGGTGTAGGGTAGGTGTAGGGTAGGTGTAGGGTAGGTGTAGGGTAGGTGTAGGGTAGGTGTAGGGTAGGTGTAGGGTAGGTGTAGGGTAGGTGTAGGGTAGGTGTAGGGTAGGTGTAGGGTAGGTGTAGGGTAGGTGTAGGGTAGGTGTAGGGTAGGTGTAGGGTAGGTGTAGGGTAGGTGTAGGGTAGGTGTAGGGTAGGTGTAGGGTAGGTGTAGGGTAGGTGTAGGGTAGGTGTAGGGTAGGTGTAGGGTAGGTGTAGGGTAGGTGTAGGGTAGGTGTAGGGTAGGTGTAGGGTAGGTGTAGGGTAGGTGTAGGGTAGGTGTAGGGTAGGTGTAGGGTAGGTGTAGGGTAGGTGTAGGGTAGGTGTAGGGTAGGTGTAGGGTAGGTGTAGGGTAGGTGTAGGGTAGGTGTAGGGTAGGTGTAGGGTAGGTGTAGGGTAGGTGTAGGGTAGGTGTAGGGTAGGTGTAGGGTAGGTGTAGGGTAGGTGTAGGGTAGGTGTAGGGTAGGTGTAGGGTAGGTGTAGGGTAGGTGTAGGGTAGGTGTAGGGTAGGTGTAGGGTAGGTGTAGGGTAGGTGTAGGGTAGGTGTAGGGTAGGTGTAGGGTAGGTGTAGGGTAGGTGTAGGGTAGGTGTAGGGTAGGTGTAGGGTAGGTGTAGGGTAGGTGTAGGGTAGGTGTAGGGTAGGTGTAGGGTAGGTGTAGGGTAGGTGTAGGGTAGGTGTAGGGTAGGTGTAGGGTAGGTGTAGGGTAGGTGTAGGGTAGGTGTAGGGTAGGTGTAGGGTAGGTGTAGGGTAGGTGTAGGGTAGGTGTAGGGTAGGTGTAGGGTAGGTGTAGGGTAGGTGTAGGGTAGGTGTAGGGTAGGTGTAGGGTAGGTAAATAGGCAGGTAAGTAGGTAGATAAGGACAGGACAACGTCTGTCGGGTCAGCTAGTTAAGAAATAAAAATGTTAAATTCATGCTAATTTAGGATGAAAAGGGCAGGCGAATGATAATTGTAATGCTTGTAGAAGGCTATTAAGTCATAAGTACTAACATTACGTATATAACAACAACATTGTACGCGTAGTTTGCAACAAACGTTTTGATTTTGACTTACTTGGGAAAAGATGATGTATAAATTAATAATTATATAAATACTAGCTGACCCGACAGACGTTGTCCTGTCCCGATCGACCTAATGGGGGATGAAAAAGGGGTGAAAAAAGGGTATGAAAAATAGATGTTGGCCTATTCTCAGACCTACCCAATATGCACAAAAAATTTCATCAGAATCGGTCAAGCCGTTTCGGAGCAGTACGGGAACGAAAACTGTGACACGAGAATTTTATATATTAGATTGGTCTAAATAAATTGGTCGTCTTGTGTTCTAGCCATTCAAATTCATACTTTTTACTCTTCACACTCTATTTATTGACAAATAAAAAATTATAACTGCCTGAAATTGGGTAAGATTAAAACTCGAAGGATCCGTTTCTGTGCCGTCCAGATCAATTTAACGCATTACTAAGTTAAGGAATTTGCTCTCTTTTTGTCAGACTCGGGCGCTGTAAAAAGGGTAATTGGTTTCGGTATTCCATGGCCGACTTTATTCAGACATATTGGATGTTTTCGGATCAGTGTTTAGTACAACAGATACAAAATACAAATCTTTTAAAACTGTTGAAGCCTCGAATCGTATTTTTTTGTAAGTTTCGTTGGTTTGGTATGAAATTGTATTGCTTTTATATAATTGAATCGAAATACTCAACAGTTTTAGATGAAGTAAAAACAGGAAGAAATGGGTGTCTGCCGATGGGTAGAACCTGAACGAGGCTGGTACAAGAGCGTGGAGATAGGCAAAAACAAAGAGAGGCCAATACCCAGAATTGGGTGAAGTTGAGCTTTGGTTGATGATGCTGCTGACTCAACAGTTTCTTCACCCAGCATGTAGGTACCAACTTCAGATATTACGCAAGTTGAAAGTTATGTAAGTTCGCGCCTAACAATTATTTACATCTGGCATTATTCAAGTTGTTATGAGTTACAATGTTATGTTAGTAAGCCATACAAAGTGTAACTTTGGAAAGCAAATATTTACTTCTCTAATAGTAGGTAGTTATGAGGGAGTCTTGGTTCGTCCTTACATGATGGTGTGTAGTATAACAGTTGTATTTTTTACCTTTGTCCTGGGCGGTGAGCAGTGAGGAGGAGAGGGTCTGTCGTAGTTTGCCGAAGGTCCCCGGTGATTCTATGTGTCCGGGCACTGTGTTCGACGAGTCGTCTGTCGCCACCATCTGAGAGAAACAAATTACATTTAGATATATAGGTAGATGTTCAACTGTGACAAATGTAAAAACAGCGGGTTATATATACCCGCTGATTTTAAATTAATGTAACATATTGTCAAGCGCACTGTGATTGGTTGTTGATAACTCAGTCAATCAATCAAAGGTGTGAGAATAACATAAATCTAAGTTACGTTTTACTCCGCAGATAACGAACAATATAAGAATAAAAATGTCGTGAATTAGTGAACTCGATAAAAACACTTGAAGTTGAAAAAGAACTCATGTCGTGGAAAGCGACGCCGCGTGGCGATAAAACTCTTCATACAAAAATAACGGCTCAGTAATACCGTCGTAAATTTTATGGAGAGCAACAGATGGAGAATGAAATACATCAGAGAGGGGAAAATCAATAGTGTCGTCTCCCGAACTAGACTGCGGAGCGCTTTTATTGCTTGGCTAGCAAGTCATCTCAAACTTTCTCTTCAATAACTAGTACAAGTTACGACCGAAATAGATCTGAATGAATGAGGTCACTCACTACGATCTAGGGTAGGAAACGTTGATTGATACATAACACAAAATAACTTGATAAAGCTAAGCTACATTAATAGACTTCCGCCTAATTAGAACTTGCTCGTAAAATGTACTGAAGACTATAAATAGAGCTATATTCTTAATTCTTTGCAAATCGTTTTCAATGCAGAGCAGGAATGCGAATGAACATAGCGAAGTCCTGGCAGACATAGTAAAGTGGGCGCACGAGCACTTGCCACTGAAACTGAGGGAGAACGGACACCGCTTACAAGACATGTCTGAGATTCAACACTAAGTAGATGTGAGGAATAGTAGTCTTACATGTATATAGATACGGTAGAATGGCATAAAGTAACCTATACCTACTGAGTGTTTTGTTTTATGTTAACGTGCAGAAAATATTTGTGAGAGTTAGATAATATAATAGGAACAAAAATGGTAGTTTGAAATGATTCATTTGTTCCACTCAGATCTGCGAGTGAAATAAAACAGAATGTTCAACATCTGGCTCGCATAAGTCGTAAAATTTCACCCACAAAAGGGTTAGCTTACAGTTAAGGAATTCGGTAAATTTTCTGTACAATTCAAATGGAATTTGATAGTAAAACTGTGGGACCTACGATGGTGCCAATGAAGTATCCGGATTAACTTAATGAAACTGCAGTTTCCTCTCTGAAAGGGGCACAACTGAACAGTTCCATCAATGAATCAATGATCGGCTGAAGCATCTCTAACTATGCGACGGCGACTTTTTACATGCAAATTATTTTTACTTATAACTTCATTATTTCATAAGCACATATTTTAGCACAAAAAAGGATGTTCGGAACTTCTAAATAGACATAGTCAATAAGAGATTTAAACACGCGTTATTTGTCGAAGTTAAAACCAATTTTCTTAATTATACCGCTTCAGTATCATTATCATCCACAGTCCGACTTCACCTACTGCTAGGTATAGATAGACCTCTCTATAACAATTTAGATAACAATCTCGCTTATATCCTGTAATATAAGATAACACCTAGTCAAAGACAACAGTTGTATATATAATATTCATGAATATTAGAGCAGGTGTAAGGCATCTGGCGCAGCGCATTCCTCTGGGAGTGTGTGTTGGCCGCAGCTGACCTCACAGCTTCTACGAGTATTCTCGCGTTATTGGATTCACCAGCCGAGGCTGGTTCGCGACCGAACACTTCTACTTTAGTATATTATAAATGAAGCCTTTTTCAGCAATTACACACGAGACGCGCTGATTGTCAAATTACGATTTTCGTGGTAAAAAAATGGTTAAAAAACGGACGTAATGTGTGTTTGACTTTGTTTTTTGTTTATCAAAAACACGCAATATTCTAGAGAAAGCAATACGACTTTTTTATTGAAGAATAGATTAAATCAAATCACATGGGATCAAAATATTATCCTCGGTAATCGTCGTTTCCACGGGAAAACGATATTTCGTAGTCGTTTACCTATGTCAAGCCCTCCGGGGTGTATTATATCAAATGGAAAATTAAGTCGCTTTCGATTTCTTTTACAAAATTAAATATTATATACATAAAAGGCACAAATAGACAGTCCTTGAAGATGTACAGTAGATAAGTAAAACACAAACAAAGATAAAAAAATATAAAGACAATAACTTTCAAATATTTACATAATTTCTTTTACTATTCTGTATATTTCTAAGGTTGAAGCGAAGGGTGAATTGTACCTTACTTTTAGGTTAAGATTCGTAGATCCCAAAGCGATAAGGGACCCGTTTTTCACGTTCAATGAATATGTCCACTGATAATATGGTATTTATTACACTGTTCTATAAATAAGCAAATTTTCTTTTTAGCGTATTCTATAGCTTGATTGTCGTGATAATTGGCAAGTACTGTACAATCGGTAGACAGCATCCGTCTTGCATTAATCAACTAGTGTAAAATGGCATCATGACTTTTACAATTGATAAATAAAATAAGTACTCGGTCCTTTGATGTTTTCAATACTGAAAAAGAGTGAAAGCTTTATTTTCAGTTAAAAGACTAGTGTTATCCAAATAATTTGTTTATGTTTCAAAAACTCGTTACAGTAAAATAACGTCGTAAAAAGTGTTGCGAAAATACACTTCGTGAACCTTTACAGTTTCATAATCTGCGTTCTCCTTTCAGCCCAGTGAAGCAGCAAGATAATAATACGTGTTCATAACAGCGCAACTAGTATTATGTTGAGCACGCGAACGTCCGCTTTGATTAGCGTTACCGGCGGAGATTTTTGAGATAAAATGGGTCATGAACAGAGCGTTCATGACCTACTAGAGAGGTGCAAGGGGAGCACGGCGCGGCGAGGGGGCGCACGCGGCCCTGGTTGACCCACTTGTTGCCTCAACCCGCTATTTACATTACAACTCTAATTGCTGTCGGCAAACGGCAGGTGTAAGCCTTTACTTTATCATCACCTTGGGACCAACCTTTTCTAATTCGTTGTTCGACTTGTGCAAATGTAATCCATTACTGTACGAAATTGATGTTATTTCATTTTCATTGTTTGTTTAAACGAAGAGTGATTTCTTACATTGCGGGGTCCCGAACGATCCCTCCGTTCTTATTTTGTATTGAGCTGTTAATTAAGCGTTGAATGGGTGCAGAGTTCTTAACCTTTGATATATTTATTTGTTATCGACATATGAACACAATGGTGGAAGCAACAATGGCCGTGTCGAAGTCATACATGCGCGTCGAGCAAAGCGGAGCGGTGAGCGCAAAGCGGAGCAGAGTCTGTGCGGCGCTAAACACACGGACAGCATAAAGGAATGTAATAACGCGTCACTGTATGGCACACACCGCTATTGTTCTTATTTTAGGACCCAGATAAGTATTTTTGTGGAAATGGTTCTCAGAAGTTTTATAGCCAAAGTTCGAGGAGTCAGGTGCAGATACTGGTGTAGGCGGAAAACCGGTACTTTGAATGAAAATCCGTTCTGCGTATTACATGATCTAAGCTGACTATAGTCTCTGTTCCTTTTATGTCCAAGGTAAAGTTTTTGTCCTTTCTCCTTTATAAAGTGCATGTTGAAGCAAAACCGGTGCAGCTGTTGCATGAATGAATCGTATTAAAACAAATAAGCTTTTTATAGTTCAGTGACAAATACGCTTATGTGATATATTCTATTTCTAGTTTATGTGATATATTCAGGTTGGAAACTGAACGATAACATACAGGACAACAATAGTTTCGCAACAGGTTTCGCAATAGATCGCATAAAAAGGCTTAACTAACAAGCCTTTGGAGTTGTGGTGGTGAGTTTTATTTAACTTCTGTAACTTTTAAGTGCTCTGTATCTGGACCTATGGCTTGGAGTTGTGGAGAGCTACATGTAATTCCAATATAAATAAAATCCAAAGAACCCAGAACCTCATACTTAAACAAATTGGCAACACACCCTGGTTCATAAGAAACACAGAGGTTCATGAACACCTAAACTTGCTGACAGTAAAAGAGGAAATCAAGGCATGTCTAAAGAAATATAAAACCAGATTGGAAAACCATCCTAACCATCTGGCAGTCCAGCTCACACTACCTGATTGCATAAACCGGTTGAAACGACGCAGAATCCTTGAACTCGGCAACACCAACTAAGCCACTGTAATAAAAGAAGGCAAAAATTCCTAATGAGGAATACCTCCCCCTGCAACTGACATTCTTACACCACATCTGCTCATAGTCATGAAGACTGATTGCAAGATAAAGAGAGGAGAGAAAAAAAAAACTTTTAAGTGCTTGTACCTAAAATAGTGTTTTGTACAGATTTTTGTAGCAATAACAAAGATATTACGGATTTATGTAAAACATATTTATCTATTTATATATATTGTGACGACACGGTTGGCGCAGTGGCTGAGCGATCGACTGCTGCGCAGCGTGTTGCGGGTTCGATTCCCGCCCAGGGTAAACATTGGTGTGATGAGCACTTGTGTTTGCCTTGTGTCTGGGTGTTGTTTATCTATGTATGTATTTACAAAAAAAAATGTATTTGTGTATGTATATCAGCTGTCTGACACCCATAGTACAGGGTCTCCCTAGTTTGGGGTCAGATAGCCGTGTGTGAAAATGTCCCCACATATTATATTATAATATTTGGGTGAAGTTTTAAAAATAGCAAACCATTTAGGGTAAGTAGTTATTTCGTCTCAAATTCCTACCCTAATAACATTATGCCAAGAATTTTAATCACAAAATAAACTACAAACTTATGCTATGAAATATTGCCCCGGGGTTGAACGGATAGACGAGGGCGAAATTAGGTTCTTTCAATGGTCGGTGGTCACCATTACAATGTAATAATATATGGAAGCGGACCGCGGTCAAAAAAACTGCTGTCGACATTGCTTCGCAATATGTATCCAGGCATGCCATTTATTAAGTTTTGTCGTTTGAAGAAAGAAACACAACTAGAACCTTATAGTACTTTTTATTGTTTTTCAAAGTATCCACCACGTAGCTTAATACACTTTTCCATTCGTTCAAATCAGTTATTATAACATTTATTCCACTCTAAAGTGGGGGTGTTCAAAATAGCTGACTTGAAAGCGTCGACTGCTTCTTCACCGGACTGGAACCTTTGACCACGAAGACTTTTCTTAATTTTAGGAAATGTATAGAAATCGTTAGGGCTTAGGTCAGGACTGTATGGAGGATGGTCAAGAATTTCTACTTTTTCCTGCTTCAAATACTCAACCGTTTGACGAGCGCTGTGTGAGCTTGAGTTGTCGTGGAGGATGATGAGTCGCTTTGAGTTAGATTTTCGAAGTTCGGCGATGACTTGTGGTAAACAAACTGTGGTATACCACTCTACGTTAACCGTTCTACGATCTTCAAGTGCAATAGTCGCAACATGGCCGGTTTTTCCAACGAACGTGGCCACCATCTTCTTTGAAGTGCTTCGAGAACGAACAACTTTAGTCGGCTTTGGCTCGTTTTGAAAGACCCAGATTGTAGATTGTTGTTTGGAATCAGGATCGTAGGCATAGATCCAATTCGTCACCACTGATGATGTCGTAGACGTGATTTGACTCTCCTCGGTTGAACCTTTGCAGAATTTTCTTACACCATCTGACGCGGGCCGCCTTGTGATCGTCGGAAAGCAGATGCGGTATCCAACGGCACACTAGCTTTCTCACACCAAGCGCTTCATGCAAGATCTTCGGAATGGTTGTCCCTGAGATGCCTAATAGAGCCTCTATCTCTCCATACGTCACACGACGATCTTCGAGAATTAGTTGTCTCACAGCAATGATGTTATCTTCAGTGAAGGCGGATTTTGGGCGTCCTTCGCGAGATTTGTCACTACCACTAAAAATATTTGTTTGACCTGCAGGTAGTTGTTCCGGGTCTAGTTGTTTATGTATATGAGTTTATGTGAAACGCATCTACGATACTGGAGAACAATTATTGAGGGGCAACGTTTTCAACAAAAATACAAACTAAATTTCCAGATTGGCACAAATGTTAGTTGGTGTATATAAATTCGACTTGAAAGAACAAAGTTCAACAAGAACAGTTTGAATGGAGTGGTGCGTTAAGAAACAGAGCCTTTATATCTGTTGTTTTCCGTCTATCACAAAAGTTTTATAACAAAATATGTGCAGCGTAGAATTTTAACACACAAATTTCATTCATCAGAGCAGCCGTTCAGCAGACTGCTCAGTTTAGTTCAGAACCCTAATTGTGCGAGACCGACTTGCTTTAGGCCGGTCTTTTTAAAATATTCTAATTGACTTGCGTTTGGTCGCAACTCACCTGATATTAAGTAATGATGCAGTCTATGGTGGAGCACGCTTGCCTAGGATAAACTGCTTCAGTCGTGCCTTGACCCAGATTATATTTAACGGGGAACAGAGGCGGTTAGTGAATTCCACAGTCTTTATTCATACTAATATTATAAATGCGAAAGTAACTCTGTCTGTTACGCTTTCACGATGAAACGACTGAATCGATTTTGATGAAGTTTGGTATGAAGATAGCTTGAACCCTGGGGAAGGACATACGCTACATTTTAATCCGCAACTTTGTCTGCATTCGCGATAACCGACATTCACGCGGACGAAGTCGCGGGCAAAAGCTAGTATCCCATAAATATCTCGCCAGCTTATCTAGGACTAATCGCTCTTAGGACATACGTGATAGCTCCTGAGACAGTAGGAACAACATCTAACGGTCAGGGTACCGGTAGGGTCTGATCAGAAGGTGAAACTGAACATGTACACATAGTCCTTCATCTGTCCAGAAGCCAAATATTGGCCGCTGGTAATTTTAGTTTAACTATTGTGTCTCCTAATTGACAGTTGAGCTCATAGTGATATCGTTTTCCTAATTTTCACAAACAAAAACACTACTCCCAAATATTTCCTAAACACGCATACAAACAACAGTTAAACATTGTGCGGAAAAGTAGTAAAGTAATTTAGCAGATTTCTCGCGCTACCGCCGCCATGTTGGTCGCGAGACTTATGTGGATCCCGTTCAGAAATCACATTAAGGTAGTTTGAGCGCGGCCGGTCGGAACTACACGCGAATAAATCTAAATCACCGACGGCTGAATCTCGCCTAAATCCACTTTAATGCTCTTCACACCCGGGCGCACACATTATGCTCATGTAACCACGAGCCACGAAGCCACGAAACCACTGCGTCATGCAGCCACTGAATTCTACATTTATTTGCCTTAAAGCCAACATCTCCTTGTGTAGTCTTTTTCAGGGCTGTATTTGCATTCTGCTACAGAAACCACTTTACACGGGTATGCAAACACATCTCTTATATCTTTACATAAGCCTGAGTTATGTGTCGGAATAGATAAGTTTATTGTGTGAATAGAAACGTGCCAGATTATTGTGTAAGATAAGCCTATTACGAGTATTTAATAACGTCGAATCATTGATTATTTGGAAAAACACTGATTTCATTGATTTTGATTTTTATTTAAACACGCTAGAAAGCAATAAAAAGTATATATAATTTGAATCTGTATTTTTTTTTATTATCTTCCTATATTCTTTTTATAATTTTTGTTTTGTTTGATCTACAAGTTAATTAATTCATATTTTCAATGGACGTAATTTAGTTATTCAAGGTACCAAATAACGAATATTGTCTACGAATTTTTAATTTATCCTAGACTAATATTATAGAGAGGAAAGATTTGTATGTTTGTAACGAATAAACTAAAAAACTACTGGTACGATTTCAAAAATTTTTTCACCATTACTATGCTTCATTAGCCCTGAGTATATAAATAGCCTATGTGGCTATATTTATCAATTGGAAATATTGGTACCCTAGAGAAAATTCACACTGTTGAAACCGTGGGCAAAGTGCTATATAAAAACAAAGATTTTCGTTTTAATTAGATACCTACTATTAGAGTACATATTTTTTCCCTGAATTAAATGAATTTTTCAACACACTTGCTCATAAAATGGCTCTAATTTCACGGTAATTAGGCACATAATGACACCTGTAATCAAACTGTGACTTTTTCATTGCTATTATTCACAAGTGAGTTATAGGGTTTTTTTTTATTTTATTGGTTGAGTTGCTTTGTTCTTAAAAAAGTTTCGATACAAAAAAGATCGTGTTCAATAGTACAAATAAATTAATGTACCTATTGCTTGCTCATTTCATGCAACTTCGTATTTAAATAGATAATTTCACTTATATGTTTTTAATAAATAAAACTTTCACTTTTGTTTTCTCTGTAATAAAGAAAACTTTAAATTCCCCATTTTATACGTGGATAGAACACTATCCGCGAAAAGACAAAAACCTCATTCTTTTAGTCTATGGCCGATCGCCATTGTTTGATGCGCGCGCATAGGAAAACTGATCATTTTTTCCCGCCATTGCGAAAAAAAATTCGCAACTTGTTTTCACTGTTGAAAATGATTTTTTAGTATTATTTTCTTCACAAGTGTGTTGAAAAACGTCGTATGATACACGTGTGTATTACTGATTACCGTCCTCGGCTGTCTTAAGACCCTCACCTAACGGCTCGGGGCTCAATGGCGCCTCAGCGGTAATCACACTTGTACCATAATGTACTATTATCTAAATTATTATAAGGTTAATTTGGTGCGTCCTGTTTTACTTCGTCAGCCAAATATACTGAACTACACCTAGGATATCATTATCTTAATATTTAACAAACGTTTTAGTTATGATAATATTCGCAACATTTCATACATATTGGTACCTTAGGAACGGGCGATACTGAAACTAGTTAACTTCATTAGGCAAAGTTTCCAGGCAAGTTTTGCACTAAATATTAAGGCAATTTCACAGTGAGGAATATCGTCATCATAAGTGTTGAGGTAGCGGCACCGTTCAACATTTAACACTTAATATAGTTAGAGTTCTGACGCTCTGATCGAGACAGCGTCAATTACTCGCTGAAGCGTACATTTTTAGAGCGATCGAACCCCTAACAGCCATCATTACTCAAGAAAAGTTTACGCAAGTACGATCCAAGGAGCGTTACAAATTTTGAGGCGTTTATTGCTGAAGAAGATTAATTGAGACTGGCGAACACGCCCACCGAAATGTTGAACACTCTTAAACTTCAGTAGTTTTTATAAGTTGTTGTTTTGCATGAACCACGCTGCGCTTGTTCAACTCGACAGCTGTTTACAGGAGTTGGCAGCTAACCACTAATGTGTTTAAAATTTAAACATCGTTTTAAACATGTTGTATCAAGACGGCAAACAATCGGTGGTGCCACTAACTTGTCGTAGCACCGAGCTACGAGCTACGGCGTAGCACACGAGCGCCGGGCGCTCGCTACAACTTTTAGTTGACGTGTACACAAACTACCTAAAGGTTATATATTTTCTGGAACTGAAAACTTTATTTTGTTTTACAGTTTCATTATGTTATCAGTTACATGACTGACTCTTCTAGAAAATAAAAATATTGGATGAACGAATCGTTTTAAATTCAAGGATTTTTAAAATTGAGGTTTTTGCGTGATTAATATACAAAATGTGCATACATTAAGCTTTTGCTACATCAAACAGGAATCCACAAGTCTTTCGCTATAAGCCTTTATGGCAGGGTCGGGGCGGCGTATAACCTTTAGTAAGCTTTTCATCTACGCGGGGCGGAGGCCCAAATCGCATAATTTGACCGGCTACGTGTTGTGGGCTCGCACTAGCCCATTATCTCGTGAACTGAGTCCACATATCGAATGCAGGCTAAATATAATACTTAGTACGCAGCTCAGCTCAAAAATTCTAAGAAAATCGCTCATCGTGTGTACATTATGTTTTACTTTGTTTCCATAAGGAGACACGACTGACACACGACATATAAGTGACATAATATTTGCCTTACAGCTAAAACAACCGTGGAGACGTCGCTAATTTATCTCCCGCCTCCCATGTTCGTCGTCAGACAAAGCAGTGCTCTCTCAACGAACACCTGCATTTAATTAAGAATGCAAACGCTTCATTATGAATCACAACTTTACACTTTTCAAATAATTTGAAGTTTTAACGTAAATTAGAGTTTTGTGTCGAGGGTTGCATAAATACAATGGCTGCACAGTGCGCGATGATGCAAATTGAAAAAGTTCCTCTAAGTTGAAAATGAACAGAATTAATTACACACGAGAAGCCCGCGTACCGTACAACGAGTTGACGGAACTGTTTTAAATTCAAATACATAATGCATAAGTCAGCTATACACAGGCACACAGCGTCAGAATTAGGCAATCATGAAAGTAGTTTAATTACTTACGGGAGGTATTGACGGCTGCCTAAGGGTGACCTAGACACTGATGGAATTGCCTTTTGATTGGTGAACGTTTTGTGTCCTCCGACAGCACTGTGGACGCTATTTATTGGTATATATTTCGTGCGACCCTGTATCTGTTTGTGTGCGTACATCAAAGTTCTCCAAACATATTGAGACGGTAACAATGGCACTGTCTCTACATACGTCACTGCGGTTCGGTTCAATTCATTGTGAGATGCTGACCGGAGCCACTACAGAAGGCAGCTATTATACACGGCCCCAACCTAAATTTACCAATATAGAGCCGTACCTCTTAACATGACCGACTTCGTCACTCGACTTTATACGATTTCAATATCGGTCGAGAGTAAGTCAACGGTAAAGAGAATTAAAAATAGCCCGGAGCAATATTAATTTACTTGGAAATAACAGAAAGTGGGATAGAATCAATACTTGAGCTTTAAGTTTTATTATGAGAAGCGCTTTAACTTACAGAAGTATCTGATGTGAAAATATAAATGTCGTTAGGTAACTTAAATGTCGAGTCTTAGTACCTACGAGATAACAAGTTTTAATTGTCAGATAATATTGTTTCAGCGAGCGGACGAGGCGTATTCACCTGTGGGTGTTTCCGAGTTGATATTATATCTAAAACAATTGAAATTTATTTACAACTTAAACAGAATTAAATATATACAAAATTTATAAAAAATAATATTATGTACAATTTCAAAATAGGCCTTAGTCAGGTCGGAAGATCAGCCTTTCGTCATGTAAAGAGTCGACCTGCCGCTTGGCGAAGTCTTGACCAACAAGATGAGGACTCGGACCCCATGGCCTTAGAGTTTTTTTACCCCAAACGGTTCAAACATAATGCTTCCAAGAAGGTATTATGTTGCGCTGTTTGAAAGTTTTCGGTACCTACAGCAGCCGCCCGAACAAAACACACAACACGGCTAGGAAGATGTGCCGTGATCCTTAGATCATGGCAGGATTTGTACAAAAGAAATAAAAATGTTTAGAGAAGTTTGAATTCGAATTCTTATATTCTTAGGTACCTAAAGAGTATTTTCAGGCATTTACAATATTTTTTAAACCCCGCAATTAAAAGTGAATACTTTAACGAAAACTCATTATTTCAGAACGAAACGGCACCTTACAGTAACAGTGACACTGACACCTGCCGTTTCGCAGTTCTTACACTGAATTTGCATCGTTTTATGGGAAATAACGTCACAAATGATTAATCAATGTACTTTTTCAACTCTGCCATTGTAAACAACGATTTACATCACTTGTCTGTCAGTTTGATAGATCCGTTAATGTTACTTTGTCAGTTTCTTTTTTTTTTATAAATAGAAAATGGAAACGAAAAACTGGTATTTTCATTTCGAAATATTTTAATTATGCGGGTCACCATCCATTTCATAGCCCTCCATGCCTCGGAAAGCACGTAAAGCCGTTGGTCCCGGCTATCTTTGATAGATCTTTGACAGTCGTTACAGGTAGTCAGAAAATGTGACAACCAGTCTTATCAAGGGGTATCGTGTTACCCAGTTGTGGGTTGTGGAGGTCAGATAGGCAGTCGCTCCATGTTAAACACTGGTATTCAGCTGCATCTGGTTAGACTGGAATCCGAACCCAACATAGTTAGGAAAAGGCTAGGCAGATGATGATGATCGCCTCCATCAGAGATGAAGGTTGCAGGTTAGAATCCGTTGAGAACCAAATTTGGAGTACACCATGAACAAACTAGTACTGAGTTCCCGGAGTAGCCTGACTTACGTCAATTTAGCACTTCTAAATGTTTTTGATAGATACATCAAGGAATATGTGGTTAAGAAGGTATGCGTAATACCTAACTAGGTTCAATGCTGGACAGTTTACAAATACTCAAAGTTTTTGCTGCAACCAGCACTTAGTAAGTGTGCGATTTCCACCTTGAATACATGTACCTACTTAATTGTTGTTAATTTGATTTTATTGAATTGTACCTGTTCCATTTGATTTTATTTAATTTGTTCTTATTTGGTTTTATCTGATTTTAAGTAATTTTATTTGATACTATTAATTTATTCGTGGCAATGGGTGTTATTT
Organism: Charanyca ferruginea; assembly: GCA_947361185.1. Classification (NCBI taxonomy): domain Eukaryota; kingdom Metazoa; phylum Arthropoda; class Insecta; order Lepidoptera; family Noctuidae; genus Charanyca; species Charanyca ferruginea. The sequence goes on along the minus strand of OX376071.1, from coordinate 13,652,118 downwards.
ACCTAAAATAAATGAATTAATTAAATATTTTGTTTTAACGAACCTTTACTCGCTAACATAATAATTTTAACAACCACATTACACGTAGCCCTTGTTTATTATCGTATCCAAAATGAACGCTTCGAAAATAGTTAGATAAACAGGTAAATGTTTGTCCTAATTACATCTAAAATCAATTGTGTACGTAATAATGATAAGTGTCATCTGAGTAATACACTGGCGAAGTACTAGTTAACTTTGATAAGGGTTGAAATATGAATCACGAATACTGAGATATCTCTAGCTACTCCGAATAGATTGAATTGAAATACATGTTAGGAGAGGTTTACCTAATGTTAAACGTCATTTAGGTACATGTTTGCCCTGTCAATGGTCGTCCGTCCTTCGACAAGATGGAGGTCACCGAGCGACCCCTAGTGATTTCATCGGAATTTAGAGTAGTTGCGCAGCTAAAATAATAGTAAATACTTTAGTAAATAAAATATTTTATGTAGATATATTTATATGCAAATTATATCCAGTGTTTACCTTAAGGCAAATTAAAATATTAAAGCAAAAAAAAAATCCATAAAACATTTTACTGAGAGAGCGTTCCGTTTATTTCGATTTGTTTTCACTCGATGCTGAGAAACGGAGTGAGATTGGTTTTAAAAGTTCAAGCTTTCGGTAAACATTTTTACTAAACGTAGATATCGATTAAACAATAAGGATGTACATATTTGCATGCAATGCACGATGCTATGTAGGTACATATAGCAATTAGCTGACCTACCCACCTTTGCATAAATGGTTGAGATTTTTAGAATACGAACTGATAGAATTTTATAATTCTATAACTAATAACAACAAAATTCTTTAGCTAATTAACCGAGTAAACAGTGCATTCAGGGAATGTTATTTATTTTGGGCTAAAAATGTGGACTAGTAGTTCAGTAAAACTAGACTTGCTTTAATATGCGCGCTTTGATAAGGTGCACCTTTATGCAGCACGCTGTGTGCTAATAGAGCCGTCGGGCAGCGCCATTATGGAGTGCGGCACCATTCAGGGGACCTCTCAATTCCCCCCCGACCACCACCACCACCACCCAACCTAGCAATTGCAGGATGTTAGGCAAAAATTAGAATCGAACTTTAACGTAGATTTTCTAGATAAACTTTTCATTTTTCCATTATATTTTCATTAAGAGGTAGTCTGTTTATTTTTGTGTTAGACTGCAAGTCAAACGTATCATTAAGCAGCTTTTATCGTAATTTTATTTAGTCCTGATGTCATTATCTGCCATACTGAAGCTGAACGTGACTGGTATAGCTACCAAACGCTTCGATCTGTGAGACTGCTACTTACTTACACATTTTACAATGTATTATTCAGTTATTGATTTAACAAACGATGTTTGCTGATACACTATTGTGGGGATTCCAATACAATTCAAAGATAGAGACGAAGTTGTGGCGAATGATAGGAGAAGGCTGACCGTATCTGGTATAGAAATATGAAAATATCTCAAAAATCCTTTGTGGACAGCGGAAAGCATATTTGTTTGCATTTATCTTCCTGTTGTCTGTAGGCTTATCTAAATAATATTCCTGTTGGTAGAAATATTTATACGCAAGTACACCAAGTATAAACGGCGCATACAACGAGATTTACATTTAGATGAGACATTAAAATTAGGGATGGGCCGAAATTCGTTTCACATTCGGTTCAACCGAATTTCGGCGGCTCGAGCCGTATTTCGCCATTCGGCTGACATTCGGTAAAAGAAAATTTTGAAAAAATCTCAATTATTTTGGCTCAAATAATAAAACAATCACTTCATAATCATAGTCAGTCATTTATTTATTGCCTGCAATCAATCAATAAATCAACTTAATCACAATAGAAAATAAAATTACGTAAGTATTACGACCTACTAGTAATTAAAGTGACCAGGAGCAGGTTATGATGCATAAACACTAAGGATTCTGCTTTTTCTGGCAGGTGTTTGTTACGTTTTTGTTCGTATAAATTTCCTGCCTCTGAGAAAAGTTGCCTGCGTTTGACCGCAACTCACCTGATCTTAAGTGATGATTCGGCCTAAGGTGGAGCACGCTTGCCTAGAATAAACCGGTTCACTCGTGCCTTGAAGATACCCAGATTATATGTATCGGGGAATAGAGCGGCGGGCAGTGAATTCCACAGTCTGGCAGTTCGCACAATAAATGTGGAGTCAAAGCGCTTGGTTCGAGACCGTGGAACTTCAACCGTATAGCGGTTACAGAGCATACAGAGCTTCCAGGAGACGATAGAAATATACGTGCCAAAAAACTCATGAGAGGGAACTTGTCCTCATTCTTAGCCCACCAACCATAAGGACTTTGGTCTTTAGACAGCAAATTATCATTTAGATATCTATCTAGTTCTGCTGCAATGCGATTTTTTCTCCCACTCATTGTATTTTACAGTCGTAATAAGAAAATATTTAATAACTATTACTTTAAACCTCGTTAGTCCACTTAAATTCACGTAAGATAATAAACAATAGCGCACGTGTCGCGTAGATTACGTATTTGCTATGAGTGACCGGCCGGCCGACAGAATCGCGAGAGAATCGCGCGGGTTGCGCTGGTTGCGGGCAGGATGTACTCATCAATAATGCAAGTGAGCGCGTAAACAAGTAAGGACTTGTCGCACCCGAGAAAGCGCTGTGAAAATAACCGAACTTCGGCCGAAGTTCGGCCGAATTTTGAATTTTTACCGAATGTTCGGCCGAAATTCGTATTCGGTTCAAACCACATTATAATAAGTATTTTGTTTAGGACAATCCCAAATGATTTTATAAGTTAGGTCAGAAGTTAAATTTTATTAGTTAAACGTGGTTAGTAGAACTATTGTCTTAACAGGAATCCGACACATTTGTGTAGAAGTGGGATTTGAGTACGGTGTACCAATAGGGACCAACTGTCACAAGTGATCAGGAAGTCACTATGCGTAAAGAATACATTACAGTTTTTTTCAGATTACTTCCGAAAATAATAGGTATTCTAAAGTCATAAAATCCAAGTTGATTGTATGTTACCGGCAATCTGTATAATCCGGTATTCTATACAATACATAGGCAATGTAAAGAATGCCTAAAACGGTTACATTGCCTACGTAATGTATGAAATATTATTTATTTTATACTTTGCCTAGGTATTCAATACAATACCAAATGCGCAGCCGGTAATGTATGTAATAAACGAGAGCAGGGAAGGAGGCTGTCAAGTTGGTTTGATTGACTTCTGTCATTGTGTAATCTAACAGCATTATTTCAATTTTGTGAATGTGAATACCATGGAGACATTTATTAAGTAAATTGTATGGAGGTATATCAAAGTTAAAGTATTTATTTCAATTAAACCATTTACATGCACTTTTGAATTGTCAAGAAGTCGGTCAGTTAGAGAGTTGAAGCTAGTTGCTCGTTCCAAAACGTAGGGTAGGTCTCTATGGAGAAGAACGAGCAAGAAACTCCACGGACACTCTTTTATATCAAGATTTTCACAAAGTACTGGTTACATTATTCTTGTTGCTTCTATATGTGAAAACTATGAAGGTAATCTAGTAATACAAAACATAAAAAAGAAGCAAGATAAAGTCCATGGCAGATAAGAGCTGACCAATCTCTACTGACAGCGCCCGTTCACGAACATGACGCGTGAATCAGCACCATTCAGCTCAACCATTTTGAAGGGAGCCGAATGATCCAACACACGCGCCACCATCAGCGAGAATGACCCCAACCGCCATGCTCCTTTTTGTCAAACATTATATTAATTTACTTAACAAATGGCTCCATGGTATTCACATTTACAAAATTAAAATAATGCAGCTAAATTATACAAAACTAAGATTTCCAATGTATATTATTTTGTCAGATGATAATATTGTCAGATAATAAATAAAAATATCTATGTATAATAATAACGATATTCGTTACTCATGTCAATAAAAAAAGGGGTAGGAAACATCATCTTCTTTCAATTTGGAAATTCCCTAAACTGGCTGTGAAGGAGGCATTTAGCCAAGCATTTTTATCATTGCATCATTTACGTTGTCAAGGTGCTATGCCCGTCTATTTACTCTAAAAATCAACGAAGTATCATCAGCAAATAACACAATTCGTGGTTGATTTTTCAGTAAATGAGGTAAATCGTTTATATACAATAAAAAGAGTAACGGACCCAATATTGAGCCCTGCGGTACCCCCATTTTTACTTTTAAACCCGATGAATTTACACCATTTATTTGAACTTGCTGCAGTCTATCACTCAAATATGATTTTACTAAGCTAAGCGCTTGTTTACCCAGTACGTAATGCTCAAGCTTTAAGAGCAGTGTTTCGTGATTTACGCTAAAGCGAAAAAGAAAATAAGAAATTTAAAAGCTAAATAAGGTGCCACTGTCTTAATAACCGATTTACAAACATTAGTAGACATCCCTCATAAATCTTTAGTAGCCTTGATCTTGAGTTGTTTAAAAGCCTTTATAACGATTGCAGGGTCAATATGTTTAAATTTAAATTCCGTGGGGCAGGCTGAAACATTCGGACTTAACAAATTAAAAGCAAGCGAGGACGAGGAAGGCTTCAGTAGTTTTAATAGGAACATTGGTAAAGAATTGTGCAAATTCCTGAGCAACTTTTATATTAGTAAGTCTGGTTTCGTAAGTATGAGACCACGGGAAGTCTGTAAGAAGGGTGGAATAAGTATTATATCTTTTGTTCCTACTTGTTTCGATATTTATAATTTTCCAAAACGTCTTAATTTTATCATCAGCTGATTTAACTTTGTTGTATATGTATAAGGCCTTAGCTGCCTTAGAAGCATTTTTTTAAGTTTTAGAGTAAGTAGCAACATTTTCACTAAAAGTTTCAGTGTTAATATAAGGCTTAGGGCCATACGCTAGCTGCTCTACTAGCGCTGGACTCGAATTTAGTCTCATCGAAACTGGTAGAGGAATGCATGGCTAAACTCAACTCTCTAGGCAATAAGAATAGAGTAGTATTAAGATGGGTGCCTGGGCATGCAGGCATCATTGGCAATGAACGTGCCGATGAGCTTGCAAGGGCGGGGGCGCATATCACGCAACAGGGTCCGGAGCCCTTCTGTGGTATACCGAAAAGCCTAGCTCAGAGCACCCTGACTAAAACATGCCTCGAAGCTTCTAGAAAGTTATGGAAGGAGTCTCCGGGCATGTTACACTCGAAAGCACTTATCAAAGCCTATGACAGAAGGCTTAGTAACCAAGTCCTAGCACTCAGTAGGAACAACTTGCGCATTGTAGCTAGAGCCACTACAGGACATTGCTGCTTAAACAAGCACATGTTCCACCTGGGGTTAAGTGCTACGCAAACCTGCAGACGCTGTAATGAGGCTGATGAAACGCCACTTCACCTTCTGGGGGAATGCGGAGCACTAATGCACAAGCGCAACAATCATCTGGGCAAATACCTGTTAAGCCCGGATGAACTAATGGAGATCGCCCCAAAGCAGATCCTGCAGTTCATAACAGCTGCAGGGTTCGGCGGCGATATCTAACCAACACAAGCGGCGATCACAATAGATCAAACTGGTCGCAGTGATATCACAGCCGCAAAAAGCAAATAAAAAAAAAAAAAAAATAGGGCCATACAACTCAAAAAGTCTTTCCCTACTTTTCCTGAGACCTTTAGTTGCCCAGTCACTAAATAAAAACTTAGGGCATATAAGTAGTTTTAGTTTTTTCTTAAAAATATTATCAAACTCAGTCTGCACGACTGTAAATAATTGTTTATACAAAATAATACCATAAGTCATACTAAGACCCTGAACGTTTAATTTACTAATTAAAGTGCTGTTAAATTTATTTAAATTACCAGATGTTATTGGTCTTGACTCTGCATTTTTTGCAATGGTGTGATGGACTCAAAAGTAACGGTTTTGTTCGCTGTGATCAGAAGGAAGATAATTTACAATAGCTTTATCTAATTAGTCGCAGCCACATAAAACATTATCGATACAAGTAGCAGTGGTCGTAGTTATTCGTGTTTGTTCTAAAAACACATTTGACAAATTAAAGGAGCCTTATAAATCTACTACTACGTGAATTATTTTATAAAATATTAATATTAAAGTCTCCGCAAATTATTATTGGTTTATTACCAGTTACAAGTATAGTCAAAACATCCTCCATTATTGACTCAAATAAAGAGTAGTTTTAATAATTCGGGGGTCTGTAAACGCACACTATGACATGCATATCGTTGTTGAGCGTGCAATTCCGCGAAACTAACATTTTTAAATACCGCAAATTTCGACCTTATGTTAAATCAGCGAAAGCGTACTATCGCGGTATTTAAAAATTTCAGTTACGCGGAATTGCACGCTCAACGACGATATCTAGCTGAACACAGGACAGTTCAATAATATGTTCAACTGTAGTTAAACTATGTCTTTGCGAGACAAAAAATTTAATATTATATTTTATCATAATTATTGAACCACCACGCAGCATAGATTTCTGATTGAAACAACTGCCCACAGCATAATTTTCATAATTAATTAAAATTTCATAAGGTTTCAACCAATGTTCAGTTAAACAAATAATGTCGAACATTGTCTTTTCTAAAAACAATTCAATTTCTAATTGCTTGGAAAAGAAACCTTAAATATTTTGATGAAATAATTTCAAGGAATGTTGATTAGCCCTTTTTTTAAATTTGCTGAATGATTGCTAGAAGATACCCTGTTATTGTCCGTATGGTGTCGGACGTAAAGAATAGCACCATCCCATATCTTCCCGTGGGCGTCGTAAGAGGCGACTAAGGGACGTACCAGAGAATGGGCAGCAGCGTTCTCTGTGCATTTGTAATAACCATACTGCGATCGCCAACCCGCTTGCCAAGCACGGCGATTATGGCACCCCCCCCCCCTTGGGGGAGGCATATGTCCAGCAGTGGACGTCTTTCAGCTGAAATGATGAAATGATGACCTTGTTATTACTAAGTTGAACTATATTGACACTGGCACCTTCTGTTGTCTTACTTACTAGTTTAAACTATCTGAGCTTACCACCTTAATATTAGTATTATTACTAACCATAGTTATGAAACACTTCGACATACTAATTATGTCTGAGACATTCTGTGTCTGTGTTTGATATTTAAACATAAATGAACATGGCGGTTGGGAGCATTGTCATGCTCACTCAAATATCACGCTGATGGTGGCGCGTATGTTGGATCATTCGGCTTCCTTCAAAATGGTTGAGCTGAATCAGCTGAACGGTGCTGACCCACGCGTCATGTTTGTGAACGTGCGCAACGCGAGTAGAGATTGGTCAACTCTTAACTGCCATGTCTTTTATCTTGATTCTTTTTTTTAATGTTTTGTAGGTTTTGCTCTTTACCTGCATTGTTTTCACATATAGAAAATGAACAATGTAACTAGTATTTTGTAAAAACTTGATTTAAAAGAGTGTCCGTGGAGTTTCTTACTCGTTCTTCTCCATAGAGACCTACCCTACGTTTTGGAACAAGCAACTAGCTTCAACTTTCTGACTAACTAACTGACTTTGATAATTCAAAAGTGCCTGTAAATGGTTGAATTGAAATAAATGCTTTGACTTTGACATGTGGTTTACGCTCACCGCCGCGACTTTTGTAGCACAATATATTGAATTTTTAAGACAATTCTTTAATACGTAAACTCAAACTCAAAATCATTTATTTCAATTAAACCATTTACAGGTACTTTTGAATTGTCAGAGTTAGTCAGTCAGAAAGTTGAAGCTAGTTGCTCGTTCCAAACAGTAGGTTTCTATGGAGAAGAACGAGCAAGAAACTCCATGAACACTCTTTTAAAATCAGTTATATAATTAACAAATTTAGGTTACATCATTCATGTTGAATTTAAGGGTACAATGTGAGAACAATGTAACACGTCTTGCATGTTAAAAGAGGTCTAGAGAAAAATATAGTTATAATAACAATTCAAACCAAAATTTAAAATAACCGAGGCAGCTAAGAGATGACCAGTCCCAACCGACGGCGTCCGTTCACGAACATGACGCATGGATTGGCACCATTTAGCTCAACCATTTTGAAGGGAACCGAATGATCCAACACATGCGCCGCTGTCAGCGAGACATTCCAGTGAGCATGACTCTCCCAACCGCCAGGGCATATTCAAGTCAATGAGAGGTATACCTCGTAAATGGTAGCTTTAAAGGACATAGTGCTCACGTATGTGCTACGAAAAATTATATAATACTAACACATTGAGTTTATACAATACAAAGATAATATAGATCTACATATTCAGCAGCTCCAAAAATAGTTAGAAATGCTAATCAATTAATCTATGAACCCTTATGGCTGTGGAGCTAGACCAGCATCCACCCAAGCATTTTTATCAGTGATGTAATCACTCAATTTATACTACGCTCGGCTGCATAGTGTGCGTTTAATACAAGACTTAAATTTTGTCTCATTTAGTTGAACAATGTGGGGAGGTATTTTATTGTAATACTTTAAACAGTACACCATGAAAGACGAATCTACTTTAGCCAGTCTGAAACCTGGTTGAACTAGTTGTTCCCTATTTCTAGTATTATAATTATGTCTGTCACCTCTTTTATCAAAAAGATGCAGATTTTTTTCTAGCGTACATGATGTTTTCATAGATGTGTTGACAAGGCACCGTCATTATGTTAATTTCCTTAAACAGTTCCCTTAGAGAATCGCGCATACGCAGATTGTAAATGGCTCTGATGGCTCTTTTCTGCAGAATAAAAATAGAATCGATGTCTGCAGCTCGTCCCCACAATAAAATACCACCATACACTACACTACCAATACTATGAAAGTAACTAACTAAAATAGACCAGTCTCGCGGTATCCACATCAGTAAATTGCCGGATCTTTCTGACAGCATATGCTGCCGAACTTAGCCGTCCTGCGAGAGATGTTAAATGAGGACCCTATTGTAGCCTTGAGTCGAGCGACATTCCCAGAAAAACGGTTTTATCGACGAATTCCAGTTTCTCTTTATTCAATACTATGTCACACTCACTATTTTTGATATTTGGCAAAGCAAATCTGATGCACTTCGTTTTTTTTTCATTTAATACTAAATTGTTAGCCGTGAACCACTTTTGTACCTCAAGTAAGGCGTTATTTACGTTGTCAAGATTTTGAGCAAGTCTATTTATTTTAAACATTAATGACGTGTCATCGGCAAGTTTTAATTAAGTAGGTACTATGAAAACACTATGGACTCTGGTCTGAAAATAAAATTTTATTATTATTATTATTAAATAACACCATTTGTGGTTGGTTTTTGAATAACCGGGGAAGATCATTAATATAAACTAAAAAGAGGAAAGGACCTAAAATTGAGCCTTATGGAACTCCCATTTGTACTTTTAAACCATGTGAATTCACCCCGTTTATTTGAACTTGCTGCTGTCTATCATTTAAATAAGATTTCACTAAACTAAGCGCAAGTTTACCTAGTCCGTAATGTCTCGTGATTTAGGCAATCAAATGCCTTGGAGAGGTCACAAAAGATTCCTATGGCATCTTGTGCCTCTTCCCACGCAGTAAATATGTGTTTTAATAATGTGACACCGGCGTCAGTCGTACAACGCCCTTTTGGTGAAACCATACTGTTGATCGTGTAATATGTCATTTGTGTTAAAATGAGCAAGCATCTGATTAAGCATAATCTTTTCACACACACGGACACGGGTCTATAGTTGTTAGTATCTTTACTATCCCCGGATTTGAAAAGAGGTATGACCTTACTAATTTCATTAAATTTGGGAAAACACCTTGGTCTACGCACATATTAAATATTAAAGCCAAATAAGGCGCTATTGTTTCTATTATAGATGTACAAACTTAAATAGACATACCCCACAGATCTTCAGTAAATTTTATTTTTATTTGCTGAAAAGCTTTTAAAACGGTCATGGGGTCAATATGTTTAAATTGAAATTCTACCGGGCAGCCTGGAACGTTCGCTTTTAATAACGCAATTGAGTCGTCAGGAGAGGAATTCAAAGCTTCCGTGGTTTTGATTGGTATGCTAGTAAAGAAATTTACAAATTCACGACTATTAAACTATTTTCTTGCTAGTTTCGTTATTTACAACTTTCCAAACTGTCTTTATTTTATCGTCTGCCGATTTGATCTTGTTACTAATGTATAGCGCTTTCGCTACCTTGCAAGTATTTCTAAAAGTTTTAGAATAAGTAGCAACATACTTGTTGAAAGTTTCAGTGTTAATATAAGGCTTAATTAAGGCCATACAGCTCAAACAGTCTTTCTCTACTTTTTCTAATACCCTTAGTTGCCCAGTCACTAAATATAAACTTAGGGCTAATATATTTCGCCTTTTTTTCAAAAATTTTATTGAATTCAGTTTGGACCACAGAAAATAAATCATTATACAATTTATTTGCATCGTTGTTATTATGGTCCAGAGAACTTATTATTTAGAGTTTTATTAAATTTATTTAATTTACCAGTTGTTATTGGTCTAAATTGTATTTGCATATTTATCGTAGGCATTTTGAACATAAATGTTACCGTTTGACCGCTATGATCCGATGGTGAATAATTAACAATAGCTTTATCTACCTACATAGTCGCAATCGCAAACACGTAACAATAATTCAAATTAGTTTTTTGTATTTCTAATAATTGTATGCCTAAATACTATTATGCTAATAGTCATTGCCTGTTATTTTATAGGTAGGGCGGTTAAAATTGTTAAATATAGACCAAAATCTATTTATTTACACATTGCCGGTGGTGGACCAGCAAGTATTTTATGCAATCCCTAGGAATTGTGTACATTATCTAGGTAAAGTGTGTAATGCACAATAATACTTATTCATAATATTTCATACATTGCCTGCACGCCCCAGGTATTCTATACATTGCCTAGGTTTGTATAGAGTACCTGAATTATACAGATTGCCGGTAACATATATATACATACAAGTATATTTTAACTAATTTGGGAGTAACTAGTTTTTTTATTTCCACTCACCACATACGGGTGTTTGTCTCACAAACGGTATTGTTCGCGCGAACTCAACAATATTGTTTTGATGAGAAAGAAAGACGTTTCCGCTCGGCGGAGCGTTAATTCATCTCACAGGAAGCGCTAGTGAGCCGCCAGCCGCCGCTGGCACACAGGGAGCGCACCTACCGCCTGCCGCCAGGTACTGAAGCGAGCGTAGATACCGTATCGCATTCACACCCCACGAAAAATAATGAATGTGCACACATAACTAGACTATTTGTCTACTTTTCAGTTCAATAGCTTGTACAGACAGCGTCATCAAATCCGAAGAAATTTTAATGCCCCCGTACAATCTTACCTTTGATGTTATAATATTATGCTTTGATAAATGATTAAATACGCCGTGGATACTTATGGCAAACTTAGTTTATACCTAAAATAGACATGCATTTGCATAGCCGCCCTTTTGTTTCCCAGCTGTTTTTCTTTTTTAATTGTTTTTTTGCTGATAGTGTACCAATTAAATAATTAAATAAAAGATCAAAGGTTGCTACTTCTTACAAAATGTATTGCATAGTTTGCATTATCAATATTCTTAAGTATGTCGGCTGAAGATATAGCACAAATTGCGCAACGAATAACTGGAGCCGGGCCCTGAATAGTTTCGTTAGTTATAAGACTTCGAACTACAAGGAACAGGCGAGTTCTGTTGCGGATTTTTTAAATCACAAATTGAATTTCTGGGCACGGGGTCGGACATCTAAATCAGGATTTCTACGTGAGGTATGAACGTGGTGAGCTAGTTGGTGTTCTCGTTGGTTCTATTTGCAGGGCTGTATTTTACTAATCGGATGGGTGACGTGAAAGACACAGAATTGAGAAATTTGATTGTTATAGTTAGGTATACTGCGATTACATTAAAATAAATTGTGAATATCCTAGTATTTTTAAGCAATTGTTATAAATTGATCATTGATAGCGATAATACAGTATGTTAATTAACGAAAGGCGTTCCCTGTAACTGGTACTAATACTACATCGTCCATAGATACTAAAAAAAAGTTCCCATCCCACAAAATCGAATAGGTACGTGACAGAATAAATCTGTACATTTTTTTTTTAATACTTATTTCTTTATGCTGATTTCTTTTTAAATCTATTAATGGTGTAGATTAATGAGTTTATGGGAACACCTCATATAATATAATACAGTAACCACATTTTTATATCGCAGTTCCGACAAAGACGAAGTCTGGACCAGTTTTATACCTGCAGAAAACATAATTATTACGTTCTAACAAGGATAAAAACTCTTTCTTTAATTTATAGTTGAATTCAATCAATATCTTTCAACACAACCTTAACTAGGTTCTTACTTTCCTCCTCATAACCGTTTATTTCAACCACGTAGTTCGACGAAACAATGGCTCGTAATGGCATTTCGTTTGATAAAATCTACGGAAAGGACACAGCCCACTTTTATACCAAAGGCACACGTAGTTCCCCGGGGATCATATCTTATTCCGCGGACGCAACCGCGTGTAAAAATTGTTTACAATAAATCCGCATTATTTTCTTTTTTTACTTGTTCGAGATTGCTACTTGGTTGATTTTATTTAAACTGTTCGGTTGATTAAGATGTTTTCTGTTAAAAATATGATTTTTAGTGCGATCAACCTTGTTTTACTTACCGACTTAGGTTTGGACCCTACAACTGAAATAACTAAACTAAGTTTGGACAACAATAGTTGACCCAGTTCCATTCATTCTACGAAAGAACAGGAACGTCAGGGACGCAAGTACGTACTCATCTAACTATGCTTTTTTTTGTATTTTAGCCCAGCGTCTCAAAGATTATGTCGAAGCTAAGAGTCTTATTCCCGACGAGCAATTCGGCTTTCGTACCGAACACAGCTGCGTCCAACAGGTCCACCGCATCGTCGAGCATGTAAGCGTTGGGTTCCAACGCGGCTTGAAGACCGGTGCACTCTTCTTCGATATAGCGAAGGCATTCGACAAAGTCTGGCACAATGGCTTAATATACAAGCTATACCTACTGGGTGTGCCGGATCGTCTCGTACTGATCTTACGAGACTTTCTGTCGAATCGCACCTTTCGTTATCGCGTCGAAGGGGCACTCTCGTCTCCACGTTCCATACGTGCTGGAGTCCCCCAGGGCTCCGTGGTCTCCCCTCTCATTTTCACGCTGTTCACCAGTGACATTCCAAAGAGCAGACAGGCTCATTTGGCTTTATTCGCCGATGACACGGCCATTTATTGCACTGGTTCCAACCCAGTCCGCATAGCCCGCATCCTCCAAGACTCCGCAAACGCACTAGGTGCTTGGTTCCGGAGATGGAGAATCACAGTCAACCCCGCTAAGAGTCAGGCAGTGCTGTTTTCCAAACCGCGCATCAACCCCTCCCTTCCCAGTCCGATTTCCATGTTCGGCGAGCCTATCCCTTGGGAGAAGCAAGCCAAATACCTAGGAGTCATTCTCGACCGCCACCTAACCTTCGCGGAGCACATAAAGCAGGCGCGTTCGCGCGCCGCTTTCGCTCAAGGTAGACTTCACTGTATGTTGAATGCACGTAGCAAATTGTCACTCAAGTGCAAATTGCGTACCTACACCGCGTGCATTCGTCCCATCATGACCTACGCCTGTGCTGTATTCGCACACGTAAAGGCATACCGTCTTCACAGAATGCAAACCCTGCAAAACCGTTTCTTGCGAAAAATAACGGGCGCCCCGTTCTATGTTCGCAACGAGAACCTTCATCTCGATCTCAAACTCCCGACCATCCGTCAGTTCATGAAGCGCGCTTGCAAGCGCTTCTTCGATCAAGCGGAGAAACACCGCAACCCGCTCGTCGTAGCGGCCGCCCGATATACCCCTTCCCGTATTAGCAGGACCCGACGTCCACGTCATACCCTGTCCGATCCAGATGACGCTATTACCCTCCTTCAAGAAAGAAATAGGGCCACTAGCACATTAGTCAAACACAGACACAAATTACCGTCATTCCGACCTCGCCGCCGAGGTCCCTCGCGACGACCCCGTAACGCCCCCCCCCCCGACCCTTGCTAGCGCCAGCCCGCGTCGCTGTGCCCTTAGCTTTAAAATAGCCCCTAATTAATGGAGACCCGATCCAGCCTGTCCCTTTGCTGCCCTCTCTCAGTGGCGACCTAAGCCGAGGCTCGTACCCCACAGGGGGTGCCCTTAGCGTAGTCACTTAGTTTATAAGTTTTTGCCCTGGCTGGAGGCCCTAAAAGTCACTTTTAAGGCACCACAGGATTGTCCGGTTAAGCAGTAACCAACCCTCAGGTTGAACTGCGAGATGCCATACAGAAGAAAAAAAAAAAAAAAAAAAAAAAAAAAAAAATGTAAAAGCTGGAAAAGATTTAGATAGCAAGGAAATTCTGCTAGCCGAGCACATTATAATTTATATTAGAGAAGCGACTCTACACAGGGAATTTTAATTAACGCGAAACGTTAATAAAATCAAAACAAAGAATTCTGTTTAACACAGATGGTGAGTGTTTTACAGGCAAGAAAAGTATTTCATGTACCAACTTGACTCGCGGTTTTGTGCCATTAATTGTGTGTGTAGGTACTTATGTAATTATGTAGTAGGAGCGTACAGTACCCAGGTGTCCACATAGTTAGTATACAAACGCTCATCCTGACTGAAGCAAACTGAATAATTTAGGTCTCATAATGGTCGAAGCGTTTTCCGCTCCCGAATGGAATATTTTGTTGAGAATTCAGTTAATATTAACCAAAAAGAGGAACCGTATAAGACATTAATATGATTTTTAAATAGGAAGATATTAACGGTATCTACGAAACCTTTCAGCACTGTAGAGATTTATCAGGAAAGAAAATGGTAGGCCGTACGAACATCTGTGCGTACATAAATGCCTTTAAAACAAACTGATTTTATTAAACTCACAGCAATAAGTAGAATACTTATTAGACCCAGTTTCGCTATACAATGTTACTAAGTTTGGGAATTTTCTTCCCGTTGAAGGGATATTTAATTACTATAGCGAGATGAGTGTGTGTGGTTAATGAGCATTGTGAAACAGGCTCAAAATAAGTAACTTAGACATAAAGATAACTTTAAAACACGTAATAGCTAAGTAGAAAATTATTTCTAGTTTATCGGTTAACTCTTATAGACCAACAATGCAAGTGTGATTCCTCTGGTGTTGCAGATGTTGATGAGCGACGGTAATCTTACTATACTATAAGGGTTCCGTTTTTTCCGTACGGGACCCTAAAAAAACTCCCAAGATTACAAATATTCGATCAGAAATAATTTAAAAATCAAGTTCATCGTAGAAAGGTCCATGTCTCGTTTGCCCAGATAATAAGACGAAACCAGTCTCCGCTCTTTAGAACAGGTAGATTAGAAGCACAATAGAAATGGTTCGGTAGGAATACTATTAATCAATCCGTGCCGTCCCGGTCACGAATTGGACCTCATAATTACTGCTCGTGAGAGAGGTAAGAGGCGATTAAGAGATAATATAAGGATAATGGGCGATAAAACCTACCTCCTACATCGAATTAGATACTTACATCATACAATGATCAACAATCCATCGGTCACTTGACCGATATTTATACCTACTGAACACAAATAATATCATCAGAATTGTTTGAACTTAGTACCTGCTAAAACGAGCCAAACTACAATCTCATAAGAATTAAATTAAATACGTCAAACTAATAAAGAGTCAAATATTTATTGTCCAGCAATAAGATTTCAATTTTGCTTTCATAAGTTTAGAATAGTTAGATTTAATACTAAGCAACGTTAAAATATCCCAAAAGAATCGTACAATTTCTTCAAAAAAATGGGTTAGTTCGTTTTGGCAGTTAATGAAGAACTTTAGGAAGTCGTGTGCATGCTAACATAAAAATTCACTCACCTTTTTCATAAAAGACATAACATTTGTCGGCAACATGATGTCGGTTTTCCTTTCGTCTTAGCACTTCACTTCACACACATCATCACACTACACTGAGCACCACGATACACAGTTCCCTCAGTCGGGGATCAGCACGCTGCCACCGAAACACGACATTTTCCAACTATCTCAACGCACGAGATGAAAATACACTCAACACTGATTTCTGAGAACGGATACCTGCAAAGAAAAAAATATATGTTAGATCAAAGAGAAAATAAATGCAGACACTTAAGTGTTGAGTGGTACTGGGTATGGGTACTTATTGTTGTGGAGTTGGGTTCGCTCGATAACGACCGCACCGTCGGGAAAGCCGAGAGAGAATGAAGCTATACTCGCAACCACACAAGCATTCAACAGGTTAGCACTTTGTTCGCGGGGTCTTATCGTCTTTCTTTTCAGATTGATGCTTAAGTATATAAGTACTTGTCTATATTGATATACTGACATAATGGCTTGAACTTGGATGGAAATAGATTTATCTGAGCACATTGAGGCTTTTATACAATTAGTTTTATATTATACAAGAAAAGCGTCGCTGAAAGTAGCTACCTAATACACGGTCTATAGATGTCGGCTGATCCAACGCACCCCGAGTCATCAATTACTTTGGTGCCAGAACCCTAAAAAACGAATACCATATCTATTAAACAGTCTGCCAGCAGATATGAGGACTGAAACCACAACGACGCATTTAAAAAAAATAGAAAATATATTATTTAGAAATATGTTAAAGTACATTAAGTCTTAAGTAAGATAGTGTATATAGACTCACCAGACCCCATAGTGAAACCATTACTATGGTTTTGTGGCGCTTAGTTTTTAACCGACTTCAAAAAGGAGCAGGTTATCAATTCGAATGTTTACATATATATATTATTTTTATGTATGTTCAGGCATAACTCTGTCATATAAAGTCGGATTTGCAAAATTTTTGTTCGAAAGGGGTTTATTCCGAAATGGTCCCATATAAATTTTACCAAAATTGAACTAGCCTTTTTGAGAAATCAACAAATTTCCAAAAAAAATACTTAGACGACGTTTTAGTTTTTTCAATCTTTGGAGGATTTACAATCCCTTTTAAGTGTGTCGCCGTTTCTTAATGGATTTCAACACAACACTAAAAAGCAAAAAATAAAAAGCTTTTTCAAAAAAAAAGAAAACCGCCTTCAAAAACTAAAAAGTGATACATTACTTTAATTTCGGAAGTCGGTGGCAATACAAAACAGTGGCGGTGGCTTTGAGTTTGTTGTTTTGTATTGCCACCGACTTCCGAAAGTAAAGTAATGTGTGTTCTGTGCTAAAGTTATTTATCACTTTTTAGTTTTCGAAGGCGGTTTTCTTTTTTTTTAAAAAGCTTTTAAAGTTACTAGCTTGTAGCCCGCGACTTCATTCTCGTGAATGTCGGTTATCGCAGATGCAGACGTAGTCACGGATTAAAAACTAGCCTATCTCCTTTCCCAGGTTTAAGCTATGGTTGGTTGTTGGTTGGTAGCCAGGTTATAACGAAGTTTCGTACATTCATACAAAATCAGTTCAGCCATTTCGTGGTGGTATGTATATCAGCTGTCTGACATCCATAGTACAGGGTCTCCCTAGTTAGGGGTCAGATGGCCATGTGTGAAATGTCCCCACATATTATTATTATTATTATTATTAAAACGTAATAGACAGAGTTAACTTCGCATTTATAATATTAGTATGGATGTATGGAAGTATGGATTTACCACGATGTGAACTTATCTTTACATAGCATAAAACAAAGTCGCTCCCACTGTCTGTTCGCTTAGATATTTCAAACTACGCAATGGATTTTAATACAGTTTTCAGCTATAGATAGAGTGATTCAAGAGGAAGTTTTATACATTTATATTATGTATCTACATTGCACCCGTGGGAACTCGGGGCCGGTTGCTAGTAATAAATAAATATATAAAAAATGTCGCCAGCAGCATTTTAACCACGTAATTTCAATTTTAATTGGAATCGGTTTGACTCGACGTCTTCTCTATTTCTCAATTGTCAAATGAAACCGATTTCGTTTACCAATGGAATTACTCGTCGGGAACGTAGGCTTCTATACCTATGGCAAATAAATAAGTACTTACGTCTAAGGATTTCGAATACGAACTTGAATTACCTGAGTAGAAATATATAGGTAGATATGTACTTTTCTTCATTCGTACATCAATAATGCGGTACCGTAATGTACTATCTAATCTGAAATTAAAATCATTTCTTGTCATTGATTCAAAATCAAATCATGTTATCGAAAATTCGATGTTTAGATGATTGCCTACAGCATACGTATAGATATATATACTAACATTTGTTTTATGGGACTACTTATCATATGGCTAATAGGGCTGCCTTCCAGTCTAACTGGATGCAGCTGAATACCAGTGTTTTACATGGACCGACTGCCTATCTAACATCCACAACCCAGTTACTGGGTAACACGATACCCCTTGGTAAGACTGGTTGTCAGACTTTCCGGCTTCTGACTCTCCTTAAGGACTGCAAAAGGTGTATACAAATGACAGCCGGGATTAACGGCTTTACGTGCTTTCCGAGGCAAGAAGGGAACTCGTTATGAAATGGATGGTCACCCCATCCACAGACCGCCCGCTACAAACTTAGCTTGACCTTCGACCGATCATCTGTACGGCTTTTACTTAGCCACGAGCTACTGGTTTTATGGGACTACTAATAGAGATATTTATCTCTTAATCTATTTTGAACTCTATCGTATTTTATCTTATTCAGGAATTAAATAAAAAGCCTACAATGAAAAGATGAAAAGAAAATCCCGAAAACTAAAACATTCATTAAGTACCTATTCAAAGAGCTCAGTAGGTATATAAATTTTTATTAGCGCTCAAGTTAATGGCAATCTAATTAATTTATTAAGCCATGTTCGGCCGTTGTTCAGAAGTGGATGTTATAGGCACTGATGTTTATTATTGTGTCTGGTAGCTGAAATACATATAGTTACGTTACCTATGTTATTTTAAAATATGAAACATGGATCGGATTTCATGTGTTGTCATTTGTATTGGGTACTTTCATAACAAACCAACCCACGATAAAATTCACTTCCATTTTTCGAAGTAATGAGGTTGGATATTTAACGTTGATTAATTTTAAATGTATTGTAAGCATACATTTTGGATGTAGGTTTAATTGTACATTGTATTTATCATCTACTTAGCATTTCCCAACTATTTCGGGGTCAAAGTCAAAGTCAAAGTCAAAACATTTATTTGCTTAAATGCGGTTATAAAAGATGTTAGGTACATTGTTGTAGTGCAGAGACACATTTCGCCACAAATTGGCATGCAAATATTGGAGCAATAACTACCTACTCTTCACAAAATAAACATAATATATTTGAGCATTATTTCATGAGCGTATTTGCTGCATTGCTAAGTAATACTCATTATAACAAGTAGGTTTAACATAAATTTGTTTTTTATTTTTTTAAGTAACAAACAATAGACAATTAAATTACCTAATAATAACATAAAATAAAGCCTATGTAGGAACAGTGGCAACTAATTCTACAATGCATTCCTAAAATCGTCGCATGGGTCGTCTTCCAGTCTAACCGGATGCAGCTGAATACCACTGTTTTACATGGACCGACTACTTGTTTGATCTCCACAACACAGTTACTGGGTAACACGGTACCCCATGGTTAGACTGGTTGACAGATTTTCTGGGTTCTCTCATCATCATCATCATATCAGCCTATTGCCGTCCACTGCTGAACGTAGGCCTCCCCCAGAGATCGCCAACTAATCCGTATTTTGTCTGACTTCTCTACCTATAATGAATGATCGACGGATGACAGCCGGGACGAACAGCTTTACGTGCTTTGTTTGGGTCTGGTTTGTCTGGAGTCTGGGTGTGAAATGGATGGTCACCCGACCGCGGAATGCGTAGCTTAGGTAACCATCACGACTGATTGATCCATACGGCTTTAACTCACCCACGAGCTCTTCTAAGAGCTCTAATTGTACACTGTAGGTACAGACAGCGTCATCAACTACTTGCCCCCTTTCCGAACGAACAAAAATTTTAATGCGTGGGGGTAAGCAGTTGATGGCGCTGTCTGTACTATTATTATTAAATAGTGATGTAACACATATTTAACATATTAAATTACTTCGACATACTTAATTAATTAAATCAAGGTGATGGATTGGCTCAGTCAGGCAGAATTACGCTCAATTGTTAAGAAAAGAAAGTAGTAGCTAGGTAACTTCTTAAAGCAAACTGCTATCAGTACGATATAATAGCCATATTGTAAAGTTATATAATACCAAGTAAACTCAACTTGACTCAAAGTATCGGATTCAAAACTAACATTTACATAAACAACAAATTAGTTACGTATGAACGGTATGAATAAGAGTCAGATAACTTGGGACTGCGGGGTTAGCTTAACGCGGGTAACAAATTGCACGCTTCTGTGAGTGCCTATCACCGGTAAAGTGTGTCACCCGAATCGAATCGACTTGCACGTACGGAGGGCGAATGCTAGTTAAATCGATACCTACCTACATTGCTACAGCAGCTACCTACATACTCGTTACTTTCTGTCCCCAGCAAGGCACACAGCTCAGCACTATCTCGTTTTGCTGTCGGTACTAAAATGAATGTAGGCGATCATGAATTGGTGTTGCCAAAATACTGATTTATTTAGAGATTTACAGGTTTGTAGGGCTAAACCGATACTTATCTCTCTCCCGCATTCAAATGAGCCCTCCGGCTTTAGTGACGATTTGTTTTTGCTGAGACATCGAATTGTGAACGAAACTAAATAGGTCGTGGGTAAATCGCACGTAATTTTATATAGACACCTAACAACCTCAGGCGTGGACAGATTTCAGACCAGGTAAGTATCTACTTATGTTGGTCACAGGCCTCATAGTTCACTTATGTTTGGTCAAAAGTAGCAATATCTTGTAAACCAACCATAATAGGGGAATGAACGTAGCTCACACACAATTAAACTTAATATGTACCCTAAGTACATTCCTACATACCGAATCATCATCTGCCTAGCCTATTCCCAACTATGTTGGGGCCAGGATCCAGTCTAACCAGATACAGCGGAATTCCAGTGTTTTACATGGAGTGACTGCCCGGTCTGACCTCCATAACCGAGTTATTGGGGAACACGATACGCCTTGGTAAGACCAATCGTCAGACTTTCTGACTTTCTTACCCATACCGATTGTCAAAGATCTACGAATGACAGCCAGCACCAACAGCTTTACCTGCTCTCTGCGGTACGGAGGGTATGAAATGGATGGTCAACAATTCATGGACAGACCGCGGAAAGCGTAACTTAACCATGACTAATCGATCCGTGCGTCTTTTACTTAGGCACGAGCCCCTACCCCCCTCCCTCCACCTACATATATAATATTGTATCATATCATAGGTAAACTCACTGAAACTTTTACCGTCATCATGTAAATACAATCAATAAATAATAATAATAATATGTGTGGACATTTCACACACGGCCATCTGACCCCAAATGCCTTTAAAAATTATGGGTTGCATAGTGCGTCTACAAACTCACTATTATATTTCTTCTATATGAGGCTGTCGGCGCGGAAGTGGTGTATCTTTTCCAGACACAATTGAAAACCAATTGTTCTTAAAAAGGTTACGCCGCTTTTGCGCTGATAGCCTCATATAGGGTGTGGTCGCCACTAGAGATCAAGAATGACTTCGCATTTCCAGATTATGTAAACATGCTACTATTCTATGGATTCAAAATTTTAAAAATCGCCCTTCAGTTTGATGCCTATTTTTTGTTGTAGGTATAGGTACGACTACTACTACTATAGATACGAGTTTGATGTATAATAGGTAGGTACGAGTAAAGTGCCTACACGCTATTTCCACGAATCTTTCATGAGTAATTAAATAGTGTTTTCCACGGAAAACGGAAACGAAATTACGGTAAAACAATTTCTGTAACCATATTTCAAAAGCTTCCGGTTTTGTACGGAATTTATGTAATTTTAATGGAAGCTCATAACCAAACCTTTGAACTAAAGGCACTAAGGGTCATATCCTGTTTAAAATATTATCAAACAAAGTAGCAAGGTGAAAAAGTTTAATCTACTGCGCGTATTTCCATTTCTCAAACAACACGAACTACTTAATTACCATATCGGCAGCTGTGCCTTTGGCAAGGAATAATGAAGCTGAATAAAATTTGATAGAATATTCACCTCAGACACTGTAGCTGTAGACCTGTAGATAGCTGATTTCAACTTGTTTCAGCGAACAAAGCCGGTTGGAGGAAAATTACGTAAATATTTTGCTGGGACATTGAGTGCGATATTAAATCGCGCGGGTAAGTCGATTACAGGCGGCTATCTAGCTCGGCCCGCTGCGCCGGATTACTGTAGATAATTGGAACCGGCTCAGTGAAAGCCGGGTGGAGTGACTTACTTTGTCTTTTATGTTACCTACCTACCTACTTTGAACCAACTAATGGGTTTACTACAACTTAATTATGTATAACAATTGGCACGAGCACTTCAAAACGTCCTGTGACTGTGTAGGTACACCTTGAGTCGCTAGGGACGGACTCGCGCTAAAGTACTCTGTTTGATGTCAACTAAAGATGAGCTATATGAAGCATAGGTACTTAAAACATAATATGTAGGTAAATACCTAATGGTACAACATCATACAAGACTACGAAGACAGCTATGTCATGTCACGAGTTTCGCTTGCAGATAGTCAATGTATTGATGCCAGGACAACCGCTTATCTCATCGCTCCGTTCTATCGAAATAGCCCCAGGTTGTCGCAACCTGAGGCTATCTTGGGGCGGCGGCGGCAATGTAGGGCATTATACTCGTATATTATTTTATTAGATTTATTTTCTCCTGAGGTTAGGTAATGTTTTTTAATCGATGTACCTAAGCAGGTATATATAATAATAATAATAAAACCATTTATTTTCAGGTTACAAAGACCCATAGATAAATACCTTAACCTAAGTATACATAAAACAAAACAACAATTGTGTTAGTAAATAAAACTTAAAACTAAGTTAATATCACCTATAATACCTGTGTTATATAATACCTGTATCGAGTTAAAACATTACCTACGTCTGAGGTAGGTACTTACCTATCTATCTATTAATAGGAATAGAAAGGATTGGAAGCAGACATAAAAAAGATATTTTAATGAAAACGCCTTAAAAAAATTGCTGAAGTATTACTATAATAGGTACTTAGAGCTAATACTGTTCTAGCTCAACACATAATTTTAAATTAAAAAATAAATACCTACACAAGATATCATACAATAAAAAGAATAATAATGTGAAGGTACACATGCATAATGAACCGGCTCACTGTTAAAACTACATTTGTGGTTCACTGTGTACCTACTACTAACATCCACCATTCAACATAGCCAGGTAGTTGGATATTTAGTTCAGACAAAATATAATATTTAATGAAGTCGTTGATTTTAATTTTTATAATTTTATGCATATTTTTTAAAGATTCAATTATATTAAAAATGAACGACACTGTAGTACCTATGCACTATTAAACGTACGTACTTACATTTATTTTTTAATAAAAAATTGTTTAAACTCTAAAAAAAGAAATGGAAAAAAAATCAAATTTAAGTTTGTGACGAAAACACAACATGTTCCGCCACTCAGGGCATCTTTGGGGTTAGCTATAACTCAGTAAAACACAATAAAAATGAAATACTCTCGTGACCATGTGAAGTCCTGTTTACAAGATACCTATAAGGAAGTGTGGCTCAATATGTACCACTGGTTTACTATTGGGCAACTCACCCTACCCCATATTCATTAGAGACGGTTTTTCTTTTCAGTGTTCCCTCATAAAGTCACATGTAGTCCTTTACAGCAGTTCTTAACAGTAGCAGCAGTAGTTTCCAGGTCAGGTCGCATTGGTGACAGCTAATCAAAGCCCAGCCGATTAGATACGTTATTATTTTATTTAACTAGGTAATCCTTAATAGAGCAAGATCCCAGAGCCGCCTGACGTTACTTATTTCACCCGACTTCAAAAAAGGAGGAGGTTATCAATTCGCCTGTATTTTTTTTAATGTTTTTGTTTTTATGTTTGTTACCTGATTTCTTTGGACTGGGTGAAACGATTTTGATGATTCTTTTTTTATTTGAAAGCTAGTGCTTCCTGTGTGGTCCCTTTTTAATTTGGTCCAATTCTGACAATGGCATCCATGAGAAAACCGTATAAGTCTTAAATTTGCATTAAGTATGTGCGCGATTTGTTACGCGATTTCTCCGGCAAACGTAAACCGATTTTGAAAATTCTTTTTTTTTATGGATAGGGTATGCTTCAGGGGTGGTCCCATATAAATTTTATCGAAATTGATTCAGCACTTTTTGAAAAATCAACAAATACCCAAAAATTTTACATAGACGACGTTTTAGTTTCATCAAGCTTTGTAGTAGTTAACTTTCAATCTCTTCTTAATAGATTTGCATGAGAAGGAGGTACTAAAAAGCGGAAAATAAAAAGCTTTTTACAAAAAAGACAACCGTCTTCAAAAACTAAAAAGTGAAAAATAACTTTAGCACAGAACACACATTGACTTTAGTTTCGGAAGTCGGTGGCAATATAAAACAACAAACAGAACGAAGCCACTGAATTTCGAAACTAAAGTCAATGTGTGTTCTGTGCTAAAGTTATTTTTCACTTTTTAGTTTTTGAAGGCGGTTGTCTTTTTTGTAAAAAGCTTTTCTGAGCAACAAAATGTGCCGTACAGTGTAGTATTAGTATATACTCTGAAGGTACCTACCAAGGTACCTATTTACAGATCACCTTTCTTAAAGTCTGAGTTCTGATTAAATATATCATCATCATCATCAGCCTGAAGATGGGGGGTCAGCCATAATCCTCACGCTTGGCAGGCCTTGGGGATTGCAGTGAGGTTGTTAAGTATACGGAACCCGCCGCAGTCCGACTTCCGGATTTTCCCTTAGTCGCCTTGTACGACACCCTCGGGACGAAATGGGTGGGTGCTATCCTACCCCGGACACCCCACGATCAGATGATTTATAGGTAGATAAGTATATATGTTTTACACAATATCATTACAGATTGAAAAAATATTTACTTATTGCCAGACAGATTCCGTTGGCGGTAATTTCCGAAAGTTTCAGTCGTAGTTTTAATCTTATATATACTTAGCGAACTATATCAATACTATTTAGGAGCAGCCATACAAATCATAGAGGTCGAACATCCCCTAAACGCATCCCTTTTCACCCGGACAAACAAGATTGATGACACTATTTGCTGAAGGACGAGGCCTTATGCACGGAACAATAAAAAAA
The DNA here is from genome assembly GCA_947361185.1 of Charanyca ferruginea. Taxonomy (NCBI): domain Eukaryota; kingdom Metazoa; phylum Arthropoda; class Insecta; order Lepidoptera; family Noctuidae; genus Charanyca; species Charanyca ferruginea. The sequence continues at coordinate 13,626,716 of OX376071.1, read as the reverse complement.
ACAAAATAGTACCGGCATTTTGCATTGTTTTACTCTGATTTACTATTTCATAGACGCATTTTTAGGGTTCCGTACGCAAAAGATGCCCAACGGGACCCTATTACATACTCAGCCTCCGCTGTCCGTCCGTCTGCCTGTCAGTGGGTTGTACAGTCAGCAACAGAAGTCGTTGAACATAATTTGTTTCCAATATTTCCTAATCATTATTTTTTGCATAAGTTGTTGACTAAAGTATATTACATAAAAGATTTTAAAAAAAAAGAAAACCGCCTTCAAAAACTAAAAAGTGATAAATAACTTTAGCACAGAACACACATTACTTTACTTTCGGAAGTCGGTGGCGGTGGCTTTGTGTTTGTTATTTTGTATTGCCACCGACTTCCGAAAGTAAAGTAATGTGTGTTCTGTGCTAAAGTTATTTATCACTTTTTAGTTATCGAAGGCGGTTTTCTTTTTTTTGAAAAATCTTTTTATTTTTCGCTTTTTAGTGTTGCCTTAACATCCAAATCCATTAAGAAACGGCAACACACTTAAAACAGATTGTAAGTCCTCCAGTGATTGAAGAAACTAAAACGTCGTCAAAAGTCGTCGTCATCGTCGTCGTCGTCGTCAAAAGCAAGTTTTTTTGGGAATTTGTTGATTTTCTCAAAAAGGGCTGAACCAATTTTGATAAAATTTATGTGGGATCTTTTCGGAATAACCCCCTTTCTAACAAAAAAAGAATTTTGCAAATTCGTCTACATATGACAGAGTTATGCCCGAACATACATAAAAAAAATATATATATATAAACATTCGAATTGATAACCTCCTCCTTTTTGAAGTCGGTTAAAAACAAACTTATCATAATTGAACTACAAAAGTCGCTGAACTCAGTTAAACCATTAATTGCTATACATTACTACCGACAAAATTGTATGATCTGTAATAAATACAAAAGTCGCTGAGCATAGCTTATTTCCTACATGTTCTGTTCGTTAAACCCATTTGCTCCAAGGCACTATCTGGCGAAGCGCAGCGCACCGCATTTTTCATAATCAAAACATTGCCGAATAAACACAGCTACTTACTTACTTATATTCAAGATAAGAATGCTTGGAAACATGCTGGTCTAGCTCCATAGGACGATCGACAGTCTACACAAAATAGAACCGATTGCTAATTTAAAATACCTAATTTCATACTTAGTATAACTAAGTACATACATATATTTGACTCTTTTTTATGCACTGCTCAGGCTCACATACTGATTCATTGTTTGTTATAAGGAGTGGTCGTCTACTGTTTCAACATTTGTAATAATATGTGAACACTGTATCTATGTACATATAACTTAGTCTGTCATTCCTTAATCTGTGATACTTTGTACACACTTTCAAATACCTAGTGTTTTTATGCAAGGTACCTATAACGTATTCACGTATAATTATATAATTCCTGTAAATGCAAATATTGTTAACATCGTTTTTAAAAGAGTAAGTATGGAGTTTCTTGCCCATTCTTCTCCATACAAAACTACCTTTTGGAATGGGCACCTAGAATCAATTTTTTTCTCATTTGACGTTCCGAAGTGCCTTATAATGGTCTAATTGAAATAAATGATTTGACTTTGACTTTGACTTTACTAGTTCAGAATATAAATTAAATATAATTTAAATAATAACAATATTAATACATATTGAAATTAAAATCTAGGACAATATTTTTTTATTTGTAGTATATAACAAATATCAATAATGGGTAGGCACTACATACATATTTAAATATAGAACATAAAAATATATTAAACAGTAATATTATAATATTTATAAAACGATTACGAGTTTGCTACATGGGATCTTGTTTTTCAAAACAATAAATGAACCGATGGCGTTGAAACTTAGTTTAGAGACACACACGATTTTGATTAATGTTTTTACTGTTCATCATCATCATCATCATCACCATCAGCCGAAAGACGTCCACTGTTGAACATAGGCCTCCCCCATAGAACGACACAACGAGCGGCAACCTGCCGCTTGCATCCACCGGTTACCCGCGACCTTGACAATGTCGTCGGTCCATCTGGTGGGAGGCCCACCAACGCTGCGTGTGGTCATCCGGTTCTTGGTCGCCACTCGAGAACCTTTCTTCCCCATCGGTTATCGGTTCTTCGAGCGTTGTGGCCTGCCCATTGCCAATTCAAATTGCATATTCTGAGAGCTATGCCGGTGACTTTAGTTCTTCGGCGAATTTTCTCGTTCCGGATTCTGTCGCGCAAAGAAACTCCGAGCATAGCTCCCTCCATGGCTCGCTGCGTGACTCTGAGCTTCTCTAGGGTCAGCAGTTAAGGACCACGTTTCTGTGCTATATGTTATCACTGGCAACGCACACTGGTTATAAACCCTCGTCTTTAGGCACTGTGGAATCCTGTTGGATTCTTCGGGCGACCTCTTTATCGAAGTTAGACGTACCCACTTGTTATCATTAATAGTTTTTACTAACGAATTTTATTTTTATATTATACCTACTTATTTTGCTTTGCCTAAAGCTTCTTCTAACCTTAAAACCGTCAGTAAGGCTCATAATTACAAACAACTTTTTGTATGGCAGCAATCGCAAAAAAACAACTTTTTATACAAATTTTCTGTCGAAATTTTTGTATAAAATTGTTGCTGCAGATTTTTTTCTTCGCGATTTTCGTGTTGCTTCTTTAGAAAAAGTCGTAAGTGATGATGATGAGCCGTATATTTAGTGAATAAAGAAAATTTTTGATTTGATGACTGTTTCATTAATTATTATTTTATAAAATCAACTCAAACTAACATCACCAATTTGTAGGCTTACTATTAAATAAGAGCATATTAACCTACCTTTATTTATTTGATTATTGATGTTTTACTTTGTTTATAATAATTAAACAGTAAAATTAAAATTATTTACATATAGGTATGTATATATATTTACGAAACTTAAAAAACTACAATAAGAACTATATAAAATCCAAAATCAACTTAATAATATTTACAACTTAAAAATCATAATGAACATACAAACACATTTCGTTTGCGCTACGTCACGCGACCGGCGTGCATGAGCGGGACGGCATCATCATGCGTCGCACTCATGCGCTTGTTGTTGTAAATATGTGTTTGTTGTAAATATTATTAAGTTGATTTTGGATTTTATATAATTCTAATTGTAGTTTTTAAGTTAAATGTAAAAATATATATGTAAATAATTTTGATTTTAATTTTACTGTTGAATTATTATAAACAAAGAACCTAAAACATCAATAGTAAAATAAATAGAGGTAGGTCACAGTACCTAAAAAGCACATGATCACAACTGTTTAATTGTGAAATAAACCAGAATGATGTCAAAAAAGGTATAATGGTGTAAAAAAGGTTTTGTAGTATCATGTATTCAATTATAAGATTCAACAACTCATGCATTATCAAGTAACAAAACTCGCGCAAAACATGTTTAGCTACTTACAGAAAAATTATCATCATCATCATATCAGCCTATTGCCGTCCACTGCTGAACGTAGGCCTCCCCCAGAGATCGCCAACCAACCCGGTCTTGGGCAACCCGCATCCACCCGCTGCCAGCCACCTTTTTTAAATACACAAAAACTGGGTGGACTGGGTGGGTGGTGGTCTGGGTGTACAGAAAAATTATAGTTACCGACATAATTATGCTGTAATGATGTTTAGCGACTTACGGCAAAATTATAGTTACCGACTTATGCTGTAATGATGTTTAGCGACTTATAACATATTAATGGTTAGCTTTTTTTGTAACATTGAAATGATAACCTTAATTTGTACTCTATTCTGGTAAGTTATTTATGGTCTGTTTTAGTGTTCAGGTGTTTTGTAAATCAGTATCTGTTCATGGACTTTCGTTGCTGACTGTACCTATCTTTAGAACCGTAATAGGTATACACTTTAAATTTTCACAAAGTGTGTATTACTATTGCAGTTATAACAAACTAGCGACCCGCCCCTGATACGCACGGGTGCAATGTAGATCACACTAATCAAATCAAAATAATAAAAAAAAAACCCGAGAGGCCACCTACTGCCGGGGAGAGTTCACGGTGCTGCTCTGCCCAAGTTGGGCACTCTGCCAGCGTGGGCTGCGTCGTGTCCTCCAGGCAATCTCCGCAGTGGTGACAACCGGGCGGTTGTTCGCGACCTATGCGACACAGATACTTCCGGAAACAGCCATGTCCGGTCAGTATCTGCGTCAGCTAAAACGTAATCAATTCTCCATGACGGGTCTTACCTCCGAAATTATGCAGCACTGTTTTTGTGCAAATGCACTCGGACCCGGACGGATGCGCTCGGAGCCGAGCGGGTTTTCTAGAAGGGCGGTATATCTCCAGTTCCGCGTAGTCCAAGTGTTGTGTCGATGTGTTACAACGTGTGCTTTTAAATTGAGTCATGGATATAGACAGCTCCGATGAAGAATTATATTTGTTAGCACCGGTCGGATGCGCGAGCGTGAAAGAGCACGCAATCGGAACCGGTCGGCCGCGCGAGCGCAAAAGAGCATGTCATCAGAGGCAGCCGGTCGGCTCCTCTTAATATTTCACACTAAGCGAGTTAGGTTTGCTCACAAGCATTCTCAATAATAAAAGAAGTAACACATAAAAATAAGCCTTATTACAATGACTCAAAACTCTTTTTTAAACGTGATACAATAATTGCTCTACTCTCCGAGCCGGTCTGTCTGAACGGACCCTAAACCTTCCCTGGACTTCCACAAATATTTCAACACCAAAATTAGCCAAATCGGTCCAGCCGTTCTCGAGTTATAGCGAGACTAACGAACAACGATTCATTTTTAGGGTTCAGTAGCCAAATGGCAAAAACGGAACCCTTATGGATTCGTCGTGTCTGTCTGTCCGTCCGTATGTCACAGCCACTTTTTTCCGAAACTAAGAACTATACTGTTGAAACTTGGTAAGTAGATGTATTCTGTGAACCGCATTAAGTTTTCACACAAAAATGGTTCCCCGTACTTGGAAGTGAAAATCATTTTTTTTTTCTTTAATGCCACATATTATGTGTGGTATCTATGGATAGGTCTTCAAAAATGATATTGAGGTTTCTAATATAATTTTTTTCTAAACTGAATAGTTTGCGCGATACTTGTGTGTGTGTGAAGTGGCAAAATGTGTGTCCACCTGTAACTTCTAAAATAAGAGAATGATAAAACTAAAAACAAAATATGTGATGTACAGTCAGCAAAAGACATAGGTATGCAGGGTCGTCAGATATACCTAGTTAGTTTTCTTAGAAAACGATGGATGGTTTTGAATAAGATAAATTAAATTTAATAGAGAATAAACATTTCAATGATTTAATTAAATTTCATTCGAAAACATCCATCAGTTTGTAAGTAAACTTCAACCATTTCTGTTGACCTGCATACCTATCTCTTTTGCTGACTGTACATTACCATGTAAAATTCCACCGAAAATTGGTTTGAACGAGATCTAGTAAGTAGTTTTTTTTTTAATACGCCATAACAACAAAATATAAAAAAAAAACTTTTATATTATGTTACTTGCTGCTACGGAACCCTTCATGGGCGAGTCCGACTCGTACTTGGCCGCTTTTTATTGTATTGAAGACTTATAAAAATTATAAAAAGTAAAAAAAATTGAATTATACAAAATAAAACCAAGTTTCTTTAACGGGGGTTCATTAAATATACTTGTTTTTTTTTTGTATGCAGTGTTAAATGTTGTATGGTGGTATAGAACCGTCCTCCATGTGAGAGTCAGGCTCGCACTTGGCCGGTTTTTTTATAAGTATACCTTATCCAATCTTGACCACTACTTACTTATTATGGATCATTAAGCATTCCTGCAGTAAAAACAGACAAGTGTTGCAACATATTTTATTATAATAACCACTTTCATCAAATGTTTTGTTAAGGGGTTGAAACAAACCATAAGAAAACTTATATTACATCTATTTGAGAATTAACTAGACAGTTGGAACTCGCTTCATGTACCATTGTCATCAAAGATTCATTATATTACAAATTAAATTTAGCATACATTTTAAATGTTCCACTCAATAAGAATAAAAAAACAATTAGTTTATTTATTAACATAGATATCACAATAAAATAACTTAGCACTTGAATGGAGACAAAACATCCTAAAAGTAAATGTGAGTTCAAAATATGGATGTTTTAACAACTGCATATATATTACTATTCCTTGCAGAAAGGTTGAATACCCAGTTGTTATTTACAAGTACCTTCTGGGAAGTATGAGGGTATGAATATTGTGTATGAAAATATTTCTAGATAATTAATGAACAATTTAGGAAAATATATACATTAGGTATAGCAATCAACTGAACTATTTTTACTTTGAAGTAACTTACAAGTAATGTTTGGATTTAAAACTCAACTTAATCTAATTGAAATGTTGTATGAAAGCTATGTGATACATCTGTGTACACAATATTACTAGACAATTTTGGATTTATATAATCATCACACTAATTATTATAACATACATGCTACCAGCTTCACTAAGGAAGTAGTTTATCAAATAAAATATATAAATATGACATTGTCACATGGTCAATGCTTAATATGGTTTTGCAATTGTGCTATTACAATTGCAAAATATTAGCACAGGTAGTTCAATTCTGAACAAAATGTAGCTACAATACATGAAACAACAAAATAAAATCGCATGAAAAACTTTTGATTACCAATTGTAAATATAAACTAAAATGCCTTTATGTTCGGACAAGCAGTTTTAAATACAGTTAATGGGTTTTTTTCACACATAGGTAGTTTGATTTCAGAGTTATTGCTTTGTTATGGCACAAGTTATATAATAAACAATGTGATATTAATCTTTACAATGATTGGATTATGTATCAACTTTAGTGAAGCTAAAATAGCAGATTACACAAAATCTACAGTACATCTAAGCAATTTGGAAAATTACTAATATTAGAAGCTCATAATCTGAACCATCACCAGCATTTGGTACTGCATTCATCAACATTGACTTCAAGCTAGTTGAGTAAATGCTCACTGCAGCGACATAATAATACTTTTATGCTGAAAAACAATTCTAATTTTCAAAGCAACACAGTGGTCGCTACAAAATAATAACGAAATGTGTAATTCATTGACACTTGAGTTTAAAAAAAAAACAGAAACATTCAATTTTATCAGTTCGTCATAAGAGTCAAAAAATATTTAAGAAATCATAGTTACTCTAAACAGTAGGTACATATTCATTTGATATGATAAAAGTATACCTATTTTGGTGTGTTAAAATAGTTTGTGCCAATTATTTTGTCACAATTTTTATAGACAATACTGTGAGATTATACAAATGAAATAATACTTGAATACTCAACTCATACTATGATTGAAGTCAATGCCCATTATGATGTTAATTAAATAATAATATCTGTGACAGTATTTCATCATTGTCTTTTGTTTTCTCTAGTAGTTATAATATTCCAACAGTCAGATACAACAAGTTACACCTTCTATAAAAATACACACAGCTTATTTGTTCATTATTAGGAAATATTCACCATTCCGCATCACCATTAGCTTTTTGAAAGACATAATCCTTCCCACCTAAATTCATGATACCATCTTTAAGGTAGAACTTCCACTTATTACGACTGCGAGTAATTTTGTCATATTGGCAAACCACCACATTGTCAGTATCAAACATGTCACCGGGCTCTTCATCCGAGACGTCATCTCCTGAATTGAGAGGTTCTTCCTCAGCCCCCCCACTTTCATCACGCTCCTCTTCTTCTTCCTCTGCTCGCTCCTCTGCAGACTCTTCATCCTCGTCATCATCACCTGCACCATCTTCTGATCCATCTCCACCATTTGATCCCTCATCATCAGAAGAGTCTAATGCACCATCTAAGGAGAAGGGTGCAGCACCACTGCGACCACCTCCACCTCCATCAAATTCATTTTGCTGTCCGGCTAGTGCAGAGTTGATGTGTTGTTGCAATAACGTTGCAGCTAATGGCTGTGGTAAACTTATAGTAGCATTTATAATAGGGCCAGTGAGCACTTGGTGAAGCTTGTTACCATTAAGTGCAGATGCAGGGATTTGTATGGTAAATGAGCGTGGCTGTGATCCTGGCACTCCAGGCTGAGCCGGCAGAGTGAGTTGTACGGGTACCTTGTTGTTAGGGTCTAGCACATGATGTGGATGTGCGCCGGCGAGGTTTGAGGCAGGGGGACCATGTTCCACTCCAGAGTTTTGGCTAGAACCTTGCTGACCCAAATGTGTGTCAGTTCTCTTAGGTAATGTATTATTACCATTGGCTTTTTGAAAGTTCTGTAGTACTGGAGGCGGCGGTGGTATAGCTGGTTCAGGCTGTGGTGGGTCCATAGCCCCACTGGCTTGAAGCTTCGTTTTCCATAATTGCTTAAGCTCCTGCAACACTTGTTCGTCGACACCATCGTCCAGGAAGCAATCTCTCACTCCGGCTATCACATCGTCCACTACTGTATTATATAGTTTCAAAACTGATAACTGACTCATCGTCATCTTCACAGCTAATGTCTCACTATATAAATAATGAAATTGAGATGTACAGATCTACAAAATATTTAGTTGGAAAACTTCACGTTGTTGATAGTAAGGTGACGAGTGCGTTTCCAGTTTCGTGTTCACATCTCAATTCAATAACTCAATGTCAAGTAATACTCCGAGGTTGACAGTTATTTAATGGACGATAGATGTAAAATATTTCACTAGAACCGATGATCTATAGAATAATTCACAAGGCGACACAAGTAACAAGTTCATGTCCACTCCATATTATCTGAACAAATTCCACCAAAATATTCAACATAAAATTTGACAATTAATCACTAAAACATAACCTACAAACAAAGAGCGGATTTTGCTTGCCAGATAACGAAACGAAAAATTGTCTATGGTATTGGTCGAAGGAGGTTCACTCGGCGCATGCGCGAAGTTCATGGCGTAGCATTGGCGACGCCCCGTTTCACATGGCAATTATTGTCGAGTTTGCGCTATAGGCAACTAGGATTAAATTGATTTTGCATGTGGTAAGTATTACGTACGATTAAGTGATAATTTATAACTTCAAAGTTATAGTATTTTACACATTAAAGATAGCATAAAATATCGACGAAATTAAAACTATTTTTTTTTGTTGAATGCAGTTGATTGAGTTGATTGAATGCGTGTCCCCCGCGCGCCGTGGACCGTGGTGTGACAGATCGTAAAGAAGGCGTGGCCTCAGACGCGGCAAAATTCAAGTCAAAAAACTTTTCAATCAAGAACAGGGAACACGCACTTGACCTTGGAAACTGTTGGTAATTTTTGCACTCGACACGCAATCTTTTTGGATGTCCATCACTTACTTTCAATTGAATTCTGTAGGAAAGGGTAGGTATGTTTTATTTTGACATTATGTCAAAAACAAACATACCTTTCAATACGGATACCCTACCTACAGTTATTGTCAACGCATTTCGATGCATACTCCGACTTCCATGGAGGTGTAGTGCGAAATTCCGGCACGTTCGCAGAGAACAGAGTAGACGATTATTATGCTTTTTTTAATAAAAGCTAGGGCCTTTTTTGTAAGCCGTGTCACCGGTGTCACAAAGTACGTAAGGCTGAGGCGCGCCCGAGCAGAGAGACCACTCAGAACACACCGCCATTTTTCGCACACACACGTTGACATTACGTTTATATGCATTCTCAAGCAGTTTCAAGCAGATTTCAATCTCTACAGAGTCAATACAGTAGCAGCCCTAGCCAGTCTGGCAAGTTTATGTAATTATTTTTGAAGATGGCAAGAGCGGTCCTTCTGTAACCTTTATAATATTTTGTGGCCGTGTGCATCATGAAGATATAGGTATAAATGGAGCCAACACTTAGAACAAAAGCTTGAAACCAACTGTGGGCTGATGCTCTCTTTCTGAATGCATACATAAGAACGAGATAGTGATATGTGTTTTCTTTATCTTATGTATGCATTCAGAAAGAGAGCGTCTGCCCACAGTTAGCTTCACTTAGGTATTTAGAGTGTTGTCTCCACTTTTATCTATAAGTTTCTTGGTGTGCATGAATCTGACAATGGAGTATTGAGAGCCATAATTGTAACTTTTTTCTTTGTATGTGGCTGTCAATATTCCAGCTAGCTAATATCAAATAATAATTATATAATATATATTATTGTCTGTATAATTGTATAAGCTATAGGTGTAGGTATGCCTGCAAATAAATACATAAAATAAATAAAAATAAAGTCTATATAATAGTCGACTTTCGTAGTCGACTATTATATAGACTTTATTTTTATTTATTTTTAACTACTAGGTATTGTACCAAAATGTTCGGGTGTTAGTGAATGAAACAAAGGACTGTAGTTCTCAACAGGGCTGGTTTACTGAGTAATTCGCGTGTACGTTCGTCGGTGGTCCCGTAGCAAGTCGTTTTGGTACTATTGTACCAAAATATAAGTTATACATATTATTTAAATACCTATTACCTATGTCGTATATTTCCACAACTCGATAATTATAATGCTGAGTTTAAGAAGAAGAAGAAAGTTTAGCGTTATTTTAGCTTACGCTTTGATCTTTCAAAAAAAGACTGAAATGCACATCTTGCCTCGTCTCTGAGTCTAAACCTAAAGCCCGGTTTCCACCGCTAAAGAGTAATGAGCCGAAAATGGCTAAGCGAAGCGGACTTCGTTATGAAATAGGTTTGCGTTTCCATCAAGGAAGAGTTTAGTCGTCCGACTCCTACCGCAAAAGAGAAATGATGAAGCGAGCTCATTTTTACTCTTTTTGCCCGCTGAGTAATTTCCGCTTTAGAGCTAGCGATGGCATGGAGCGTCCAGCTCTAGAGTCTAGACTCGAGAGTAAAGGTTTTCTTATTTTGTGACATTTCTGAACCAAGGTAATCTACTGGCACCTGGCTGATTTCGAAATTTTGTGATTGTCAAGATTCCTAGTTTTGTAGTTGAGGGTAGTATGATTATTAGATAGGTACTATCACTTTACAATTTTAGTACCTAAATAGGCACCTGCGACTGATCAGCACAGTTTTAATTAAGGTAATAAGGGACCTAAGGCAGAGGTATAATCATGTGGTAAGGTATCCGACCGAGAACCGTCGTCGGCCTTTACATAATGTTTATTTTTGGTCCCTAATATTGTAGGTAGAGCTACCATGTTGGGACGGATCATCGGGTTTCAGCGTTGAATGGAGCATTATGTAACCTGGCGACATTAATGGGATTGGTGTTTCCAGTTGCTTTTTTGATTTTTGACTTTTACCTACCTACTACAAAGAGATAATTTTTGGTTAAATATTTTTTTTTTAATTAGCTTATTATTTAAACTCAATCGGATTGCATGCTAACATATTTAGTGTCATAGGCACGTGCAGTCGTTATCATATATTTGATGACCATTAGGTAGTTAATAAATTCATGGGATTCTGCCGGGTTGGCACCGTTACGCCTGTGCGTCAACCAAATCGAAATATGATGACTATATCATCATATTTCGATTTGGTTTGATTACTTACTTCTTGAACACTGCCCGTTATTTTTTGCAGATCAAACAAATAGCTATCTAATGGGTTTTGTAATGTTGGGGTTCCTTTCCGATAATACAGGATACAGACGCTAGTTTTAGACCCCAGCAGATATTCAAATTAGTATATCTGTCGCAGTATGATAGATAAAGCAGTAATATAGTTATATACCTAGGGATACTATTAGAATATCATTGACCGCAACATACATAGTTATGCAAAAGCGATTCATTACTATCTTGTTAGGAATATTAATACGGTTCAAGTTTAGTGAAATAATTTTTCAGTTGGTATCCTGAAAGGTTGGTTACCCAGAAATGCAATACAGCTAACAAACATTACTATGATCCTATACCAAATGAGGAGTTGTTGCTAGCTCCTATAGGTACCTATTACTCACATGTTGGCTAGATAGTGTAAATCCGTAGATGTCTAAAAATCTCATTACACAAGTGCAACGTGCAACGTTTTATTCTTCCATTCCGTTCTATCAACCGTTATGATATGATATCACTGACTCCCATCTTAAAGACCACTACGGTTCTCATGAATATGGCAGGTCTGAAACTAAGTGTAGGTACTCTTACATGTACCATTTCCGATGACCTGCATACCTATCTCTCTTGCTGACTGTACCTATGTAGTATAATATATAGTTGTTTCACCTACCTTCCTACCAACATGAAATTCAATGTAGGGAAACAAAGCCTGTTTATTCACAATCAATTTTCGCTTAGCGTTGGGATAATGAGGAAGTGAACGGCAAACGCAGGTTATGCGGTTGGGCGTTTTGTCGATCGCCCCGGTTGTGTCGGTCGGTCGGAGCGCGACAGCAGATCATGTTTGTTTGCCGTCCGGCTATTTCCGCGCGATCGATACGCTCCAGAATGTCATTACCCGCTCACCTGAGCCGAGTTGAGCCTCTGACGATCCAACTCGTTACCGTGACTGCCGAATTTCTATAGGTACCTAATATCATTACCGTGATATCCAACATGCAAATTTTTAGGTAGGTACGGACAGCGTCATCAACTGGGTACCCCCTTTTCGAAGGAATTTTAATGCGTGAGGGATAACCAGTTAATGACACTGTCTGTAGGTACCCAAAATGTACGTAGATTCAAAACAATCCGTCAGCTTTAAAAACTAATTTTAGAAAATACATTTTTCGTTTTAGTATCCTATCTACATCCCTACTTCTGTAGGTATGAATTATAATAAACGTCCGGTACTGAATTGATGTGAAATTGAAAACCTTATTTATTTGAATGTGTATGAAAACACTTTATTGAAACGAAGTTCTATAAGCGGCTTGCAGGTGTGATCCGAGAGAAAATGGAACGTCACGTAAGATTTTTGCGTCTCTCTCTCCAAGCGCCTATGTCTTTCTTTCATACGCGCTCTCTGTTTATTTCACATTGTGCGTGCGAGCATCGAGGCTACAGCGGAATAAAGATTTGATTAGAAAATAAATCGTGGGGAATTTTGTTCATGACGGGGTTTCGCTGACAGCACACGTTTTTACAGCACGCACCGATATTTCCATCTCCTCACCTCCATTTGGATTTGAACTGTAGGCAGACACGATTTTTTAAACGAACTCGAAATGCCAAAACGTTTTCATCTACCATTTCAAAATATCATTTGAGTTCGACGCAACAATCTAATTTTAAAACACTTCCTCAATTTCGGTTGATAATTGAATTCCATTTTATAAGAGAAACAGAATTCTTGTGGGTTGGTTAGTAGTAGGAACACAATACCTACGGGTGTTTAGACACTGTTTATAAATCACAAAGTGACCTGAAAGAATATGGGAACTTTTCTCCCACGTCTGTATAAATAGGTACTGGAACCAGCGCGATAAGATGTGCTTTCAACACTTTTATTGTATTCAGAATGGTAGAATGAATACCTATACCTAATACATTTACACAACGTATTTTTTATAGTAAGATATAACGCTGAATATTCTATGAGAGGAAAACGCGCAATCTGTATTCTGATTATTTTTTGCTATATTTACTGTGATATATTTTCCTTCAAAAACCATTCCCGGTCCATGACTGTAGGATGTCACATTACGTACAGTTTATTCGTTGTGCTACATTTCATCAATTTGATTACAGTTAATGGAACATAATATATCAAATCAGAAAACAAAATGGATGTAAATTGAACACGATTCATGAGAGTTTTCCTTTAAATTTTGAAATGTTGCGATCTTTGGCTTATTATTTAACTCACACGGTTGTCTAACATATTAAGTTTCTTGAACAGTGTTGTAGAAATAGCAAAACCCTTAATAAGTCAAGCTCGCAGTCCAGTTCTCAAACCTTTTATGAAACCATAATAACACGTTACTATTCAATGCACAAGGTTTGATTGATCACTCTAAAGGCGCACACATAATTAATAAGGCTGTGCAAAGTCTAGAATAAGAACAAAAAAAAACGATATTGAGTACTGTGCAGATTATCCGAGTACACACATGAGCAGACAATTGTACATGCAAACCATAACATATGTAACGCGTAGATACTCAGGTTTATCTACGCCTTGGAACGGCTTTACAGAGAGAACACGAGCTTAGCTCACGGCCACACTTTGAATCGGCCAACCGTCGCAGAACTCGCAGACAATGTCGGCTCTTCCAAGCAAAGTAGATAAATCGTTTTACAATTTACAGTTGAGAGGGCGCTTTACCAAAAACCGTTCAGAAACATATTTCACCAGTCTCCCTGCTGAAAATGAGAAAACAATAGCATGATCTGCATATGAGACGTGGATACATGATAAATAAAACTCATTTAGTAGTGTCTCAACAATTATTGCGCGATCTATCATATGGGTACCTTTTTGACGTTGTGTCCTTTCTGGGATTATGGGTGGAGCGGTGAATTGCTTATTCTTTTCATAAATCTTTTCCCTGCGACGGTAACAAGCAACGGAGGCACTTTGCGCCCCTTTGGAGAACCTGCGCCAGTAAATTTGTTGCTTCCTAGAGCGCTACATTATGTACATACGTGCTCGGTTCAAATACTTGCTCCCTATTCTTTAACACGATAAGATCAGATTTATACATCCCTGCGTGGTATGTCATGTTTCTCGTTCTAATTCTTAAAGCCCCTTATCTACCTACCCAGTTGATTAAGTCAAAAAATGGCCACGATACGATTGTTGTTTCGTGATCGTTTCTGATTTTATTTTTACAATGTCATGTTTCAGCTACTATTCCACCCCCTTCATTACCCCGTTCCCATGTTATGAGCTATTTACAAGTGAGTGTTAATTTCTGTGGTATCGTTCATACTTGGCAGTCGTTCTGCTTGCGTGCGTACATGGTGGGTAGTTGAATGTTGCTGGTAATTTATGCTTGGCGTAACAGGTGGAATTACTACCACCATGCACAGGCTACGAATTTATTATTAATGGTTTGTTTACCCCATGATTACTATCACCTTCATTAGGTAAGCTGTGAAAAACTTAATTAAAAATTAGGTAAACAAATTTGATTAAATTTACTGTTAAGTAACACGTACATACATCGTATACAGTAGGTTATTATTGAAAAAGTAAGTAGCTTTTACCCGCGACTTCAGCCGCGTGAACGTCGGTTATGCAGGCGAAGTCGCGTATTAAAAAGCTTCTGTCCTTCCCTAGGGTTCAAGCTATCTTCGTGCAAAATTTCTTTAAAATTAGTTCAGCCGTTTCGTCGTTAAACGAAACAGACATACCAACAGAGTTATTTTCGCATTTATAATATTAGTATGACTTTCTTTTTAGCAGTTAATTTGGAAATAGACTGATAGCCATGTACCTAATCGATCTGATGCCAGTCTATTGTATTCATCTACGGTATTGAAAATCGAGTGGATATCAACATTTCTCGGGTATTGGCTGAATTATATTTAGACTGTATACGTCTCCGTGTCCTTCGAAAATTCCGCTGTCTATATGTCTCCGTGTATAGTCTGTTCACTATACTGGCTTTTCGTTAATCACATGTAGGCAATGTTCGAATTCACATGTCGATATGAAGTGCATCGTTCAAGCATTCCACATTTTGTTCTACTCAGTTTGCACGGTACGATTGATAGGCGGCCCATTGAAATGCGCAATTTCAAAATTCCTGCTTCTAAGAGAACTCTTTGCAGCATTTCAATAGTATTCACCAAAACTATCATTATAAATACAAAAATAACTCTGTCTATCTGTTTGTTACCTAATTACCTGATATCATCATCTTAATGCAAGTCGTACTATTAGACAAAAATGTTGTACATCAATAAAAAAAAATACAATATTTTGAATGACTTACCTTCGGTGCCTGCCTATCTGCACCTCCACCTGTTTTGTTTGCTTAACTTTAAAGTATTTCTTGGTAATATTTCTTACATCAATATTAGATTTCATTAAAAATATCGTACTTACCCGCTCAGTAAAGTAAATCAATATCTAATGAAACTACAGTTTATATTAATAAACTCGCATGGGCCTATAGCCTTCCTCGATAAATGGACTACCTATCCAACACAAAAATATTTTTTCAATTCGAAGCAGGACATCATCATCATCCTGAGTTTAGCGCGTTCAACCAAACAAACAAACAAACAAACAATTTCAGCTTTATAATATTATTAATACAGATAAAAAATCAGTTAAGGTAACTTTACATTTCATAAAACTGATACCTGTTACTCCACTTCTCGTGACCTATTCAAGATGCGACACGATTCACAATATTTCCTCCCACAAGAAGCGACACCAGTATTATCATTCATCATTACACGTCACTTACCCCTATTTGTTATAGAAAAATGTGAATAACGTAATCAGGTTTTTGCTATACCTATATATTCAGAGGTAGGTACATAATTAAATAAATTGATTATATAAGTACCTAATTCGATCTTGAACGCTCTAGATAAGTAAAGCCACGTAATGACAGTGTACTTATAGTGGAGCAAAAGGTTGTCTAATGTAATGGCAGGTTGTTGGCCTATTAACTGGTGAGTTGTTCGTCCCCTTATTACTTATTCAAGAGTAAAATCGATAAAAATAATGAATATGGAAATAGCAAGATTGTTAAAGCCCGTATAGCATAGCTCATTATGCAACACAGTGAAAATGAAACGCTTGTTATTCGTCAGATGCTCACGTAACATGCATTGTTCAAATTAAGGCGCAGTTAAACATTGCTCATTAATTTAAATTCCAGCGACTCTTTAACTTGTGTTGGCAATGAAGTGCGGAAAATGCACGCAATTAATATAACATTTGCATTGTACGAAGAACATCCTAAAAGGATGGCGGTCGCGTCGCATGTTCATGTCGATAATAACCCTTTTTTATTAATACCCATTTATTAACCCAAGTATACTATACTAGCTGACCCGACAGACGTTGTCCTGTCCCTAACTATCTACACTACCAACCTACCTACCCTACACATACCCTACACCTACCCTACACCTACCCTGCACCTACCCTGCACCTACCCTGCACCTACCCTGCACCTACCCTGCACCTACCCTGCACCTACCCTGCACCTACCCTGCACCTACCCTGCACCTCTTATTTTCTGGTCTCCTGGTACATTGGCCCACTTATTTACCAGGAGAGCAGATTGCCCGCGACTTCTTCCGCTTGTATTTTCCCAAGGGCCCCCCCTATTTTTTTATTAATGCATATAGCCTATGTTACTTAGCGATAATGTAGCTTTCGATTGGTGAAAGAATTTTTGAAATCGGACCAGTAGTTTTTGAGTTTATTCGTTACATACAAAAATACAAATCTTTCCTCTTTTTATAATATTGGTATGGTATAGATAAAGACTTAATTTTCTTTCATTAAAAAATCGTTAGAAAATATTCAAATGAAGCCAACTACGAGTATAAGATATTTTATCAAAAACGACTACAATAAGAAATAGGCACCTATCGATTATCGCAGCTTATCGGTATTCAAGCAGGATTCGTGTTTTTTTTTTGTTGTAAAATGAACGATTTCTACATTTTTGTACCAATATAAATATGTATCGACTCTATTATCAGGGGATAGGCCACCATTCTCCTGCAGAGTGAGCACCGATAAGTTTGTCGGAACGAATACTAAATGCTGTAAGTATCCACGTTGTGCCGATATTTTACGCTCGAAGTGATTGTAGTGACGTTGCCTCATTATCGGAGAATTACACGCATTTTATATAATTTATTACGGGCGTCTGAATTTCCATACTTTGGATTCGTGGCCAATTTAAAGATAATTTATGTAAATAAACGCCATATCGATGATAAACGACTTGTTGAAATGTCAAAGGTAAGCGCATTTACCTGTGTATGTTTATTTATCACTAAATTAACTTTTCGGTGAATGACCCGTGAATTCTGATAACCATTCAACAATGACTGAAAAAGCCATTTCAATTGGACTCGTTCACGAATCGATTCACCGACAAAGATAAATTCACTCTCCGTTTTTGCTGTTAAATATTTATAGAAATGTAATAAATGCTCTATCCGATTCCGTGAAATCGTTTTAGCTTCGTTGCGATTCATACAATTTTACAGAATAACAGTATCGTTCATTCGCTGGCAACATCATAACGCGTCGACTGAGTTGAAGCAAAGTTAACAGTTATTGTGAGCCTCCCGATCGCAGAATACAATTTGTATGCTCATGGGCGGAATTTACTTCAGTTACTGTACCCATTCAAATAATATGGTATCACGTAGGTACTTTACGGATATTGCGCCTCGCTTCAGATTCTATCACGCTTGCTTTAAGGGTTACCGTTTCGCTGTATCCACAATACATGTTCTTACTTCTATTCCAGCTATTCGTGTAGGTATTTTTGGATAACCTTAATAGTTACTAGCACTTTTCCCGTGACTTTTCGTGCTTTCATAACTACTTAACACCCAGCAGGCTCTTGAGGGGTTTTTAAAAAAACGTCTCTGTCAGTCAGTCAGGCAGGTCCTTTTATATCAATAGCTTCAGCAGCTTCAATATGTAGATTTTGACATCGCATATTGCATCAATTGGTAATAAAAAATACAAAAGTTAGGCCCGCCACACTATTCAAAAACTACTGAAACTCCTGTTAGCTAGAATAATCAGTGGCGACCGCCAGAAAAGCGCCACTTGAATGTGGGTGGCGCATGTGTTTGATCATTCGGTTCTCTTGGAAATGGTGTTTCGTATTCGTTCGTCATATTCGTGAACGCGTGCCGTCGCTTGAGACTAGTCATCTCTTAGCTGCCTTTGTGGATTTAAAATTTATTTTCAATTGTTTATTATAATTATATTTTTCTGTAGACCTCTTTTAATGTTGGCGACTAGTTACATTGTTCTTATATTGTCCCCGTAGATTCAGTATGAACGATGAAACCTAAATTTGTAATATTTTATTGATATTAAAAAAGTGTTCATGGAGTTTCGTTGCTCGTTTTTACCATAGAAATGTATTGTTTGGAACGAGCAACTTTCTTTAACTTTCTGACTGACTGACTCCTTGACAATTTAAAAGTGCCTGTAAATGGTTTATTTATAATAAACAATATTGAGTTTGAGTTTGATATGTAAGGGGTTTCTGACTATAATTCCACAATCACAGTAAAAAAAAAAAATGTGGTAAAATTTATTGCGTTAAAGTCCCTCTGCCCTATCATTAGTAGTTTTTTACAATTTACAAAATTAGCTGCTGCGTCCAGTCTTTAAACTACAGACATTCCAACGTAAGTAGTTGGAATGTCTGAAACTACAAACCTGAAATGTCAAATGATATAGTGGTTGGTTTCAGTAAGTTACAGTAAGAATACTAAGCTATAAAGTTTAGCAACGCTTCTAGCCCGTTTGATAACTTTCAGAACTTGTAGCAAATGGTACAGGAACATGATGAATGAACTCATTATTACTAATCTAGCTTTAAAATGTTAGTATGATTATGATGATTGTATTATAATTAATGTTAGTGTAATTGTGTGAAACAAGTCGCGAAAATAAGGCAGCCTAAATAAATAGGTACAATTTTTTTTTTATATTACTAATCACAATGTCATTTGAGTAATTTGCCCCTTTTGCACAAAAACTAACACAGGTATACCTACAGTCTGAAATTATAAGTACCTGTGCCTGTGTGCTTAATACTGAGTCACGCTTTTCATTGTAACTACACAAAGTTTTTTCATATGTGTGCGTAAAGTTGTTAAAGCGTGTTGTTGATGTTTCGCTCACCATCACAAGTTTTGGGATAAATTGCGTAGCCATGCGGTCACGGCTGCAAATACGACGCTCTATCAGTTCTTGTGGGTTTCGTAACGGGCTACTTAGGGTTTCAACTGTAGGTAGTTTATGTGCATTTATATGTACAGTCAGCAAAAGAGATAGGTATCCAGGGTCGTCAGATATAGTTAAAGTTTACTTAGAAACCGATGACTATTTTTGAATAAAATATAATACAATTTATAGAGAATAAACATTTCAATGATTTAATTAAATTTTATTCGAAAACATCCATCGGTTTCTAAGTAAACTTCAACCATTTCCGATGACCTGCATACCTATCTACTTCTCTTATCTTTTGTTGACTGTACCTATAAACCACAAAAATATATAAGCCGTGTTCGAACATCTTATAATGTAAAAGCGAAATGTCATTCCGTCACTGATTAAACTCAAAATCTGGAAACTACTCAAGAGGAAAGCAGGTATAAAATAACTTCCACAAATATCTTATATATAAATAAATTGGAAACAGTTCAAATGCAAAGATCAGCTAAAGCAATCGACGACAATTGTAACGAAATATGTAAACAATTCAGCAATCCAAACCTAAACATTCACAGCAAAATAAGAAACCCCTCTCTCACATTTAATTCAGTCTGTTAATAATTGTTATATATCCCACATTAGCAAAGATAAACTTTAATACTATAATAATATTAAAATCTGCTAAATCACTTCCCAAATCATAGTTATGAATCTAATTCCTTATTAAAATTTGCGAAATAATCTCGTCGCCGTCGAGTCATCCCTTCGCCCCTTAACCTACTAATGTTATCTACATCCAAGGATAAATAATTACGACCTCGACCTTAACTTATCCTTGGATCGGCTTCAGTCCTCTATCGAAGTCTCAAGAGTTCTCAAGTTTACAGCAGCCGCGCCCTTGATCTGTCAGGTGTAAAACCAACTCACTTTTACTGGGAATGTTTCCTATCGAGCACTTACATGACATACGCATTATTATTTGCAGATTATTTCAGTGGCTTAAAAGGGTTCATATTAACGTTTTGAACGCCATTGTCACAAATACGTGACAAGCAAGCGCGTGCCCTGTACGCCACGGTCACGAATACATGACAGGCATGACAGACGAATTACTACTCTATAGTTACGTGTAGAAACGTACTTCCATAGAGTATTAATTCGTAGCTTTTCTCCGAGGGCATGCTATTGTTTTTTTGACGTGGCAGTTACTACTCTATGGAAGTACGCTTCTAAACGTAATACCATACGTTTAGAAGCGTACTTCCATAGAGTAGTAATTCGTAGCTTTTCTCTGAGGGCATGCTATTGTTTTTTTGATGTGGCAGTCAATATTTTAATGTCCGCAGCATCATTACACACACATGTTGGTAGACTGCGAACTTTTACACAATAAAATACCAATGTCAAACTCATAAATTATTACATACATTTATGAATAATCGAATGTATGTATATAGTTGAGGTGTCTGTGGTTGTGGTTGTATGTGTTTGAAGGAACTCATGGCAAAGTAAGCCGTACAGATCGATCGATCAGTCGGAAGCTGGAAATTCAGTCCAGTACTTACTCATGGGTATCGTGTTACCCAGTAATCGGGTTGTGGAGGTCAGACAGCCAGTTGCTCCATGTAAAACACTAGTATTCAGCTGCATCCAGCTAGACGGGAAGCCAACCAAAACAAACTTAGTTGGGAAAAACCTAGGCAGATGATGAAGAATGTATGTAGTTGGGTTTACATTGTCGATTCCCTTTAAGAAGAACATGCAAAAACACCTCTGGCCCAGTAATTAGTTATTTTTATTATAATAGAAATCCGACGCATAATAAGCATATGGTCACCCACAATCTATGTTAGTAAATAGGAAGAAATATAACAAGTGAATAAAAAGCATTCGCTGGAGTTGAAATAGTTTGATAGAAATAAAGTAGGTAATGCGACGAAGTATAAATTAAATAATTCCCAGAAAATACCACCTATATCCCTGCCTTTCTACCTACTTAACCGACTGTTGTACTGACTGTAAACAAATAAAACAACTCTTAGTGCAGTTTCAGATTTTTCTTCATCGAAACTTTGCGTAGATACCTACCGCGCGTATCAGTCCTGAATAAACTTACTAATGGAGCTATTTAAGTCCTTCCACGTACTGACGCTTGGGGCATACCTTGAAGGCATCGTGAAAGGCCGTAACGTGGAACTAGCTCGGTGAGGTTCTACAGGTGGGCAAAGCCAAAGATCTGTAGTTGTATATAGAGTCTAGTGGCCAACTTTACGAGTTCCACATAAATTTTAATTTTATCGTCGTCGACCGCACTGAAAACTAATGTGAAAAGCAAGCGTCCCTTGTTCGGCACAGTCCAGTGAACATTTATGAACATCCGCCGTAGCTACCCGTGACCATCACTCTTTATTAACATTTAAGTGCCAAAACGAAGTAAAAATAGTACTTTTAATGCTCTCAGTTATTTTAAAACAGAGTTTACCTACTCACTTTATAAAATTTGTCTTTATTAAGCGCTTTGTTATTATTTAAAACAGTATGGTGGTGTGGTGTGGTGACACGCGAAGTAATTCGTGTGACATTGTAGGTACCGACTACTGTGATTGTTATCACGTCTCACACTTTATATTATTCAGGACAGATAACTATTAACGAAATTACTTGTGACACGAACATTCAGCTGTAGTGCGTTGATAAGGGGCGATCTGCGCCGAGTCTACTCCACGAACCTTAATTGATGGTAGCTGTAGGTACTTGATGACACTTTACACACAAATGTAAAAGGACAGAGAGAGTAATTATCCGCGAAATGTATAATACTCCTCGAGGCCCGTAGAGATTTCTAGAACAGTTAAGGTGACTGAGGCACAGGCTCGTAACAATGTTTTAATTTAAACCATAAAGGGTCCGCTGGCTGCCAGAGACGACTCGCAATTAACGCGATAAAGACATTTTGTATCCCTCGGATAGCAGACAAACAAACCCTTCCCTGCCTAAGTAAAATTAATACTGTAGAGGGCATTAACAACGTGGCGCCCTCGTCACGTTTTACTTTCTCACTTTCAATTTGCTTAAAATTCCTCGACTCTTCAAAGAGCACAGTTTAAATTCCTAAAAAGTCGTACATTACTCAATCACAGCGGTGATTTCTAACTACGGTGAGAGGATGGGTATAAATGACTTCATTAAGGAGCCGCCCCTTTATCTTCAGCATCTCTGAAAGCGTGTAGCCTCGCCCCCACAAATTGACTGTTTATAGCGCGGCGCGAGCGTTACGCAGAACGCGCTTGTTCACAAGCCAATTTAAAACGTTCCCGAACACTCCCGCTTAACAAAGCCTTCTACAAAACAAGAAAATAAAATCTGCTATTACGTCGCTGTAGAGCGTAATATGGCAGCAGAAGAGCGTGTTCATAAAAACAGCGTGAAAACGATCCAGTTTTATTGACTGATTATTGTCACGTAAAACAAAGCGTATATCCTCTAATTCAACTGTATTTCGAAGTCTACCTATGGTATACAATGAAGACTATTGAATTCGTTTAGTATATAGTATTGAAATTCAGACGTAACCTATAGATTAACACTGTAATGTCAAAACAATAGTCTTGTAACATAACGCTGTGAAGATGAGGCAAGATGTATGAAGGAAATGAAAGCTCGAGTAAGCTAATTGCGCTCAATCGGCTGCGAGTAATTGCTAATCTGTCGTGCCGACGACAGCCTTGGTTATCTTTACACACACATCAAGCGACGGAAATACACGAGCGAACATCAACACGAGAC
The DNA here is from genome assembly GCA_947361185.1 of Charanyca ferruginea. Taxonomy (NCBI): domain Eukaryota; kingdom Metazoa; phylum Arthropoda; class Insecta; order Lepidoptera; family Noctuidae; genus Charanyca; species Charanyca ferruginea. The sequence continues at coordinate 13,603,060 of OX376071.1, read as the reverse complement.
GAACACGAGGATTTAACCACCTATGTACTTACAGACACCACATCAAAGGAATTTAATTTCCTTGGATGCCTTCATGACGTAATTAAATAAATATAGCTTGAAACAATTATATTTTCCCGGTAACATTAATTTTCGAAGTGAAAACATGAGACACATTCAATAATGAGTTTCTGAACTCGCGGTATCGTTTTTAATTGGTTACCTTTGCGAATTAATTGATTTTATAAATATTAAAAAAATGCTTTTGGTTTGCATTTGAAATATGTTTTAAGGGTACCTATCGTTTCTATCGAGGTGATGCTTTCGATGGATGCTTTCACGTGCGGTTTACCCGCAAGCAGCCGCTGCGTAGCAAGGCATTAAGCTACAATTGCTACGAGCCGCTACGTACGTAGCAGCGCGGCTGTGCTATCCGTAGCATCGATTCTTATTGGCTAAACTAGACCTTTTTTTTAAAGTATTAAAGCGTGGCTGATGTAAAAACACTTTTACTGGCCATTGCTAAAATAATTAAAAAATATCTAGAAAGCTTAATAAAACATGGTTACGTAATTATTATGAATGCTTTTATAAAAAAAAACTCTTTATACACTTTTCAAAACAGGTTATAAAATGTTGACTATCTACTGCAAAAAGTACTACAAAACAAACCTTTATGAAGTATCGTGTCATATCAGAACTAGCACACTGTTGTGAACAGTCTCCATCATTAGACTTTAAAAAACCACTTAAGGTATGACAATAATTTCTGCGGAGAGATGAAAATCTTCATATTTTAAAGAGAGAATAAAGTTAGTTCTATAACTTAAACGAATTATACTTTCTCATCTTTATGATCGTAGGCGTCGCTCATTCTAAGTTGTTAGATAATAGTAATAAAATCCCCTGACCCTCTGAATCTAATTCAACGCCTGGTATAAAAATTGCTCCACAATGCGACAGTAGAAAGGCTTCAGTTAAAGATGTCATTAAAGAAAAAGCCTGTCACTCTGGAGCTTTTACATTGCAGAAATCTTTTGTCGCAACACGAAATTATTCATCGCTTAGTAAAACTGCGGAGCTGATTCAAATTGAGCCATTCTTGCACTTCAAATATCATTATTTTTGACGGCAACAAGTGTTTTGAGTATAAGTGAAATAAGATTACCTAAGTATTCATTTATAAAATCATGATATGCTGGTTTAACAAGCATGCCATTTTTATTTTGACGCTTTTATTCTATTCGGAAAGCCTTTCATGTCGTTCTTTAATATACGATCCTCTAACAGGATCTACGTTTTATATGCACTAAAGATAACTAAGAGTTATTTATTAGTCACCGAACGTCGTGGAAAATGCACATATTTTCTCAGACTGCGAGTGAATACTTTTAATAATTGTCAGGTAATTCATTCACGTCTGCGTTGGCACGTAGTCCTGAGTGCGATGTACGAGTTATTGCAGTTTTTATAGGTGTGTTGAAGCCATTCTACTGCTCTAGTAAAACAAAAACATAAAATAACTTTGCTTGAAACACTTCATAAGTTGTTGAATAAATCATAAAACTTAAATTAAATAGTAGAAATTAAATATTTAATTTTCTTGCTTCGCATCGCATGTTGTTTTTCTGTAGTATAGTAGTACATACTTTTGAAAGTGGTTTGAAAAAGTTCTAAAACTTTGTCTCTTAAAGCGGCCATGTTCAAATCACGATGGACGCTATTATACTTCGTTCCAAGTTTTTATTATTTGATTTCAAAATGTATTAATCTCTAGTAAATTATGTCGTAACTTTACTTTTTCTTTGTTCACGTTGGATAAAAACAAAGTAGGCCGCTAAAATGACAGAGAGCAAAGAGAGGGTAATTAAACCTCTTTACGAGCCCTCCTCATTTGTCCGTGCCGACCGGCGACCTCTCGCTTGGGTCCAATTTGCCGGAATGAGCAACATAACATCTGTCTCTGTGCTCTTGAGTTTTTTAACTAGAAACGTGCCTTTGTGACACGCCTAGTTACTAATCCATTCCCATTTAATGTAAGTGTTCTTCGTATTGGTTTTCCTCTTAGCATTTGAAATAGAATTTCGAGAAGTACTAATAAATTAACTTTGAAATTAAAAGACAGCTGAATGATTTATAATGTATAAATTGGTAAACATAAAACTTGAAAAATAATTAGTGATATAATTACGCCATGAAACTCAAACTTTCCATCTGGAGAGTACATTAAAAATGTACTCAGCACTTTCAAAATATCGTTATGTTCCAACATTTAACGATATTTTGAACGTGCTGAGTACATTTTCTTTTCTTTTTTTTTACTATCTCAAAAGTATATGTAGTATTGGAATACTGCGTATACTTTTGAGATAGTTGCGAAACTATCAGTAAAGTTGGAGGAGTCAGTGAGGCATGTAAGCGTTCACTTAGCATACCTAACTGTTATAATTACGTCTCTTAGTCACCGTCATAGGCTTGGGAGTTATTAGGGAAGTTGCAAGCTGGGTCTGTGCCACATACTCGTATTATGCGCGGTAATACAGGCACGGGAGTTGCGTGGTTACTGTATGGCCATTATTGGTTGCAGCTGTATTGGCTTCGAATAATATCACACAGTAAGACCTCTGACACTTAATACAAACGAACTCTAATAATTACCTGCTATTACCCCATGAGCACTGGCCTATCCGCACACGCGCCATGTATGTGAGAAACCATTGTCCGGGCTTTGCTATGCCAATCACGGCACTCTACTACTGCCAGGCCTACTGCTGCGTTGCGGGGTACAATACATTAGCGGAGTAGTGTAGTAGTGTAAGTCTCGCCTCTTTACGTAGTAATGGTTATTATTCTTTAACAAAAGTGCCGGTCAATTTCAGGTCTGTATAATATGAACAACGGCAGATGGAGCGAAAACTACTAAAACTGCATGAAAAAATTTGTTATAATCTTTAATAGCCTCAAAATTTCAGTAAGATCAAACTGGCGTGGATTCGTCTGTTCAGTTGATCTATGCTCTGGAAGCTTTATGACCGTCTCTCACTGTTGCCTAAATTTTACGTGTGGCATGACTTATTCAAGAAAAAGGAAGGAAGGATTTGAAAAATATTTTTTAGGATTATTAGAAAAGGTAGGGAAATACACTTTGAGCTGTATGGCCTTAAGCTTTATATTAACATGAAAGTTTTCAACAAGTAGGTATGCTACTTACTCTAAAACCTTTAGAAATACTTGCAAGGTAGCGAAAGCCGTATACATTATACTATAAGTCGGTTTAGATAGTTATAAATAACTACATAAACTGGCAAGAAAATAGTTTGTATCTCTGAGTAACGGACAGCAGTCCATTATACCATACCATACCATTGGAGACATGACGTGATCCCATAAGCTATAAGAAGTAGCTCTCATAGAAGTAGCTTATTAATTTGTGAGTTTCTTTACTAACATACTAGCTAAAACCACGCAAACTTTAAATTCCTCACCCAACGTTTCAATTATTGCCCTTTTAAAAGCGAACGTTCTAGGCCGCCCGGTAGAATTTCAAATTAAACATATTAACCCTGTTTTAAAAGCTTTTTGACAAATCAAAATAAATTTTACTGAAGATCTGTATGTCTTTTAAAGTTTGTACCTCTATACTTAATTGGGGCAATAACGCCTAATTTGACTTTAATTTTACGGACATAAGAGTATTCCCAGATCTTATGAAGTTTAGTAAGGTTAAACGTCTTTTCAAATGCGGGGACAGTAAAATTATAGACCCGTGTCCATGTTGCCGACTTTCAGCAAGGTACTTGAAAAGATAATTCTTAATCAGATGCTTATTTTATTTTGACACTAATTAAAGGAGGATGGCGAGGCTGGACCCACGTAATTTAAAAATTAACGGAGCACCGTGCTCGTACTAGTTTATACTAATTATAGTAACATATTTATAAGAGTTCTATATAAAAAATATTGAGTTACTAGAGAATGGGAATTAAAAGTTATTAATGATTTTAGTTTATTTAAAAATAAGTATCGTGCAGTTTCCGAACGCAATGTTTTTTACGAATTACATTGATACATTCCAATCTACACTACTGATTTACCCTCTTAAAATACTTAAGTACGTTTTCGCTTGGCAGATTTCCTTTTTATTTTACTTACATCTTGTTAAATAAACCAATAACGTATAAAACGAAACATAAATACTGTTATAAACAGTCCGTAAAAATAATATAAATTATTTTAACAGTAATGAAAACATGGAACGTAAAAATGGAACGTCAGTGTCGAATTGTCATGTCATTTGATGTCATTGTCAAATTGTCAATTCATTCCATCCATTGCACAGAACAATAATACTCTTGTTTGTGTTTAACAGCTAACGTGGGTGGGATTCTAATACTATTTTTGCGATTTTGTGGATTCTTGACAATTTGGCTTTACCTTTAGACTGACGACCGACTTGCAAGTGATTTGGAATTTCTCAACGGTTAAAATGCGTTGTGTTAATAATTGAGAATTGCTCGCTTACCGAGACATCGTTTGTCTGATGAACGTGATCAAATAGTTGAAAGAGTACAGAAATGGGTGTACCCGCGTGATGTAAGTATATTCATGTACTAATTTGTTTAATTTCATGAACACAAATCATACAAATATAAAATAAATGGAGCAAGCAAAAGTAGAGATTTCGTATACAAATATGTAGTTTCGTATATAATACTCTTATCATAATTATGCTCTTCCTGCTCGTCTTGCAGTATTGGGCAACACAGGAGCATCTCTTAATCTTCTGAATATAATAACAACATGAAGTATTTTATAATACTGCAGATTACGGTCAGTGGGTCGTCTTAGGTACTGCTTGTGGTGCACAATATTAATAACATTTTAAAATAAAATACTGCACCGGTATCAGGACCCAAGCTACCAATGGTAAGGGCTCCAGAGAGCAGAATCTCCTAACAATGTTGTATGACTAGGTGTACCACTGATGAAGTACAACTTCGCAGGCCAAGTCAAGATACTTGATTAGAAGAATATTACTATTTTTGTATAACCACACTGCTAGCGTAATAACCTGATGGATAGAGTTTTTGGATAGTCTGTTCTTTAATCTACTCAGTATGGGTACCTGTACCACACATGCTTTGGCAGCATTGAATGTGGTAGTCACTTCCTTAACCCAGAAGCAAAACATGATTATAACTTAGCTTGTAAACATTTTTTGTGTATCCTTAACCATAGTAATAATATTTTTAGGTAACTGGAGACAACTATATTTGTCACTCATGTTGGGAGTTGATAAATAGTAACCCAAATGATGGTCCTGAACATGAGACCCAACCACAACCTGGCCTTCGTGATGTATGTGCTGGATGTGGCAGATAGATTTTGAGAATCAGGAGCAGGCTAGTTGTCCGACCAGAGAAAGAAAACCCGAATAAGAGACATTGTATCGGAATGGATAAGGCCCCGCCAGGTTGGTAATGAAAACAATTTATATAGCGTTACTGGTAAGCCTAAGGTAAGGTTACTGTCAAGGTCTCATCACAAGTGGGCTTTTTGGATGCCAACCTTACCAGTAACCCTATAAACATTTAATATTACAAATAATGATATGAAATCCTAATATATTATTATTTTTGGCAACATTTTACTTTTATTGTTTCAGTTAACCTTAAATGAGGACATATGTGTGCCATGCTATTTACGGGCACAGAGAGTGGTGGACAGTTCTTATAGAAGTTCTGCTGTGGTTTCACCTTCTGCAATCAGCCAACCAACATCTTCTCAACAGACAGAGCAAACGGTGGAAGTTGAAGAGGTTGGTCCATCAACATTTGGAAATCCATTACTGGAAACATCTACTGAACAAATATTGCCCACAAGAAGAATATCTGACACAGCAGAGGGTGAAGAGGCTAGTCCATCCACCTCAAGACGTCCATTACAGGAAACTTCTGCTGAACATATTATATTGCCCACGTTGAGAAGAGCGGCTGATACAGCACGGCGCTGCTTGTTTTTGGAGTGCAATGATGCTGAAAAGCGACATATACCTGATGGGCTCAGAAAACGAATTATAAAGGATTTTAATTTCTATATTCCTAGCAATGCTAGAATTTGCAATTTCCACCTAGGTAACTATTTATTTGGCAACCACCCATTTATTCTAAGTGCCCGAATTAAATCTAGGCATATAGGTAGCAAGTCCTATTATACATACATCGCACTAGATAGGAGGCTGGAGGGGCGAAATGCCATATTAGGATACTATTGTTATTGCCCCGTGGGAACATGGACAGTGGGCTGTTGCTCTCATGTTATGAGCATATTGTGGTAGATGGGCTATGCCAGACACCAGAGGTATGTCGCTGCACCAGCTGCCTTCTTAGATAATCTTTTAATTAGATAAATCAATACTTACATACTAAAAAAAAAATATCCAAGATTCACAACAATTGTATGTCTTCAATATTTTATAAGTCATTATAAAGTAAATAAAAGCGATTTCTTTAAAATATATTTTTATTTATTTAACAAACCTCTAGTTTCAAGCAGAGCAAATATGCTTATTTATATTATATTCTAGGAGATCTAACAACTGGGCTCCTTATCTAATCATATTGTGTACCTTTACCACTTTAAAAAGTTATTACTATTTTATGAACCTTTTCGTAACGAGGGTTGATGTCTGTAAACCTAGCCAAACCCCTGAGCAGCATAGATTGTGTGAAAGATGATAGGTATGGTAGGTAGTAAGGGGGTGAATGCTAAGATGATGGCTTGTAGAGATGTAGATATTGAAAGAGGACATACTGTGCCGATGGATTGGAAAGAGCAATAGGATGATGCTAAACTACATGTTAGCTAGGTTTAACCTGACCACAATCTAGTTTCTGGACAAGTAATGGGAGGACACCCTAGAAAAATCCACTGAAAATATTAGTGATGTCCTTAAAAAAGTCAGGCGCAACGCGCGGACGTATGTTCGTGGTTGAAGTAAAAGAAGTAGATACCTATTACGAATCGTAGCAGATGGCGTACTGTAGTTTCTACCTACCCTCACGGGATATAGGTGTGAATTTAAGTAAATATGTATGAATAAGCCATTCTACTACTGAATAATAGGCCAATAAGTACATGCCCAAAGTACTAAGAATATTTTAGGTTATAATCTTCTACCGTTCATATCTTTTTTCTCCCATCTTCTATAACTTACTTCCCATTTGCTTTTTGGTTAGTCTTATGTCGTTCTTTAACAATTCATAAGTTTCTATAATGTATGCTACTCCTAACACTGGGTCCCACAATACATGTAGTCTCGCCATTCTCCTTTTACACGATCAATGGTTTCACTAAAGGACGATGTACGACTGGCGCCGGAGTCACTTTATTAAAACATATTTAAGGCGTGGGAAGAGGCTCAAGATGCCATAGCAATCCTAGCCAAGTAACTTATCAAAGGTCATGATTTACGCAATCAAATAGATTGCGTAAATCATGACACATTACTTCTGAAACTTGAGCATTACGGACTAGATAAATATGCACTTAGATTTGTAAAATCTTCTTTGAATGAAACACAACAGCAAGTTCAAATAAATGGGGTGAATTCACATGGTTTAAAAGTAGAAATGGGGATTCCACAAGGTTAAATTTTAGGTACTTTCTTCTTTTTAGTTTATATTAATGATGATCTTCCCCATTTATTGAAAAACCATCCACAAAAGGTGTAATTTGCCGACGATGACACTTCCTTAATTTTTAAGATATGACGGGCAAAATATCATTTACGAGGAATGTCATTCATTGACTTGAATGTGCCCTGGCAGTTGTGAGGTTTATTATGCTCACTTGCATAAATTGCTGATGGTGGTGCATGTGTTGAAACATTCGCTTCAAATGGTTAAGTTAAACATCCTTTGCAGTGCCCACTGCTGCGCCGCTCGTGCATCATTCACATCTCACATTCACAAAGGCTTAACATAATAGATAGTTAGAAACCCCACAACGTGCTTAGAATATTATAATATGATAGTGACAGGACTGGTATTCTCAATTATTGCGACCATGGACCACGTTCGTCCTTTGTTCATGATAATTCACAGCGAGGGGAAGTTATTTGTGATGATGTCAGACGTTACATAGCATTGTAATGGAACCACTGACCCTGTACGAGTGGTTTATGAAATACGGGAACTTAGGTTTTTATAGTAATTAATGATAATACAAATCCGACTGATTTGTTAAAAATGACGGGTATATTTAGGTACATGATACAAGTAGGAAAAAAACAAGCAATATTAAGAATGATGCTGGTTGTTTTAAGTCAACTAGGTTCACATTACAACTATATCGTGAAGTGGGCAATTTAATTCAATACCATAAAATACATCAACACTAGGTGTTGTACAATATATTATGAGATCCATTAATATCCGGAGGGGACGGTGAAGGAATACTAATCCAGTGAAAGCCTCGAAAGTAAATCGTGGAAGCTTCCGCCGAATATCACCCCACTTAGTAGTGATGTGTTCCGGAAGCCACTATGAATAACTGTCGCTAACTTGCTGAAAGCAACGTGACGTGCCCAAATTTCCAACACATATCAACAACTATCTACTGATTTTTAAGTTTAAAAATTTGTTACCGGCAATCTGTACAATCTGGTATTCTATACAATACCCAGGCAATGTATAGAATACCTAAAACGGGCAGGTAATGTATGAAATATTATTTATTGTATACTTTGCTTAGGTATTCTATACAATACTGAATGCACAGCCGGTAATATGTGTAAAAAACGAGAGCAGAAAGGAGGTTGTCAAGTAGATTTGTTTAACTTCTGTTACGGCTCCGGCGGTCCCAGGTGAGCTTATCGTCGCAGATGTGTTTTACGCTTATCACCACAGCTTCGGCTTGCTGGCCGGCTTGGCCGGCAAGCCTCAGCCGCGGCGGCGAGCGTTAAAACCACCTGCTCCTCAACTCGCGGGTCACCTCGCCCCTCCGCGCCTACGCGGGCTTAGATTACACTCTAGGGCAGACAAGCCTACGTGGCGTCAGTTTTGCAGCGTGACGCAATAGACTTGCATACTATGCCTAGTAACATTATGATAATTAAATTTATACCAAAACAAGATAATTATGCCAACATAAACTGTATGCTAAAAAATATATATAGCAAGGTATTATTATGCCAAAACAAATTATGCCAAAGTATATTAGGAAAAAGAACATTATGCGAAAAGAAGGGATCCCATTAGATTCACAATTGGACCACGTAGGTGGCGCTGCAGTCGAGTTGTGGGACTTTTTTATTTTAAGGGCAGGACAACGGCTGCCAGGCCCGCTTGTTTTATTTTCTATATTTCCTACATAGTTCACCACATTTTTTTAAAAATCTCACTAATCCGAAATATAGATTTAATCTCGATACGTGTGCAAAACGAAATCATATTTCCACAAACCTATTTCTTTAAAGAGCACTATTGGTTTTCTAGATTTTAAGTTCACCCTGACGGAATGTAAGTATACCTACAATATTTTACCGCAATGGCCTTTTGCTCCTGTTTTGTCAGGCGAAATTAGAAAATAAGATTTCTCTCTGGCATGAAGTATACAAAGAGCTGTGGAACAAGGAGAATAATTTCCGGGCATCAGTACCAGCCACTCAGAGCTGTAAATTACGTAGGAAAGTCACCTACTCATGGCTCGTGGTAGATATAATAATGGTGGCCATGACACCACGTAATGATCTGATGCCTCTGCTCGGTAATGGTCCGTTTACGCCGTGACATCCTTTCATTATTATGTTACTGATATTCTTTGTTCATATGTTATGTTACATTAATGTCTATCGGGGTCGCTGACTATAATTCCATGCGTATAAGTATTCAATCTAAAAGTCTAACGTATAAAGAATACAGTTGAACTAATACACGGCAGCGTAACGACCTTTGTTCACGCTCGCATTCGTGACATAATCGACACGTAGTTAGAAGTTAATACTTAAACGAAAAATAATTTCATCACATCGCACGCGATTTTCATGTATAAACACCGTGAAAATGTCACTAGGTATTTCAAGTCTAACAATTTCCAAAATATAACGCCAGAAACATAATTTATATACGTATTCGTGCTTCTATAGAGATAGTGTATCGTGTGAAGGAAAAACAGGTAAATTTACCCGTTTCCCTTTCCGTTTTATTTAGGTGTGTGGTGGAGGCCACGAGACGACGTCACGTCGATACCACGCCCGCCCGCCGCCGCCAGCGCCGCGCGGGCCGGGCCGCGCCGGGCCGCATCAAAATACAACACGCCCGCTTTAAAAATATTTGTATACCCTTTCATATTGCGTTCACTTGGAAACATATATTCTAGTGGCATTTGTATCGCAGTCTAGCCCCAAGCACGCCTGGACTGAGCAAAACCTTTAAATTTATAGGATATCAAATCGGATTGTAAAAGACGTTTCTTTACGAATATGTTTTTATTTCTTGTGGTTCACTCAAATAACTACCTATTAATTAACTGCCTTTACCTACTTTTATTTACCTGCTCAATATAGCGCAAATATCTGGAAAATGAAAATTCATCAACCCAATTCAGAACATTCATCGAGCAAATATTTCGATGAATTGCGGAGAATGTAGAGATCTCAGCTATTCATCGAAATATTTGCTCGATGAATGCTCTCCTGGCGCTTCATGTTCCGTCCTCTGTGTGGGTAATCTATGACCTCTACTAATGAACTAATGTGGTGAACCAAAAATGTAAATGAATTCAAGATTCCACTCCAAGGAAGTAGAGTAAGTTAGTCTTTAATAAAAGTCAGTCATTGAGAATCTCGTAGGAAATGCGAGTGGATTAGGATTTAATTAAACTGCCAACTAACCTAATGATCACAGATTTCAATAAAGCTTCCCCTGAAATGGGCTCCGGAGAAGGTAACATAAAATATGTACTCGCCACAGACCTACCTTCCTAGTTTTTAAATCTGTATATTTCAACAGAAGAACTGAACAGAACTTTTTATTTTACTTTTTTAAATCATGTCCTGTCGTATCCTTTTCACAAGTGGTTACGAATAAACTGCAGCTGTAGGCATCTATAACATAAGATGTTATTAATACAAAAAAAAATCGAAAATGATTTTTAGAACATCACAAATAAACAATCCCCCAAAAGACAAACTGTTTAAAGGTTTCTTACATTAAAATTCAATCTGTGAATTCAAACATCATTAATTAACAAATAGAGATATTAGACATTACATACAGCTGACGCGGGTGTAACAAGTTAATTAAATCGAATCCATTATCAATAATCTGCGCTTCATCAGCCCCCGAACCGCGTCGGACCTGCGACGTACCACGACAACGCCACGGATTCTACGGCACACATTAAAACGCAGACAACGTGGACCTAAAGCGCGGTCACTGTCAAAATGCATTGAAAAAAAAAGAGAAGCGCGATGATACACGCTTTGTAATTTATAACTAAACTAGCTGACCCGACAGACGTTGTCCTCAATGTCAATCGATTTTTCAATTTTCTCACCGTATAAACCTTTCCTGAACTTCCACAAATATTTCAAGACCAAAATTAGCCAATTCGGTCCAGTCGTTCTCGAGTTTTAGCGAGACTAACGAACAACGATTTATTTTTATTTTATAGATATAAAGTAATTTTCGATTGCGATGCGAACTTGCCTAAAGTTAAATAAGTAATCTAAAATAAATACGAGCATTCGATCTGTATTCTTATATGCTAGGTTTTTATTATTATTTTAGTTAACGTTCGTCGATAAACTACATAGATGTTTAGGATTGAAGGTCAAGGTAAGAGGTCAGTTTACTGTTTACTTAAAACGTGTACTGGAATCATACATCCACTCAGTGATGATTAACTTATATTTTTTTGGCTATCACAAACTCAATAAGTTTGGATAAAAACATGTTTGGAATAAGCCTATTTGGAGTATGTCGGTCTTGTCAGCGCCTTAACTTCACTGACAGACTTCACGCCCGCACTCAAAATATCTCTGTTTTTAACAGTTATTTGCCGCTGCTCCTGCGATGCCTAACATCCGACCCGACGCCGAAGGAAATTAAATTTTAAAGCTATCCAAAAATATACTGGGGCAAGGTTTGCCCTGCGGCCACACGGTATTATACATAACACTCATAAAAACTCGTATTACTCATGATGATGTAGATTTTTCGGGAAGCAAATTAATAAAGTAGCCTGTTTATGAGTTTCCTGTATTATTATTATATGCTACAAACGGCTAAGCCTGGTATATAATATTGCTTAAATGTTTTACCTTTTTTAAATAAAATCTTATATCTTGCTGTTTTTTTAAAGTTGGCAAGCTACATGAAACACAGGTCTTTTGTTACTACAACTGTTAGATATTAGATTTGTCGCAGTTTACTAATAGTCTGCTGTATGTGCCGAAAAAAGTAGCATGACATACCTACATAACATCACTTTACTTTGGACGCAAAACCACCGCTAGACCATCAAAGCCTCAAAGCCAGTATTTAGGTATAGTTATTGAATAGTGATAATCCGTTATAGGCTGCAAAAAAACCATGAATATAATTATTGCCAAATAATGCACTTTTGCAAGTTTGCCTGTTCATACTACCAGACTTATTACAACGAGGTATAAACTATGAAGTCTCAATAAATCATAAACTTTAAATTCCATTCGGCAAAATATTGAAAATAGATGAAGAACATTTCATTGGCGAACTACCAACACTAATTTCACATGAAAGCATAAAAAAAGCTTCGAATGTCAAAATTGAGTATGGAAATTCAATGTTCATACGTACGAACCACAATATTTTATTTCATCTACCTTCGTTAGCTAACACGAGTCGAGTAACAACGAACATAGCTAAAACTCATATGAAACTCTCGTTATAATTCGAATGTTTAATATGCAATGTAAAACGGTAATAATAAAATGCACCATTTGACAGTAAACTGAGATCGCTGTTTTAAAAACCAATAAACATAACGTTGTTATTAGTGCGCCGGGTTATAGCGTCGACAGACGCTGGAAGCATAATACGTAGATGTCAAGTAAATACTACTCGTGCATAATGACGCGGCGAAACTTGCCTGACGCGGCCGCCGGCAGTTTGCCGCCATGATGCCTTGCGCAGCGAACTAACACATTGCACACCGTCTAATAACTAAAATACATTTTAATGTTACCCTCGGCAGTCAGGTCTGTGCACTCAGCTGATATGAAACTTAGAAAATACAGTCTGGGAAAACTTGCACACAGATGTCGTTTGCACTGCCCGTCAACTATAAACAATTCAAAATTGTATCGAATGTTAGTACATAAAGCATTCATATAATTATGATTGAATATGCAAAAAACAAAAGTCTTATATAGTGTGAAACCCGACGTAAACATAATATATTTTCGTCTATCATCAATAGGCAGTTACGCAACACAAACAATGTTCGTGTCTTTATTAAATTCAGGTAGGTGAGGAGAAGGGCCGCCGGCGACCACTGTAGACCCGGCTTATTTCTATTACTAATATAATGGAACAGGGATAAACATGTAGCGGGCCGCCCGCGACATTGTAACTGACATTATTGTAACCTATATCTGCGCCTGCCACCAGACTAAATTGGAAGATAAACTTTTTAATACGTTTCCAGAATTTTGATACGAAAATTTCAGATGGCCTACTTAGGATACCTTTTAGGAAACTAGGTTGTTTCTGGTTGAGCTCAAATAGCTGTAACTTTGCGTTTACAGCATCAATGAGACTTGATCTACCTATTTCTTAGGATATAAACGAGAATAATAAGTACTATTATTATGATTACTGATCATTTTTCCAGTCTTATGGGCACGTGTCCCATTGACAACGATAAACGATGTTTGTGACTCCATATGAGGTCAACTGTTAATTGTTAGGATACACAATAGTTAAACAATGATAAACGATCAATATTTGACTTCTGGACATTTAAAGGAATAAGAGCAAAAATAAATATTTATGTACTACCAGCGACCAACCCGGCTTCGCACGGGTGCAATGTAGATACAAACTATACTTAAACCTTCCTCTAGAATCACTCTATCTATTGCTAAAAACTGCATAAACTGCATTAATCAAAAAAGCAAATCCGTTGCGTAGTTTAAAAGATCTAAGCGAACAGATAGCTGGAGCGACTTTGTTATATAAATACTATGTAAAGATTTATGAAAGAGAGATATTTTTTTATTTAGAAGTTTTGTATAATGTATTTAATTCTAAAAATCTCAAATTTTTATTTTTATTTAATGAGCTCACTCAACTTTTGTGACATTTTATCATAATAATTCTTATCCGCAAATTTTATAAGTCAGCGGTTTTAAGTACCTACGAGTTTTAAATGATACAATATTAAATGCGGGTCGTGCAAATTTTCAATGATTAATACCTAGTAATTATTTCAACGTAGACACGTAACGGAGAAATAATTATTAGCTGGAAATAATTTATTTTGCAGGAATACCACCAAGCGGAAATGTTATTTAATATTCTTGGGCCAAAGAATCAGCATTGCCATACAACGTTGGGGACTTGACCCATTGACACCGATGTGGACGAGTTTTTTTGATACCGTGTGACCTGGGCCCTCCCTTTTTCTTGAGATTGGACATAATATTATTATTTTTATATTTATCATTATGATCATCATATCAGCCTTTTGCTGTCCACTACTGAACGTAGACCTCCCCCAGAGATCGCCAACCAACCCGGTCTTGCCAAACCAATCCGCTGCCAGCCAACTTCATCAAATCGTAGGTCCATAATGTCGCAGGACGTTAGCCCAAATTAATATATTAATACTAATAATTAAAAATAATTTCAACCACAAACTCAATCATTAATATTTGGACAAATCATGATTACCGATGATATATCCGTGTAAAGTTATCTATTTGATGTGATACACTGTTTGATTTAGAATTTTTGATGAGTGTTACGCTTTTTAATTAAATCCTATAGGTCTGATTCAGCGAGCCGACTGTTATACATATGTACTTATTATTTGGTAATAAATGAACGCGATGCGAGCGTTGAACACGTGTATGCACTACCTGACGGTTATTGATTAATATCGGAACTTGTGACGTACTGAACACCGCGTAGTCAAACAATATTGACAACATACGCGAGTTAGGAAGCGTTTACGGAACTACCGTTTCGTGTTTACCTAGCTGTTATCAATCTCTGTATTGTCCATTTTTCTACACGTTTTATGAGGATCATCGAAATCGAGGAAATAGTACATGATAACTCAAATAATATATTTTGTACTACGAGTGTTGTGTATTATTTGACTGGTAACTGACTATTATTAAACCTAGATATATTCGTATCCGTATGATATCTCTAAAATGCCATCCAATTAAAGAAAACTAAAATAACATATTTTGTTTAAAATATGACTAGAACTAGACTAGCTTGTATATAGCAAGCTGACGATAATATCTTTATGAGCTTTTTCTTAGCTACGTCATTATTTGGGCGTGCTAGAAGTGACCAAGTTCGTCTCTCATAGCGAAGGTGAGCGTAGGATATAAGTATCTCTTATCTGTTAACACTCTGTGAACTGATGATAAAATCTTGTTCCGCAAGTTGTTTCCGTAAGAGCTCCCAAACAGGCGAAAGTAAGCACTCGGCGGATAATCGATGCGGTAGTTACGATGAATTCGCACGAACCATGTACCACCCTACAAAATATGTATCATCAAAACTTATTCAAAAACTGCATGATAAATAAATGACAAACGGATTTTTACGAAACCATTAATATTTAAGACCACGCCGAGGAAATATTCCGCAAAACATTTGAGAGATGTTTAAATTAAACATTTATATGGCATGGCACATTTTTGCTCAGCTTTATTTTTTTCCTTAAACACAGAACCCTGAAAATTAAAAGGAATTTGAATAAGCGCCTACTTTTCGAGCGGGACTTTATTTAAGTTACGTCAAAGAAACAACTCTTTGGCTTTAGCTTGCAGGCGCAATCCTGTACACCATTCATTATTTCTAGCCACAAAGTCTTGGCCAAACTTTAAACACGAAAGTCGAGCAAAAGGAATTATATTTCTTATCACGAGTAATCATAAAATAAAGTAATTTCATGAAGACTTTTATGTGATTTTTCGAGAGGCTCGGAAAAAAGATAACCTTTCCCAAATTTTATAATAAAAATATAAAGCCTATGTTACTCGTTGATAATTTACCTTTCTACAGGTTAAAGAATTTTCCATTACAAACAGACATACGTTAAAATCTTTTCTCTATATAATATTAGTTTAGATAGAAGTATTATGTAACATTGTTAAGCAAACATTTTTAATCAAGGTATTAAATACTAGAAAAGTTCAATCAATATGGAACTCATAATTACACATTGTGTATTAAACCCAGGTAGTTACAGTCCATACATAGCATAGCTATTTACTCGGGAACGAATTCCTGAGAGAGCCACTAGTTCGTATTAAGTTGGATAAAGGCGACGTAATTTGTTAAAACATAAGTTACGTCGTATAGTCGTGTGTAATCATTGTTAGTTTGCGAATGTAGTGGCATGCGAGGCGGGAAGAGAGGGTGAAGAGGGAGAACTACCTCTTGTGTCCCTCAATGAAGTCAAACTGTGTCATAGTCGACTCTGCCGCCTGCCTCGGCCGTACGAGTACGTTGCAATTAAGACACGGCAAGCCCGCAACACGACCTCCCTGTTATCTGACACGTAATTGACAAAACTAAAGCATGATGACACAGATTTGTTGCGTGTCGTCACAGAAACACAACCGTGATGGGAGTAGAACACGCTGTAATGGCTTCCACATCGACCTAATTACTAGTCGGAATTCGTTTATACACGTTTTGCGTTAAACGTGTAAAGACAAATTACTACAGTACGAGCAAAGTGAAAACGTGCTCAATAAGTCCCCGCTTCTTTGTTCCAAAGTTGTGAGCGACAATATTAGTTGGACGATGTTGCAACAGGAGTTGTTATACTTAAACATAAAAGTGAATTTTCGCAGCTCTGTGACTGTAGCTCAGCGAATCGTAGCATTGTTTTATACACTGCATAGCTTACGGCCTCGACCGCGTTTCGTGACGTGACTATAAATAAACGGTAAAAGGTTTTGACATGATATATGGTAGCGCCAAATAAACTCCATTTAAACATAATTAAAAGTCAGGTGTTGAAATAAGACGGAAATACTTTGTGGCGACATTTACTATAAGGGAAAATATTATAAAAATAATTAATGGAGCTTTGGATACTTTGGAGGTTCTATTAATATAAATAATGGTCTCTTTTTCCAGTCCAAGTTAACTTTTATGTTATCTTAAGCAGAAAAGTCTGTGAAAGACGTTCGATATAATTTAAACACTTCTTAATTTTATACTAAAAAATTAAAGAAAGAAATCTTTTCCTTATTCAGCGGAATGGTAAGAATGTGTAGGTAAAAGTGAGTGATACTTGCGTAGGTTTTTCGCCAGAAATTCAGCATAATCTTTAAGACTCGGCTTTACTGTAACAAAGACGTCGTTTCCGCTGCAGATTATACGCTCTTCTGCTCCACTAAGTACTGAGTTATACACATCCATATTTACCAACCCAACCTACTCCATCTACATATATCTAATGAGTAGAATTAGTGCAACGCTGGAATTGTTAGGTAATTCAAAATATAATTTTCAACTTGGCTTATACAAGGAATCGTAGGATTAAATGCCAATATCTTTTTCTAGTAATAAAAGCAATAAATCTAAAAACAGATATTTCTAACGATATTATTCTTAAGGATTGAAACTATGAAAATTTATAAATCGAATTAAGTTGCTCATTGAAGCAAAAACAATCTAAATAAATGGTGAACTCGATGAGATGTTTGTGTCTATGTTTTTATTAAATTTTATGAGATAGAAAACAGATTTCATCTTTTAAATTGTATAATTTATTCAATGAAAATAAATAATATCAATGAAATTATTTAATTAATTTCCATGGTCTCGGTAGACTTATGACAAACATTAAGTATACAGGAAGTCGGAAACATGAAATTCTGAAAACTGCTTCAAAACATAAAATATTGCATGCTTCAGTAATTGGGTTGCTGAGGTCAGCTGACAGACGTTTCGTGCTATATTCTACCTCGGTTTCACTGGAACCCGACTACATGACATTTAGTAATACTAACACACATTTGACATAAATTACTAGCTGTACTCTAGGATATGTGCAAAATATGTACGAGTAAGATTGCTAAAAATGGTATTAGCTACAACTTATTTAATATCCCGACAAAGACAATATTTTAAAGTACTTTCTACAGGTATCATTAAAATATTCATGCACATTACTGACAAAAAAGTGCCTCATTCGTTAAAACACTAGCAGGGTAAAGCTTACTAGCGTTCCTTAACTATCGAGAGGTAAAACGTAACATCTTGTGTAAGCCAAAAACACAACCTGTCTGTACAAAGTCCGCAACCAACTCTTACCCATCAACTCTATTCCAAAGTTTGTTTTCAATTAGACCTTTAGTCCTAATTGAAACTTGACCCATTAGGGACGATAGGCGTGATAATATGTACAAGTTTATAAAACGTAGGTATATGTACATAACTTACGTCTGTAGGTAAGAAATTCGTAAAGGTCGACTGCTATAAGATATAGGTCCACATGATCGAACATTGCAATTAATGCCTCAGAGGAAAATGTTACTATAATCTCCACGTTTAACAAAAATATAGGTAGGTGTATATTAGCCCTTATGATAATAATGCCACTCATCCGTTTGACATAATAATATTCCATTAGTCGTAATTTACAGGAACAACGTGGCGCGTGTAAGCAAGTAGATACAAACGAAGCACCTCGAGGGAACAGAACAACCTCAAAAGCCTGCAAGTATCGATTATTTCAGTTGTTAATCAACGTTGTAATTACCAGACGCTAAAGCGAATGAAACCGTAATGATTATAATTAAATATGCAAGCGCGCAAAATTATTAATTGTACCGAGGCGGGCTGCCGACGCAGCTAACATTTATTATTCAAATGCTTTAGTTCAATCACGAGTTCATCCAGCATTTGGCTGAGGTCAAGGTCAAGCCTAAATTACTCGCGTCTGGCTATAATCATTTATCCTAACAAGGACAGGGGTATTAAGTAAGCTTAAGTACATGAGTCCATGTTCGCTGTCAACTGTTTGTAGCGTGAGTGAGCGTCGAGTGGCCAGTCACAACATTATTTAGAGTTGACAGCCCCTGCAAAATTTACTCGACGTGGAGTGACGTCTAAACAAGCTCTTGTTCTTTTGAGTGCCAGCATCCATACCAATTATGTTCACTGACGAGAAAAATAAGAACATTCTTTGTTCATAAATAATTAGGCAATTAACGGTGCTAAGAGAATGGTCAGCATCTTTCCTTGTCAGGTCTCGCGGTATCAGCCTAATTCTCCCGGCTGATTGTTATAGCGGTCTAATAGAGCGGCCATATTCATTTAAGGACATTAACAAATTCATTAGAATGAAAATATATTCACCTCAAATCGTATTACATTTGCAATTTTCACCTCTTCGCTATCGATTAACTCATTTAACTAATTACAAATTTTCCATTTAGTCCGTATTCTCAATGAGATCGCACTTATACATAGATAAGGGAGGCTTTAGGTTAATTGCTTAAAGGGCTATTCGTAATAAAAGCGGCCCCTAATCGTGCTAATAAAGCGCAGGCACACACGCACAGACCTATTACAAGCCGGAAACACCGTAAAAGTGTCAAATCATTAACTGAAATTACTTTTCCGTTTGTACTCGCGGACCGTGGAAGCAATTTGTGAAAATACAAGACAATTTTAACATTAAATCGACTACCTCTGATGACCTAAACTGCAGTTTGCATGACCTGAGCTGAACTGTGCCGAGACATCTATAATTCTAATATGTCATTTGGTTTCTTAGAAATATCGTGCAGTTATATAATAGGTTGCATTTCCTTAAGGAACCTTAGGGTCTTCGCCCACGTCAGACAATCGCTGACCGATGTTTTGTCGGAGAGAAATGGAACATATGAACTCCAGTATACCAACTCAGATGTCCCACAAAAAGTCGGTCTCACGAAACTATGAAATAATCGACCGATCCGATAATCGGTAAAACAACAAGTCTGACGTGGGCGGGCAGCCTTAGGTTCCTTCTAATTTAATAACTTTGTATATAACGTCATAAAAACTTGAGATATCAGTTAAATTTTGCTAGAGCTTTACTATATGGGCCGCTAAAATACTTTCAGAAATATGCATTGATGATCATACTACCTGACCGCGGTTAGTAGGTACATACCTACATCAATATCCATTAGGCTAGCCACTGTGCTGTCCGAATAATCGCATTAAAGCTAAATTGATGCGGTCGGCGACGACGTCCACGTATTGATCAAATTCAAAACACACGAATGAGTACACTGTATATATACTGATAATATAATTGTTAATAGTATAAAGCCGGCAAGTCGCCGTTTAACTGGTTAAGTATTAAAGACTTTGTTATTTATGCTTTCTGTTACGGAAAATATAAAGGAATTAATACGTTTGCGTCAGTTATTTTGTGCATAATTGAGGCACTGTACTGACAGCGCGCGTCGTACATAAGTAATCTTAGTCATATTTTGGTTAATAAATAATTAAACGCGAAAAATGCGTGAAATGTTTTTCAGACAGCATAGTCTATGCTTGTGGTTAGTCAGTTTCCGCCAAAACTGTCTACCTAGAAGCCGAAATCTTAATACTCTTATCGTATTTAATTTTCATCGAATTTAATTACTTATTGACCGAAATGTGACCTTTTTTGTGTGGAGTGTGCTCTTGTTACTACCGTCTTAAAGATGCACATGGTTTATTTTGTGATTTAAAGTGGTTAAAATATTTTTTGGTACCTAATAAGGGTTTCTGCTGGAGAATTCCGAGGCGGGAATTATCGAGAAATTTGTCTTAAGTCGAGACGGGAAAAAAGCTCAACTCCTCGAGAACTCGAGAAATCAATTCCGACGATAATAGACTGTTGATGATCATTGTGTCTTGTGTAAAGCTAATAGCTTATAGCTTTACACAATGATCACCACTAAGTTTATAGTAAAGCTATTATTATCCTATATATAAAAATCTTCTGTGCGTGTGTATGAAAGTGAACCGATTTTGATGAAGTTTTTTGTTTGTGTTCCAGTGGATTCGAGAATGGTTTAGATTTACAATTGGACCCGGTAGGTGGCGCTGCAGTCGAGTTGTAGTATTTTTTTTATTTTAAGGGCAGGACTTCTGCCAGGCCAGCTAGTATTATATATAAAAGTTGTTCATATTTCAAATATATTAATTATATGAAGCTATTATTAACTACCTACAAAGAATTTATCAGTTGTAATTAAAATCTGATTTCTTTTTAGCATACTAAATGCTCACATAAAAAATAAATGTACTGAAACTTAATTATGATCCTATGTGTAATCGATAGACTGTGATGTTTGTTATTAACATAATAGTTTATAAATGCTATATAAAAGGCATTTCTAGTTTAAGTTGATAAAATATTTGTTTTATTAAACAAAGTTTTCATAGTTATCTGAATATGTACTAGTATTTTTTAAATTTATTTTATTTTATTTATTTATACTTCATGCACAGAAGTAAAAAGACGGACTTAAAGCCTCAGGCATTCATTGTTGTATATTTAATCAAATACTGTTGAATATTTGGGAACTGATATGACCCAATAATTATTAAAAATTAAGTACTGCCCTACTCTTTACTATTTATATAGACCAGTCGATTATTGTTTGTTTAATTTATTGTTTGTTGTTGATTTGTTAATTAATAAGTGCAATTTACGGTGACTTTTAATATACCATTTCATTTAATTGATCTCATATATCAGTGTAATTTGTAATAACGCAATAATTTGACAATACTATCGTTTTTATCAAACATTTCAAAATTTCTCGAACTACTCGAGAATCTTGAGAAATCCTGGTCGAGAATTCTCGCGCCACGAGAAATAAAAAGGTCGAGAAACCAGAAACCCTATACCTAATCCATTTCTAATTACTTGTATTCATGCAGATAACTTATCCTGACCCTGACGATAAGCCTATCTCAAATTAGCTTGCAATTAAGTAGATATAAAAGGGAGAAGTCCTCAAAAATTCAAAAGCCCGTCAACTCGACAGAAACCGTAGGCGTAACTTTATGTAAAAAAAGAAAGAGCAATTTTCAGAAGCTAAAAATATTCATAAAAGATCCGTCTGAAAGCTGAATTTAGTTTATTTAAATACATTCACTTGTGGCTCTGTACCCTTGAATACAGGATGAGCATCAATTAAGCAACCTCCTCGACACGGTCCTACTACGATTATAATATGTAGGTACGGACCCCACACGGCCGACGGACCAACCATTATTATATTATTTATGGACTAAACAGTATGAAGTAGCGCAAAAATGGCTGTTATACTTTTATGAGTGGTGTTGAGCATGCTTTAAATAAAAAAGTATAAGTAGCAATATTTTATTGTTCGTGTTTACGGAATACACAAGCAATTACATGTTAAATTAACAAACACACAGCTGCTTACTAAACCGAGACGAGCAACAATTAAAGACGGAAAAAATGTTTTTTTTGGTTTTTATTGCCATAAATATAGAAAACAACTATTATACCAATTACATTAAAATAAAGTAATCATTTAACAAGTAATTGAATCTCTGAGTAAACTTCAACGTTCAACCTGTCGCTCCTCCTCCTCCAAACAGGCACTCGAAACGGCAATTAAAAACTTCAAAATACTTCCTTCATTTTTTGAATTGGCTTCCCCAATTAAAAAGGATCTTATTAATTTCTTTTTGATTAATTAATTCTTTCGTTGCCCCCAATAAGTCCAATGAATATTAAAAACTTTACTGAAATAACAATTGTGCCTTTGATTTTATTAACATTCTGATTTAAACGTTCCAAAACATCGAAACAACTATTCACTCGGAGCGTTTAATATTGTACGTACGTGGAATACTTGATAATGTGTATTCAATTAATTACAAATAAATGAGAACGTTGTATGTGCCAAGTGTTTGCTAAAAGCGTTGGTAAATTCGAAATAAAATGTAAATAAATTGGGTAAAGTGCGTGCAATAAACTGGATTTTAGGGACTTGTTAAATTTTAACAGCATTCAGAGGGTTAAGGCTCGTAAGTTCGGAGGCTTGGCGCCACAACCCACTTTATGACCGGGTATTCCCAGGGCGACATTACCAGCACCAAATCGAAACCTTCGCTTATTATTACCTTGTTTTTTGTACAAAACCGCAAAATTCACAATCTTTTAAAGGAAAATGTATATAGTACCAGCCGATGTTTTTTAAACGAGTCCCCATTACCTTGTCGTGAAATAACAGTTCAAATTCAGATTTGTCACGTCTATCGCGAGGGATACATTTGGAGATATGAAAATGCCCCGCTTTTGTTGGACATTACGATAGCTAAACTTTTATCTTGTTTTATATTGTGATCACTTGTACATTATGATGACAAATAATCAAAACCGTCCGTAACAGACATTATAATTATTCTTTACAAAAATTAAAGAAAGAATATCGGCGCGGTCCGAGGACTACTTAACGGACTTTATTAAAAGACGGCTGACACTTATAATATTGTTCTAAAACATCAGAGACCAATTACTGCAGCAAAAAGTAATACGATTCATTTTGAATATTGAAATTTACGACAAGTATTATTCAGAGAACGAGAAGCATAATCCTCAGACTTAGGAACTTTTAATGAAATATAGAAAAAGGAAGATTGTCGTAAATTTTGCCGCAAAGTTTGAAGCTAAGGGATGGAGCTGGGAAATTTGTAGAGGAGACCGGAGGCCTACGTCGGCGACACCGGGGCTCGCTTGTCACTGGGTGAGTTGTGTGCAACGCTCCACAGAAAACACAACCTCATTCAAATTATCATTGTAGATTTTACCAGTTGGGAAAACGTGGACGCACCCTTATTCATTACTTTTTGTCGAGATATGAAGTGGAAGCTGGAAAAACTCTCTTCAGCTAATTCGTTACTGAAATAATTTTCCTGTTTTCTCTAAGTATAATTCAACATTTTTCCTAATTCAAATTTTGAATCAGATTAAGTGGTTCTTGTTCAGATTGTTTTTAGTTTTAAAACATCTTTGGCAACGTTATAAATTGAAGCGAAACTGTTGTTGTGTTAAAGCACGGCGAGACGAGACCAGGGGTGACCGACACCTCACTATAACATTAATCACTCGAAGGTAAGTAGCTGGCACTCAGGTGACACTCTATCTTCACTAAATAATTTTACGTTACACAATTTACTTGTATAATACCTGGGCTTTATCTACCTATTAATCTTACATGGACCATGTCACGGCGAATTCATGCGATAGACATAAAGTTTTATTTAACGAGTTTCTATAAAATAGTGCATTACTAATGGTCATATAATAACACTCATTGCAGCGAACATTATTCGTTTACTACAGCAATTGAACTGCTTCAATCACTATCTACAATCGCGAATGACCGTTTCAGCGACGCTGAAGGTATTCTAAAAC
This sequence comes from Charanyca ferruginea, assembly GCA_947361185.1. Lineage (NCBI taxonomy): Eukaryota > Metazoa > Arthropoda > Insecta > Lepidoptera > Noctuidae > Charanyca > Charanyca ferruginea. The sequence continues at coordinate 13,578,391 of OX376071.1, read as the reverse complement.
AGAATTATCATAATAAGTAGATTTTCATGTATTTCACTTTTAGATAAGAATAAATCGCATTTCTGAGCCTAAAAGAAAATTCTAATTCTCTTAATGCCTACAAAGTAAAAAAATGCCTAAAAAGACCATGGCATATTTTTATTATATTCACATCCATCATATTCGTTCCCCATTTGCTCCCTGTTAAAAAACTGCAGATTCAGAACAAAAAATTAATTACTTTTGCGGCTTACAATAAATTACCAACGTGAAAATTTTATTATAATGTACGATGGTACCGTTCTTGTGTAGCCACACGTTATGACAACAGCGGACAGTGGCACGGAATGGAATCGTACTGCTTGCACCTGCTCATATAATTTGAATATATAACAATCACCGACAACCTACATAGATTTATGTTAAGCTGTCGGTTGAGATAATTCCGATTTTTGTTGAACTACGTGATTTGAGTGCAAACGAATTACGTCTTCTTTGAACATTGACTATGTTATCTTTAAAATTCCAAAAAGTATTGCTCAAAATATCAGCCTTCGGGCTAGAACGTGATTTATCAGAATCAAACGATGAAGTAGCTAAATGGAGATGAATTTCGGAGTATCTTTCACTCATTTTGTTCATAGCTTACGTTATAGGTTGACACAATTTTGCCATCAAAAATGATGAGGATAATTTTCGTTATCAATGTCTGGCTATTATTCAGCAAAAATGTTATAAAGCCGTTTCGTTTAGTTTACCTACTGTGAAGGGGTAATGAGCTGCTTTAAAATTTATACCATTTTTAAGACAGTGATGTGGGCTACGTCGCTTTTCGTATATGAAAGCGCGTTTTATAAACATTGAATAAATACCGAGATAAGCATTTTACGTTTAATACTTTGAAATATTTCAGACAAAATCTCGCGAATTTAATAAAGTCAAAGATTTACCAAACCTAGTTTTGATCACAAACTGAATTAACGGGAACGAAGTCCGTGATAAAAGGGAACTAAATGTTTGTTATAAAGTTGTAAATGAAGTCGAACCTATTGTCAGTTAGCGAACTAAGGCTGCGGGGCTCTGGGCCGTACGTATTATTTGTGTAGGCATCTGGTGGGGCTCCGACTAAGGGATCGGTTATTCACAGTTCATTAGAGATTCGGAAGGCGACCCTAGCGCACGATAACATATCGCTGAATGAACTTTTATCCCCGATTGTTCGTGTACCTATTGCTAAAATAAATTGTTCCTAAATTGGTTCGTGCTGCAAAATATTTTATTTTTAAAGCCATTTTGGTATTACGAAAAGTAAAACAGGATCTTCCTGTGTATGTTTAAACGCGTCTAAAAATGTCGTAGGTATCTACACTGAGCTTATATAACGCTCACAAAATAACAAAAAATACTTTATCACATAATAATAATACGAGAATGATTGATAACGTCGAGGGTCTCGACATCTTTTCATTTGTACATAAGCGGATTTGATATTGAATGCTGTCACTGATACACAAGGTTAAACAAAAAGAAAAGGAAAAGCAAACATCATGTACCTATAGCACGCAAATTAATGTACCTCAAATCTACGATCAAACCGAACGTCGTAAGTACCTACAAGAAGCCAGCATCCATATACCTCGTGTCTTCTAAAAATAAACTGTCGCACGCATAAATAGAAGAGCGAATTGAAATTCCACTTCCATAAGATTATATTGCTCGATTCTTCGGGATTTTTATGTATAAAGAAATTGGGAGATAGGAACATTTTAACAGTGTACTGTGAGGAGGGACGTAAGCTTTGAATGTAGGTAGATAATAAAATGTAAGACGAATATGGAAGGTGGGCGGCTGGCGAGCGCCATGTGGCGTGCGACGTGCGGGGGCCCAGGTGGATCGTTAGCGCCGCGTGCGCCCCTCCCTGACCAACGTCACAATTATGGGTAGCTACAGAAGGTTGGCTTCATAGATAAGGACCAACTGAAGGCGTTGGAAGTTATTGATAGACGTGCCAAGAGGCTCATTAACAATGACTCCCTGGTTAGGGCTAAGCTCCAGAGCCTTCAACATCGCCGCACCATTGCCAGCCTATCGGTCTTTTATCGGGTACATTTTGGAGAGTGTGCTTTGGAATTGCACAATTTAATTACCCCATCCCCATTCCATCATCGGACGAGCAGAGATACGGCGAAGCATCACCGCTATATGGTTGAAGTTCCACGGTCTTGAACCAAGCGCTTTGATTCCACATTTATTGTGCGAACTGCCAGACTGTGGAATTTGCTGCCCGCCTCTCTGTTCCCTGAAAAGTATAATCTGGGTGTCTTCAAGGCGTGAGTGAACCGGTTCATCCTAGGCAAGCGTGTTCCAACTTAGGCCGCATCATCACTTAAGATCAGGTGAATTGCGGTCAAACGCAAGCCTATTAATTAATAAAAAAAAATGAAAAATTAAATAAGGGTAGCGAATGAAAACACACCCACATAAAACGTCTACATACATACAGCGAGTGCCTCCCGACCGACATTTATCATCATCGTCATCATCAGCCGGAAGACGTCCACTGATGAAGAAAGGCTTCCCCTATTAGTGAAAATTCGCCATAATCCCCACGCTTGGCAGGCGTCTTGGGGATCGCAGTGAAGTTGTTAAGTACAAGGAAGCCGTTGCTGTCCGACTTCCGGATTTTCCCTTAGACGGACACCCTCGTGATGAAATGGGAGGGTGCTATTCTAGCCCGGACCCACCACGGGAAGGTCGACGAAGGTCGGCATTCATTTGTCAATTGTTTATTTATTACTAGCTTTTGTCCGCGACGTCAGCTTGCATGTGTTTATAATTTTTGTTTAGATCCCTAGATTTTACTTTATACTTATTGCTAAAAACCATTTGTAAATCCGTACCGTGCGGAAAATTGAGAGTGAAGCCAAAAAAACAAAAACAAATTCAAAAGTGAATACCTACAATCTCGTGATTGTATTTGCTTTTGAATTTGTATTTGCTTTTTTAACGATGTGGCGTTTCGTGCTATTCTGACTCGTATCAGTACAGCACGAAGGACGTTGTGGGTGTTCGATTTTGAATTTGTATTTGCTTTTTTGGCTTCACTGTCGGTGTTCCGCACGGTCTGTCAGCCTTTTGTTTCATAATCAGAGAGCACGAACGATTTGTAAGCGCGGCGGGGGACTCTTATTAATAAAATGTAGTTAATATGACAGCACTCGAACAACAAAGAATACTAACGTGAATATTATACAGTTCTTTATGTCTTTAAGAATTGTATAATATTCACGTGACCTTGTCACCAATAGTTGTGCACTGCTTTTATAGCGTTTTGTGACAATGTTATAAATTGACAAAACCATATTTATCTATATCTTCTATACATATAATAAAACAGTAACAAAACTGTGTCTGTACATTGAATATATTAAAAAAAATAATAATTGAGGGGGTTTAGGAACAGTAATAGAGCACGAATCCAAAAAAAAAATTCTGTCTGTTTGTCTGTTTGTCGGTTTGTCTGTTTGTCTGTTTGTCTGTTTGTCTGTTTGTCTGTTTGTCTGTTTGTCTGTTTGTCTGTTTGTCTGTTTGTCTGTTTGTTTGTACACGCTAATCTTCGGAACTACTGGGCGGATTTGAATGATTTTTCTTTTGTTGTATAGGTATTAAGTCTGGGCAACATATAGGCTATATTTTATCTTGGAAACTTGAACACCTGATGCAGAACCGCAACAGACCAGCTAAACTATAAGAGATACACAAAAATGGTAACATAGCAAAAATTGTTTCACGTGATGAGCATTTTCTGCTGAGAGAATAAATTTGAAGATCTGGAACACCTGATGTGGAACTCCAAGAGCCCAGCTACACCATGACACATATAGGAATGACGTCTTAGCAAAAGTGGTTCGGTCTGATGGGCATTTCCTGTTGACTTATAAAAATCGAAGATCAGAAACATCTAATGTGAAAATCAAAGCTATCACTAATTTCTCTGTATCTTATAAAATAACATAAGCTGGGAGTAGATACCTCCACGCGGTGAAGGCGGTAACAGTTTAGGACTGATTTTTGATGACGATGGTATATCATTGAAAATTTGACTCGACTGGAAAAAAATCCCATTTATTATTTTATTTTATCGAATAAATATGCCTTCGGGCTTATGTTATTTGGGTGTTTAATTTCCTTTTCCATTTATCTTCGTGACACGGTAGCCTACCCGGTAACGCAGGGGAGCAGTCACTTAGATTTTAATTGATCAGGTATCTTCTTTACAATAAAACTATAACCATGGCTAGAAAGAGGTCAAATCTTTCCCAATGTTCCAAAGGAACTAAAAGATTGAGGATCATAAGATCCCAAGAATCTACCGAAGAGCGTCAGGAGAGATTGATGCTGTTCGAGAACATCAGGCTGCAACTCGCTCCGTGGAAAACTCTTCAGATCGCGAAGCACGCCTGCGATCTCAGCGTATTTACGCATCTACATCCAGGTCTCTAGAGACCAGTGAAGAGTATGATGCGCGACTGACCGCTGATCGTGAACGTCATACATTGTCTCGCGAGTCGGAGACGTTCACGGATAGAGAATTGCGCTTGAGTTCTCAGCGTATCTACGCATCCGCTGCGGAACGTGATGCGCGACTGTCCGCTGATCGTGAGCGACATGCATTGTCTCGCGAATCGGAAACGTTTACCGATACAGAATCACGCTTGAGTTCTCCGCGTATTCGCACATCTACTAACAGGTCTTTTGAACCGAATGATGAACGTAATGCACCTAACTGCTGATTGAGATTATCATACACTAGCGACCCGACCCAGCTTCGCATTGGCCTATAGCCTTCCTCGGTAAATGGACTACGCAACACAAAAATATTTGTTTAATTCGAACCAGTAGATCCTGAGTAATCTCAGGATCTACTGGTTCGAATTAAACAAATATTTTTGTGTTGCGTATTTTTGTGTTTATTTGTTTGGTTGAACGCGCTAATGCGCGTTCAACCAAACAAAGAAACAAACTTCAGCTTTATAATATTATAGTATAGATTGTCCCGAACACGCACACAACAAAATATTCATAATCAGTTAGAAAGTGAGAGAAAAAGAATTGCTGGAGTACGGCATGAAGAGACAGAAGAAGAGCGCAACGAACGTTTGAATTCTGATCGACTTCGACATTCTCTGAACAGAATGTCAATATCATCTGAAGAATCGGATGTGTCTCAAGATATAGCCATAGGTCATGGCGACCTTCCTTGGGTTGGTAAGGAACGGAGGTCATTTACGTATACTCCTATGATTGACTACGCCACATATTCCGCCATCGGAGGTATGATTCAAAATTGTACTTTTTGAACGTCTCGAATCATCTCGCGCATCCCGTTGTTTTCCCGTATCCGGGAAACTATTACCTACTATTCGTTTGACGTCTAAAAATGACAGTCAAAAAGCACTAAAATCTATACTGGGGTATTATTTTAATATTATACTCGATTTTATTCGATTATTTAGTGAGTAATGTTTTTCTCTCATGTGGCTACACCATAAGTAAGTTTGGTAGTTTGGTTGTCGTACAGTTGACGTGCAGTTCACGCGCAGCTTACGCGCTGTTTAAAGATTACAGGAATACCGTTTATCACTCAAACTTGAACTTAACTGCAACTACTACAACTTCGTCGGCGCGTCATAAAATTACGTGAATTAGCCTTTTGGACTTATAATTAATATAAGTTAAATCGCCAATCCACCTTGAGCAAGCGTCGTGTTTTCTCTGTATGAGAAGAGGCCTTTGCCCTACAGTGGCATTATTATATTATTATTATTACACACAATGGGTGTTCTGTTCGGATAACGTTCCACCGAACTTAAAACAAACGTCTACGTGCCTATGCACCTGTTTTGACTGGCTGTATGAACCAGGCCTTCTGTACCTATAATGTATGTTGTGTACCAACAGTCCACGCTCCAAACACTTTGATTTCATCATCCCCTGTTTCTTACCCACATTCCGTTTTGAATATGTACCCATTATTGTAACTTATGAAGGTACACAAAAGGCTTACGCCTTAGGTAAGCCTCTAGATTTTAATCAAGGTTTTGGAATGTGGAGTGCGGAGTAATTACGGATGTATGTATATATTATACACTAATGGAGTGAGTGGAGCTATTATGTAGATCAAATAATACGCGTGAAAGAAGATGGAATTGTTCTGTTCATCTGTATCTACAGTAAAACTACAGTAATACTCGACTATTACTGATTTGATCGTAATTATTCAGTCAGCGTAAAAGACGTTTCCCCAGTGATTTTGCTGACGCTAATGCATATAATCACATTATTATGATCAAGGCGGACCCTTGCAACAGTCAGCATTAACCACGAATGGTAGAAGAGGAAGTTATAACAGTGATCATTATTTGAAATGCTATCTCTCATTGTAAAAGATAGCCTTAAATGACAGCGATCCCTTCGGCGGAGTTTAATGCGAAGGTATCATTATCTTCCTCAGTAAATGTTCGATAACAAAATCTTTAAGGTCGAAGTTTCGGATTTCCACCAATCTCGATACACTGATTCAGTTAATCTCGCAATACAATATTGTTTTTCACATTTTCGACATTTGTGCACCGAGCAGAGGCCCTCAAAGGAAGCTCATAATTAAGTTGAGTCGAGTTCCTTCAATACGACGGCAAGTAAACGATATTAGCCTTCGGAGCAGCTTCATAGTAAAATATTTGTCCGGATACAGCCAACAACTGGTATCGACACAAATAATCTTCTTCGCCGTCTGCTACATTATTTATTTTATGAACATTTTTGGTAGAAAGGCGCCACATTCTCATGTAAAACTTTAAACATAATTTTCTATGTCATTGTAGACATTGCGAGAGAATTCACGACGTAACGTAGCTAAGACGATCTAAACGCCACTTTTTATGCTAAGAAGGGGAAGCGGTCGGTAATCTGAGGTAAGTGCGGCAGGTGCTACGCGAGCGCTACGAGTGTGCTACAACTCTTCGGAGCTACGACACGCTCGTAGCACAATGAGCCATTCCTACGTTGTGCCAGGAATACCGAATACCTATGAGATAATTTAAAGCGTGAATTTAATTATTTTCAATGAAAATTTAAAACATAATCCATGTCAACTTTTTACTTTCACTTCAAAAATTAAGCTTTAATTAGAGCAAATAGGCTGTAGAATATTAACATCATACACGTAGAAGTATCTCAGAAAATATATACTTTTATATTTTAGCTGCGTAATAATCGTAATTTTACTTAATTTCCTAGAAGATTTTCGCATGTTATATACCGGTACCCAGAGTTCAGTGTTTATATGAGTAGTATTACGATGTAATACATAAAAAGGCTTGGTTTATTAAATTACATAAATATAACTTCCTCCTAATGTACTGGGTGGCGCAAAAGTAAAGACCCTATTTGGTTCAGCTATAACATTTTTTCTAAATTAGAAAACTAGATTTAGATTTTTTTAAATGTATATTTGTGCCATTAAATTTCGTACCATTAGGATTTAAAGATGATGTCTTTTAAATGGTGACCTCCAGAGTTGATACACATTTGAGCCCTATTTATGACATTTTGCATAACTTGCCGTAACACTTCCTGCGATATGTTCGTTATTTCTTGACGAATGTTTTCTTTTAGAGCTGCGAGAGTCTGTGGCTTGTTCACATACACCCGAGATTTCAAAAAACCCCAAAGAAAGAAGTCTGGACTGGTCAGATCGGGTGATCTTGCAGGCCAAGGCAAATCGCCAAAACGAGAGATAACTCGGCCTGGAAAAGCGTCCCTCACTAAGTCCATAGTGTCGCGCGCTGTGTGTGCCGTAGCGCCGTCTTGTTGAAACCAGATGTGCTCCAGCCCCAATTCGTCCAAACTGGGTATCAAAAACTCACGTAACATGGTTCTGTAGCGTTCTCCAGTGACAGTAATCGCATTGCCTCCAGCGTCTTCGAAAAAATAGGGTCCGATCACTCTGTCAACACAGATGCCACACCATACAGTAACTTTTAGTGGGTGTAGAGGTGTTTCTTGAATAATGCGCGGATTATCAGTGCCCCAGAACCGAGTATTCTGCTTATTGACATGCCCTGAGAGATGGAAATGCGCTTCGTCACTCATACATACATACATATAAGGTAAGTCGTTATTGGATATTATTAAGGAACTCCTTTTCACTCAAAGCAATAACAGAAAGAACATTTTTGAATCGCCAAGAATAATTATAACGCCTAGTTTACTAGCACTTTAACGTTGTTTGCCACTCTAAAAGCAATTAAAAGTACTAAAGGAGAAGGTATACCCTCCCTTTACTTTTAGTATTTTTTAACTGCCAAGCAATTTAATTCCTTACTGCATTTTTGTTACATGTCCTGTCAAAGAGAGCTAAGTGCAGTCAACCGTGCACTAATAACACTTAAACTAACAAAAAGTTTTTTAAAAAAAAAAAGAAAACCGCCTTCAAAAACTAAAAAGTGATAAATAACTTTACAGAACACACATTACTTTACTTTCGGAAGTCGGTGGCGGTGGCTTTGTGTTTGTTGTTTTGTATTAAAAGTTATAAATAACTTTAGTACAGAAGACACATTACTTTACTTTCGGAAGTCGGTGGCAATACAAAACAACAAACACAAAGCCACCGCCACCGACTTCCGAAAGTAAAGTAATGTGTGTTCTGTAAAGTTAATTATCACTTTTTAGTTTTTGAAGGCGGTTTTCTTTTTTTTGAAAGAAACTTTTTATTTTTCGCTTTTTAGTGTTACCTTAACATCTAAATCCATTAAGAAACGGCAACACACTTAAAAGAGATTGTAAGTCCTCCAAAAATTGAAGAAACTAAAACGTCGTCTAAGTAATTTTTTTTGGGAATTTGTTGATTTTCACAAAAAGGGCCGTTTTTAAATTTTACCAAAATTGCTGACCAATTTTGATAAAATTTATATAGGATCATTTCGTATATGGTAATAAAGCCCTTTCGAACAAAAATTCACACAGCCCGTATCATTTTTGATAAAATTTAAATGGGACCATTTCGGAATAAACCCCTTTCAAACAAAAAAAAGAATTTTGCAAATCCGGCTATATATGACAGAGTTATGCCCGAACATACATAAAAAAAATATATATATTCGAATTGATAACCTTCTCCTTTTTGAAGTCGGTTAAAAACTGCCCTTACTTCTTGATGCCATGGAGGTGTGGTTAATGGTTAGAGTAGAAATGCCGAAGTGTAGGAATAACAGTATCAATTCTGTTCTAAGCCTGGTGATTATAACAGTACTCCCGCAAGATTGTTCATTATGAGAGTATGTGTAGCCAGTGTATGATGTGAGAGAGCGTGTGAGGGTGTGTGTGTGAATAATGAACGATTTCCACGTGAACGTGATATTTGACGAGCTTCGTGACACAATGGCAGGTGTTTAGCACAGACTTGTAAGATAATAGGAGTACAAAGTTTGTGTATTATAGAATTATAAAGTACTAGCTTTTGCCCGCGACTACGTCCGCGTGAATGTCGGTTATCGCGGATGCAGACCAAGTCACTTATTAAAAAGTAGCCTATGTCCTTTTTCGGGGTTCAAGCTATCTTCATACCAAATTTCATCAAAATCGGTTCAGCTGTTTTATCGTGAAAGCGTAACAGACAGAGTTACTTTTGCATTTATAATATTAAGTATGGATTCATGATGGACTTGTAAAACAATAATAGAAAAAGTGGCTACAAATAAACTACTGAAAACATAAAGGTTTGTTTATTTTCTCAGCACATAATACGTACGGATGTATTATGTAACTAACGTACTCCATTGCGGACCCACCATACCACTGGTCATACCCCTGGTGGATGGGTGGGTATAAAACTATACCACTCACTTCACCTAATGATTAACCAACAATAGAGGTTATCTGACGCTCGGCGGCCGCTACCGCGGCACCGCTAGCTTCGTTCCCTGGTCTTCGCGCTTTAATAGTCACAGTTTCTAACCTGACCTTACTTAAACGATTTACTCAATGGTATGCTTTTAGACTTAACATACCACCAGGGTATAGCCAGTGTTTAAGTCAATACTAACCAAATTATGGATATTTTGCCTGAATTAAAGATTAATAAATAAATACTAAAGTTTTTACAGCGATAACTTCTGAAATAATTAACATAAGGTTGATGATCTCATAGTGTAAAGCTTAAAACTATATATGCAAACCTCAACGAAGTCCATCGTCACTGAATTTTAGTACTGCTTAATAAATAAACTATTATCTATTTTTACTAACATAAACAAGAATTCCTTGACGATTACCTAACATGATAACATCATAGCGTAGAATGTACAGAAGTCAGCACATCAAGCTTCAACAATCTGACAAATTTCTTCGATAGATTTTCAACTTTATTACAAAAAAATAAGATTCATATTTAATTAGGAAAATTTTACAGTTCGGTACTTGATGTGCTGGCGTCTGTACTGTGAAATATGTTCATTCATACAACAATGAATTCAATAAACAATGGAATTTTAATAAACGACTTACCACGGGAGTATGGTCCTGCTCTTTGTAAAATTAAATGTGGTATTAATACGAACGGAGTGTAAAAGACCTATCACATAGCCGTTATACCCATAGGTCAATCATTAGGTATATATCAGACTTAGTAACATTGAGCAAAAAATATTGCTGGAAAACGACTTCTATTTTTAGTCCGAAAAATCACTGATATTACGCAACAAGGACAGTACAGAACAAAAAATAGTTTAATCAACCATGAAATGATCATAGACATTCACAAACATTTCACAAAATAAAATAATAAAAAAACAAACAATTAAAAAGACCACATTTATTACACACATATTACTGATTTCGATTGCTCAGTAAGTGAACCATACAGCAATGGTTCTCTGGCAATCGAACCTCTGCGCGAATGCCCTTAGGATGCCATGATCGGAATTATAGAAAAGATCATGTAACTTTCTGTTTCGTTAAATGTCTTTTTACGGCTACTATAGAAACAAATTCCTTCTTTTTTTTCTAGCTAAAAAAGTAAAGTTTATTTGTTTTCGTAGCTAAGTAAAAGCCATAAGATCGATCAGTCATGGTGGTTAAGCTATGCTTGCCGCGGTCTATCAGTGGATGGGTCACCATCCATTTCATATCGAGACCCCTCCGTGCCTCGAAAAGCACGTAAACCCGTTGGTCCCGCCTGTCATTCGTAGAACTTTGACAGTGGTTATAGCTAGCCAGAAGCTAGAAAATCTGACAGCCAGTCTATTACCAAGGGGTATCGTGTTACCCAGCAATTGGGTTTTGGAGGTCAAATAGATAGTCGCTCCATGTAAAACACTGGTATTTAGCTGCATCCGGTTTGACTGGAAACAGACCCCAACATAGTTGGGAAAATGCTAGGTAGATGATATACAAACGTATTTCTTTACAGTTATATTTGTTACTCAGTAAAAATGTGGTTAACGAAGATAAAATTACTCCAGTTTCACTGCTTCTTACTGCGTAAGCCAATGTTAATTTTAAACATAACACCCGTAATTATTTCCGTAATTTAATTATAACATCACCTTTTAAAGTATTTTAAACAAAGCAAAAGGGATGCGGTAAAGGGACCTTTTGTTAATAATAAATTCAAAATTGCGAATTACCTCTGCATATAACTATGACAACGGGAGGCAGGTAGTATTACCCCTCCTGTTCATTTCCTAATTCCAGAATGTGGTATTATTTGCCTTGCACAGCAAATATTTAATAATTAGAGATTGGACTCGGGCTATTTGGGGCATGTAATTAACTAAGCGACGATTTAATCGGGGCTGTACCCACGTTCTACTGTGTGACAACGCCCGAATGATTTAGTCACATCATTAACGTCCATATGTTTTTCATTGTTCACCGACGACCAACTGATGTACGACCAAAATCAATCATGCGGCTACCCACTAATGCCCCATTAAAAAATCATGTTTACACCGGAAAAAAGGCTTAAGTGATGATATATTATTACTAATCTACTTATGCATATCAACCCGCCATCCCTCGACTTTCGTAATCTATATTATTGCTCGCAAACCTTTAATAATGGATGGTATAGTCCCTGGACCTATAAAAATAAACTTTTGGAAACGATCACATTTCATGACGTAAGGGATTTTCTGAAATACGAACTATAAATGGGTGAAAAGGGATGACATATTTTTTCATGAAACGGTATTATTACTTGCACGTGTAAAATACCTAAAAGAAAATGTAAGCGAATTTTCAACCATTCATTCAGACTCCCCAAATGGTCCTGTTGTGGTTCTGTACATGATATGTTACAAGTCCAACGTATCGTTGGTCTCATAACCGTTGCTTTGAATTGCTATCCACGTAAAACCGACAATGATTTACGGATAGAGAACCATCTAATCTCCGCAACTTTTATTTATAAAAGTTTCCAAGCCACGATCTTCCACAATACATTCTGAACAAATAACTTGAGTAAGTCTGAATAAAGGAAACAACGATAGGTCTATAAAGATTGTAACAAAACTCCAGCCCTTCAACTTTACCCACGATATTTAAGATCCCTCGTACATTGCCGTCGGATAAAAATATCTGTACAAATATTAATTTCTCTATGATAAAAAGGGTAGAGGAACAATGTATTCGGGGCGGGAAGCCGCGCTGAAAATCAATAGATGTTGAATATGTGTAAAGAACATCTTTACTGTTGCTGCATTATTTACGAACATATTAAATGAGACCTCGTTTGTAACTTCTCAGATAGTTCAACATTACATATTCACTATGTAGGATCTAGGTTACATACGGATCAAAGAACGTAGGTACGCTTAGAGCTTTTCATCCTAATCCAATAAGCAGATACTAAGACTCATCACTTTTCCCCCATTTAGGTGCAGCAATTACAGGACGCTTCAAGCATTACATAGGACGTATTTAGTCATGTGAGTACAAACTAGAATATACACAGTATCTATATGAGATTCTCATTGTCGAAATCTGCAAACATCATCTGTTTTCTGTCACAATAAAACAGGGCGGTAACTCTGGAATCTCGTAGATAACGGAGAATCATGCACCTGTGACGGGTCGCTGCTCGTAAAACCAGGAACTCGTTACTTGATGGCGTTGAAGAAGAGGGTAGTGTGCCTATGTATTCGTACAAGATATCTTTTGTAGGCCTTCAAAAATAGAAAAACATTACCCTACATCTGGAGCAGTCGGCTAGAAAAATACGGCGTGAATGACGTAAACATAATATAAAAAGGAAAATATTACAGCAATGTAGGACCCGGTGTCCACCAGAGCGGTAAGGAGAGATGTGATCCAGTGTATTTTTGTAAGAACAGCAGTTTAGTACACATCTAGCAGAATCTATGTACACGGAGGGTTCCTTTTTGGAACGATACCTATACAACAACTGTGAACATACTAGCTCTAACTACAATAGTACATTTATATACAACTTTGTACCATTAATGAATCACCCAACTGAACTGAGGCAGGTCAAATGAAAATCAATTCAAAGAATTTATTTGTCAATTCATAATTGGAAATACACTGATACGAATCATTATTATTTGTACTGTTAATATCGAATTCTAACTGAAGCTCTCGATTTCAAGGAAAAACTGTAAATAGATTTGGTCGAAATCATTTTTGCAGTTAGTTTGGTATAACGAAAGTATTATATCAAAAATTTACTGCGAACTGAAATATCAATACAAGGAAAATTCAACCAATGTTATTTTCTGCACCAATTCCTCGCATAATCTACCTCTCTCGGTTTCCAGGGAACGAAGTCGATTTCCAAAAACTGTTAACATATAATTAGTGTATTGAAGTCATTTGAAGTTATATAATCCAATAGGCGTTCGTGACACTCGACACAAATTACAAATAAACAACACCTGTGACATCCTCGTACTCAGTTGTCCTACATTCGCTGACATAATCATATATTATGAATAACATAAGAACGTGTTAAGGACGCAGATTACCTCACTAACTCCTAGTAAGCCAGGATCTTGTACGGTGACCAAAAAATATCCGAAATTCAGCTTATTATATTCCACGTTTTTCTGTCGTGTAATCGAAAGTAAATAAACGATTTAAACTCTGTTTTACGTATTAGGCTATTGTTAGGATTATTATTTTCTAAAACACAGGGTTTGTTTTGTTTTTTACGGTCATTATTTAAATGACAATTTCTTTTGTATTAACATCTTACAGACTTCCACAAAGAAGAAAAACAAACACATTCTGTATAATCCCCTTAGGAGTGCATATCTTCGACACAGCCAGCCGTCTGTCCTATAAGGATACTCGTGGCCATTAGTCCGAGTGGACGAGGGACAGTGAAATGAAACACTCTTTAAATAAAAGATGACTTGTAAGAAGTACCAAGACGCCGCCAAACGGCGGGCCGGTAATGGCCGCCGCTCAAAGCCTCACATTTAGCCAACTTTCCTCTGAATATTTAACATCGGTTTCTTTATTTAGCAACAACATTATTCTTAATTATTGTATCTGACATTGACCTTCCTTCGCCGAATTGGTAGGAACAAAATGCTGAGACTGTTAAAAGCTTTGGGGTCAACCGCATATTAGGTCGTCCATAAACAGGAGAAGGGTGCTTTTGAAAATATTTGGAAAGGTAGTATCAACAGTCCCTTAACACCATTTGGGAACACGTGGAGTAAAACCATTTTCGCTTTTAAGGTACGAACAGTGAAGGCACAGCAAAAGTTTGAGATCGGATCTCATCGCATCTTTGACACTATAAATCATACCAGCTAAGTTCACTAATAGACTCTCCGCCAAGCGACACATAGGCGTGGAACGTCCCTTTGTCATTTGCATATCAATCAATACCTAGCCCATCATAAAAGGTATATCAACGGTGAAGGCGCTTCATTCAGAAATTCTTTGTGCCTATCTTTGTGCTAGCAAAAAATTATGTGAGTAGCACAAAGGAAAAACACATAGTTCAGCCAGACGCGACAAACATGACTATGACAAATGATATCTTTAAATTGATGTCGTGACGTGGAAACGGCAGCTTTTATGTTCAAATAATAACATGTAATAAAAAATATCTTCCCAAACTAAGTAAACAAAGTTTACCGTGGTTCATAAATGTTGAACAGTGTTGCAGTTTAGTTAATAATGTACCACGAAAACCCTCTGCGCAAAACTTTATACGACTTACGAATTCCAGCTCCGGTTAACTAAGTAACAAAAAGTTGAAGAGTATTATATAAAATAAAAAGTGATGGATGTAACATGGCGGGTGCACCACTGCAGCGTCAATAACGTCACGCGTCGGTCAGTAGGCGAGGGAATATTTATAATGTGAACGGATGCTAAAAGGAAGGCACGGCCATGACCGACTTGTGTGACCGATATCCGTGCTCCCCTGCGCCTGCCCTAGGGCTGCCCCAACAAAAACTTAAACACTATTTTGCTTCTATAAAACAAGAGATAGCCGTACTTTTAGTAACTATCGTTTCGAAGGCTGAAACATTATTTGATAGGTGTAGGGCCCTCCTCTAATAAGAATGGTGACGGTCTATCCGCATGCGGCTGGCTCTAGGTATCGCCACTCAAAGATAAGTTATGGTTACCAAAAATAAACCATAACTTGAAAGGCACTACAATATGAGTACATGAGTAGTACATGTGTGAACACGGACCTTGTATGGTATTAAAGTAGGCGTAGTTATATAGTCAGTTTTTATACTATGTATTTACATAGGTATACCGCGCCTACTTTAATACCATACGAGTTTCAGCCTTCCTATAGTGATCGTTAATTTTTGGTAATAACACATCTTTGAGCGACCATGTCTAGTGAACCGGTCGATGAATATGTTCAGTTTTTATACTGTTCCCATAGGTACTACTCACATTATTATGCCGTACTAGTATCAGGCTTCCTAGTTAATGTTTATTTTCGATCGATTGGTGGGGTAGCTTCGGCTGATCGACGGATGCCGTTCGACTAACCAATCAATCGATTGCCGGTCGATGGCATTGGTCGACGTTGATCGATTAACCACGGGTATAATCCATCAGTTTCTTTCGAAATGTATTTACAAGAGAACGCGTTAGCCAGTTCGATGTTGCTCGTTCTATTATTACGGAGACGTAAACGCAGAAGACACATAAACACAAGGGCCAGGCAGCAGGTGATAATGGGGACCAGACGGCGCGCGGCGCGGCTAATCAAGCAGCTCGATCGACGTCGACTAATTCATTCTACCACGAACGATACCGTCGATCGACATTCGATCGATTGGTCTGGTAGAAACTATCGATCGTCGTCGACTAATCCATTCTACTATCGATCGATACCGTCGATCTACGGTCGATCGATAGGTCTGATAACACCCTTATAGGGACACTAGTACATCGAGAGTGTATTGATTTTAAATTTAATAATAAAACCTATTTAAGAGCTATTGTACAATTAAAATCTTGGCAACCGAGACAATATTAATTGATACTCGACCATAATTTATATAATACCGTTAGTAGAGAGGGCTTCTCTCATAGACCGATACAATGAACGACAAAGGGGGATATTGTCATAACAATCACAATAACAGGCGACTTAATGACCTCACTGCGAAATTATTATAGTCTCGAGTGGTTAGGAGTAATATAGGAGTCTCAGATGACATTAAACACCATGAACAATGACAATAAAATGTGATAAGCAGAGGATCGTGAGGAAAGTTAATTTTCCTTTTAAAGTTCATAACGTCTGTATATTGCGCTAGATGATGGAGCGCTTCCATTACTATATTTTTACTATCACGTAATCGCTTGTGGACTATCATAGACTAAATTTATGGATTCTAGCAGCCAGCTCCATTACTGGCCTTCATAGCTATGGATATGTACTAGAATATAATATATGTATTTGTAATAAATAATAAAAATTATACGTAACTAGCTTTTGCCCGCGACTTCGTCCGCGTGAATATCGGTTATCGTGCATGCAGACGAAGTCACGGAATAAAAAGTAGCGTATGTCCCTTTTAGGATTCAAGCTTAATCTATATCAAATTTCCTCAAATTCGGTTATGCAGTTTAGCCGTGAGAGTGCAAACAAGCTCACTTTCGCATTATTAATGAAATTTTAGTACAAATTGGATGGACTTGACAAGCTTTGCCCCATTTCAGTTGTTCTAACAAAAGCGTGATTGAAATGATACATTCATTTGTTTTGTGACTTTTTGTACACGGAGGTTTAAAATATTAAAAATCCATCAACCCGGATCATTAATTTATCAATCAATGTATTACACGATCAATTTATCGTGAATTCGAGCAAAATATCGGATCAAATTGACGTTAAATTCATGGTGACGATAATCTCCACTGGAGCTACGATTTGATTCGAGATATGTTTGATTTCCGCGCTAATAATTATGGTGAAGTTTTCCATGTTAATAAGTAGAACGGCACTTTCTCAGGGTTCTGAACCCGGAGGGCGCCCAGTGGGTAAGGTTAGCCTATTACCACATCGACATTCCATCCAAACGAAACGATTTAATTACCTACATTACTACCAAAATAACAGACTGCACAGATACGTGCGTGTGTGTGCGAAAACTAAAAGCAGTTTCGAGAGCACATTCGACGCGGGAAGAAGTGAGGAACAGTATTTCGGAGGGAGGCGGAGCATGTCGCTACTGTACGGTAGTACTAATATTTATACTGTGCTATTACTTAGTCTTCGCTGTACGTCCGTCTGTCTGTCAGAAGGATGTATCATCTGAACCGTATGTGGATGGTTGCAATTTCACAGAGTGTGTATTACTATGGCCGCGATAACAACAAATAATACAAATAAAATTAAATTAAAAGAGGTAGGTATATTCCATACAAGAAACATGTTTTTTCAGCGATTTCTTTCTCGATCTTTATGTTCCTATTTTGTACGGTGGTCCGGAATCCTTTATATGCGAGGCCGACTCGCACTTGACGATTTTATTAAATCTAAACATATAAAAGTGAAAGGTAAAACAAATAAAAGTGAAAGGTAAAGGCGCCAACGGTTACGGCTTAATTCCTTGGAGGAGACCTATAATAATAATAATATATCATTTACTTCGAGTATCAAAGACCAATAACATCTTACATACTATCATACATATTTATAAAAACCCAGCCCAGCCCAGCCAACCAGCCAGCTGTGGTGTTTAAAGGTTGATATGATGATGCTGATGATAATGAAAGGTCTCATCATTTACTCACTGACAAAAGACGAAATCTCGAAAACAATTTAATGGAATTTGACAGGTTTATAGGTAGGTGACAACGGATTTTGCGACAAGACCAAATTAAGAGGCTCTTTGGGCGGACGAAGTCGCGGGCAAAATTTAGTTTTTAAATAACCGTATCGATTCCCTACAGATAAAAAGTAATCATAATGAACAACAATAATCACGTTTGTATATTTTAAAATTTTCCACTGTGCTCGGAAATTGCTAGGTTTGCCCAAACACGGAACGCGTAGGACTAGTCACTATAACAGTAATATTTCAGTTATCTGTCACAACTCGAATTCGGCGACCACGAAAGCCATTTCAAAATGAATTTACCTTTTCGCAAGCATTTGTAGTTTGTCAAACAATCGACTATTGAAAACCCCTTATTGTTTCAGGAACAGGCTCAAAGTTATCAAACGTATTGTAGCGGAACGCATTTTCAAAACTGTACAGAAACACTGTTCCGAAAAAACGGTACGATCAACAGCTTTAGTGCACTCATTTGACATAGAGCTATGAAATGCAACATTTGATCGAGTTAACTATGGAATTCATTACTGTAAAGTAGGTAAATAGGTACACAATTCAAAGCTAAGCTTTAAATTGTGTTAAAGATTCCCTGTAATTGATAGAAACAGGGTATTTAATAAAGAAGTTAAATTTCCAGGTTTTAATAAAGTGAAGATACATTGACCTAGTTAGTATTTCCCCGCTACGGCTCAAAGAGGCGCTGACTGAATATTCCGAGAACAGAAAATATGAGACTCAATAGAGTGACGTCCATGGACATTGAATACCAGGAATACAGAGCTGTGTCATTCCGCCGTGAATACACGCCTCACGTTTTCTGTGCCTTTTAAAAAGTCGATATAGTATACATACCTAACAAATCGATAAGCTACCTTTCCCTGTCGATCACAATATACCACGATGACCGAACGATTACGCCAATTTAATATTCCTGGATGATCGTACACAATAGGCAGAAGTAGGTAAAAATAAAAATATGAATAACTATGAGTATTCAGTAAAGATCAGACCGAATCATACTTTACGACGTTATATCAGAAAATATTTGATCTCGGTGGGACAATGTTCACGTAACTGATAATATATTTACGAGTTGCGATGTTGTGTCTAGTAATTCTTTTATCTTGGACCTGACATTGTCACAAGATTGCGAAAAACCTAAATAGTTGGGCTATAGTCGGTGTACTTAAGTGTACCTAAAGAATTATGTCTGTATATGGCCTGTTATTAGTTATTTTTGCCAACACGTCCATATTATTAACCTGTTTCATTTGTTTTTCAAACAAAGACGTGTGAATAATTTCGGAATAATACTTAGTTCAAATTCACTTCATGTACAGTCAACAGCAAAAGTAGATGATCAAAATCAGAAATTCAATACTAATGAACGAAGTTCGCGTCAGAACTGTGTGGCGTCGAAGTGATTCAAAAGCATTGATTTGTCACACACATACTTTTGAATCACTTCGACGCCACACAGTTCTGTCGCGAACTCCGTTCATTAATTAGTATTGAATTTCTGATTTTGATCATCTACTTTTGCTGTTGAATGTACCTAGAACAAACACCACCACTATCAAAACCGAATGTAAAACCACTATCTGTAACTTAATTACATCTGAATGGGTCAAAAGTTTTGACTGCATGCTAGTCGTACTTCAGTTCTATAATGAGCGCAAGACCAGCCAAAAAGTTGTGCCTTATTCGGTTGAAACTATTAAAGTTACATCAGTTGGGCCGCAGCAGCTGCAAAGGTGTTAATTAATAGAGCAACAGCAGAAGTTTGTGTTGATACTTCATGTCCTTCACCAAGCAATCACAACGAACCGTGGCTACACCCTGCTTACGTATATAACGCTCCCCATTAAATAGACGACACGCTCCGGGCACTTTTGTTTATGTAATAAACTTTTGTATAGAATCATTCAGCCCAAAACTCGAAAACAATTCATAACTGACGACCAAAAGCACTATTTGAATTATTATTTTATACAAACGGCCATAACCACCCAAACTAAGCCAGTCAAGTAATTCAACCCCATAAATACTTTGTTCTTATTTGAATAATTTATTTATTAATGTTTACGTAACTTACATTAGAACTGTTGCCCAAAATAAATCACTATTGAAATGGTAACATAAAACATGTGGGACTCAATTTGAGCGGCTCGCTAGTTCGTGTAAGGTTTTGTTCTTTACATTTTCAGGTTTATGAATTGATTCAAAACTAGTATATCAGTCGGGGTCAGCCGGGCGTCAGATTTTAATGACGAGAGCACGTGGACTTCATGCATTTGCATAATTTGTAAAGCCACTCAGTAATTTACCCTGGCCCTCGACGGCTGGCGGCTTCACAAGGTACTAAATACATTCCGTACTTTTCATAATTTATTCGTGATCAACGTAAGCATGATTACTTGTTCGGTCTAAGCAACCGAACACCTGCTAACGTAGCAGTTTACAACAATCATTGTACTTGTAACTAAGTGACAATTTTATTAATACTTTAACATCAGTGCATTACCAGACATCAAACCGACCGGGTGCATTCATAACATTTAACATAACATTTTAACATAACATTTTAACATAACATTTTAACATAACATTTACTTTAAGATATTTAACTTTAAAGTTGAAGAACATTTAATAAACTCTAAATCCATAACCAATCAGTGCTTTAATATTACCTAAACCATACAACCCGCACATATTGGTCCTTCGGCCGGATCACGCGCGTTTCGACAAGTAATCGCGAGTGTAACGTGTACAACAGTGTGGTGTGTGTGAACCAAGGTGGTATTCTGGACTGGCTGGTGACTGGAGAACATCAACGGTGGTATAACAGCAGACCACAAGTAAGATCTTTCCATTATTTTCTACACATTGGGAGATTTTACATCTTTAAACAACGTGCGAAATGGCTGAGCTTTATGACGTCCAATTGGCACTCGCCATTAACATCGAAAAGATCGGGGTTAATTTGAAGAAAACAGGTATCCAAAGACGAACTTTCGAATACTTGAAAAAGTGTTTGAGCAACTTAGAAGAATACTGGAAGGAGTATCAATTTAACCACGATCGCCTTTCAACAGAAGTAAGTAAGTCGCATGTCTACTTTACCAAACAGGAGTACGAGAAAACAAACAAGTCGTACCAAGCTGTCAAAACGCTAATCAACCAGCTGCATCAACAACTGCTGGACGCTCCATCTAGAAGTGATGATCAAGGACGGCCTGGAGAAGATACGTTTTTTGGTAAAGAACTCGAGATTGAGCAGGAGTCTACAGAGGAACAGCAGCTGGGAGGAGACGGTCAACATTCGGAGTTGGGTCAAGGAGCTCGTCGTGCTTGGATGGTAAATCAGGGTACAAATAGCAAACTCGATGAGATGCTTCGCAAGCAGGCAGCTAATTTTAAGGCTTTCCGACGAACGGTCTCTAACATTAACTTGGAACTTATTTCCGACAAATGGGAATTTGAAGACGTTCTAAGAACACTGCATTCTAGGTGGATAGCAGTGGATACTCTGCATTGGGAAATCGATTCTGAATTAATCGAAGGAAATGGAGAGTATGAAAAAACATTCTTGAGTCATGAAAAACAATACAGCAGTCTAAAGAAGGCAATTAATACTAAAATGTGGTCCGTGGCTCATAGAGAAAAAACAACACCTACACTAGAAATACCCGTTTTTAGCGGGAACTATAATCAGTGGACGTGCTTCAAAGATTTGTTTCAAGAAGCAATACATAACAATCCGTCGCTTTCGAGTGCACAAAAAATGCAGTTTTTAAAAGGAAAAGTTAGAGGGGAAGCCGAACGGCTCATCCAACATTTATCAATCAGCGCAGACAACTATTCCGTATGCTGGGATATTCTGCAACATCGATACAACAACAAAAGGGTTATATTCTCTTCTCACATGAACATTCTTCTAGGATTGCCCAACATGCAACAGCAGTCCTTACAACAAATCAAAAAACTGCATGACACAACATTAGAATGTCTGAATGCTGTCCGCAATTTAGGCATTGATACAACATCGTGGGATCCAATGGTGGTACACATCCTATCCCAAAAACTAGACTCAGACACGTATACCGATTACATCGAGTCTTTAAAAAACGCGCGAGAGCTACCAGTACTGCAAGAATTTCTGGATTTCCTGGAGACCAAATTCATCAGTTTGGAGTCAGCTCGTCGCAAACAAGACAATTCCCAACAAAAGGGGCTTAACAACCAACAACATTCCTTAACAGGTTTCAAGAAATATAACAACAGTGGGAAAAATGGAACCTTGAAAAAGACACTATACGTGTCGAAGTACAAATGTCCACATTGCAACGGCGACCATGGCCTCTACAATTGCAAAACTTTCTTGGAAATGCCCACTGAACAAAAGCTTGCAATTACGCAAAAACTGCAAGTGTGCATCAATTGTTTATTTAGCCATAACGGCAACCAGTGTACTTCAACAAAACGATGCCGCAAATGTACAGCTAATCATAGCACGATATTACATGACGCCTTTGCAAAGCCGACGAGCGCTCAAGTTTCTAAACATGAACCGACGGTCAAAGTCTCTAACGCATCACAGGACGATAATGCAGAGATTTTGCTTACAACTGCTCTCGTGAAGGTTATGGCAGCCGACGGGACTTATCACAATATGCGTGCTCTTATCGACCAGGGTTCGCAGATATCTTTAATAACCGAAAAAGCCGCTCAATTGCTAAAGATAAAACGCCAAAAATGCAATGGGGTCGTTCTAGGCGTAGGCGCAAAGGAAAACAACTGTAAGGGGTTAGTTAACATAACATGCAAGTCCATGAACAGTGACTACGCATTTACAACAGATGCCATGATTATGAACAATCTACTTAAAAATCTCCCTAACCAAACGTTTTCGAAGCCTTCATGGTCATTCACAGAAAATATTACCTTGGCGGATCCGGAGTATTACATTAGTAGGCCAATTGACTTACTACTCGGAGCCGAAGTATACGCTAACATTATCATGGAGGGAGTCATCAAGGGGACCAACACAACACAGCCTATCGCTCAGCAAACCCACTTGGGGTGGATATTGTGTGGAGGCTCAACAAAAACATTCCAATGTAATGTAGTTCTGACCAACTTGGAAGACATGCACAAATTCTGGGAAATAGAGGAGATAACAGAACATCCCAGTTTATCTGTCGAGGATCAGGAATGCATTACATTTTACTTAAATACCACAACAAGGAAACAAAACGGGCAATACGAAGTCAGGCTACCGTTAAAGGAAAACATAGAAAACAAGTTGGGTTCCTCAAAACAAATGGCTTTAGCTCAATTTCGAAATTTGGAGCGCAAGTTTCAGAAACAAGACACGCTAGCCCTCCATTACAAAATGTTCATGGATGAATATTTACAATTAAAACATATGAAGCTAGCTTTACAAAGTAACATGACACCGGAATGCTACTTACCTCATCACGGTGTGCTACGAGAGGAATCAACTACAACAAAATACAGGGTTGTTTTTAACGCTTCTGCGAGGACATCTTCAGGATTCAGCCTCAACGATTTGATGCATAAAGGACCCAACCTTCAACAGGATCTGCAAATATTATTGCTAAAATGGAGGCAATACCAATACGCTTACACCGCAGACATCGAGAAGATGTATAGGCAGATCCAAGTACATGAATTGGATCAACCTTTACAAAAAATAATTTGGCGCAACAATACTCAATGTCCTATACATTCTTATCAACTCACAACAGTAACATATGGAACGAAAGCGGCTCCATTTTTAGCACTAATGACGCTGAAGAAATTAGCAGCAGACGAACAGAAAAAATATCCTGACGCGGCTCAGGTGTTAGACAAAGAATTTTACATGGATGACCTTGTACACGGGTGTCATTCTATTGAACAGGGTAAGAAACTGATATCAGATTTGATGACCTTACTACATTCAGGCGGTTTTAACTTGCGTAAATGGGCCTCCAACGAACCAACATTAATCGAAGACATACCGAGTCATCAAAATCCTGACACAAACATTGTATTTAACTCGAAATCGGAGTCAACTTCGAAAACACTAGGTTTGTGTTGGAACACGAACACGGACAATTTTTTCTTTCGTTGCGATTTTTCAAAACAGTCTTCAAGGCCAACAAAACGCAACCTACTATCGGAAATATCGAAATTGTTCGATCCATTAGGCTGGTTAACGCCATTATCAACTAAACTGAAACTACTGTTCCAAAAACTATGGCAAAACAATTTACAGTGGGATGAGGAAGTGTCCGATGACATCTTCAACGACTGGGCCAAAATAAAAGCAGACTTAGACAACATACACAGCTGCGAGGTACCAAGGTGGTTGAAGAACAACAGTGATGACGTCATCGAAATTCATGGGTTCTGTGACGCATCTATGAAGGCATATGCATGCGTAGTTTATGCGCGCATAAAACATCAATCTGACGTAATACTCATCGCCGCAAAATCAAAACTTGTGCCGCATAAAAAAGCCCTTACGTTGCCAAAACTGGAACTTAGTGGCGCATACCTACTCGCTAAATTAATAAATAAAATACAGCAATCCTTAACAAACAGACTAGAAATATTTGGATGGACGGATTCGAAGGTAACACTCAGCTGGATACAGGGTGAGCCTAACCGCTGGAAGGCGTTCGTCGCAAATAGGGTTGCCAAACTAACAGAAACAATGCCTCCAGACTGCTGGCGTTATGTAAAATCAGCGGATAATCCAGCGGATTGTGCCAGCCGTGGGATGTTAGCGTCGCAGTTGATACAACATACATTGTGGTGGCAAGGCCCTCAATGGCTGAAAACATGGATCCCGAATGATGAAACTGAAAAACAAAGATTTATCATCTACGAGGAGGTAAAAACAGTTAAAGAACAAGTCAACACCGTGCAAGATTGCCCAAATATCATAGATGAATTCTTGGAAAAATACAACAGTACAAAGAAAATAACACATATATTGGCATGGGTATATCGAGCGATAACACCTGCACGTTACCGTAAACATTTCCCAAGCTATCTCACATTACAAGAGTTGCGCAAAGCTAAAACAATAATTATAAAACATGTGCAAAATAAGGAATTTGCGGCGGAAAAAGATAAAATACGCAAACATGGTAGTGTTGGCTTAAAAAGCCAATTATTAAATTTAGATCCCTTCATTGATCAAAACGGGTTGTTACGTGTTGGTGGGCGATTAAAAAACGCTAACATAAGTGAGGAGATGCGGCACCCGATAATCATACCTCATAAGTGTCGGTTGGCGGAGATTCTCATTGACGAAGCACATCAACTAACATTTCACGGCGGACCACGCGTCACCCTCGCCAAACTACGTCAATACTATTGGATAACGAGTGGGAACAATGCTACCAAGAAGCAGATACGAAAATGCGTAATTTGCCGAAAACAAGAATCAGGAAGACAGTATCAATTAATGGGCGATCTTCCCGAGGAGCGATGCAACCCCGCTCCACCCTTTTATCACACAGGTGTCGATTACACGGGGTTTGTGGATATTAAAACAAACAAAGGTCGTGGAGTTAAAACAACTAAAGGATACGTGGCAGTTTTCATTTGCATGGTCACTAAAGCCGTGCACCTGGAGCTAGTCTCGGACTTAACAAGCTCGGCCTTCTTGGCTGCATTGAAAAGGATGGCAGCTAGACGAGGAACTCCGCGACATCTTTACAGCGACCAAGGAACTAATTTCGTAGGCGCCAGCAACATTTTAGAGAGTGAATACCAACAATTACAACGGATGTTCAGCGATAGCTTCTTGGCGGAAGTGACCGAGATGAAGATCGAATGGCACTTTAACGCACCATCATGGCCAAGTGCCGGAGGCTTATGGGAGAGAGCTGTAAGAAGCCTTAAGTTCCACCTTAAGCGTGTAATTGGTGAACAGAAACTCACATTTGAGGAATACTCGACTATTCTTACTCAACTTGAGGCTTGCTTGAACACAAGACCCCTGTGCTCCATAACAGAAAACATAGAAGAGCTCGACTATTTAACACCGGCACACTTTTTAACAGGACGCACAGGATTAACAGTTATTGAAACAGAAAGGGATGCCAGGACACGTTGGCATTTAATCCAGAAGCTATCAGAAGACATTTGGAAAAGGTGGAAGTCAGAATATCTAAGTCAATTAACAGCGAGAAGTAAATGGCTGAAACCACAACAAAACTTGAAAATAGGCGATTTGGTCATCATTCAAGAAAACAACATACCTGCTGGAAAATGGGCTATGGGAAGAGTGATCGATGTCCACCCGAGCAGAGACGGACTTGTACGGGTGGTATCCTTAAAAACCAAAAATGGAATCGTGAAGAGACCTATCATAAAACTTTCCCTATTACCTATTAATTCGCCGGAAACAAGTGAAAAAGAACATAAAACAGAAGACAGTCAAGAAGAAAACCAAACGAGAAAACGTACACGGCCACTAAGACTAGGACATGCCAACTTCATTTCTTTGGCCCTAGCATTAACATTATTTATGTCGATCGCAATCAACACTGCGCATGGCATGATGTATAACATAACAAAATTAAGGAATAACCAGTCCTTATATTTTGACCCTGTGGCCAAAATGAATCTCATCAGAGACAAATGGACCTTAGTCGTCTATTATGATATGTCACCCTACTGGGAGGGCACGACAGCGCTAGAAAAACTAATAACTCATTTAGATAACACGTGTACTAATATAAACAGCGGCGTTTGTAACATGATAGTGCCACAACTACAGCACGAGTTCCTCGAACTAAAATACTATAACACGCTCTTGATGACGCAACAATTCATTGCACACTCCAGACAGCGTCGCGGGCTTATCAATGGGTTAGGTTACGCGGCGAATTATCTCTTCGGCGTATTGGATGAGCGTTTCGCTGAACAATACACTAAGGACATAGAACTCATAAAGCGAAATCAAAACCATTTGGCTAAATTATGGAAAAATCAAACATCTGTTGTAGAGTCGGAATACAACATTTTGAAACGGACTGAAAGGATTATCCATAAACAACATAAAACAATAAATCAACATATAGATACATTGGAGAAATTAACAAATGGAGTACAACAAGCAATGGGTAACATGAGTGTAGTACAAGGACAGATCGTAACTGCATTTACTGCAAATACTTTGCTCCAAACATTAAGGGGAAATCAAGACACTTTATTGCAAACTTTGACAAACATTCGCCATGGTCAGTTCAACATACATTTATTAACGCCTAAACAACTACAACAAGAACTCGACGTCATTGCTGGCCAACTTACGGATGATTTAATGCTACCTGTCGACCAGACTGATGTAAGAAAACTGTATCATCTATTACAAATAAAAGCACGGACCACTGAAAAATATTTCATATTCCAAATAACATTCCCATTAATCAGCAGAGATCGATACAAATTATACAGAGTGATACCGATTCCCAAACAATTCGGTAAGAATATGACAAGCATTCTGCCAAAATCAGAATACATGGCAGTGAATCTGAAAAAAGACTCATACATACCGATAAACAACGATGAACTTTCAACATGTCTCACTCAGGAAGAGACGTACATGTGCTTGCTGAAGAAACCTGTTTACCATCAAGGCAGTGACAACAACAATTACTGCAATTTCAACCATGAGACTAACCAATGTAAAGTAGAACAAACTTTATGTTCAAATATGTGGGTACCGTTGAACGGCCCTTCTGAGTATTTATATCACTGCTGCAACAACTATTCCATTAAAATAATTTGTGGAGACCACATCACAGTCGAACAACTCAACCAAGCAGGAGTAATATACCTCGGACAGGGTTGTGTTATCAATGGACAAGACTTTACCATGCATGCAAACACAAAATTTGACAACAACATAACGGTTCAGTCAAATATTTACGCACCCAAGATTGACCAACTAAACAACATTATCAATGTGAGCATACCGATGCAGAAAACTCACGACAACCAAACTGAGGAGGACGAATTAGATGATGACTTGCTCAAAATCTACAAACAAATCAAGCAAATGAGAAACAGTGACGTAGACCTAGATGAGATGTTGTCACCACATGACATCCATCACTACGTAGTAAGCTACACCCTCGTGCTGCTGGCGGCTGCGGGCGCGGCCGTGCTCCTGTGGCGGTGGCGACGACGCCGCATGCGACGCGTGCTTATCTCCCGAGACATCGAGTTACAAAGTGTTAACGACGCGAGTGCTAGTGCTTGTGCGCGACAATATAACGAGGCTGACCGACAGCCCAGAGCTCAAAGTGCAGTGCAAGTGTGCGTGGTTAAAAAACAAAATAAAGCGTGTTCGCCAATCTTAAAGAAAAACTAGAGACATTAAGATTACCATTAAGATTATCTAAGTGCCTCTCTAAACGCTATTGTTTCTTATTACCTTAAGAATCACTACTAACATTAGCTTACTATTATCTTAACTAACATAATTGTAATATCATCAACTCATCTCAACTGCATCTTTGCCGCCCCGGAATATGTTCGGTCTAAGCAACCGAACACCTGCTAACGTAGCAGTTTACAACAATCATTGTACTTGTAACTAAGTGACAATTTTATTAATACTTTAACATCAGTGCATTACCAGACATCAAACCGACCGGGTGCATTCATAACATTTAACATAACATTTTAACATAACATTTTAACATAACATTTTAACATAACATTTACTTTAAGATATTTAACTTTAAAGTTGAAGAACATTTAATAAACTCTAAATCCATAACCAATCAGTGCTTTAATATTACCTAAACCATACAACCCGCACATTACTGAAAATTATTACTTCGCCATTTATTAAAAAAATATATGCCAGGTTATTTTAAAATCCATAAGCTTTTACTGTAAATCCTTTTACGCAGAATGTCGACGGCCGCACTTTTAGAGTAAACTATTGCTTCATGATTTCAATGGAATTCTGTAAATTCCACGAATTCTTACATTCAAAGAAATGTTAATTAAAATTTCGAATTACAGCAATATTTATTTATAAATACATACCAAAATTATTTGCTTTAATTATTTACATCGAACCTATGTTCAAAGAAATATTGAAATGTATATATTTCAAACAAAACGTTAGAGCTACCATCACGCGTTCATTGATAACGTATTCGGGATGGTCACAATGGTGCCATACAAAATAAATCCCACTGAATATTAGGTATCGGGAAACAATGAATTCCGTCGAAATTTATTCCTATATTTATGACTATCTTTTTTCTATAGTACCTCGCATGGCTTCCGCGATTGAGTACAAATTGTTATTGCATAGTGGTACAACGAAATGATAGATATCAGTTACCGAAGCGTGAAGAAACTGTGAAAATATTGTTGGGATTTTTCGATAAAGGTGTATTTCCGTTTAGGTAACAAACGTCGAGTGCAAAAAGGGGTTCTGCAAGCATACGCTTTACTAATGTTTTTTCAAACTTTACGTTTGATTTTTAAAGAGAAAACAAGCATTTTTCTTATACCGATAGTATGGGTCTGACACAATTTCAAAATTAGTCTTACTATAAGTTTCAAGTTTAGATATTACGCAAGATCTTCAGAAAAGTCAAACGGTAAGAAATCATGATTTCAACATCAAGTTATTTCGCAATTAAGTTGTAATCGTGTGCCATTATTAACTTTAATGCTGGGATCAAGGGCATTTTTCTAAAATACATTGTTTAATGGAAAAAGTTTTAATGGGATTTCATTTGAACGAAACGCTTCTTAGGGCACTCGGTTTAGGAATCGTTTCTTTTACCTAGCCTCCGAAATACAAAGTTTATTTATTTTTATCTGTTGTTATTAAGTATTGATAATAAAATTATGTTTTTGATTAGCATGTAAATGGAATACGAGTATTCATATAATATGCTTAAACCAAAAACGTTTCATAAACAAATCCTTTGAGTAATAAACTATATATACATGATGTTTACTGTACAAGAAGAAGTTTTAAGGTTTTATTCATAAACAGAACCCATTAACCGCATCAAAAATACCTCCTCCAGTGAATAAACAGTGTATTTTCTCATATGACTATAAAATATTTAAACAAGCCCGTACAAAATGTACCTATGGGAAAGGGCGGTTCGATCGATTTGACTAAAACGTTCTATTAAATAAGCACAGATCGAGATAAGAACCTTCTGCTTTCAAGGTCCTGCAAAGTTTATAGATAAGCTTACGTGTGGTAGGTACACCTGGCCGAGGGCGACGGCTCCAGAAACAAGCTTCAATAGATACTGATTCCGTAAATTCTTGGTTAATATTATGTATATTCGTACTTTACCAAAACTTTTTTCTTGAGAACGTGCTCCGAATTATCAGTACATTTATTTGAAAAGAAACCAAAGTCTACAGAAAGAAACCAAGTTATATTATTAAAGGCTGGCGTTATTCTCGAAAGTGAAAAAATTGAGCTCAAACAGCGGTAAAAGGTATAATATCCACATTGAAAATCGAATACACCTAATAATTGGAAAATCGGATGAAGAAACGATTTGTAGCTATAAGGAAATACGTTTTAGGTGTACTTTCTTACGTTGCTATATATTACTTACACGTAATGTATAGTAGGATCTAAGGTTAGACGTAGGTACAAAATAGGTGCGTTAAATACAGAGCGGCGAGCATAGATATCCGTGGCGGCGAGAGAGCGACGGCTCGTCGGCCGGACATAAATTAAGAAAGAATGGCCAAAGTCGTGACTGTAATAGCACATTGAACAGATTAAACGCCTATGAGACGCAAACGCTTCGATCCCGCGATCGCGCTCAATGGCCCCTATATTTCCCACCGTAGGTACTAGATTCATATCATAGTGCTAACTTTTGTAGATAACCATTTCTAAATTAGAGATTACAATTACGTTATAAATCTTATGCCTTTATTAATTAAGTTTTATTTAAAGTAAAATTTCATTAAATATTTCCTTCGTTAAAACCTTCTAATTTAGATTTTTATTAGTTTTAGTAATGTATTTAAGTTACGATGCAACCCACTCGATTATATGAAATACAATTATTTTACGTAACCTTTCTTAAATCACGGTAAGAGTCTCATAAAATGTCTTGTAAAAGCTTTCAGTGAATATATAAAAAAAGGCTGTCGCTGAAACATCGTAGAAGCAATGTTTACGTAACTTGACTGTTAAAACAATAAAAATATACCTTATACATAGTTAATGTGTAACTTACCCTGAGGGCAGATCACGGGCTCCCTTTGTACCTGAAAATATGTTAAATAAGTTAGGTTTGTTTAGCTTTGATGAGGGTACACGGGACATTTTTGAACTGTCTTAAATTTGCGGAAAGATATAGGAATTCAAAGCGTTCAAGGGATAATTGAAGTAACATTGCCTGAATTGTTTCAAGGCCCGGGTTATTTTATGTACTTGTGAGATGTTATCAGTTAATCGTCTTTAGACTTAGATAACAACAATGTTTTACACCCCGGGGGTAAAATACAAAGATTACTCCATTGAATCCCCATTCTAAAGAGGATAGAATTAAAGGTCTGACACTTAGACCAGCTTAGACCTGGGCCTCAAGTCTGCTATAACAATTGTGTCAGAATGGTCTATCATTGATTTCATAATTGTTGATTTTGACTAGTTTGGTAATCTACTAATATAATGGCGTCATTATGACTTTCCAATGGTCAACCAGTGACATGCCATTGAAATAAATGATATAGAATGGTAATCTCGTATAAAATGACAACTGAATGACTGACTTAGGCGGTAATCTGCTAAAATTGTAACAGATCCTTTGGTCAGTGACCTAGCATTAGAACGTCATTGTGCAGTCATTGCTTTTAATTCGACCGGCCAATGATCGACCATTATGAATTTAGCAGATTACGAAATTTATGCAAAATGGCAATGGGATCGTGTTGGAATGACGAAATTATAAAAATAGCAGACTTGGCCCCCTGCAAGCTTGTCCATTCATACCGTTCGTTCTAACAATTAGTCGTAAAAACTAAATTAACAGTCCGTTTTCAAAAGTGCCGAATTACCAAAAATTAACTCAGGAACTCTTCATTTATTTTTCTCCATTGATAGTTGCTCAAAAGTGCAACGGACAATAATTTAATTTTGTCATACTCCCCCATGTGTTGAAACCAGTTATTAACAAAACACGGAGAATTTTCGGCCATCGCAAATTCAATGAAACACAGCAGCTTCAACCTGTCATTCTCCTACGGATGAAATATCCACGAACTGATATAATTCCACTAAATACTATTGGAAAAGCAAATTACATTTTGGAACAGTGCTCAGGTACCTATACCTACTCTGTAAATAAATGTTTGGGTATAAACGATTTATACGGTGCTTTAAACACTCGTGATTAGGTAAATGAGATTTTTTTGTTTTATATAATGTATATAATTATTTATAACACATTTGCTCGTAAAGTGTCTCTTATTACACCAATTTCAATATCGTAATGTATGTCATTACGTACTAGTGCGTTATTGTAATGTAAAACGCACGAGTTTCGTAAAACGTACAGTTTATCAAGATGCGCCGTCTAAAACGAACGGTACTTTTTTAAATCTTAGCAAAGAGTTTTTATGTCAGAAAAATGGTCAACATTTTATGAATAAAATTAACTTTGGGAGATAAAATGTAAAAAAATAAACATTGAATTCTTTAATTTAATTAATTTTGACAATAAATTACAACCATTTAACAGTCAGAAAAACAAAAAAATATTAATTTACTTTATTAGTAATACTGGCTGTTTTTGTGCCTTTGCCTTAAAAAAAAGCGCTGATGCGCGCGCATCGCTAATTTGTGAACAAGTAAAAATTATTACGCGCGCTTTTTCTTTTCGCTGTATGCTGTTTTTATTTGAATTATTTCCTCGCAAATAAGTTATAATATTTGAATTATTTCCTCGCAAATAAGTTATAATATTTGAATTATTTCCTCGCAAATATGTTATAAAACGTCGTATGACATACGTGCGCTTTGATAATTACAGCCGCTGCTTTCTTGTAGCCCTCGCCTGCGGCTCGGGCTAGCAATGTCGCCTCGGCTGTAATTTTCAACCTACCGCACTAATATCATAATGTAGGTACTATTACGGAACATTTCAGGCGAGAGGTATTACGGTACCTACCTATGATTATGAGTTAATGATTTAATATAAGTATTAATGATTAACAAGTAAAAAGTGTTTTCAATGTATATAAATAAGGCTGCCACTTTACATTAATTTCCTCAAATCCGCGAAATAGTTCACGATATAGCAAACTTAGGTAAAGGATATAGGAAAAAGATACAAATTGTTGAAGCATTACGACGAAGCTATCAGTTACATACGTTGGTGAATATGGCACTCATAATGATATGGTTTTACTTTACAATAACCTTTGGCTCACTAAACAATTATTTTCTTACTAATGATCACTCATATTAAATAAGTCTCCCAAAATATAGCTGCTATTTGTGTAACACTTAAATATAATCTGTATCATTTAATGAATACTGCGATACCAATAATAATTTTATACCTCATCAAACGAAATAAAGTTATTACAGGGTCGCTCTATTAGTACCGGCGCGATCGATAATAAGTAATACCTTTAACGATAGCAAACGTTTATTCAGACCAGCAATTAAAATAATAATGATGTATCTAATTACGTGTCCATATAATAATCTTCTTCAATTGTTAGCGCGCTATTATAATGACCCAATTATTTTCAGATTCCTGCATGTCTATTCTGTTACAATCTCTCTCGGTGAACACCTAGGTGAAGTGAGCTGTCATCCGTTCGTCTGCTTTGTCAATCCCTAGCATCGGGACGGATGACAGCTCACTTTACCTAGGTGTTCACGGAGGGAGATTGTAACAGAATAGCACGACTGAAGTCGTATTTAATAGATGCATATTAATTTAGGTGGGATGTCGTCTTCGAAATAAATGAATAGAAATTGCACTTAAATTCGCACTTGCAAAGATTTTACGGAACAAGAAACAGCAGGAAATGAATTTTCTTTGGCGGCCACTCAAAATATTCGTTTGATGCGAGGCAGCTGCCACGCTTCGCGAAGCCGACCTCTTTAGTTTTGTTTTAATAATACCTACTTCAATAAAATGAGACCCTGGTCAGATTTTATTCCAAATATTTTCTTATTTTTTTTTTATATTTTTTAAACAGAATAAAAATTCTGTGTTTAACTGTGTAGAAGGTAGTAATATATAACATTAGCTTATTGTTTGTTAAAACTTCTTAATAATCTCATAGACAGGCAGACATTAGTCCAGGGTTAGGAATATTTAAGTTTAAGATAGGACAACTCCAATCGTTCCCGAGGGTGTCATAGGAGGTGACTCAGTAATACTTGGAGGTTGGCAAGCATCAGCTTAAAACTAAGAGACTGGACACTCACCTACCTGTTTCTGTACAGACATTACGGCACTACCGAAGGGACATAAATATTACATGTTTCAGGTTAAACGTGAGAAATACCGATCTTGATCGGTGATGCAAGTGATAGGTACCTACGTTAGGCTCTATCTTAACGAGCGAGAGAATCTTGGTGCCGCGTCATCAAATAATCGCCGCGATGATATCACCGTGTGGAGTTTCATTCATAGAGTTTCTATCGAATCTGATGATCGAGGCTATATCACTCACACTTATTGCGAGTGTGAGTGATATAACCGCGATTCCCTTATTTGTGGAGACGGCGCCTTACACAGACCGGCTCGGAGAGCATCGGCCGGCGCTCTTCTTTTCATACAGATCGGCGCAAGTTGTACGCTTGGAACTGGTCGGAGCCGACAGCCGTTTCACAGAGATAAGCTGGAAGAGCACTGTTCTTGAGCGCATGCACTCGGAGCTGGACGGATGCACTCGGAGCCGAGTGGGTGCTCCACAAGGGTCACTTGAACTGAGCGGAACTGGAGGTATACCACCTCCAGTTCCGCTCAGTCCAAGTTTTGTTTTCGATGTGTTATATCGTGTGCTTTTAAATCTGCTCTCCTCTCCGAGCCCGTCTGTGTGAACGGACCTTTAAGTCATCAGGGTAGCCGGTCGGCTCCTCTTATTATTTCACACTAAGCGCGCCAGGTTTGCTCTCAAGCATTCTTAATAATAAAAGAAGTGCCATACAAAAATAAGCCTTATTGCAATGATACAAAACTCTGTTTTAAACGTGATACAAAAATTGCTCTCCTCTCCGAGCCTGTGTGAACGGACCCTTAGGATGACCAAACAAAGGAGTAACGATTTTCTCTACGCACCATAGTGTTCAATACCGATATTCCGTACTCAATTTTCTCAGAAATAGGAAGCAAATAAAAACACTAATAAGGGGCAGATGGGGCTTACAACTAATAGATTGATTACTCCACATGAGCCGGTCTAGGCAACCGAGACGTTAGCTTAACGACGGCCCGTCCGATCTCCGCCCACAGTATTAGGTTTGTGCCTTAATCAACTTTCTTTTGTATATCACAAAATGAAGAAGTGAACGTTATTTCATGGAAACGCTCTATCATTTTACTAGTGCAGCTATTTGTTCTGCCAATCTAGGTATTTTATCATCTTTAACCAGTTAAAATGTATCATTTGCGATCTAGTAAAAAACTTTGTTGGATTTTTTTTCTACTTTTTTCTGCTTTTCCTTTTATTAGCCAAAAGTATACCGATTAAAATTTTACCATATGACATTAAAGCCAACTCGAAAAAACACTCAATACATTGGCACAAACTACTGCAAAGAATGCTACACTTGGCACCTTTTACTGTAAGGTAACAATTAACAGTCGATAGTTTAGGTTCACCCTTAGGCCATTATCAATTATGGGCATGTGTTCGCGGACGAATGACCCGGTGTCATGGTAATTTATTCTGAATAAAGAGAACATTCCTTTGACATGAGTTCACGAGCGTGACTTACTATCGTAACTTAATATTTCATACAAATATTTACTTGTAACTGAAACCCTGAACAGTTCCTAATGAACTTCCAAAAACGTGATATGACAGGTCTTCCAAGGTGTCGCACTCGCGAGGTGTCGAGTCATGATATCACATTTAATTAAACAATTTATTTCGTACATAACTTTGCTTAACACGACTAATTACTTAAGGATAACTCGCGGAACGCTTATAAAGAGGCTCAGAAAGTGGAAGTGTCAGCCGTAAATTACGAGACAAGTTAGCAACATTATCTATATGTGAGTCTCCCGCGGGTAGGCTTGTCACTCCATGAGGGTACATTTAAATGAAAACAATGCATACATAAACAAAGACGGGAATCTTCCCCGAACTTGACATTGTGTTCCCTTTCAATCTTAACTAGAAAAAGTTAGTAAAGTAAAACCTTTAAATCTTTGTAAATCTACAACTTGTGCATTGAAATAAGTTTTAATCGAAAATTTTATCTTTGTTTCTACTTTTGTTGGTTTTCCACACATTCTGGTAAAAATGACTAAAATAAGAATACCAAATAAGTTAACGTGGAGTTAAGAATATTATTTTAATCTATTAGTTGGTACTTAGAAACGTAGATCAATCACTCCTGTCTCATTATAAGCCTTTGTCAATATTAGTTTATAAAATTACTAAGCCCTTGCTAAAATCAAAGCTACTTACCTCAGGGCGTTAAGCAGCCGGGCTTAAATCTGGCCGTCCCAAGCCCGTCACCGCCCCCTCAGTTCAAAATGTCAGTGTGACAATTTGTCTTCAACGTCAAAATGCGATAAGTTTGTGCAGAAAGATGAACGAAAGATAAAACCCCTATCCTTTTGAGTAACTCGGAGTAAATTGGAAATCTTGATGACGTCAGAGAGCTTAAGAACCGAAGCTCCAGATGTGTTGTGCGCTACGCTTCACACTCGAATGAATCTAAAGTCAAATCTGAACGAATACAAGTTGTATTTTCATGGACGTTTTTATTTATGACGAGATTACCGCCCGACACATTGCCACTGATTATATTCCGATGTTTTGCTACTTTACATTCAGAGAACTTACCGAGATTGCTATAAATAACTCAAAAAATATAGATCTACTTCCACTGTGCTACTGGTCACATAACATTTAAAATTAACAAGATGATACGATACCTACAAAGCAATCTTCATCATAACAGTCGTGTACAGACAGCGTCATCAAC
Organism: Charanyca ferruginea; assembly: GCA_947361185.1. Lineage (NCBI taxonomy): Eukaryota > Metazoa > Arthropoda > Insecta > Lepidoptera > Noctuidae > Charanyca > Charanyca ferruginea. The sequence goes on along the minus strand of OX376071.1, from coordinate 13,540,825 downwards.
TGCTAAACCCCCACGCATTAATTTTTTTTCGGAAAGGGGGTTAGCAGTTAATGACGCTGTCTGTACGTATCTATTTAAGTTTAAAAATATATACACAATGGTTAAACTTCCCGAACAAATCCTTTTGTGCCTATAATGTATTCTGAAGGTTTGTACTAACTAAAATTAGTTAGATATAACCATATAGGTATTGTCCAGATACACCAGTTAATCCGTGAGACCCTTCTTTACATCTTAAAACCCCCGGTTGGCGTAGACGAACGGACGTAGGCACATACATGACAGCTTACATGTGTAATTTTTTCATGAATCATAGACACACAATATGAGGAGTAGCAAAAGCGATAGTCAGCTACAGGGAACAGCTGGTTTTGACGATATTGCCTAGTTCCGCGCGAAACGTCCAATGCTTACAAAATACACTATGCTCCGACAAATCGATACCTGCCGCCTACCATCACAGCGACGTTATATTTGTACTATATGGATTCACAGTTTACTTTGTACCTACATTATTCACGTACACGTGCAGAACTGTTTTAGTTCGATCGAAAACGACTGCAGTTATAGGGTGGGAGTAAAAAATAATCTTATTTCCATTTTGTAAAATGAAAAAGAACGCCTGCATGACATTATGTAAATCGGATACGTTGTCGTTGAAAAGAAGAGTTTATTATACATTATTGTGTTTACTCAACATATTATTTCAAATGCAAAATCCTGGACTAGAGCCACTTTGCTAGAAGAAAATTCGTCAACTAAGCTTTCTACTTGACATTTTATTAAAATTTGACTGAAATAAAGTTTTGTGGCCGGCATGGTAACCTACCAAATATTCCGGAAAACGACCACCCTTAACCGTCCTAGTTACGTAGGTACTGTTTACAAAAGATGTAAAGAGCAAGCAGCGCAACAAACTCCCCAGCTTTCATAAGTCATATCTCGTAATTATTAATTCCTCCAATATTTTTACAAGGCAGCATTGTGTTGGCGTACTAAAAGTTATGAATTATGTTGCCCAAGACGTCAATTTCGCTTTATTTCTATCGTGAAAACTCAGCGCGTTCTCATTTACATACACTTTGCTGACCCAACAACGATAAAACCCTTTTTATCGCAGTAAAAAGGATTTCTGAGGTTCTACAAAGAATTCTTTACTATTTAATAGAAATCGGAACATTTAACGGACCATTCACTGGGATCCGTCATTTAAATTGGCGTTATTATTTGATCAGGGCCAGATGGAACAAATTTTCAATCCCTTAATAAAATTATATGAAAAGGCATACATTTTTTCGTAGTCGGTTAAAGTAAGGTCGATCATTTTCCCCCCAATTATAGCATCAATAAGATTGACCATTGTATGCGCGCATTGAGGCACTGACCATAAGTGGCTGTCTTGCAAAAGGAGCAACAGGGTGGAAGTGCGTCTGAAGTGAACAAGTGGCTCTTCATGTGCAAACATCATTACGTACGTGTGTATAACTGAAGAATAAACTAAACAATCTACAAAGTGACTGCATTGATTTGAATAAATAAAAGTAAAGAAGCACTCAAGAAAGTAATAAAAGCCATGAGCCTAGTCCTTTCTGTACTACAATTTTGTGAGTGGGTGCAGTACCTACAATAAAAGCAGGAGTTAAAAAAATATAGAAACAGCCATAGTCTTCGAAGTGATTTCCATACTAAATATACCTAGAGAAACGCAGAGGATATAAGAGCTTCCACGAATCTGATATATACCACACAAAATGAATCATAACCTTTCGTAAAGCTTAAGAAAGTCGATAGAATACGAAGTAAAGAATATGCACGTTTCACTAGATATAAGAGCTAAGGTGATGTAACAAATGCACATAGTTTCCGATTCGGATAGGAGCGATAAAAATTCGCTGATCATCGAAAAGGGGTCTAGCGTGGAAACGACGAGGCGTACCCACCCAACCATTTATTTTCGATTGTTCTAAATCTAGCAAATATAGCTTGTTGTTACCAGTCTAGGGTAATCCATATAGTCAGTGGATATTACATTTTTTTTTGTTGTTCAATACGACCATATTTTTTCGACACACATGATCGTAAAGTGGCTCTTATTGCACCGGTTTTAGGGTCATAATGTAGCTTATTAAGCACGTGTGCTTTTTATATTACACTAGCGACCCGACCCGACTTCGCTTCCCCGATAAATGGACTATCCAACACATTCGTATTATCCGGATATCCGCCGATTTTCAAATCCGGATTTTAATTGCATCACCATCCGGATTTTTCGGATTTTACGGATAGTTATATTTTTTTTTTAATATTAAATAAAAAGCTGTCATCTGTAAAGTACATAACTGTTATTACGTTATCTATTATTTTAATATATTTTATCACTCTTTCAATTACTTATTCATTTAACAAATCACAATAAGTCAATTTAGGGTTGATTTTTCAATCCTCAGATAAACAGTTAGACGGTAGTTATTAGGCAGATAGCAAAATATTGCATTTCTAAATGTTCAGATAGCCTCTATCTGGTCATTAACGGCCCTAACTGAGGAATCAATTTCTCTTGCTCTTTGACGGCTAGGTCAACGTCTATTCAATAGACATAACTAGATCCATTGGCGTTTAGTTTGGGGTTATTTCTTGTTTTTCCAAAGTAGTATCAAGATTATGGAAATTTTTGATACTGTGGACGATGTGGCAATAGAAGAGGCTATATAGTGTATATTGTGTATCAACTTCTTCAACAAATTATTTAGACACCAGAATTCGAGTAGAGATAGAGAGTATTTGATGAGAATGGTTAGAGAAGCAGGAATTTAGAAAGGGTTTACAATCTACTTCTATCAATACCACCGAACAGCGTTGACACAGAAAGAGTGTTCTCTGCTACAGGATATTTATGTAACCACTTAAGAACTTCCATGAAAGAAGATTCACTAGATAATTTAAGCTTTTTAAGATCATATTACCAGAATTTAAATAAAAAAATATTTAAGAATTACGTAATATTATATTTAATTATTTTGAGATATATTGTTCATTTTTGTTTTATTATATTTGATTTATAAGTACTATTGTTCTTAAATAATTGAGCTGATTTGCCAGTGAAAGCGATTTTTTTATTTATTTATTATGTTTTAAATAGGTTGATTTGGTTCGATGTTGTGATTTGTGATAAATGTAAGATCTCATTTTTAATTAAAATTGTTTTCAGTATGAGAAGAATAGATACAAATTCAATAATTTAAGAAAGTTTTCTTATGTGATTGTTACTTGAAATATTGGTATAGTTTATTATTGTGTAATTTTGCTTGAGAGACTGATTAAAACTTGTTACTAAAGCTTTTTAGGTTTTATTTACAATATAAACCAAAAATATCCGCATTATCCGCATTATCCGGATAGTTAAATATTAATATCCGTATTATCCAGATAGTAAAAGTGAACGGATATTGCAAGCCCTAATTACAGCACTAATACGGTATCGGTTATTTATCTCCACAAAGAGCTTTAATTGTTATTACGCCTAAATATTTTGTGAATCAATGAACTAAGTTTGTTTGTTAAAAAATATGATAAATAAACGATATGTTTCACTATTTTATTAATATTTTGTCAAAAAATACAGTAATTTGTGTTCTCCATACAAAAATACTCAGATCATATTTTTTAAATCTGACTTTTTGGCGGCTTCGTCAGTCAACCACGGGTAGCCCCTGTGGTGAAGAGCAACCGTCAAGGTTTGAATCAAGTAATCCACATAACATTATCCAAAATACCGTCCTTTAGAAAACTTTGTTTAATTGTCCTCACTAGTGTGTTAAAAGACGTCGTAAGCAACGTGTGGCCATTTTATCATTAGAGTCTTGGCTTTCATATCCCCCTCGTCTCCAGTACGGGTTAAATTCAGCTTCGACCGTAATGACAAACTTACATCACTTGTATCACTATTATTACAACATTTACAAAGTGTTGTTAGCAATCACTGTTGAATCTTTTATTACGATTGGCACAACGTTACGTAAAGATTCGGGCTTTTACCGAACTTAATTTTTTGTCCAAACTACGTATTATTTTATCTTATATTGGACGTTTCCAACCAAACTTCTTAAGAGTTATTGAGGCTACGTAACAGTGTCCCTTTACGAAAGATTTACACGAGCGACGTAGGTATTTCCAAAAATGGCTCAGTTTCCAAATATTGTGACATTTAATGACACCTACGATTACTTATTCCCTTTGTATAAGGTAAAATTGGTTTTGCAGCAATGAAAGACTTCCGTAAAGAAGTGATCTGTTTATCAAAACACTCAAAAGAATTCCATAATAAAGTAAATTACTATAATGTCGCATGTTTCATATATTATGATTATAAAATCAATGAAATGTTGTATTTATGTAAGTAATTATTTTACGCCGTATTACATATTTATTGAGTTGTTATTCAACTAGTTAATTTAATCCAATACGTTTTATTACAAGATAAGAAACACGTCATGCATTCCTCGGCGAGCTACTAAATAAAACGAGTGGCACTCCGAATAAGGGACATTGTGGCAATTGTATCATAAATGTATCGACATACCTACGTGTCTCCGTACAGAGAGTGGTGCTATCTCACCTGCCATGTTCGACACCTACTACTGACCGACGGGTAGGTACTGTGAGTGCTATTCTCTAAATAACACAGCTCTGTATCAGAGTGCCATATCAAGACTGCGTATCATGATGGTTTACGCTACGTTCGCCCCTTGGATCTTGCCCCTTTCGATTAAAATGTTCCACTCACCCCGTTTTTTATTATTTTGGTGTAGTGATTCGCCCCTTGCGACATTTCCTTGTAAATTTTACCAAAAAAGGTATAGTTAGACAGAAAAATACGTATGTATTTTTCTGTCTAACTATACCTTTGTTTTTTTTTTTTTATAGAAAAGCAGAAATAATCTGGAACTAGGTGTATACCTAGTTCCAGTTTATTTCTGCTTTTCTGGTAGTTTACTAAGATTTTTTATCAACAAAATTAAAATTATAAAAATTGTGGAATAAAATGTCAAAAACACAACAATGTAGATTATCCATAATCTATAAAGCAGTCATAAGTACGCACACAGTTTTTTCTAAACATAGACTTAAATTAAACATGGCGTTGTTCATAATGTATGCATTTTTTTGTCTAAATTTTAGTAAATTTTCCAAGGAAATGTCCCAAGGGGCGAATCACTACACCAAAATAATAAAAAACGGGGTGAGTGGAACATTTTAATCGAAAGGGGCAAGATCCAAGGGGCGAACGGAGCGTCAACCATCATGATCGCGTATCATCACCCGTCCAGATAGGCAATCATGTTAAGGCAGCTCCACATATGATAATTTGCCCGATCCGATCACCGTATCCGTATCACCGTATCATTCGTCATAATGTATCAAGCTCCGTATCTAGTTATGGACACCTTTATTTTACTCCATATCGTACCTGTCGTATCGTCAAGAAAAAGTATCGGCAAACCGTCCCGTATCCGTATCTTCTTTGATGTTCGGTTAAAAACCGACTCGAAATGGAACGGGCCGTATCGCGCCTATATGATCAGAGTGTCTAACTTTCAATTGGTCTACGAAGCAGAATGCCTAAAATTAACGTCTACACAGCAAATAAATTGTCTAAGCTGTAAATTATTCGCCTAGAGATCAAAATGTTTAATAAGCAAAATGCCCAAAATGCAATAATTTCTAAGTAGTAAATCGCCTGGAGATCAAAATGCCAAATACATAATAAGTGCCTACCTACACCTATGAACGGCCGCCTGCTAATCTGTAGATCATACGTAGTCGCGGTGTTTAGGCTGTGGTCTGCCGCCGCGACGCGACACAGTCAGTATAGCGGTGTGGGACTGCCGGCAAATATTTACTAATGTGTGGAAGCAATTCGACCATTGCCTTGGACTTGCCTTGGATGGCAGGACGCCTGATGCGATTGGAGACTGACGGCGAACTGATAGCCGATAGGGCCGAGTCACACCGGCATGGCAGCGGCCGGCGGCGACGCCAGCGGCTACCAGCGGCTGCCAGTGGCCGCCAGCGTTGCCGCTGGCAGCCTGGCGCGTCCTCCACACCCCACGCGCCTACATTCGGCAAGGAAACTCGGTGTGTTTGGAGTAAACATGATGGAAATGGTTTTTATAGCACTTATCGTATAACGTATCCCGTCGCTATGCTACAGAGAAATGGTGCGCTCAGTGTTGCGACGGGTGTGAGGAGCGCGTGGTGCCGCGAGTGGCCTCGCGCCGCCGCGGGCAGAAACACCGACACGAGGCGCGTGGCGCGCGGCTGCTCGCATCGCCGCGGGCAGCCTCGCGACCTTAATTATTTCACACTGAAAGTGCTAGACGCGCCGCTGCCATTCCGGTGTGACTCGGCCCTTAATCTTTGGGACACCTTAGTCATTATAAGGTTTGGTTCAAATGCTGCATCGTCATATTGCAAGTCAAGCATTTTGCTTCATAGTCAGAATAAGGTTTAGTTCAAATACTGATAGAGACATATTGCAATGTAGGCATTGTGCTTCGTAGTCAATATAAGGTTTAGGCAATACTTGGCATAGACGTTTTGATTTCTAGTCAGCATGATCATAAAGGGTATCGCGCTCTGTATCAGAGCGGCGTATCATGACTGCGTATCATCACCCGTCCAGATAGGTGATCATTCTACGCATCGGCAATACGGAGACGGTGATCAAATAGGGGATCATATGTAGATCCGCCTTAAAGCTCGACGCTGCGGCAGCGGCGTGTCACATTTTCTTATTCATTAAACACGCTACATGATTTAACGACTTTTGGTGAAACTACTCAAGGTTGAATTTGACATGTTTAACCGTTTAACAGTTCATATATGTAAAACGACATTCGCTTAGCAAAAACAGTCACTGAGCTCGACGTCGATTTTGAGGATGATACGGTGTCGAGTTCGCCGTAACATTAGAGAATAGCGTAGCTGTCAGCCTGTACAGCTACGCTATTCTCTTAATACACTGCGCATCTTTCAGGACGTGAATTTACTCAAGAACATGAGACCAACTCTGGAATATAAAAACAACATCAGCGTTCCCTGCAAAAATGTACTGTAACACGATCAAATCGCTTGAAACAGCTGAGTTTTCTCCGTATTTCACGGTTAGTTTCTTAATATCCCGGATCGCTTCGCTAATGTTTTGCACGCGTGGGAGCGCCAACACCATCCTGAGCGTGCTCAGCCACAAGCTGGACAGCCCCCTCCTGGTGCACTGGGTTCAAGCACAAGTACGTGTGCCCGGGGCACCAGTGGGCGGCAAATACTTGATTTAGTTTTTAAATGTGCCTAACATAGTATTAAGTCGTTGTACTAACAATATTATGGACCGATTATGTCTGAAATAAAAAGATTTTATTTTATTTTTATTTTAGTTTTTATTTATTTAATAAAAGTTGCTCCTATTCATGAGTACTTTTACCACCTGAAGGTTGAGCAGTATATTAGATAAGAGTCAGACTCTGTATTTCACCTTACTAATACTATTATTGCAAAAGTTTGTTTGAATTTACTGAAATTTAGCACACATATAGATATCGATCTAGCTTAACACATAGGATATTTATTCTGTTTTTGTGTTTCCACGTGATAATTTGAGATTTTCACTTAATTCTGAATCCAACACAGACGAAGTCGCGGGCAGAAGCTAGGAATAACAAAAAAGGCTATTTTTATGGACCACACATTGGACCCTTCTTGATCAAATGCTCTCAATCTTCAACTAAAAAAACCGGACAAGTGCGAGTCGGACTCGTCCACCGAGGGTTCCGTTCAAATTCCGTGATTTGGGTTGGGATACGATTATGACCACGCATACATCGATGATTGATTACGTACTTTAAATAAAGACTATTATTATTTTTTATGATTTAATTACTAATGTATAGTTTTCAGACTTTTCCCTGTACTTGTAGTATGAGACGATACTACAAGTCAACAAGTCAATTGGCAAATTTCATAATTGTAGGTCAACGGGAAGTACCCTATAAAGGACATCTGACAAAATGGACCAAAAAGTAAAGTAGCCGGCCAAAGAAACTTATGCATATTATTATGATAGTACATGAAAACCTAAACATTTTTTATTATGACGTCATTCCTCTAGGTCTGATATCTGAGTCACTACATAAGGTTAAAATATTCCATTTCAGTCAAAACTAAGAAGCAATTATGGGAAACACCTTTTGGCAAAATGGCAGTTATATAATTGAACTAGGTGGTCAAATACCTTCTGCCCATTTGGCTGACCTAGAAGGACATGATTTATGGATGATTCGAGGACGGATCCAGTCAAGACCCGTCCGAGCGCAAACATATTACATGTAGGTACATTATAGTGATGACGAAACTGAAGATCAAGGACGGCAGTATCATCTCATCGAAACCGAGATCCTGAAAGAGCTAGAGCGGTTTTATGGACAGTTGTACACATCGACACGACAGCCCGTTGTCAGTTCAGCTCAGGGCACCAGAGCGAAACTGACCCGACATTACACTGAGGATATCACAGACATCAGCCTGTATAAGATTAGAATGGCCCTCCAACAGCTTAAGAAACACAAGGCGCAGGGGCGATGAAGGAATTACGACGGAACTTCTGCGAGCGGGCGAAAAACCAGTACTTTTAGTCCTCCAAAAGTGGTTTAATTCCGTCATACTCGAAGGTACTACGCCAGAAGCATGGCACATGAGTGTGGTGGTGTTATTCTTCAAAAAAGGTGATAATACCTTATTGAAGAATTATAGACCCATTTCACTCCTGAGCCATGTGTACAAGTTGTTCTCGAGGGTCATTACAAATCGTCTCAAACGCAGGTTTAATGACTTCCAGCCACCCGAACAAGCCGGTTTCCGAAAAGACTTCAGCACCATAGACCACATCCATACCCTCCGCCAGATTATACAGAAGACTGAAGAGTATAATCAGCCATTATGTCTAGCGTTTGTGGACTATGAAAAAACCTTCGATTCGAATTCTGGGCGGTGTTACAGTCTCTTCAGCGATGCTGTATTAACTATAGATATATCGCAATGTTGGAGTGTTTGTATAGAAACGCCACTATGTCGATCCGATTACAGAACGACAGCATGGAACCAATCCAGTTGCAAAGAGGCGTCAGACAGGGAGACGTAATTTCTCAGCAACTGGGATGAATGTGGCATCAACATTAATGGCGAATACATCACTCATCTTCGTTTCGCCGATGATATAGTCATCATGGCTTAGTCGATCGAGGATATTAACACTATGCTTAGCGACCTCAGTAACTCTCAGGTCTTTTTTTCTCAACAGGTATAGGTCTTAAAATGAATATGGACAAGACGAAAATTATTTCGAATGTCCATGTTCCAACTGTACCGGTAATTGTTGGGAACGATACTCTCGAAGTTACCGAACACTATGTTTACTACCTTGGACAAACTATCTAAATAGGTAAGTTCAACTTCGATAAAGAGTTCGCCCGAAGAATCCAACTCGGATGGGCAGCGTTCGGTAAACTACGAGATATCTTTTCGTCCAAAATTCCACAGTGCCTAAAGACGAGGGTTTATAATCAGTGTGTTGCCAGTGATGATATATGGCACAGAAACGTGGTCCTTAACTGCTGGTCTCTTAGAGAAGCTCAGAGTCACGGAGCGAGTTATGTTCGCAGTTTCTTTGCGCGATAGAATCCGGAACGTGGAAATTCGCCGAAGAACTAAGGTCACTGACATAGCTCAAAGAATATGCAAGTTGAAGTGCCAATGGGCAGGCAACATCGCTCGAAGAACCGCGCTTATCGGTTCTTCGAGCGATGTGGGGAAGAAAGATTCTCGAGTGGCGACCACGAACCGGAAGACGCAGCGTTGGTAGACCTTCTACCAGATAGACCGACGACATCGTCAAGGTCGAGGTTAACCGGTGGATGCAAACGGCAGGTTGCCGCTCGTTGTGGCGTTCTATGAGGGAGGCCTATGTTCAACAGTGGACGTGTTTCGGCTGATGATTATGATGATAGTGGTGAACGATAGGGCAGCAAATGGACGTCAAGCAATGCTCCCTACTATTAGCCCTGTAATATAGGAAAACGAACTGTCGGTTGCTGCTCACATACCATGTGCATAATATGATATATGGGCATAACCCACCAATATCCACCCCTGCAATGGGCTTAGAAAACGTTCTTGTAAGAAGCTCAGAGGTGTAAGAGTAAATAAGTATATTAAATTCTTTAATTTTTTTCACTAAGGTCGAACATTTCAACCTTATGTAGTGACTCAGATATCAGACCTAGACGAATGCCGTAATAATAACAAATGATTTGGTAGTCATGTACTATCATAATATGTATATACTTTTCTTTGGCCGGCTACTTTGGATTTTGGTCCAAAAATGTATGAAGCTTGTCAGGTCTCCTTTTGATTCCTTTGGTAGTGTCGAAATATACGTTTTTGTCGGTATAAACGGCCGTATCTTTTTTTCACGTAAACTTAGAAGTTTAATTTTTTTACAGCTTCAAGGGACCGTAAACTTGAGTATATGGTTTTAATTTCAACTCGATACCTCCACGCGTTCCCGAGATAAAGGGTATTGACAGACAGACGGACAGACAGACGGACTACAAAGTGATCCTATAAGGGTTCCGTTTTATCCTTTTGAGGTACGGAACCCTAAAAACAAGCTCTCAGTTGGCGCTCCATAGCAGCAAGCTTTATATTTTACGATACCTCTGCAACTTTACTTTTTATCAAACTCAAAAAGCTTACTTTGACTTCAAGAACTAGTCAGACTCGTTCTCTTATATTTACTCCACTAACCTGTCTGGCCGATCGTTTCACCACGATACACTATTCTCGTATAACTGGGGTCGACACTAGATAAGCAAAAGTAAAAACTATATGTTCTCTATCTTCTTTTCTTTACATCATCACTAAACGAAGTCCTCCGCCGTGTCTGTCTGTCCCTATGTATGCTTAGATCTTTACAACTACGCAACGGATTTATAATGTAGTTTCATATCAGCAATAGATAGAATGATTCCAGAGGAAGGTTAATGCGTATAGTTTGATATTGTTTTTTACATTAGTATCGACATTACACCCGTGCAAAGCCGGGGCGGGTCGCTAGTATAAAAGGTATATATTTTAACTAGTAAGCTTAAACAAGAGATTGTTTATCTGATCCTGAACCTAAAACAATAAAAAAGGATACCTTTATTGAACCTTTTAACCTTGACTTGCGTTTTTGTCTGGAATGTTTTAAGTAAGCTTTTTTAATGAGGGGTTTGGAAAGGAGTCGGCTGTGCCTACGTGAGCTTTTTAAAAGGACAAGACAGACATGGTACTAAAATAGCACGAGGTGAATAATCGCTGAAAAACCTTTGATCGATGCTTTTAATGAGCCCTTTAAGAGAAGTTGTACCCGTAAGACCTTTTTGACGTTTAAACGTAGGTGAAAATGGAAACGTGAATTGCCAATATAGAGAAGTAGGTACCTACTTAGGTATTGCTACCTAATTAAAATTTATTTAAATTGATCATTAAAATATTGTGGCATCTTGAAAACGTTGTCGAACTTACAACATAACTCCAAGGAATATTCGTAATCGGAATGTTTATATAATCGTTATTTTATTATGTATCTATCTACTCTACTCAATTATGGCAAAATGATTACTTACCAATAAGTATAGTAATAACACTTTCCAATACTAATAGCAATAGTAATAAGTAATAACACTTTGTAGTGTTATTATTAGGAGGCTTAACCAATTCGTAAATCTATTTCTGCTAATAAATGTCTCTTTCTATTAACGTTATCAATTAACGTTTCTATTAACGATAGTCCTACTATATTATATTTATAGATAGATAGTATATTTCCTTTACGGGAAAATTATACCGATTACTAGGAAAAGGCATACGTACACTGATTATTCACCTGATCAAATTATACCTACGATCGCAAGTAAATAAATCGTCATGTATGAGTATTGTACAAAGTAAATACGATATGAACTCTGAAGCACCGTAAAGAATCGTATAGAATTGTGTAAAGTTTCCCTACATTCTGGCGCACCATCCGTTTTGCGTCTGACTTCTATAACTACTTGACGAGCTCATCAGAGCAAACAATAAACTGTTGTACGCAAACAAACTCGTGAGTAGCGCTAAAGGCTCCATTAACTACAAGTACATTTCTCTAAGATAATATTTAGGTGAAGGAAATTGATTCTCTTCACCCCGTCCAAAAGTTTAATAAAGTAATATCACAGTAAAGCTAAAAAAAAACCCATCCTTTGTGATCATAAAATACTGGGAATCTTGTAACAAATGAGTCATTAAAATCTCATTCCCCTCTAAATATAATTTCTGGAGAGTGTCCCTTGAAATGGGGAGTATTTGGTAAATAATGGACTGGCGGGCTCCGAGACGAACATTGTGTGTGGACGTTATTGGATGGCGTGTACACTAGTCTTCACCTTAATGGTAGGTCGCTGTTATTATTATGAAATTGTAACTGGGTCATGTCAACATCATACTAGTGCAATACTATTAAACAAAGTGGAAAGTTTTGTTGGTTATGCCTTACAGGAAACTGTTTATCGTAATAACATGTATCTATGCCATGGCTAACTGATACTCCCACAGCATGTCGAAGTGTGGCCTCTGTAACCAGGCAAACCTAATCACGGTCGAGTACCATTGCCATGAAATATGAAAATATCGGCCTAATACTTGCTAGATAAAGAACAAAGAAGTTGATGTTAACAATTGAATAAAATATTATATTATTCATCATATCAGTATATTGCCTCCACTGCTGAATAACCCGGTATTGGGCAGCCCACATCCATCCGCTGCCAGCCATCTTCTTTAATTCTCTTCTTCTTCGGTCCACCGTGCCACACTACGCTTGGCCATCTGCAGTCTTCTTCAGTCATCTGTCCGTCTGCAAACGTGGCCGGCCCACTTCCACTTCAGTGTGCTGATTCGACCCGCACTGTCGGTGACTTTAATTTTCTGGCACATGACTTCATTGCGAATTCTATCCACCAGTGAAACCCCGACCATCGCTCTCTCCATAGCACGCTGAGCAACCTTGAATTTGTGGAGCAGGCCCACAGTGAGTGTCCACGTTTCAGCTGCGTAAGTCATTACAGGTAGGACGCACTGGTTAAAGGCCCTGGTCTTAAATTATTGTAGGATCCATGATTTAGATATTACGTAGCTTCCCGAATGCCGCCCAGCCCAACCGTATCCTTCTGTTCGCCTTCGTCTCGAAGTAGTGCCGCCACAGTTGTATATTTTGGCCATGATATATGTATTCTTGCACAACCTCGAGAATAGCGTCATCGGAAAGACATGACCATAGTACATGATTTCGGTCTTATCCAGGTTTATCCCGAGGCCCAACCGTCTTGAAGAATCGCTTAGGCCGTTTAGTATCACTTCTAGCTCCTGCAGAGACACTGTCACAATGAGAAAGTCATTCGCAAATCGTAGGTGCGAAATGTACTGGCCGTTCATGCCTTTCCTTTCCAACTAAGCTTCTTGAAAACGTCCTGCAACGCGTTTTTAAACAGTTTCGGAGAGCTGACGTCTCCCTATCCTACACCTCGACGCAGTTGGATTGGTTTTGTGCTTCGATCTTGTACTTGAACGGTCATTGTTGCGGCCTTAAACAGACAGCACCTCGACGGTGTAGAAACCTTTCTCGTAATACACATACGCAAGGCACAGAGGCTGATTGTATTCCTCGGTCTTTTGGATAATTTACCTGAGGGTGTGTATATGTGGTCCACAGTGCTGTAGACTTCGACGATTAGAATTAACCCTTAAAAACCGCTTATGAACATGACTACCGAGTGAAATGAAGCCGTCGTTTTAAGGAGCGTGTGATCAACTTTTTTGAAGAACAGTACCACCGCGGTCCTGCTTCATGCTTCCGGAGTAACTCCCGTGTGGATGACGGAATTGAATAGGTTTACAAGCTCAATCAAAACAGGAGTTCCTCCTGCTCTGAGCAACTCCGTGGTTATCCCGTCATCCCCCGTAGCTTTGTAGTTATGAAGCTGTTCGGGAGCTATTCTCATCTCTCGCTCGTCTGTGAGGTCGCGTGTGAGTCTGGCTAATGGATCATCCGCGCTGTGTGCCAGAGGTGGACACACGAAGTAAGTATACTTACTTCGTGGGTGGACATGTTTTCTGGGAGTATAAGTCCCCATAAAACTTTTTGACTTCAGCGAGTATTTCCGGTTTCGAGGTGACGGTAGTGCCCTGTGACGCATCAAGGTTGGCAAATATCTTTGAGACTTTATTCCTGGCCGGCTCGATGGCTTGGGTATTCGCTCGCCGATAATATTATTAGAAGTATTACTCATCGATAAGATGTGGTGTAGCGAAGTGTGTATGATAAGACACACGTCCCGATTTAATTAATACTGTACACACTGTGTAAACCAATCTATTTACTTCAATTAGAATCTTGGAAACTAATTTTGTTATGGTTAAGAAATCCTTCGACAGAAGTCCAACACTAATTTCCATTTAACCTACTTTAAGAAATATTTAAAACTTTTGGCCTGAACAGCGGCACAAGAAATGAAAGCGAACGCCGCGATTGTAAATAAGTTTTAGTGTTAAAAAGAAAAATAAGTTATAATAACATTGCAACCTTATAAAATACCGTATTCCGCGATACTCTTGCGAGCACTCGGTTGTTTTCTTAATTAATCTTCACGGTCCCCTTTGGGTATACTAAAACCAAACTCTTTACGATTTTTATGAAAGAAGAAGATAGTTAAAAAGGCAAGGCGAACTTAGATATTTCAAGGAATAAAAGATGTTTGTTATATTTATCACAAGAATCAGTTTGCTCTCTGTTATACATGTGTGAATAAGAGACAAACTATAATTATAACACCTACTATTTGTGAATTGGAAATAGAACCAGTTCCCATATTAATGTGAGCAAGTAGGTAGGTACTTGCTGCGAATATATCAAGTTTAATTAATATTAATCATAGAGCGTGCTAAGTAATACATAAGTAGTGTACGTTACGCCGCAAACAGGGCGTGTAACGCTATGAACAAAGACAAATTGCATGAGCAAACAGAACATAAACCTATACACTGTACCTTTATAAGATAAGTTCTAATGGAAACAAAGGTTTAATTAGTTACTGCAGATTTACCTATTGACCATGTAGACCCATCTCTACTATGACTCGGACAAAATTTCGGCCTGGGTATAGGTACGTATTTATATTAAACATCTTCTGTGCGTGTGTATGAAAGTGAAAGTGAACTCCTTCTAAACAGCTGGACCGATTTTGATGAAATTTTTTGTGTGTTTCAATGGATTCGAGAATGGTTTAGATTCACAATTTGACTCGGTAGGTGGCGCTGCAGTCGAGTTGGGGTAGGTAGGTAAGTAGGATAGGGTAGGGTAGATAGGGTAGATAGGTAAGTAGGATAGGTAGGGTTGGTAGACTAGGTAGGGTAAGTAGGGTAGGAAGGGAAGGTAGGGTTGGTAGACTAGGTAGGGTAGTTAGGGTAAATAGATAGGGACAGGACAACGTCGGTCGGGTCAGCTAGTATATTAATAATATTATACCAGTTTCAGATACAGATTGGAAATCATTTCGAATTATTTCGGATAGTTTCAATTACGGAATTGCGGATATTAGGTTTTTAAGGTTATGTAGAAGGAAAATAAAAGGTGATGATTTGACTTTATTTCTGGGTTATCATTTATTACTACAATCACAGAATCTCGAAGAAGTCTCACTTAGAGTCCGCCCCTATACAAATTTATCTGAGACTTTCAGAACAGATTCGGTTACGGTTTCGTATAGATTTTTATTTCGGATATCTGGTAGGTTCAGTTACGGAGGTCCATAGGTAACATCCATTGTTATCAATTTACGGAAGTGTAAACACACACTATCGTACCATCTACAATATACATATCTATTATTAGACGATGTCAAAGTGTGGGAGCCATGTGTAGGAGTGAGATTAATGAAAACTGTACGGGAATAAATTAAGTAATTGCACCAAAGGTTATGGTGTAAAACGTCAGTCAAACATCAAAGTAACAAGGGTATGGGCTGCGTGCTGGCAACTAAAGTCGCCCTAGTCCAGCAATTAGATTAGATAAGGTACCTTAGTATACGAAGCGTTTCAGGTGGAGTACACCCTTTGTAACGATAAGCCCATTTTATTGTCTGCGTTCGTCGCTGGCCGCTCGCCTTTATCTTTTTACTGTCGGCCCGGACCGGCATTAGCAATATGCTCCACAAGTTACGGCGCTCAACAAAAACTGAAAGCTGACAATTATTTTTTACGGACTGATCGATATTACACGCCGAAATACACTTTTATCACTCTGATTCATAATGTTTCAATAATCAGAACTGGAAGCTAGGAACGGATGTATCAAATATACAAGCCTAGTAAGTTGATGTGTGATAGGCGTAGCGTTCACACAAAGAGTACATGACTGGTGGTGCGAGAGTAATCAATATTGCATCCGCGTGGAGGTTGCTCCGCTAATTGGACGCTTGCTCTCCCGAAGTATAATAATAATAATAATATGTGGGGACATTTTCACACACGGCCATCTGACCCCAAACTAGGGATACCCTGTACTATGAGTGTCAGATAGCTGATATACATACACATATACATTTTTTTTTGTAAATACATGCATATATAGATAAACAACACCCAGACACACGGCAAACACAAGTGCTCATCACACAAATGTTTACCCTGGGCGGGAATCGAACCCGCAACACGCTGCACAGCAGTCGATCGCTCAGCCACTGCGCCAAACGTGTCGTCAAGTATTCAATAACTTATATCCTATAACTGTATTGATGTAGGCAATTCATTCTGGGAATGAAAATCCAATCACAAATAATGTGCTGACTGCTGATCAAGATATTGAAATAGCACAATGGATATTTATTTTATTTTAATTTATCAGACTTTATTACGGTATCTAAACGTTTAGTATCATAAAAAAACATTATCTACACTCGTGGCATTAACATTCACACGAGAACACAGCTGTTGTATCAGCCCCAGGCAATTTTAACGAATACGTGAATTATCGGAGGAACGATCAACATTCAAATGTTAATTTAGTAAATACATTTATTATTAAAAAATAACAATTGGATATATCATACGAATATAAATTTAAGAGAATTTTTCAGGTCAATTTCTTCTGTTTCAGCACACAGTTGGTCACCATACTGGTCTTAGCCTTCTTAAATGTTCCCTAGATCTATGCGAAGACAAATTCGGTTGTTGTGACAAACTTAGATATTTTTCGTTCAAAGTCTAAAGACTCCGTTTATCTAAATATACCTACAGGTAGGTTTTTATACATAAAACTCGTGCTCTTTATATTTTCTTAAACTTCAAAGCCCGTTTATCGCAAAGCCTCTCTATTCCGCTTGGCCGGTTCCACCCGAATTAGGTTTACCTGCTTTAGTTGTTGCTAGCTTTACTAACGTAGACCGCTTTGTCTCGTCGTTTGTTTTGTAGCGCTTTTGACAGCAGACTTCACGCTATCCGTCTGAAGTGCACGAATTGCCCACTTGTATGCTAATGTGAAGCAACAAACACGATTAACAGTGAAATACATGCTCCCGTCGCGCAAACGTAATATAGGTATAACTCACGCAACTTGTGCCAAAATGTCTAAAAGATTTACTAATCTAATCCCGTTTTGTATCTGTAGGATATTACTGTACCTAAGGTTTAGGCTGCGTTTCAACCAGAGACCAGAGATGTGTGTGATAATGACCAATGGTACCGCTTCATTTTCATAACTTGTAATTGGCTACTCTCACACACATCCCTCGCTACACATCGTGCTTGTTTCCATTCATCAATTGAGCTTCATAATCGTCATCTTCCAGTCCTTGTCCCATGTTATTTGGGGTCGGTGCAATACGTCTACTTTTTCCATTCCGTCCCGTCAATTGTCGTGATATCACTGGCTTAAGTATCCTTTTTTGACTGGCATTTCCTACTCAATTTTCAAGTCTATTTCAGTTAAATATGAATTTAATCAATGTAAACTGGTCAAGCACATAGCTACTCCGCCTGCGCGAACCGTAACAATGTTTATATGTTTCTGTTATTAATCGGAATCCAACTGTCACCGATAACTAAAATAATTTACATGTTAAACCTGTAGCTGTCCAAAGTTATACCCGGACCTCACGGGTCACGTCAAGACCGCCGGGTTCACGGTTATTTTATCTTTTCTTACACTGCACACATTTTTCATGTTTATTATCTCCACTTTGCACTGTATGAACAAAGTATGACAGAAAATTCATTAGAAAAGCAGTTTTTTTCATTTTTCTTCACTAACTTTTATGCTTAGCTTTGTATTCAGAGATTCTTGGTATTATATTATAAATGCGTATAAGTGGCTGGAGACATTATTATGTTCTAGTTTTTCCTTATATAATAAGAATCTTCTTCGTATATAACCTTATGTGTATACACATGTCTGCGTTTTCACACTAGTGACACCATGCACAATAATATAACTCCATAAAAAAATAAACTCCATAAATATTTCTTCACTATAAAAATATTAAGTTAATTGCGTGGGCGGAACACGTTAAAACAGATTCCATTGTATGACACGAAAATTGTTTCCAAAAACATTTTTATTTAAACGATTTTCCTTGTTTCTTTTCTGTTGAAACATTAAAGACACCATGTAGTTACATATTACAACATGTTTCATTTTTCGTCTCCAATCAAACCCTCTCCTTTGTGCATCACGTTAATAAAGTCGTCTTACATCAAAAGAACTTCAAGGGTTTCCAATTATAACGAGTGTTTGCGAACATTCATTGTTATCTTATCTCCAACTTGTGAATCTTTCTTCTCGACGAGGTGTGCTTGAATTGTGTAGTTACCTCTGTTCTCTCGCTTCTTTCTCTCTCAAGCCTCTTAAACAATGTTAATCCTCCTTCATTAAGAAGTTAGAAATAAATATTTATCTGGCTCACCGCTTTGCAATAACGAGACATTTTAGATCCAAATGGATAAAAAAGGTTCTCTCTGCCTTAACATAGTTCAATTCAGGGAAGCTTTCAGATAAATCGAGGCAGAAGATCACAATGCAAAACAAAGGACAGGGCTTTTGTTCTTTTAAATAAAAAGTACACAAACCCATTTGTAATCTTTTACACAATTTAAAAACGTAATAATGTGTTAACCGAAATTTATGACTTGTATGAAAGAAAGAAAGGAAAAAAATGAGCGCCGTTATAAATAATTGTAGCAAATATCACGTCTCATAACTATAGGTAATGATGCCGCCGAGACTAAAGCAAATTTATGAGTTTCCAGCTCGAAGGAAATGGTGAGATAACAGTAATTTAATGACTAACGTTAAATACTTTCCAAATGACAGGTATCTTACGAGAGTTGACAATGGCAATTCATTGAACAACTGGGTAGAACTGAACAGTACGCGGTTCATTCAGCGCCATTACGGAAATTAATTAGGTACATTCGTATCTAACTTCTAAATTAACATTCAAAACAATCAAATATATACATTTATAAAATAAAGTCAAAGGTATTATTTGCTTCGTCATGCATTCAACAGGTACAGTTATATGGTAGACATTCACTGAAGAATGGATGCGCGTTTACGATATCTTATACGAGCGCGATAATGGAGTCGCTGGAGCGGCGGTTGAAGACTACGGGACAGTACAAACAAGGAGGTGGTCAGAGTGCTGGCAACGCATCAGCCGGACTCAGGGAAATAATTAAATCGGGTAGGCACTACTTACGCGGGGTGCGCGCTCCGGGGGCGAGAGTAGCGGTGGTGTGTGAAGCCGCGTGGCCGGGCTGCGGCAGACTGTTGCTCCCGGGCCCGCTTCACTTGTTACGTGCCTCCCGCCCGCCCTGCGCGGATGGTAGCCGCCCTCCGCGCGTCGCACCTTCAACCCCGTTTCGACAACCCCGCCCCGCATCCGCTCACCAATATCACGGGTCCTTCACTTTGCAGCATCCTCACTCACTTTAATACGTACAAAGGTGAGCCTTTTCATCACTTTCTCTCGGATGCAGCCTTCGTCAGTCAGCCACATGTCACGTCAGTCGGACGCACAGTTTTTGTTCAAAGTCAAGTTTAACATGAATCAGCATGACATTGTGCTTTTACCTCAGTATTGTTTTGTAGTGGGTAAAAACCTCGGGTAAAGCGGGTAAAGCCAGCGAAGCCAAGGTAGTTTTTGTTATCGTTTTCCTTAGACCTACAACAGTCGATCTAACCACAATTTATGTCTATAGAGTAAGTACATTTTGTTCTTCCTCCGTTTTCAAAGGTTACAAAAACATACACCTTCGTGCGTATAAATAGAGTGACGTGACGGTGACAGCCACGACACTATCTAGAACGCAATTCAATAATAGCCAAAGTACGAGTCACATTTACCTTCATAAACACCTACACAATGTTTATATTTAGAAACATAACAGGTTTAGGGATCCCTGAGCACTACGCAGCTATACCCTATTTTATCTTCAATTTCTCTGCAATTTATAAAGTAGCACGCTTTCCTATTCGTGCAAGCAGTCAAGCAGTATCCAAGGCTTAAAAACGGTACATACTAACTTTTTTTATTTAACTTTTGTCCGGCCCCACTGCTGGGCAATGTTCTTTCAAGAATTTTTTTTCTGCGCCGAAAATTAGCCCTGGTCATACGCGTCATGACATCTCGCCACCAATTTCTTACTAAACGTTTAGTTTGGTGGAGATATCTTTTGCTTAACGTAAGTAACTTCTTTAGATTAACGTAATAATAAGCTATGACTCACTCAACTGCGATTTCGACGAAAATTCCTAGAAATGGGGATTATAGAATTCTCAAAGCCAGACGTTGAACGAAATCGAAAAATATTCTATCTTGTACCCATATCTTGTGGAAGCATATTTATTATTGAAGGGAAATGCTCGTATGAAGATTTGTGGGGAATATAACCTTGACCCATCCAGATGATAACGAATACAAAATTAATTCAAGGTTGAAGGGTTAAAACAAGTACAGGTACAAGATCGAAACCTCGTGTAAGTGGTTCCACAGGGGTAACGCCCCGAGCAAAGAGTAATCAATAGGAAAATGCAGAGGCGACAGCAATCGCGTGTCGCCGACGACAGATTTGCCATAATCCGCACAATTAAGCGACAAGCACGTTTCCTGCCTTCCCGGACGTGTGATTGTCATAGATTAAAGTAATAATTATAGATAGAAGAACCTCTCACGTGAACGTGAAATGGTGCATCATTAATAAATTATATTAATTTAATTTGTGACTCAATTGTATTCTATAAGTACCTACCTATATGTAATGTAAAGTAAGTGGGCTTGTTTACTATCTTTTTATTGCCGTAAAATCTGTCAGAATTTAAGGTCCTTGATATTTTGATGTATAAATTATTTATTTTCTAATTTTTAAATAATTCCATTGAAACGTTTTATATGTACAATATTTACAAGAATAATAAAAAAGAAAACCTAAAGTAAAAAAATCGAACACAATAAAGCATCATAGAATTCGTCCACATCGCCGTCAACTGGATATGTACTCAAGAGACTGGCAGCATTGACACGTTGGATGGCATTGCTTATTATAATCTGTGACCAAGGTAAAAACCAGCTCTTGGATCACGGGAAGTGTCAACCACCCTTTTGGACATTTCCTTAACCCCGGTGTCAATGACGTTGGTGGGTTATATTGACCCGAGGCGATTTTAAAGGGGCATATCTTTGTTTGCGTCGGTCAGCTGGAGATACAGCCTCCCTCTCCCTGACCGTTGGTAAACTCAAGTGCAGCGCCGCATGTGCAGCAAGTTACAAGTGCGTGAAAACGTTTGACCCAGCGTCATTGTTGTCGTAGTATTTTTGTGACTTACTTTTTTCTTCTATTTTGAGTTGGATGGTCATTTTCGTCAAAAATGTCATTGATAAATAACCCAGACAGAATTTCATCAGTGTTAGAAGAGTCGGTCCAACAAAGAAGACTTAAACGTTCATTCGTACGTCGACAATGAAAATCGCAGACCTGTAGATTTCGTGGGAGAACTTACCGAAAACCTCCCAATAAGGTTTCAAGAACTCGCAGGAGAGGTCAGGTCCTTCTAAAAAGGATAAATAAACATCTCCTACTTGTCATGCATGTCCAGATCATTTGATTCTGTATTGCAATAATTGTAGTAGTTTCATGTCTCTTAATGAGGAACAAGAAGATTGTTTCTTTATTATTTTTATGATAAGAAGTTTGTTTGATCTCTATTTTAAAACACAAGATTATTTATTACCATTATTAATAAGAAAAGTCTCCCAAAAGCAAAAAAATATTCATGTTACGTTTGCTAAGTTGATTTTGCATGTGTTATTGGAAAAGCTAATAGAAGTTTGATTTATAGACTATATTAGTATTATTTTTATTTTACTTCATATGCAAAGAACCCTTATTTGATAAACATGTCTTAAAGATCAAGAAATTACTTGAATTTCATGAAAAAATATTCGATAAAGTCCGGGTCATGATGACCCGGTGTATTTTTTTTTAGGTCATTGGCGCCGGGTTAAGGCGCTAACAAGCACCTTTTACAGATTTAAAAATGACAATCACGTCAAAATGTGTAGTGTAAATGATTAAAAAAAAAATATGTTAAACTAGAACATTCTCTTTATCATTTAGAATGTGAATATTTCTGATTAAGTTTAAATTAAATAGTTGAATTAACTCGTGAAGTTGTGTCTGACGCGGACAAAACATTGATAATCACACAAAATCTACCAGGTACCTATATTTAAATGAAACTTTCACTATCTTACAGACAATTTTATTATCTATCTTTAAGTATACGCCTTTTTTTTTAAGTTAAAGAATACTATCTTTTATTTAATTTTTTCGACTAAACTTTGAGAGTTTTGGACGCAGCGCATACGATTCTCTGGTCGCTCAAGGTCGCCGGCGTATATCGTCGCCTTAAAAAGAAGATGAGCACTCGGACCAAACGACACGAGAAAAAAAAAACCATTGTCATTCTTTGTATTGTATCAGGTGACATCTTATGATCTTATTAGGGTAAAACAAATGTTTTATAATCTGAGCATTTAACTTACATCTTCTTCTTCATAACTGGACATTAATACAGTTATTAATGTCGAATTATTCCAACTACTTATACAGTTGTAGCAGTTGTGTAATTGTGGAATTATAATAATTATTTAATGTTATTTATAACATGATAACTAGGTATTTAGTATTCTTTTTATTTTTATTGTCATTAATAGTGGTATGATTTGTAATGTTCACAGTTCGAATGAGTTGAGTGTGTAATTGAAATCTCTGTTTTATTTATTCGAGTTATAGAGTCGGCTTTTCTATGGGGGAAAACATTAAAATGTATTTACAGCCTTCAAAGTACCTATACATTGAACCATTTCTTATTTTACTACACTTGTCAAAAATAAATATAAGCAAATACGAGATTTTTAATACACTGAGCCTGTCGTTATATCGTATTCGCAGAATATTCTGGACCGTAGGTACACATTATTTTTTCGTCAGAACCCTGTAGAAAACCGCAACTAACTACTTTAGGTAATAGAGACATACTTACAACAGTATTTATACTTTAGTTCTCGGTGTGGGAATAAAACACAGCTTATTCGGAACGGTTCAGAAAATAGTAAATCATTTGTTCACTTACGAGCGTTGCATTTCAGTTATTTACCCTGAAATCGTGGGCGGCAGGATTATGCAGCCTGTGATTTTCCCTCCCCCTCAATTTTACAAGAAAATAAATAGGTACTGGTTATTTTAATAAACAACCGGTAAACTGACTGAATGCGTGGTAGTTGGAGAAATAAACTGTAATATTTATAATCCTGTTTATGTTTATTAAAAACAAGAACATTTAAACTATTTTCGTTACACTAAAGCTTTTAATAGAGTATTACACGCTTACTCCAAGTAGGTAAACTAATAAGCTACGTTTGTATAGGTACTTAACTTTACTGTAAGAATCTTCGTCGTAATAAGAATGGACCAAATACAAACAGCAATAAAGAATCATGGCAGGATTTCTACAAAAAAAAATGTTTAGAGAAGTTGAAATTCTAATTCTTATATTCTTGGGTACCTAAAGAGTATCTTCAGATATTTACAATATTTTTAAACCCCGCAAAAAAAAGTGAATAGTTTAACGAAAAACTCATTAGTTTAGAACGAAA
Organism: Charanyca ferruginea; assembly: GCA_947361185.1. Taxonomy (NCBI): domain Eukaryota; kingdom Metazoa; phylum Arthropoda; class Insecta; order Lepidoptera; family Noctuidae; genus Charanyca; species Charanyca ferruginea. The sequence goes on along the minus strand of OX376071.1, from coordinate 13,516,481 downwards.
CGGCGACTGACAGTAACAGTGACACAGCCGCCGTTTCGCAGTGCTTACACTGAAATTGCATCGTTTTATTGGAAATAATATCACAAATAATGATTATTTTTATCCACACAGTTGTCGCATTACTTGCCTGCTAATTTGATAGATCCGTTAACGTCGCTTGTAACTTTCTTTTTTTTATAAACACAAAATGGGCATCGAGGTGAAATAAAAAAGTGTTATTTTCATTTCGTAATATTTTAAATTTGCGGAGGTTTAAAAATATGGTAAGTATATCAATCTACTCCTAGTACCTAATGTATTCTTCACATTGCAAAATATTTTAAACCCTCTAAATTATTTATTTTTTCATACAATTGAATGTATGGATCTCGCCATTATTATTTTAGAATTTGCAATTATGAGTTGCAAGTTAATTATGCGAAATCAAAAATAAAAGTTGCTGCGTAAATATATTAACAGTAACTATAAAATAAATGTAACTACTTAAGTACGTAGGAAATATATACTTAGTTCATTATGAACAAAATATTTACTCTTATTTTCATGTGGCAACTATGGTCTTGCTACGAAGAGTAAAAGATTCCCACCACAAATAATCAATTGTAATTTCTCTGTCTGTGAAGACTAGGGCTCCTACTGTCAGCTACAAGATTCACCGGCCTCACTACTGAGCTATCAGATAGAAAGTTGAATCTAGTTATAACGCTTTCCACTAACTTGGGACCTGCACCTGCTTACTCAATTTATTTTAGAAGCCATTTTAAACAGACTAAATAAATCACACACTGCTTAAATCACAAAACTGAAAGGAAGCAAAAATATCATTGTTTCCTAAACCGTAGAGCCAGCCAAAGTTATGTTCTTAAGTGAAATAAAAAACAATTTGTATAAAATGAAAGGGCACAGGCGTTGGCTGGGCGGGCGGAGGGCGGCACTCTGGGCTCTCTCGAGGGCCTCGTACAACCCTAGTCACAAAGCTAGTTTTTTCCACACCTCCAAATGATAGTGTTCATTTAAAAACGCCAAGGGAACGCTGGAATTTTCAATATTAAAATCCATACTAATCCATACTATCCATACTAATATTATAAATGCGAAAGTCTGTCTGTTACGTTTGCACGATGAAACGGCTGAACCGATTTTGATGAAATTTGGCTTAAAATAGGTAGCTCAAATCCTGAGGAATACTATTTTTTTAATCCGCAACTTTGTCTGCATCCGCGATAACCGACATTCACGCAGACAAACTAGCGGGCAAAAGCTAGTAAAAAATAAAGACAAAAGATTATTGGTGTTAATTCCCAATTAAATCAATATTATAGTTGCCCTAGATAGCTATAATTTGTTAATAACATTGCTTAAAATATAATATATACGACATTGGAAATCCCAAATTTGATTTTTGGATGCCTATTATACCTAATAACATACATAATTGAATACTCAGAATATTACGTATTATGACCGCCTTATAGTACCGGCCTAATGAAACTTTATATTACAGCAGGTTGCCATCAGTGTAACGTTTGGATTTTGTTAGCATCATCAGCATCAAAACATTGCATTTACAATTGACGTCTCTATCAAGCAAGCACGCACTAAGTGGAGATCATGTGGATCGGCAAGCGTAAGAAAGGAAGGTCTCATGTTAGGTGGACCGTGTTAGGTATAACTGATGTACCTGGTAGCAGCTGGAGGTTAGTGACGAGGATCGAGCTATGCAGGCTCACGATGATAACAATAGCTATAATACACTTCCTTCAGTCAGAATAATGTTCAAACCTTCCCAACGATAAAAAACCTACTACTCTGGGGACCCATAAGTATATAAAACACAGCCTACCTAACATCGTAATTAGTAAACCTGTATGAAACTTATTAATGTATGCACCAGTGCGCCTGTGATAAGTTGCAAGCTCGTTGTTTATCATGCAGCCTAAGCTAAGAGCCTAAGCTAAATATAGTTTGAAACAGTTCCCTGCTAACCACAATGATTATGCAAAACAATAAGTGGAAACTGTGCCTTAAACGCTTATTTTCTGCATATTGTTTTTGTTATAAATAGGAAATAATAAATCCAATCACTATCAAAGTAGGTTAGTATCAATATTGTGTCAAAACAGAGATAAATACTTAGATAAGAAAGTTCTAGATCAGTTATATTACAGATGGTGTGAAACATAATCCAATAATAAATAATATTTACATTTAATAACAATTACCTAAATGCCAGTCAAAACATGCGTCATTAGTGAGACGTCATTGTGATCTATATTATTTCTGCGCTCAATATATTTAATTATAAACATAATATCGTATTTTTAACACAGAGGCCAAAAATATGTATATTTTGAAATAAGGATAGAAATATCTCAATGGGGATAAATAAAATTGGGTATTTTTAAACAACGCAGTTCACTTTGAAGGACCTCGAGTGGGGTAGAGGGCTATCCCGAACATAAGTGACAGGTCATGAGATAAAAATACACAAATCTCATTTCTTTTTTGTGAAAGCATCTAGTGTTTAAATTACCGGATAAAACCAAATCGTCGATCTCTATCGTTTTCGTTGTTATTCACTGATCAGCGTGTTGTAGATAGCAATATTGTTTGTAGTTTACGAGTTATTGTAATATAATTCTTTATCAATTATAAATTAACAACAGCTTAGTTAATTAAAAAGATAGAAATATAAAACTAAATATGTACTTAGTAGGTATATCTTAATTTTAAGACTATGTGAATACTGATAAATACTGTGTTAATCATTGTGAGTGTTTTTTTATTTGCTATTGCAGTCCCTCTCCTGGACAAGGGCCTCCACCCATTCTTTCCATTTCTACACCCATTCTTTCCATTTCTAACGATATATCCTGAAGTGTAGTATGGATGAAAAGAATCACAGGTGAATGACGTATTTATTACATATCATTGTAGGCGCTTCATTAAAAAAACCTGTATTTATTTTATATACGTTGCTTAAGAGTCTACTTTTAAACTTACCCAAAGGTGTGTGTATAAGCGCCGCATATTCTTACAGCATTTGCATGTTGCGCATCTTTAAAACTGCCTCTAAATGCCACTGCCCTAGTCGGCCTAAGGACAGTAGCACTACCTGGGCACTGTTTGTTGCTGTTGGTATTGTTATCTGACTCAGTAAACTACAAATGTATGTCAGCTAATTGCACTGATGCTACCAGAGAGTGAATGCGCGAAAATTCGCATATTTCTGTATATAGGCTAGGTTTTTGCGACGGGACGATAAGGCAAGTACATACCTTGGCTATCTTAACCGTTATGTTACAGTTACAGGAAAACCGCCGTTTTCACGAATTAAATACTTATGTGCATTTTTTTACTGTGCAAGTAGCAGCCGATAATTTTCTTGGAAGGATATCATTTAAAATTCTTGTTTACGTATCTTCCAGCTCCTGAACCATCCTGAATAGTGTTGTAGTTATATCTTTGTATTTTAGGACATTTTTTAACAAGAAGTTCATATAGACCCCTTCCCCTAACAATCTAGAATGTGGCCAGCACAAACATAAAAATGACCTGAAGATATTCGAATCGAATTCGAAGTTAGAAAATTTAAACTTTTTTTTACTTACCTATCTACTTTTTTTTTCAGCCAGTCTTCTTTGTAGCAGATTATAGCAGATGTACCCAGAACAAAAAGTTTGCCCAATGTAGAAGTTTGACTCTCTTACCGAAATGTATGGGAAAAGTTTTTGGCGATTTCTGTCACCTGTGGTTAGTACCTACTCATATCATATTTTATTTTTTATTTTTGTATTTTTTCGCTGACTGTACTTACATATTTTCGAAAATCTCTATGAATGCAGTTCAGAATATCTCAAAAACGTAATTGTAACGTGTAACGATTAAGGTACTGCCCTTATTGTTCCGAAAAAAAAACAACCTGTATAGTAGGTTTAAACCTTAATGGTGTGAGAGATATTCGAGTGAAACTTTTTTTAACCGACTTCAAAACAAAAGGAGGTTCTCAGTTGTTTGTACCCGTATGTTTGTGAGTATGTATGTTTGTCCCCGATTATCTCCGGTTTGGCTAAACCAATTTGAATGCGGTTTTCAGAAAAGTGTTTGGGATAAAAACTAAAAAGTGATAAATAACTTTAGCACACAACACACATGACTTTAGTTTCGGAAGTCGGTGGCAACACAAAACAACAACCAGAACAAAGCCACCGACTTCCGAAACTAAATTCATGTGTGTTCTGTGCTAAAGTTATTTATCATTTTTTAGTTTTTGAAGGCGGTTTTCTTTTTAGTTAGTAAAAAGTTTTTATTACATTATACCTATGAGATTTTGTTTTTAGATGTCCAACATTCGATTTTCGAATTTCAATTGTTTTTTTTAGGATGACCCTACACCTAACAAATACTGAATCAGCCTTCCTAGCGCTAGTTATCTACCCAAAGTACGGCTGTCCCTTATATTTACAAACTATAAAGAGTCACCACGGCTCGAAGGGCCTTTTGCTGATAGATTGGATTACTTATTTTTTTTTCTTTTGCATATTTTCACCCCATCCTTATTGTGTATCTTGGATTTAACATTGAGTTTTTCGCATTGACTTCCAATTAATATTCCTATCACTTTTATTGCTGGAGTAAGTTAACTACAACAGCCCTACCTACCTTTTACAGCCCGTTCTCTACCGCAACATTCTATTCAATAATCTGCTTGGCCAGCGTAGATATTGTTCCTAATATCGGAAATTCATCGGGTCGAGTTCGATGAATGCCGGAATACTTAAATGGCAACTGAAACTAACAACAGAATAACCTCAACCCCATAGTTACATACATACTCTTCATATAAAATGTAAAACCGTATTACTATTTAGGTAGAGTACAAGCACAAAGATTAAATTGAATTTAAGACTAGGGCGAAATAGAAAACAAATTAGAATACAAATTAGATACCTATACCTACCTGCTATAGCGGTACCATGGCATGGCATGTTGTCAGTGTCTACTTAGATATACAAAATAGGTTTTGAAAGTAGATAATTGTGGCAAATACAGGTTTCAAAGATCCAGATTTTTTGTTATTGCTGATGAAATATGCCTGATGTAATTGTAGTCATCTTTTACAGCATCTCCAAAATATAACTTGTAGATAATGTTCCGGACAACATTATATTTAAATATTTAGGTAGGTAGGTCTAGCTGATGTAAATTTGGACGACCCATTATCCATCGGATCAGTCATTGACTTGACCGGATGGCCACGCGAGAAGCTATACTTTCGTTCGTGATTTATACCCAATGCCTCGCTATTTGTTCTATATTATTCGAATAGGGTGTTAAATGTGGAGATACGAAAACCTTCATCCGCGAATCCGACTCACGCTTGGCTGGTTTTCTTAATCCTATCTACCTACTTATTCATTCTCGTCACACGATATATTACGGCAACATGAAACATCCCTTGATTTCTGCTGACGTCAAATTTTCATTCATACAAGTCTTTATCTCAAGGTTCCCCTTTAAAAACAGATTTAGTCAAGTTTTTTGTGGGTGTGGGAAGATTGCTTGCGAATTGAAAGTAAAAAATTACTTTCAATTCGCAAGTCGGTGGCAATACAAAACAAGCAAAACCAATGCCGCCGACTTGCTAATTGAGTTATTTTTTACTTTTTGAAGGCGGGTGTCTTTTTTGTTAAAAAAGTTTTTTTTAAGGCTTGCAATTAAATACAAAGCAGTGTAAACTATTTGTAAAAAACATTTCTGAAATGCAGTTATTTCAACAATATAACCTAGGTACCTAATCTATCGCTATTTGTGGGGATGTTTTGGAGCTCCGTTACTAACCGAAACTACCAGGCACCCGGAGTAAAATTCTATTTAAAACCGTAACCGAATCTGATATAAAAGTTTTGAATAATTTCGATAGGGGCGGAATCTAAATGAGAATAATGAGCTGTGTATAAAGGTACCCATAGAAATCTAATATATCTATGGTAGGTAGTACCAAATTATACTCTAGAAATAAAGTCAAATCATTTGTATTTTCTCTTAACAAATCCTCAAAAATGTAATGTCCGCAAATGAAACTATCCGAAACTATCGATACCTTATCAGCAATAATTTAATATCTGTAATAACCGTACCTAACTGAAACCGCGGTATGGTATTCACATTATTCATATACTTATCCGTATCTATAAGTAGATCCGAAATGTACTTAATACATTGTCGTCCCACTTCGAAACTCTATTCTGACAACTCACTTCACCTAGGTATACACCGTGGGAGATTGTAATAAAATAGCTCTACAGTTCCACCTTTTGTAATTTGATAATAGGCAACCGGGCCCACGTTAGTTTAGGTTTTGGGACGATTGCACTACCCAATAAAGTGATACTGGCTGTAGCAATAAACCCCTGGACACATTCAGTAGTGCAATCGTCCCAATACCTAAACTAACGTGGGCCCAGTTGCCTATTATCAAATTACAAAAGGTGGAACTGGTCCCAGGTCCGAGTTTCAAAGTGGGACGAGTTGCCTCCTAACCCTTCAAAGTATTCTTCATTACAGTTTAAACACTTTTTCATTCGGTCAAATCGTTTTTGAAAACATTGGTCTAACGGCATGTTTTTCACGTGCTGGTTGAAAGTTACAGTCTCTTCCGGCCCCATAAGTGTCATACCTCTTATCAAATCTTGATTTTTTGACCAAATAAAGAAGTCGCATGATGCCAGGTCTGGACTATGTGCGGGATGGGTCACTAGTTCTAACATTTCAGAAGCCAAAAATTACTTTGCCTTGTTTACGGTGTGCGCCAAAGCTTTTTTGTCGTTTTTCCCTAATTTTTTGAAAGACACTGGGCAAACAAATGGTCGTGTACTACTCAGCATTAACTATCCTTTGTTCTTAAAGTGGGATTGTGCAGACAGAACCCGTCCAGGAGAAAAAAAACGCAATCACTTTTTTGCCAACGTTTCTCGCCTGTCTTAATTTTGTTGGTTTGCTGTCACCTTCGAACACCCATACAGAAGACTGTTGCTTTTTTTTCGGCATGAATATATCCAAGTTTCACCTCCTGTCACGTCACAATGTCATACACAGCATTTGAACGTCCGTAATCGTACATTAACAACATTTTTTACACCAATCAACACGAGTTCGTTTTTGTTCTGGGGTGAGTCCATGAGGAATCCGGCGGCAACAAAGTTCTCTAACTTTTAAATATTGATGTGATTTTTTTTGAATTTGGCTCATACCAATTCCTAAATATCTTCGAATCTCCTCATAGGTGATACTTCGGTTTTCTTCAATTAGTTGCCTGACAATAGCCACATTTTCCTCAGTGATCGCAGTTGAGGACCGACCTTCAAAAATTTCATCATGGAGAGAAACACGGCCGCAATCAAATTCTACGTGCCAACGCCTTACGGTGCTCAAATCAGTTGCTTCCCTTCGCATTTTGAAGACGAGCAGTGGAGTCTTACGGAGTCAGTGAACTTTTAAAATCATAAAAAATCATCGCCCTAAAATCTTTTCGCGTTTATTCCATTTTTGTTACGGACGACGAATTTTAACTTGTGATAAAAAAACAATTGACACGTTATTTCCCGCCAATTTTTTAATGAAATCAATAATTGAGTTTCCTGTTTAAAAAAATAAAACATTCGAAATTCAAACACTTATAAGCGGCCAGGAGCGCAAAACTTTCAGTGTGCCCTATGTATTGTAACAGTTCTGATAGTTTAAGAGAAATAAAAGGCTATGCAGAATTGTACGTATTGAATTTAATAGCTCTCACACGAAAGTTAAAATGTGATGAGTATCAAAAACAATTGTAAGTATAAAAGTTAACACTGACCTAAACGCACTAAGGTAAGGCAGTATCCAGGAGGATTATGATCCCCAGCCTGGCCGGCGTACAGGATCAGCCGAAGAGAAGTCTGACGCGATCAGCTCGGGGACGGAGGCCCCCCCAGGCGGTCAGTAGGACCAGCCCTGGGCAGCAAGAGGCTCGTGACAGCTCGACTTAGCCTCTAAACCGACTCTCGGTTGCAGACTGGTAGACTTCAGTAAGTAGACTGGTAGTCTTCAGTAACGTACGCATATGGGTAATCAGAGTGTTACCCCAGCGACTCCGAGATCTAGACTGCAGCAACGTAAGCGTAGGAACAATCAGCGTGTCCAACAAACGGCTCCAAGAACTAGACTCAGCAACGTAAGCGTATCAGCAATCCGCGTGTTTACCAAACGGCTCCGAAATCCAGACTCCAGCAACGTATGCGTATGAGCAATCCGCGTGTTTACCAAACTCCTCCGAAATCCAGACTGACTCATTTGACAGGTTCCTTTTCTGACCGCTCTTCCAAAATTCATAAAAAATCCAATTATGAATCTTCTTTCTAGAACGGTCAAATCGTTTTTTATATAGTAACGGCCAGACTCAATAATTGTCGAATTTAGTAGTTTTTATTATAATATTAGTGCGAATCAGATCTAAAGGAACACACGATAATACAGCGGGTGTTCAGCCGTTTACTATCTAACACAGACAAACAAGCTTACAAGATATACAACGTAGAGGTTTTACGTTAGTAGCCGAAAACTTATTTTAGAAGAAATGTTGGCCGGTCGTCAATTTGACGACTGTCACTGACAGACATGTCAAAGCAAAACATTATTTATTTTTCAGGTTTGTAAATATTAATTTGATCCAATTATACAGGAATAAATTACAAAGGATGACGACAGGAACAGCATAAAAAAGCGTAAGGGTTTGTAAATATTAAACAATGAATGATAATTATGAAATGAAGATGATACAGGAATACAATTACAACACAGACAAAACCAGCACATATAACTGTGGGTACATTATATATTACTTATAAGATTCCAAGAATCCATACAACAAATATTATAAAATGTAGACATATCGTGCGATGAATGATTTCATGCCTATGAAAAGTAAATATAGTTTTTCGAGTTGAACCAAAACACGAGTTGAACCGAAACACTATATTATCCCCAACGACCCGAGAAAAATTTTTGGCCTAGAACAAAAATTTTGAGAAGGTTAGATATTTCAGCATTCACAAACTTTCATACCTCATACAAACACACCGACATCTTACGAAATTAAGGTCAAATGAGATTCACATTCAATGATCATCACGCAAACCTAAAGATTCATTAACAATAGGGCTTATTTTTGGAGTTGTAATCCGCTCGCGTTTAAAACCCATTATTAAGATAAAGATTTATATCAAGGGCTAGGCCTTGATCGATTATAATAAGGGCTTATGGAAGACGAGTTATTAACCGCTCGTGAAGATACCTATGGCTTTCAGAGTGAAGCCATAGATATGGGGGAAAAATACAAGGGGATAGCCCTTAAATAATATTAATACAGGCTTATTTAAGGCGAGTTATTAGCCGCTCGTAAAGATACACCTATGGCTATAAGAGTACAGCCATAGATATAATAGAAGATCCATCAACCTCAATAGTTGACGGTGGCTAATTAGTCAGAAATCCATCAACATGCAGACGTTGATGGTGCTAATTAGTCAAAAACTAACAAAGAGTTAGTAAATAAGAAGGTTAGGTAACGTTGTACCTAACAGTACTTCTTAAGTTCTTTAAAAAAAGGAGATTAAAATAATCTTATTGGTTTCAGAACCGATGAATGAAGAAAATAAATATCTATAGAGGTTTTATTAGGTCCAGATTAAAAACTCTATAGTAAGAAGAAGGAAGCGATAGACATGAGTAATGAATAAAACCATTTATAAGAAAAGGTAATATATGACAATATAAAAGTCAAAAGAAAAGAAAATAAAAATAGTCATAGAATTCCAGAGAGTGTCATGAAGTGACACTTGAAAAATATAAGTCAGGGAAAATAATATTTAAGAAGCAAGAAGCAAAAGCTGAGATAGTAACAAAGTTATAAATAGTGAAAAAAAAATTTAAGAAACGAAGCAAAAGCTGAGAGAGGGACAGAGTTATAATGAGTGGAAAAACTCCGGGAGGCTCAGAGTAACTAGCCTCCAAAAGTTCAAAGGCGACTAGCCTCAAAAAGGTTAGAGTGACTAGCCTCTGAAGGGTCAGAGTGGCCTCAGGAGGGTCAAGGTGACTAGCCTTAAGAGGGTCAGAGTAACTAGCCTTAAGAGGTCAGGCGAGGGTAAATAAGATTCAAGAGGATAAGAGAGTAACAACCCTCTGAGAGGTAAATGAGAGTAAATAAGATTCAAGAGGATAAGAGAGCGACAGCCCTCTGGGAGGTAAATGAGGGTGAATAAGATTCAAGAGGATAAGAGAGCGACAACCCTCTGGGAGGATACATGAGTGACTGAGCCTCTTCAAAAGAGAAATCACGCAAGTAATACACCTCTGAGAGGTTCAAATAGTGATACGCGCGTGAGAGTAAAACGAGTAACAAATAGTGACCGACGTCCGGAGGGATTAAACGTAATACACCTCACCAAGAGAGTTTAAGCCGAAAGTGAAATATAATATTTTAAAATCGAGCCCACGACATTGAGCCTATTCAATAAAATAAAACATTTATAAAGTAAAGTAAATGAAAGACAGTATTTGCTATTTTATTTATTGTTGTTAGCATCTGTATAGTTTATCATCGTGTAGGTATGTACAAACAACTACAGAATATTGTTCTGAGCTGTCGTAAAGTGTCTCAGTCCCCAACTCAGTAGTGACCACTAGGTGGTTTTAAAAACACACCCAAGCGAAGACTGAGTGCGATTACCATAGGGTAAACGCTGTGGTGTGCACGTGTGTGGGGTGCAGCGTAATGTGGTTAAGTATAGAGTAAAAGTATAGGTGAGAACGACTATAGAGTATTCTTCTAATAGCCGCGTACAGTAAACCAAACCCCAACTTGTAAGTAACCAACGAGTGATTTAAAACTCACAAGCGCAGAATGGGTGCCAATTGCCAGAAGCAAGAGGATTGTGTGTGGGGATGTAGTGTAAGTTTTTGTACAGTATGTAAGTATGTTCAGTACGACGAAGCGGGCTGAGGAGAAAATATTAGTATTTTACACACACACACACAAGAATCTAAGCCAAATTAAAATGTCGAAATAAAGAGTACTAAAGAATTAGTAAGATTAGAATTTTGAAGAGGATTTTACACACATAAGAATCTAAGCCAAATAAAGATATCGAAATAAAGAGTACTAATAAACTAGTAAGATTAGAATTTTGAAGAAAATGAGAGAGCTAGCTTTGATTTCACGATTGGGCGCCAAATGTAACAGTTCTGATAGTTTAAGAGAAATAAAAGGCTATGCAGAATTGTACGTATTGAATTTAATAGCTCTCACACGAAAGTTAAAATGTGATGAGTATCAAAAACAATTGTAAGTATAAAAGTTAACACTGACCTAAACGCACTAAGGTAAGGCAGTATCCAGGAGGATTATGATCCCCAGCCTGGCCGGCGTACAGGATCAGCCGAAGAGAAGTCTGACGCGATCAGCTCGGGGACGGAGGCCCCCCCAGGCGGTCAGTAGGACCAGCCCTGGGCAGCAAGAGGCTCGTGACAGCTCGACTTAGCCTCTAAACCGACTCTCGGTTGCAGACTGGTAGACTTCAGTAAGTAGACTGGTAGTCTTCAGTAACGTACGCATATGGGTAATCAGAGTGTTACCCCAGCGACTCCGAGATCTAGACTGCAGCAACGTAAGCGTAGGAACAATCAGCGTGTCCAACAAACGGCTCCAAGAACTAGACTCAGCAACGTAAGCGTATCAGCAATCCGCGTGTTTACCAAACGGCTCCGAAATCCAGACTCCAGCAACGTATGCGTATGAGCAATCCGCGTGTTTACCAAACTCCTCCGAAATCCAGACTGACTCATTTGACAGGTTCCTTTTCTGACCGCTCTTCCAAAATTCATAAAAAATCCAATTATGAATCTTCTTTCTAGAACGGTCAAATCGTTTTTTATATAGCAACGGCCAGACTCAATAATTGTCGAATTTAGTAGTTTTTATTATAATATTAGTGCGAATCAGATCTAAAGGAACACACGATAATACAGCGGGTGTTCAGCCGTTTACTATCTAACACAGACAAACAAGCTTACAAGATATACAACGTAGAGGTTTTACGTTAGTAGCCGAAAACTTATTTTAGAAGAAATGTTGGCCGGTCGTCAATTTGACGACTGTCACTGACAGACATGTCAAAGCAAAACATTATTTATTTTTCAGGTTTGTAAATATTAATTTGATCCAATTATACAGGAATAAATTACAAAGGATGACGACAGGAACAGCATAAAAAAGCGTAAGGGTTTGTAAATATTAAACAATGAATGATAATTATGAAATGAAGATGATACAGGAATACAATTACAACACAGACAAAACCAGCACATATAACTGTGGGTACATTATATATTACTTATAAGATTCCAAGAATCCATACAACAAATATTATAAAATGTAGACATATCGTGCGATGAATGATTTCATGCCTATGAAAAGTAAATATAGTTTTTCGAGTTGAACCGAAACACGAGTTGAACCGAAACACTATAGTATCCAAAACATCCCCGGCTATTTAGCTGCTTTTTGTCTAATACTTTCTACGATTTTACCTCTCTTCTTCTTCGTATCGCTGGCACGACAGTCTTTGCCCCATCTCATGTCATGTCCTGTGTGCCCCAAAGCATGCGATCGGGGTGAATTATGCGCTGCCACCTTCGAGCTTCGAAATTCTCTAAGGCTGCCACCGACGACGCCGTGGAAGTGGTTAAATTTTGGGCCAAACAAATATAAAAGACGCTTTTACCTAAATACAGACACTCAATAAACACTCGTTATAATTCGAAGAGGTACCCGCTACTTAACAATTGTAGGTAAGTACATACCTATCATCACACCATTAGCAAGTACGCGACATGCACACTTTCGACCTACTTTGAACTCGCCCTTATCTCACTATTATTGGAAACGTTTGCCTTCGTCGATATCACGAAGACTTTAGACGTCCGTTTATCAAACTAGAATTTCACCAGTTATAAAAATTATGTTGCATATTAATAATCTATATCCTCGTCCTGCCCAAGCTAATAAGAACCTATTTGGTAATTCTGCCAGCTGTCCTCTACAAAGTACAAAATCTTACAAGTGCTTCCTGCCCAGAAAAAAAATGGAACAAAAAAATGGAACAAAAAAATGGTTCTTGCATAGGATATATATTTTTTATATTTTTTATGGTAGTAAACAGGACATTTTTTTTTTTTCTATCAGCCTTTCATGTGTGGCTAGCACACTACTTGGGCCCCCAACTACCTGCGGTCGGCCAGCGGCGCACCGTGCCTCGGATCCCGCTACCCTCCGCGACTAGTCTCCCGATACGCCCATATCAGCGCGTGCCTGGTCGGTCTGCCTGTATTCCAACAACTATTTCGACCCAACTCCTCTGAATTGGCTAAACTGAGCATCGTACCGGAACGCGGCTAAGCCACTTGGCGGTACATCTTTGCCCAGTGGGTGGTCGCAAGCCAACGGCCGAAACCTACCACCAGTTAGTGTCACCTGATTAGCACCACGCAGGGACCACGTGTAGGGACTAGCTATTAATGAGGGTACTTTCCTACGGACGCGGGTGACTCGGCCCCCAAATTACATTTTGTGACATAATGAAACGATTCACGCTATTTTTAAATCTATATCTTTTGTTTTTTTGACAGGACTCTGGGCAGAATTACCAGAATCACCTGTATTTGATTTGTCCTTCTAAGAGGACATTAGGTTTAATTGGGTAAATAAAACAAAAAAACGATTTCATGATATTTATAAGGTATTCTTAATAAGTCTTACGCTTTCACCTCTTAATTTAATATTTAAATTATTTACAATATTAAATTACTTTTAATTTAAAATAAAAACAAAAAAAAACTATAATAAAAGCTTCTCTTATTTTTTTAAACTTATAAAAAAAAACAATATTTTTCATCATTACAGTAATCAGCATCAGTCAGACATGAAAATCAGCGTAGCATTTTCTTTGTTTAGTTAAACATAAGTTAACATGTACTACATTAAAAAAAAGTTTTATTGTAGTGGCAGGCCCTGCATCTGGACTGTTTCTATTCCAGAATTGGCGTGTACTTTGCTTCAGAAATGCGTCGTCTCATAGTTGTACGAATTCTGGGTCTTCGTAATCTTCGTCGGAAGGTATGAAGTCCCCAATGTCGGAATCTTCTAACAAATTGCCGATGTCTTCATCGTCCAGTTCTGCGAAAAAAATCTCAATTTCCCAAAAAGTTCTGTCCAATGTGATTTTTGAATCACATAATATTATTTATGTTTCTTTTTAATTTAAAAATAGTTATAAATGTTATTATATTGATTATTTAACTTTAAAATCCTGTTTATTTTTAATAAAGAAAAGCTACTGATCTAAATGATATTAATTGATTAAACATACCTCTTCTCTGACGTGACTCCATTTTGAACACGTGAAAGGCTTCTGACGTTAATCTGTGGTATTACCAAGATTCACACATTGGTTATAATCCAACCAATCACAAGAAACTTCAAAAATCGATAGTTGAGTAGGAAATACAAATTCTATGCGCGAAATTTGAATATGTGATTTTTGAAGGACGGTGGGCAGAATTTTGAAGTTTACATTTTTTTAGCTGGGCAGGAACCGTGAAGTACATTTTGTGATTTTAAAATCACAATGGACAGGACGAGGATATATATAAAAATCAATGCCACTTTTCGTTGTAATTTCATAACTCAAGAACGGGCTCACCTATCCAAACCAAATGTTTAGGCTTTGTTCGGACTATTTAGTAGATGGTCAAAATCGGTCGAGCGGTTCTTTATTTATCACATTTTTTGTAACAAATGAATTCAATAAATGGCGGATCATTTGGATCATCATCATTTGTAAATAAGTGGTCCAATGTGGGTACACTACATAAATACGAAAAACTTTATTCCGAAAGTCAGAAATACGAATTTCAAAATACCGATTTTCATAATTCCGAATGGTTCAAAATTCTTAATATAACAACTCCGATTTATCATTCATCCTATTTTATAATTCCAAAATTTCAAAATTCCGAACGTTTAGAATTACTATTCTCAAAATACCGAGTTTCAAAAGATTGAAAAACAAAAAGTCCGACATAATGAAAATTCGAAACATCAAAAATACGAATTCCGATTATTAAAAGTCCGAATTCTAACCGAAGTGATTCATCAATAATTCAGGGGATTTGCAGCATGCAAGCAGGCATGCAGCGTGCAAGCAGACATACAGCATGCAAGCAAGCATGCAACATACAAGCAGGCATGCAGCATGCAAGCAGGCATGCAACATGCAGCAAGCATTGTTTCTGTCACTGCTCCGGCGCTGCGGGGTGTGGGCGGCCCCACGCGAGCTTAACGTCGCAGATGGCTTTAACGCTCACCACCGCAGCTTCGGCTTGCTGGCCCGCTTCGCCGGCCAGCCTCAGGTGCGGCGGCGGGCCTTCAAACCACCTGCTCTTCAGCTCGCGGGCCGCCCCACCCCTCCGCGCCTACGCGGGCTTAAATTACACTCTAGGGTAGGGCAGACAAGACTGCGTGAAGAAGGTTTTGCAGCGATTCGTTTCTGTCACAAAATTTTGTAGCACAACACGTTGACTTTTTATGTTTAAAAAAACACACACATCACAAAATAACACCCACACACAAAAACACATCACATCTAAAAATATATGTCAAATAATGCATATAGCAAAAAGACGTCGGTCAATAGATTTCGATAAAATGAAATTCGAACAAATTAAATTCGGAAAAATGATTCGGAATCCTAATTTTAGTAGTATATTTGAAGTATTGAAAATCGGAATGTCGTTTTTCGGACCGAGAACTCTTCGAGCTTTTGATTCTTCGAACGTATGAAAATCGGAAAACTAACAAATCGCATTTACGGCTTTCGGTAAAATAAATTTCGTGATTTTTAATAATAGACATTATAATTCTTAGGTAATAAGAAATTCGGACTTTTGAAAATCGGAATATCGAAATTCGGAATAAAATATTTCGGAATCTTTGGGTGTTCCCGTCCAATGTACCAGGAGACCAGAAAATAAGAGGTGTAGGGTAGGTGTAGGGTAGGTGTAGGGTAGGTGTAGGGTAGGTGTAGGGTAGGTGTAGGGTAGGTGTAGGGTAGGTGTAGGGTAGGTGTAGGGTAGGTGTAGGGTAGGTGTAGGGTAGGTGTAGGGTAGGTGTAGGGTAGGTGTAGGGTAGGTGTAGGGTAGGTGTAGGGTAGGTGTAGGGTAGGTGTAGGGTAGGTGTAGGGTAGGTGTAGGGTAGGTGTAGGGTAGGTGTAGGGTAGGTGTAGGGTAGGTGTAGGGTAGGTGTAGGGTAGGTGTAGGGTAGGTGTAGGGTAGGTGTAGGGTAGGTGTAGGGTAGGTGTAGGGTAGGTGTAGGGTAGGTGTAGGGTAGGTGTAGGGTAGGTGTAGGGTAGGTGTAGGGTAGGTGTAGGGTAGGTGTAGGGTAGGTGTAGGGTAGGTGTAGGGTAGGTGTAGGGTAGGTGTAGGGTAGGTGTAGGGTAGGTGTAGGGTAGGTGTAGGGTAGGTGTAGGGTAGGTGTAGGGTAGGTGTAGGGTAGGTGTAGGGTAGGTGTAGGGTAGGTGTAGGGTAGGTGTAGGGTAGGTGTAGGGTAGGTGTAGGGTAGGTGTAGGGTAGGTGTAGGGTAGGTGTAGGGTAGGTGTAGGGTAGGTGTAGGGTAGGTGTAGGGTAGGTGTAGGGTAGGTGTAGGGTAGGTGTAGGGTAGGTGTAGGGTAGGTGTAGGGTAGGTGTAGGGTAGGTGTAGGGTAGGTGTAGGGTAGGTGTAGGGTAGGTGTAGGGTAGGTGTAGGGTAGGTGTAGGGTAGGTGTAGGGTAGGTGTAGGGTAGGTGTAGGGTAGGTGTAGGGTAGGTGTAGGGTAGGTGTAGGGTAGGTGTAGGGTAGGTGTAGGGTAGGTGTAGGGTAGGTGTAGGGTAGGTGTAGGGTAGGTGTAGGGTAGGTGTAGGGTAGGTGTAGGGTAGGTGTAGGGTAGGTGTAGGGTAGGTGTAGGGTAGGTGTAGGGTAGGTGTAGGGTAGGTGTAGGGTAGGTGTAGGGTAGGTGTAGGGTAGGTGTAGGGTAGGTGTAGGGTAGGTGTAGGGTAGGTGTAGGGTAGGTGTAGGGTAGGTGTAGGGTAGGTGTAGGGTAGGTGTAGGGTAGGTGTAGGGTAGGTGTAGGGTAGGTGTAGGGTAGGTGTAGGGTAGGTGTAGGGTAGGTGTAGGGTAGGTGTAGGGTAGGTGTAGGGTAGGTGTAGGGTAGGTGTAGGGTAGGTGTAGGGTAGGTGTAGGGTAGGTGTAGGGTAGGTGTAGGGTAGGTGTAGGGTAGGTGTAGGGTAGGTGTAGGGTAGGTGTAGGGTAGGTGTAGGGTAGGTGTAGGGTAGGTGTAGGGTAGGTGTAGGGTAGGTGTAGGGTAGGTGTAGGGTAGGTGTAGGGTAGGTGTAGGGTAGGTGTAGGGTAGGTGTAGGGTAGGTGTAGGGTAGGTGTAGGGTAGGTGTAGGGTAGGTGTAGGGTAGGTGTAGGGTAGGTGTAGGGTAGGTGTAGGGTAGGTGTAGGGTAGGTGTAGGGTAGGTGTAGGGTAGGTGTAGGGTAGGTGTAGGGTAGGTGTAGGGTAGGTGTAGGGTAGGTGTAGGGTAGGTGTAGGGTAGGTGTAGGGTAGGTGTAGGGTAGGTGTAGGGTAGGTGTAGGGTAGGTGTAGGGTAGGTGTAGGGTAGGTGTAGGGTAGGTGTAGGGTAGGTGTAGGGTAGGTGTAGGGTAGGTGTAGGGTAGGTGTAGGGTAGGTGTAGGGTAGGTGTAGGGTAGGTGTAGGGTAGGTGTAGGGTAGGTGTAGGGTAGGTGTAGGGTAGGTGTAGGGTAGGTGTAGGGTAGGTGTAGGGTAGGTGTAGGGTAGGTGTAGGGTAGGTGTAGGGTAGGTGTAGGGTAGGTGTAGGGTAGGTGTAGGGTAGGTGTAGGGTAGGTGTAGGGTAGGTGTAGGGTAGGTGTAGGGTAGGTGTAGGGTAGGTGTAGGGTAGGTGTAGGGTAGGTGTAGGGTAGGTGTAGGGTAGGTGTAGGGTAGGTGTAGGGTAGGTGTAGGGTAGGTGTAGGTTAAGTAGGTAGGTTGGTAGGTAGGTAGTTTGGTAGTGTAGATTGTAATTTAGGGACAGGACAACGTCTGTCTGGTCAACTAGTAATAAATAATAATATGTGGGGACATTTCACACACGGCCATCTGACCCCAAACTAGGGAGACCCTGTACTATGGGTGTCAGATAGCTGATACACATACACAAATACATTTTAAATACATACATATATAGATAAACAACACCCAGACACAAGGCAAACACAAGTGCTCATCACACAAATGTTTACCTTGGGCGGGAATCGAACCCGCAACACGCTGCGCCGCAGTCAACCGCTCAACCACTGCGCGAACCGTGTCGTCAGATTTATATATTTAGATTTAGATATTGATAGATGTTTGTAATCTAAGGATTAACCTATAAACCTACTTTTGGTTTCGGAGCGTGAGAAACCTTACTTTATGTTTTACTTAAATGAGTAGGTACTCAGGATTTTTACTGAGGATAAAAATGAGAACACGTAGTGCCGATTTGGAGGCGACTTTTATTCTAATTCAAAATACATACAGGGCTCATCCGGTGGACATAGACAGCTGAGCTTGCGAACGACAGAGTCTAGACATAATAGATATATGTACGTACTTAATCTAGAGCGGACGGGTGAGGTGTATCTATAACTCCTCCGACACTAAGAGCGAAATTATCGGAAGATTCGATTTGAGAGTCTTTCCGACAATTTTGCCAATACAATAAACATTAGGGCGATTTTAGCCAGGTTATATAAATCAAAAATGTAATAAAACTAAAAATTACTAATCCTAAAGTGACGTATCCTAAAATTTCACTGAAGTTAAAGTTCTTGTTTTCATTCAATACACTTTCTATCACTTCACTATGCTTTAACGAAAACGCCATATATTTAACTTCGTCCAAACTGATTCCTTTCATATTAACTACACTCGATTCGGAGGCAGTGGCATTCAAGTTTAGCTGCGATAACGTGACAATCGGAATCCTTTCCACAACTTCCAATTCCACAAAAATATGACGGCGAAGGTGAATCCCATAGATTTGGAGGACGCAAGGCTCATCAATTGTCACCAGGTAAGTGCCGAACACAAGTTGCTTAATGATCTCTTCACCGCATTGCTTCGTCAGTGTTGTTCTCAATCTAGTGTAGAGAAGCCAGCTAGCTGCGTTCACTTGCTGGACCCTGACCTTCTCAATTTCTATTTCTCGTTGTTTACAGGGACTATTCAAATTTCATCAACTGTTCCACACAGGTAAGTTCATAGTATATGGCTTGATTATCCGCAGTACATAAAAACTGATCTCCAGCAGAGAGCGGTCGACATGGTTTTATTAGTGGTAAGTATTTCATTCCTTTCGCCAGAAGGTAAGGATATTTGGAAATAATGGCTAGGGTTTAATTTTCAGATTCGTGAAAGATTGGTAAGGAATATATCTTAAAATAATTATACGATGAGTTATCCGTAAGTGGAATTTCCATTATAAATGTAATCTGATTATTTTTATTAAATGATTTTACACAAATGGTCTCCTCTATTTTCAATAGATTTGTTTCTATTGGAGGATACATTAAGTTTCCTGAGTTAGAAATTAGTTGTAAATGATGCAATAATTCTGTAGAATTCACAATAGATTGATGTAGTATCGATAATTTACTTAACGCTAATGCTGTTTCAAGTTCACTTAGCCTAGCAAAGATAGTACGGAAACTACTCGTGAATACAGAAAATAATCCCGTAAGATAAGTTAAGAAAACCCAATTGTTTTGTTTAGCAGATAAATCTTTTTGCAGTGTTCTGATTTATTGTTTGTTCAGTGAAGTGAAGTATTGTTGATTCAGTGTTCTGAGTTACATTACTGAAACTCTGAAACATTTTGGAGACAATTGTTAATTTTTTTGAAGTAATTATTTGATTATGATTTCATTTGGAAATAAGTTCTTCGTATCTAACGGCGTCATCGTGATCTAGGTTACCCGTTATTAGTTTTTTAATAGAACCCAATGGATTAATCAGTCCTCTTTTAAAACGTTTCTGCGGAACTAGTTGTCGGTATTTTTCTATAGTTATATCGAGTATAAATTCTGTATGTTTTTTCATACTTGTAAGTTTTTGAGAATATGATGCATTCCAATCGATAAGTTTACACATTTGTTGGAAGTTGCTGGATATGTACCTAATTTAAATCATTATGAATCTGTTCTAAACTGATGAGCTTGACTATAGTCCAGTGATCAGTTTGAATGTCTGCTAGGCCTTCCTTTACTGGAAATATACCTGAGTTTCCTTCAAGATTTTGCAGATGAAAAGCTAGCGAGGGCATCACTACCAACAGGATGCCGCACCACCTGCGAAGGGCGTTTAACATTCTTAATAGGGGTTTTAGTAATTCTTTCACCAATTCGAATTGGTAAAATATTTCTTACAGCTGGACCTATTACTTTTGCTTTTACGTATCTGGGTTTTGTCTTTACTTTTACGCTTGTTTACGTCTTTCGCAAAAATAATTTCGCCTGCATTAAATTCAATTTCAGCTTCACCACCTTTCCTTTCCCTATGTTTTACTTTTATTGCTACCATTTTCTCTGTTAAGTGTGTATACATGACTCTGATGCGTTTAGCATGATCCTTCACCATTTTCTGAAAATACTGTTTTTCTAACTGTATGCTATACGGGTTGTTAGTATCAGTATGCCCGAAAACAACTTCGAATGGAGTGAGTTCAGTAACGGAGTGAATGGAGTGGTTATATGCCATAACTGAATATGTCATTACAGATGCCGCATCGGTACAACGGTTTTCGTAGGTATTTCGCCAATCTGTATATTTCGATTATGGTGGAGTGAAATCGTTCTATCATACCCATGGAATTGGGATTATTGGGTGTACCAATATGAAGTTCGACTTTATGTAAGCTTAGAAATTCTTTCATTAACTCGTTATTGAACTCGGACCCTGGGTCGGAACTTATTTGTTTTGGAACTCCGTAGTATGAAAAATACTTCATTAGAGCACGGACTACTTCTGGAGTAGATTTGTTCTGAATTTCGATGGCCTGACCTAGCTTACTAAAAGCGTCTATGAGGGTTAGATAAGTTTTACCTTCAATACTAAAAAGATCTATAAATATTTCCTGAAACGGAGCATTTTGTGTTTGTGATAGTTGTAAGATAGGTTTAATGGTTTTTCTATCATATTTCATTTTCTGGCATGCCTCGCCAGTATTTATAACTGCCGCTATTGTCTCCTGCATTCTATCCCAATAATAATTCCTACGAAACCTAACTAATGTTTCTTTGATGCCGCGATGGCACGTATTTCCTTCATGATGCTTAATTATTATAGATTTTGGTTCTCCTTCATCTTCTACATAAACTACTCGTTCTGTACATTCATAAAAATTAATCAAATCCTTTCTAAAAAGCTGAATTATTATATTACCGAATAACATACGATGTTCATTATCTTCAAAATAAATGAAATACTTAAACTTTGGTTTAATGTGTTGTTTCAAAAAATCTTTAATCAGTTCTGTATTGTCTATGGGTAAGAAAACTTCTAATACTTTTTGTTTGTCACGCGAGAGATCCTTCACTTGCATTTCATTTTTGAACCATGAGAAAACTAAAATTTGATTCGGCTTAGTGTCTATAGTTTCATGTAAGATTGGTATTGCAGTACAGTCGTTTAAGGCTAAATGAATTGTATCTGTTTTACTAGACTCGACCTGAACAGGATATTCATTAATGCTTCCGTCAATGAAGTCTATAGAACTAGCAGTTGCTGTTCGACTTGTGTCTGATATGGTTATAGTTGATGAATTGCTACGTTCTCTTTTATTATGAACTATGGCCCTTTCTGTAACTACACTATCTAAGTATTCCGTATCTCTTTTATCCACGTTAACTACCAGCGATTCATTATCATCGTCAGAGTCTAAAGCAAACATTTTTATTCTAGAAAAGGCGTCGGCATTTGTATTTTGTTTGCCATTTTTGTATATTAATTCAAAGTCATAGTCTTGCAAGCGGAGTCCCCGACGTGTAAGTTTACTACTTGGAACTTTCAGAGATCGAAGCCATACTAAAGGAAGGTGGTCAATGTATATGTAAAACTTTCGACCGTATAGATATGGTCTGAAATGTTTTACTGCCCAAATTATAGCAAGCAATTCCCGTTCGATTGTGCTGTGCTGTAGCGTGATTCGGTATCGCTAAGAGTGCGACTAGCGTAAGCGATAGGTTTGTCACTGCCAATTGGTCCTTGTGACAAAACTGCACCCAAAGCTATGTTTGACGCATCAGTCGTAAGTATGAAAGGTTTGTCGTAGTCAGGGTATTGTAAAAGAGGGACATGTGTTAAGAGTTCTTTGCATTTATTAAATGCGTCAATATATTTCTGGTCTATTATAATTTTATTACGCTTCTTTAAACAAGATGTCAATCGTTGGGTAATTTTTGCGAAGTCTTTGATGAAACGTCGGTAGTATCCTACCAGTCCAAGAAAACTTTTAATCTCAGTCGTGGTTTTTGGAAGAGGATATTTCAGTACAGCCGTAATTTTGTCGTCATTGGGTTTCAGTCCTTCTTTGGTAATTGTGTGTCCAAGGTAAAGTACTTCTTTTTTTAGAAACTCTGATTTGTCTAATTGGATTTTCATGTTAGTGGCCCTAATTCTGTCAAAAACAGTCCGTAAATTCTGTATCATGTTATCAAGGCTATTTCCATAAATAATAATGTCATCTAAGTATACCATACAGTGTAGTCCTTGTAGTCCACGTAGAACGTTATCCATTGTCCTCTGGAATGTGGCTGGGGCGGTTTTTAGCCCAAACGGCATTCTGAGGAACTCAAAATGTCCATTTTGAGTGGAAAACGCTGTCTTCTGTCTGTCCCTCTCGTCTAATTCTATCTGATGGTAACCACTGGCTAAATCAAGCGTAGTGTAGTAAGTGCTCTTTCCTAATTTGTCAAAAAGGTCATGGATGTTCGGTAGGGGGTATTTCTTATCGATAGTAATTAGAGATTTCATGCGTAGTATTCAGTACCTTTCGAATCGTTTAGGTAAATAAAAAATAGTACACAGCGAAATCTTAAATTATTTTCCAGCAGGACCCTCTGTTGTTAGGTCTTTAGACAAATCTTATATGGTCCCGTGTAGCGGTGTATTAGTAGGTACCTAAATAACTTAGTTTAATTTTTAAATAATTATTACTAAATGAGGAATTCACCTGCAAAACTTTTATCAAGCCAGCAGGACCCCATTTTGTTTTAAGGCTTTCAGTCTAGACTGTGATAGGTAAGCATTTTATTAATACTTTCCAAATAACCTTACGTTTAATCAAAAAAATTGTATTTAGCTTGCTAGCTTTAGCTACTTAATTATTTTAAAATGTTAAAAGATTTCGCTGTAACAATTAAGGTACTATTTTTTACTTATATGATTCGGAAGGTTCTAAATACTACGCACGTTAACATTTAACTTTCAATCGGATTAAACGTAGGGTCCTGCTGGGTATACTGACATCCCTCATACAAGCTATTTTTTAAGCGACTAAGAAATATTTGTTGCTTGAACTGTCGGAAGCAATTGTTTTGAGAGCGGTGCGTTAATTAATAATTGCGTCAAGTAGACACAATAGTTAAACCCAAGGCAATAGTTGACCCATGGGTCATTGCAAAGGGAAAGAGCTAACACTGCAGTAAAATTATATCTGTTTCCGTTTTGTGATATCGAAGTAGGTAAGTATTTAGATCCGTTTATTATTGCCTATTTCATTTGAAGAATTAAATCTCATGTATTTTTCCTATGTTAATGTTGTTGCTGATTCATCACCCTCGGGAATTGCTGATTACTGGGTTTTTAATTGTGCGAGTCTTCGAGTGAGTCTCCTCACGAATGTTCATCTATAGGCGCCGCGTTGGAACTACGTTAGTGTGAATCGACGCTTAGTTTCTTTACATTATTTTCAAAACTACAATAACTGAACATTAATTGAATAATGTTTGATATACTAATTAGCACTTAATCCTTATTCTCAGTCGTAAATAAAAACATTCGATGATATTGCAGGATTCTAAAAATACCTTGCAAGTTTCTAATACTTCATAAATAATTCAATACCAACATAATTGAAGTTACTTTACATTATTGGGGTCAGTGCTATTATGCAAGTCGATTATCACGAACGTTTATCAATCGCTTGTATTTCATTATGTTATCCTCCTAACCGACGACGTAGTTTGTTGCGTGATTGCTTGGTTTTAATGATTAAATAAAACAAAAATAGTACGCCGTCGCATTCCCTTATATTGTAAGAAAACATAAAAAATAATAAGATGACAATAAAATGCAAATAATTGATTTATATAATAACATAAACAATTCATTTAAAACTTGGATGTTACAAAAATAGTTTATAGAGCAGTCGCGAACGCGAATATACAGTTTATATCTTCATTACAATGAATGCGACCTATCCTCTAAAATGAAATAAAAATGAAAGATGAGAAAGGGCGCCACCTTTTTCTCTGATGGTGTTATTATGTATCCTTCTACTAATGACGTATATGGTTCTTACTGCTCGATGAGTTTAGATCTGCTTATCTGACATACAAATAATATCTATATATCGTAATGTTATTTATCATCAAAAATATACAAAACTCCCATAACTGCTTTTTGAACAGGGTTCACAATGCGCGCTTCTCTGTCGCGCCATATTGACAGTAACCGATCTCTGGAGGTGGCGGTAGTGTTGGTTTATTTGATAAGGCCTTTGGCCTTGTATAGGTCGCGCATTAATCCTTTAAGGTAGCGAATTTCGCGTTGTAAGTCGGAACACTTGTCACTGAGCTTGGAGTTCCTCTCACGCATCTGTTGTTCCTCGTTGAGAAGGTCTTCAATCTCAGCCTTCTTTTTCTGGCGGTAACGCGTCGCAGCATTTTTGTTCTGCTCCTTCTTGCGAGAGCGACGGTCGTCGGAGGGACGAGAGTACGGCTTGGGTCGGGATGACGAGGACCACTCATCGTCGGTGTACGACGAGCGCGGCGATGACGGCGGCGAGGACTGTGGAGAGACACTGGCGCTGTCTCCCGACTGCTGCGGAGAGGCGAGCTGCGCGGCGCGGTGGCGGACCAGCTCCTCGACGTCCTCGTAGCCGCAGTCGAAGTGCGGCACCACTTCCGGCGCCGGCGCAGGCGCGGCTACCGCTGCCCACTGGTCTTGGGATGGCACGAGGGGGAGAGTGGGGGCGAACGTGGCGCATTGTGCTTGTTGAGCGTAGCTTAGGAGCAATTGAGTTGCAGGTCCGGGGGGACTTTGGGGCGGAGTGAGGTGAGTCAACTCTACAACGCCGTATACAGTCTCGAACTCCCGGAGGAGGTCCTCTGTGGGCTGCGGTGCTGCGAAGGCGGGTGGGATGGGCAGCGACACTGGAGGTGGCGGTTCTACACGCTCCGGTACTTGCGAGATGTTCTCAAAAATAGGAAGCTCCGATTTCTCCTCTAGCCAATTGGAGAAGATATTCTCTGTAAAGAAATAGAAACAAGAGATTAATTTATACACTACTTTATGATTATTTACACACGGATGGTTGATAAGATTGTCGCAATTATGTAACAATCACTAAACCATTTCAGACTTTTTTTTCATATATTACTATTTTACTAAATATTTAAAAGGTATAACCGTTTATAGGGAAATAAATAAAGTATACATTCAATATTCATTAAGATCGCTTTGTTAGGAAAATTCCTTTGACGATTAAAATGAACAAATTATGCAAAACAATAAATTATTCAAGTCATAAGCGTTGGTATTAGGACTACAACGTAAGCAAAGATGCAAAGTAGGTATCTACCCTGAACTAAATAAACAGTCTCATGTTGCACGCAGGCGTACAAACAAGTGATGGGCCATTGTTCGATCATTAATTACTCTATTTATACCTTATTAAATGTCCATTATTTAACCAAGGCATAATCATCAACCCAGTTTAGGTCGTGGACCACGAAATTACCTACAGATACGTTTATTTATAGCAACCTATCACCAAAGTCATCAGCAGGCGCATTCAATTTTGATTATAATATTTAAGTAGGTATAATACTTATTATTTTAAGTTGTGTATTATTTTCACTTAGTAACAATTTCTGTAAATTGGACTACTAAATTTTTTTTTTTTTTTTTCGGAGTGACTTTTTTTTACTTCTATTTAAAAAGAATATTTTAACGTAAAACGTAAATACTATAAACGTTTTACGTTACGAAACTAAATGAATGGGCCAAAATGGGTTTGGATTTTGTAACTGATTTCTGGGCAGTACAAAATGTAAAAGTAGACAACTACTTAACAAGAATTTAAAGCGCAACGAACACATGACTGTCGCCGCAGCGCAATCAACAATCAATTGGACGTAATTGTTCCGATTGGTGTCTCAGACCTTAAGAGAAGAAAAGAACAACGAATTTTATATTGGAATTATTGTATTTACCTACTTGTATATACACTAGTCCATTATAGAAACGTTAAGATAGCGACAAAATATATCTAGCAAGTAGCTCGGCTGCAACACCCTGACCCTAGATAAACTTGCACAATCAGAGTTCGGTGACACCGCGCCCTCGATAGAAAATCACTAGATAAGTTCGACATAGCGATGTCAACATCTTATTTCAACTTGTTTATGATCGAACCCGCTACTAGCGTCCGAATAAAAGTAAGGAATATTCCATGTACCAAAAAAATCAAAATCGCCGATTCGGCCTTGTTATCACAAACTTGTCTCGAATCGGGCTTTTTTATAACTGTAGCAGGCTAGTGATCATATTTTTTACTCCAAGTTCGTTTAACGGTACTTTGTTTGTCAATTAACATTAAGTCCCTAGCACATGCGATGCGTAGCGTAGGCGATTATCGGGAGTTCAGAGCGTATAATCTTTTTATTTTTATTACAGCGTTTCGTCAAACATGAAACTTTAACTAAACAACATCCAATGGAGGACGCGTTCATTATAAAGACATTGAAAAAAAAACGGACCAAGGCAATCCAAGTTAAAATTAAACAATATTTTGTCACGTTTAAACTACGTGCCAAGATAACTATTTATCCTACATTCGAAAGGTGCATTGGTAGGTCATATCTGTATCAATGTGTAGGAATGGAAACAAGTGGTCAATAAGTCGCTTTAATTATCGAGCGAGCAAGCGAGGCCGCCTTGTGCGCGAACTGGTTTATCAGTAAAACACGGCCAAGACATCAGCGAACAGCTATTCTTAGATGAATTCTATTCTTGATTTTATTTTTCGAGAATTTACTAACCATTAATAGTTAAAGGTCATTATGTAGTAGGAGAAGTTGAATGCTGCTGGGATGTACGATAATAGTCACATCGCTTAGTTGTTAAAATCTGAGCACGCCTGTAACTCGTTACTTGTACCACAGCTCAAGCAAGCTATAGTACATTGACTGCGCAGGGGGACATGAATTCCACCACGAATATCGATGTCTTAAATAATAAATAAGCTTCTACAGCATGCTACTGTATAAATTTAAACTTATGGGAACCATCAATTAAAGTATTATTTACTAATGTCAAGGAACGCATTTAAATTAATTTCTAAATGTATTCATATTACTGAATCCTTAGCCAATACCATCTGCATATTTTTTATCTATATCAGTGTACGTCATACTCATAATGTTTCCGGCAAAGTGAAGCTTGAACTGTATTCATGTTGTTATACAAACAAACAAGTTTGTTGCGTAGTTGAGTTATCGCTCCAAATCGAATGGTTAATGTGTCCAGTTTCTTAATTGGAGTAAACATTCGAGCTGAACGCTATAATATGTACTTACCACACAAAAACCAGTCGAGTTGAGTTTCAATGACATAAACATAAAATTACACAAAGAACAAAACAAGAACTAGAGCATTCAGACCTTGAAGTCGCCTTTCCGCCAGAGCGACTTTAAAAATATCATCAACTTAGCATAAAAATAAGCAAAATGCCATGACCACCTACCAACATACATATCTGCCAGAGCCATCACGAAGTCCAATTATTGAAGTAATAGAAACTGCTTTACTATTCCAAACAAGAAAGTCCTTTAATATCCTTACTGCTACAATACAGTTCTAACAATAACTTTAAAACGATTATATAGGCAGTGGTAGTCTAAAAAAATGGAATCCTCGCGGTATGAGCAATAGTCGTCGTTGAAGGTTCAAGGGCCAAACCTTAAGATCTAACGTCTTTTAACAAGCTTTTGTGAATTGAAAACTATCTCTTTATTCCAGATGCAACGATAGTGGCACTTCATTCTAACGGCGTCCAGACAGCGCATCGACGGAGGCAGACATAGGTTAACACGCGAGCGCGAGCGCTCGAAATGTGCTTCTCGACTCGAATTTATTGTCACGGGTTACAAAACAAAGAGCGATCACCAGCAAACGCGGCGCGGCGCAACTTAGTACTGAGCTGAGCGCGCGCACGCATTCGCCGCCCGACCACGGACCCCGCGCCTTTCCCCACTACTCTCGACGAGCCAGCATAATAAATACAACACCAATGTGCAATGCTGCGTTCACATTTTGACTTCGCGCTGCCTGCATCTACATGCATGCAAAGGAGCTTTTATTTAGAACTAATAACATTCTGAACTAGTAACATTGACCATAATGAATATTTTGCTGATTGTGTACTTACTTAAAATTATAACGAATCTTGCATGAAGGAAATTTAATAGCCATATAATAAAAACAAAAGCGTAAATTTATAATAAACTCCTCAAGAAATAATGCCTGATTAAAAAATTTCATATGTACAGACAGCGTCATCAATTGCTTACCCCCCATGCGTTTAATTTTTTTTAGGATGGGGTAAGCAGTTGATGACGCTGTCTGTACAAATGACGTGAAAAGCACAGTTGCAGTTGAGCTTTCACAATATCGCCTACATAATGTGAACAGTAGCCGAAGTTATGTTTGTCTCTGTATTTGGTCGAGGCCGCGACTACGTGTCACAATCAGCGGTGCAACAACCTGCCCCCGTTGGCCCTTTCTATGTGGATACTTTAAATATTTCCACTGAACTCTATAAATGCCCAATATCCACACCACACGTATTTCGATGTCTGTCAATTATAACTCATTATTAGTATTAATATTCCTCAAATTAATAAATTATAATACCCCATCTTTCGAAATCAACTATGATTTATTATTTATAAAATTGAACCTTGTCTTTACGGCTAAATGAAATAATTGTTGCGGTATGCGTATCGAATGAACCATAACCAACCAGACTATTTTTTTTACAACAACAATACAGCTACAATTTCTTTTGTTTAGTCAATAATTTTTTTTATAGCATTTGGCTTCAACTGGCATATTTAGGATTTTCTTTTAACTTTACAGCCCCGTCTGTGGTAAAGGTCCCAAATATCCATTTCGTAAATAATTTAACGGACGATTTTTTCAGTTTACTTTTACTATTTAAGATTTTAGTTCTCAAACTCGGAGTTTTATAAGCGCCTATGGTAAATGATTTAGCTAAGTATTATATTTGCGTTAATTCATAGTTAACGCAACAACAGGCTTTGTCGCCTCATTAGCGGGCCAACACGACGGGTTCAGATAGGGTGCTTTACCCAATCAGACACACATAAGCTCCGTTTCTATTAGTCGAATTCGTTGCAACAATCGAGTAACGTTAACCAATCAAGCATACAACGACTTACCACCATTTGACTGGCCGTCAGAGCGGGGCTGCCAGTGCATTATCTGCTTTAATTGCTAATTAGCAACTGTTGATAAAGTCCGCTTAAATCACGCTATCATAAAGTGACAAGTAGTGGCTAGAGGTGTGTCACATCGTGCTATCTAAGGGTATCATAATAGTTGAATTAATCTTAACTTTGATTGCAGCCTTGAAATAATCAGAAGTATTTACCTACAATTATTAAGGTGATATATTGAAAAACATGTGGTTTTTCAATTTGTGTAACTTGTTAAGTATGTGGAATAGGGATTTAACATTTTGGTATATGTTTTTTGAATCTTTGATCTAATATCATGTAAAAGGAATACACGATTCAATTAATTTTTCTCGATACAAAAAAATTGCAAAGTTATGTCTACTTTTTTACTTTTCTCGATATCTCGGCGTAACGCCGAGAGGTAGTCAATGGAATTTACTTTAAAACATACTGCAATACTCAGAAACGTCACTTAATAATAATGTATCATTAACTTTAATTGACCTACATGATTTATTATTATTAAGTGACGTCTCTGAGTGTGGCAGATAGAGAATTATCATATCAAAGTTAACTCAAAATAGTTTTAAATTTAATTCATTTATTAAGTTAAAAAAGGAGTAAATTCGTTTTGGCACCTACGTCGTTTATTCCGAGCGCACGCACATTATAGCCATCTCTGCTTTTGCGTTTCAAAAGTAATTGCATCACTTTCGCTCGCTTAGTAGATCAGTCGCCCTCGTCGACGATTTATTTTCGAGGTAGCGCCTTAACGTTACAGCATTTGTACTCTATGGATTTTCGCGTCCAAAATAAAACTTTATTATTATTATTTGTCAAAATCACGCAATGATAAATAATGGCAAGCATACAACTCAGAGCTGTGTGACATGGGATTGTTTAAACAGTATAATCAAAAATATGGTAGGTAGTTGTTGCCTTAAATATAACTAGAATTGTGTCCTCCAATTAAATAGCACGCAATATAACAATGCATTACCTACTACGTGATTCATGCATGCCATGCCATGCCTGCCGTGCTGACATAGAAAATTCCAAATCTCCTTTTTGATAGCACACCTCAAATAAGACATTCGTTTTAATGTTATTTAAGTACTACTGTCTCAGCACATAATCAAATATTGGTAGTGTGTCATTGTTAATATTACTATAGGTACTCAAAATAAAGTTTGATTGCCTAATTGTACAAACACACATAATAAACAGGTGATGAACCAAAAAATTCAAGTCGCGACATGATAAGTTGGCTAACAACTGGCTGCTCAAACTCCTACAAAATCGAAACTCCTACATAATTAAGCCTAGTATAAAACTAGGCCAGTCATTTTAATTATTTGGGATAGTCATTTAATTATGGAATTCTTTTAGATTGGTATAAGCATAAAACTTAACCCTTTTTAAGGTAAAATTCTTGATCTACTCAAGGCAATTTTTTTCACAAATTCGAATAAAATCAATCGACTGGCAGACGGTGGTGGAAGTATGAATCAATCTGAATATTGACAGAAAACAGTTGAAAGCTATATTATAATTAATGATGATGATGATTTTAATTATTTTCTTCAAAATTGTAGGTATACTATGAACGAATTAGGTGAAATTACAAATTTCACTAATAGCAAATTGATATAATTCGATCAAATACCATCGACGACGTTTATAACTTTTTCTAGATAGACCATAGACTAAGGTTACCATCACAACAACATGTCACCGGTTTGGAACTTCTGTCCCGGTCGTCCCGGTTGGTCTACAAAATGTATATCAATTGCAACGTGTAATACACGTACAGCGCAGACCTGTGAGGCGAGGCGGCGACGAGGTGCGAAAATATCAAAAATTCCTCAGCATTCAAACTTAGTCTTTTGACGAAGAAATTGGAAATGATTACAAAACGGCTTTGGAATATTTACAACAGTGGAGTTGTCCACTCACAGAATATGCTATATTGTCATGGATGAATCATTCTACTCCACTGCAATGGCAGTATGTTGTAGAGACAATAAACTATTCAGAAAAAAAGGGAATAGTTATTGTCGACAGCGCATTTGAAGAAATAGTAAGTTCAATTACAAAATGACATGTTCAGAATTTCATAATTTTCAGTCACTTACTGCTAATGTCCCGGTCAGTACTTAGGCTGCTATGGCAACCCTACCATAGACCAAACATGCACTATGCACCAATAGATCAGCTTTACAAATCAACGTTTATCGATAACATTGATCGATAACATTGATCGATATTGAAATTGCGGGTGATCACTCTGAAACAGTCAAGAAGCCTACAATTGTGGAGTATTATAACGCTCATTTCAAATATGTATTGATAGTAAATAATAGTAAGTACTAGGCTGAGTTCGTCTCTTAGTTAAAAACAATAAAATAGAGCAGCAAATAGAATCAATACAGTCTAAATTCGTTTTTCTAAATCTAAATTTTCGCACTGATTTCAGATCTATCAATTAACTGATGTTTGTATGATATCAGATAATCGGTAGAAGAATGGAAGACGAATGGAAGTATTCATTGGAGAATAGACGTACGATTCTAAACATGCTTTTACTTTATAATATATGTAGTGGGAACATTGACAGTACTGCTTTAAATAACGTAGTTTTGTAAGATTGAGTGCTCCATCGCATGCACACAATTCGATGTGCCACAGTGGTACAATACAAACTACGCTCAAAATTCACTCATTAGAATGCTAAGTAATTTTAACAAGAAATTCTCTCATCTTGATATATTTAACATAAAAAATGCCTAAGACCTAGTTTCACCAACCGATGTTTGTTAGTTTAAACTGCCGTTATAATATTACCCGGACGTTAAAAGTAGCGAGTGTTTCACCAAGCGCAAATCCATGTTATATTTAATTTCTATTATGGTCGTACGTTAACTTACTACCCGGCGTTTAGTCAGTTGTCAAAATTGACAAAATGAAACTTTATTTTCGAAATCAAAATGTTTAGGAAATTTAGAACAATTTACAGAAGTTGTAGATGCCCTACACATCAGAAAATTCCCCTTGTTTTCTCCACAATAAGACATTATTATTCTTACACAAAACGATAACAAACAAAATTAGAAAATTACTAAAGGTGTGTTTAAACACAGCGTTTCAATCATGCGTGGTAATTAATCGCTTTCAAATTCTGCATCCTCTGTTGATAAAGTGGTCGCACCCAATATTGTTTTTTTTTAATAGGCTTTCTTCTGTTCATTCTTCTACGCAATTATAGAATAATAGTAGAGCTACACACGTGGCCACTTTCATTGTGGTTTGAACGCGATTTGAGCGCGGCGTATCTCGGATATGCAGCGTATTATTGACGCGCGAACATTTCTGGGTTTGTCCTAACTAGACGCACGGTAGATTTGTGTCTTGGGAAAACTCCGCACGTAGCAGCGTTTTTTTACGCGCTGTGTTTGGACACATCTTAATTTTGACATAATAAATATACCGACAAAATGAAATGTTGCAAGAACACACTCATACTGACTACACAACTGTCATTTTTATTTATTTGTATTAATTAACACGTGTCTGTACGATACGGCTAGATAAAGTGATACATTGTCAATGAACATAGGCCTATGACTTTGCGACTTTTTATTTTGGTTGGTTTGATTACTGACCGATAAAAGAGTGAAAGACACATGACTCATTCATTTAACGCCAGATTTCCTGATGTTATGTTAGTTTTTGTTGGTGGAACATAAATACAATTAACATCGATGTTAGTTTTAACGTCTGATTTGCTAATGTCCGATTATGAAAAGTTTCGTGAAATTGGCCCTTAAGAAACTATTAATAACGTCTGTATATGACGAACTAATCTAAATAAAATAATTCGAATTGAATAGAAGCTAAACACACACACCACCATAACATACCCAAACTCCCATTTGCAATTTCGTCTCACACTGCATACTCCTACACACTCACCCACACTGTACACTTAGCAATGCTTACTGGTTAGTGTGCTAGCTAATGGCCTGCGCAGAGTGGCGGCACGGCATGGCAAGGGCTTCTTGTGTGACGAAACATAATATACCTTAATTTCATGACATTATAGTTGAAATTTAAAACCCATAGTGACACGACATCGTATAGCTTTTAATTTTGTAGCTACAACGATTAGCATAGAAATTTCAACTATAATGTCTTGATTTAAAGGTGTATTATGCCGCGTTACATAACAATCCCAGGCAAGTAATATCGTCATAAACTATAAATACAGGTAAAGGTCTGAAAACTATACACTTGTAATTCAATCATAAAAAAATATATTCTTTATTTATAACGAGCTTTTCTCCGC
Source organism: Charanyca ferruginea (assembly GCA_947361185.1). Classification (NCBI taxonomy): domain Eukaryota; kingdom Metazoa; phylum Arthropoda; class Insecta; order Lepidoptera; family Noctuidae; genus Charanyca; species Charanyca ferruginea. Next base: position 13,482,208 of record OX376071.1, on the reverse strand, counting down.
CATTTGGTCCGTGTGAATGTCGGTTATCGCGGATGCAGACGAAGTCCCGAATTAAAAACTACCCTATGTGCTTTCCCAGGGTTCAAGCTATTTTCATCAAAATCGGTTCAGCCGTTTCATCGTGGAAGCGTAACAGACAGAGTTAGTTTCACATTTATAATATGAAATGTAGGGATAGTTGGTATGAATTAGTATGAAGTATGGATATGTACCTACAAAGTACGGAACCCTCGGTGGGCGAGTCCGACTCGCACTTGTCCGGTTTTTTTCTTTAAAAGGGATTACAGACCGAAATAATTAAATAAATGAACTATTTACCTTGTTTACAGTTGTTGTCTAGCTGCTGCAGAAGATCGTTTGCAAGCTCGGCGCGACTGGGCTTGATCTCCGGTGGGGACGGAGGGTACAGGCTCGTCGACACGTCGTCATGAAGATGGTAGCTGTCATATTCGGTCTTCGGTGCAGCGCTTGGGAAGGTTTTAAGCAGATCTGGGTACAAAGGAGGATAAGTTTTAGATTTTTTTTTAAATTACGTACTTTGACACATCTTCGTCACTTGTCACGGATATCACGGACTATTAGATCAAAAGTCACCAGTTTATTTTTATTTTTTTTAATAGTGGTGCGTAATTAGATTATTTTAATATTGCGCAACGTTGTTTATTTTAGATAACATATTGATGGCACATGAACACTTTTCAATACAATTAATTCAATAGTGATTTAAGCGTTTAATATTATACGGAGATTTATAATCATTTAAGATAATTGTTGGATATTATCATATTATCTTCTTTCGAATTTATCTTTTTCTGAAATTATATTCTCATTTTCAATATTAACACTATTTTCCAAACATTTATTTATTTATTTCCAACATTTCCAATCATAACGTAGTTATTAACTTAATGCAGATTAATTATACTTCTTACTTTGTAGCAGAGATAACTGGAATTTCCTACACAGATCACACATTCCATTTCTTTTATAACAACACATTTTAGCACAATTATTGTGATTCAGGCACTAAACAAAACTGATATTTATTCAAAATATTTAATTAAAATAATTAGAGCAATGCGAATGAACAAGTCGCAGAAGCTTCAAGGTAAGTAGCTTAGATAAGTAATGTACAAAATACAGCGTGAAGAGAGAAGACGTCAATATATATATGAACCATATCTGTCGCACGATGTTACGTCAAAGTAACGCCCAGATGTCGTGATGCTTTCAATCTTAAGCGATATTGTCATAACAATAATTTCTGTTATTATAAAAACATCTTTACATTGTTCAATTTTGCCTTATTTTTTTAAGATTGCCCTGATATAACATTGAGGTCACGTTAGATTCTTTTATTCAGATTCGAGTATTTTTTATTAGGTATTTTTAACTTTAACATTAGGTACATTTCAAGCTTTATAATGTCTATCTTTTTTCCTATTAAACTGTTGAAGTAGAAAAAGTTGCAGAAAATGACATAAATTAGAAGATTTTGATCTTTTTGGGCTGTCAGATTTTTGGTAGTTATTTCAAATAGCAAGATGTTCATCATCGTGCATTAAAAAACTGCAGGCTTAGCCAAGCCCATTGCTAAATAACATAACTAATTTAGTATTCTGTAATTTCTAAAAACGTGCGTGATTGTGACACGTATTCCTATGATTCCGTGCGAATTAGCAGAAGAGATATTAAAATTATAAATAATATATATATATTCCCATCTATTTCCTATATTTATTAATTATGTAATCACTCAATCGAATTTAATTGACTTTATTATGTGAGCATTGTCAATGTATCAATTTTTTTTTTGTTTTTTCTTTTAGCACACCATGACAATATGGTAAACATGTTAGCACAACTCCATGTACCTATAACACCATGCATACATATTTTTTCCTTTATATTGTATGTACACTCGTATTTGAGCAAATAAAGGAATCTGAATTAGAAATTGGATTCTTTAAATAAAACTAACTAACTAATAAACGACCAATTTTTGGAGCATTTTGCTTGTTTATTTTAAACATGGAAATAAAATATATAATGAAAAGTAACATAACCACGCCTTAAGTCCGTAATATTCCGTATGCACAGACAAACAACATGTTATAAAATTAAATGTCAAAACATATTTTCATTGGAAACAAGATAAATAATGGAAACTAGCAAACAGGCGATATGCAATCGAAAACATGAGCAGAGGCCAGTAACTCAAGACAAATATGTTTTTAGAAGATGCTTGCTGACGTTATTCTTATCTCCAAACTACAGTCACTAACCAAGCAAGTGATTATCAAGACACACCCACGCACACTCCACATAGCAACCAGCAAAGTTCTTTTCTTTTAATAGTTACAAAATATTTGCAGATACTTATTTCATCTTGCTTTTTATTGTCAAGGATATTTAAGAGAAAACAACCTCTGACAATAGAAATAATAACATGAGGCGATTTGCTTGGCAAAATGTGACAGTTGTTAAACACATTTTCTTTCATTTGAAACAATTTTTTCCACTAGTACTAATAATATACATAGTACAGGGTCACCCTAGTTTGGGGTCAGATGGCCGTGTGTGAAAATGTCCCCACATATTATTATTATTATTATATACTTCTATACTTAGAAATTTTCAGCAATCAAGATTACGCTAACTTTAGTGTCAAGGTCTCCAAAGGTTGGAGCGTAGCGTATTGAGTAATAACCTCGGCGATCAAATACGCAATACCACGATACCCTACATGTTGGCTGTGGGCAATAAGTCTGCAAGACTAAAATAAGATTGGGCGCGCCATATTCATATGCAGAATGCATTATGCCAGATTGGGCAGATCTCGTTACGGAGTGAGTGCCGGAAGACAGGTGTCGTCGCTGTATGGGGGAACCCTTTAACCAGCAGTGGGACAGAATAGCATTTTTTTATACAGGTTGCAAAATGATTAGGTTTGGCTCACTTATAAACTGATTTGATTGATAACTCACTGTCCAAGGGAAGCGCCAAGAGGCAGGGGAGGACAGTTGCCCCTTCTTAGAGATTCCAAAACGTTTAATCCGATTGAAAGTTACATGTTAATGTGCGTAGTATTTAGTACCTTCCGAATCGTCTAAGTAAAAAAATTTTAGGTAGGTACCTAAAATAATTATTACAGCGAAATCTTAAATTATTTTCCAGCAGGACCCTCAGCTGTTTGAAGGTCTATAGACAAATCTTATATGGTCCCGTTTAGCGGTGTTTTTATACCTTAAAAATACCTTAGTTTAATTTTAAAATAATAATTATTTAATGAGGAATGCAACTGCAAAACTTTTATCAAGCCAGCAGGACCCTATTTTGTTTTGAGGCTTTCAGTCCAGAAAGTCATATTTCTTAGAAGCATTTTATTAGTACTTTTCAAATAACCTTACGTTTAATTCAAAAAGTTTGTATTTTATCTGAAATTCACACATTCACACGTTAACATGTAACTTTCAATCGGATTAAACGTAGGGTCCTGCTGGGTATACAGTCATCCTTTGACTGTATTTAAAATTCATAGGTAGTTTTCCTATCATCCATAAATCAACTTGACCCCCCCAAAATGATAGCCTATGTAATGTTCCCACTGTTGGCAGCCAAGCCTCCCCTCCGTGGGAGGGGAGAGCATGGGCCGTAATCAAACACGTGATCTCGGTGCGGGTTTGTGGATGTCACAGTATTACATGTCTATTTTTAGTATAAAGATTATACCGATTTCCAATTCAAAGGCAAATTATCATTATTTGGGACCGCGTAACTAAGTGTGTTTGAAAACAACTTTGCTGATTTCTGAAAAACTAGTAGGTACGATGTATTTTTTGTATAATATTTACATAAACCTTCATCGGCTCTATTTCTGATTTTTCGCTTCACAAATTTCAGTCATTAATTTATATTTTTACAGAGAATTTTACACAAATAGAAAGTCAGTCAGAACCTAAGATAAAGTTTAAAAAAAATTAAGCTTTTCTTTGGTACCATTCCCTCAAACTATTCCAATAGGTTTACTAGCCCAGTCAACAAAAGGGAAGTGTGACAGGTTACACCAACAGTCGACACCTAACAGATGGCGTGTCTTGTTTTGGCAACATTGACTAAACGAAGGGTTCTTTTTCCAAGAGCAAAGTAACAGAGTAAGTAACTATAAAAAAAAATGTTTATAGTGACTGGAATATTATAATAATCATATTAACCTAACGCATTATCATTGTGCATGAGGTGAGTTCGTGGGGGTGCTGCGCGTCAGGAATAAACCACATTAATTATGAGTTATGTCAAACGGTCACGCGAGATAATTATGGATGCTGATAACAATAGAGCGAATTATGATAAGACAACTACACTCCAGGATGTTACGTCGGTTACTCAAGGGAGATGTGTTAGATTATATAACAATATAACATCAATACGTCAACCCGCCCACGTTGATGATTTATGGAATTTTCTAGAATTCTGGACAAGACAGTCACTCGACTGCCTCGATGATCTAATTGTAATAATCGCGACTTCTCTGCATGGAGTTCTGGGTTCAGTCGTTAGTACTATTAACTAAGTATTCTATGGTCCAATAACTATAACTTCGGCCATTGTTACTGATAAACTCTTATTAGTAGGATTTTACACTACACTACATAAAACTGGAGTCTGGATCTGTGCCCGTGCCCCGATTAGTGGAGGCTTGCTCCCTTTTACATGGGACTTTAAGAGACGATATGTACCACATTACTATGGTCAAACCTTTTTCTCTGTATTCCTCGTATATGGAGGCAGGTCCATATACGAGGAATACAGGAGTAAAGTAAAAAAAAAAAGTACTTTCTGACCTGCCGTACTTAGTAGATCGTTAATAATCAATCATTATGATGACAAAGCACCGCGTGCTCTTCTTAGTTATTATAGGTACCTATAATTTCATGAACAGCGACACCGATAGCCAAAAATACACATCTAGAAGAATAATATACTTGATAAAATATGCCTAAAATAAATTTTACTCAAACACATCTTGATAAATCCAATTTATTATAGTAATCAGTCAGTACAAAAATTCCATTAAAGGCCAGTTAAACGCTGACGTATTCACGCAATAAAATCTTACAATAGATTACAGGGAGCACACATTATCTAGCAGTTCCAAATAAGGTCATCGATGAATAGCGCGTGTGCTGCTCCACACGATTGACTCTGAGCGCACCAATTAGAGACATGACTGTGTTGTTTTTTATCATTTATTACTAACTTTTAGTCGCCACTCCGTCCGCGTGGAAGTCAAACACCCCCTAATTCGGCTCTGTGGTAAAATCTGTTCTTAGCTGACGTCTCCTGCATATAAACTACCTGCCGGCCAAATTTGTTTCATAGGTCAAGTAGTTTTCGAGATTCATAGATTCAGACTTCATGTATAGTCTGTGAGTGAATGAGAGCCCATTCGCTTACATATATTTAACTACCTAAATGTGCTGTGTGTCTAAAGGTGAATTATTATAGGTACTAGATTTACGTTCCGGCGCGACCAAGAAGACCATCTAGCTTTTCTATAATGGTCTACTATTATGTTAAACGTTTACCATAACCTACGAGACTGGCGGTAATTTATACAGTAAAGAAGATTATACCTATTATTATTGACCAGATTCTAGATATTTCTTGTTTAAAAAACATATTATAGCTATCTGGGTATAGGTATCTTTATATTTTTGGTGATAAGCTTATGTTATTAAATTGATAGTATACAGCTTTTGTAACAAGTGCCAGATAATTAATACGGGGCCTTCATTCCACATAGACTCCGCCCCCGCAAAGTTCATAATAACATAATAAATAAGCAGTTACAATCAACTAAATAGTCAAACAAAATGCAATAAACATATTGAGTATAAATTCAATAATATTCATAACCGCATCCTGTCGCGATGATCACGCAGCTACTGCGTGGTAATATCTAAACCCATATTTGTAAGCGGTCGATTACTATTATTGTTACTCTAAAATCGCTAGCTGCAAACCTAACTTGGCTTTTCAAACCGAATCTTGCTAAATATTTGTACAACAACATATTATTATTCTTACAAAAAAATATACTTTCATTTCGGAAGTCGGCTGTTTGGTTCTTTTTGTAGAACCCCTTGATTTTGTAGAATGTCTTTTTTGTAAAAAAAGTTTTCCTTTTTTTGTAAAAAAGTTTTTTTTAAAAAGGTTTTCATTTTCACTTTTTAGTGCCTACTTCGTAACATTCAAATTCTTAAAAAAAAAACGGTAACAACAAACAATTAGTTAATCCCTTAATTCCACCCCTTAGAGGCGGAATATTATCATGAAATTATTATGAGACCAACTTTGAGGTACACTATCCATTAAAAAAAGAATCATCGAAATCGGACTAACTGTACAAAGTTATGCGTGGTCAAACATATATCGAAAAAGACATAATATATACTCGTTTCGTTGTGAAGTCGTTAAAATTTTCAACGATTCTAATCATAGACATCAACAAATTCTGTAATACATAATTATCATAAGAAGTTTATAAGGAAAAATGACAACACGTCATGTGACACAAAACGTGCTAACTCCGGACTTTACCCACAAAAATGTAATAAAAGAATAATATGATTGATAAAATAAAAATGATAAGGCAAAGTCGCAGCATCAGTGCTCGACATTCCCGTACCCGAAGCTGGGGCCTGAAGTTGGTTAAATACAAGCTGCTTATCAACAGAGTTCAAAAAAGGAGGAGGTTCACATTCGGTTGTTTTTTTCTTGTTACCTCTGAACTCCATCGTTTATAAACAGATTTGGATTTTTTTTCCTCTATATGGATATTTTTTCAGATTTATCCCACAGAATATTCAAAATCGGGAGTAGTTTGGAAAAACATTATTTTCGATTATTTTGTTTTAAAAACTAAACTACAATACCGTTTAGGGAACATTATATTATCGATCAGCAATCATTGAAATCAGTTCACAGCGTGCGAAGATACGGACGCACATACAAACAAAAAGAAATACTGTCAAATTGAAATCTCCTCCCTTTTTTAAATCTGGTAAAGAAGTACGTTATCCAAGTAACCGAAATTGCGTGTTTTTAATTTCCTGTGGCTTTTCAGTGGTGGTTTTAGTGTTACAGTTTTTTAATTGATTTGAATGGTAAGAAGTAGACACTAAAAAGCGAAAAACAAAACAACAAACAGAACCATAAAGCCGAAACTAAGCCATTTTCTTGGTTTTATAGGCGATTGGTGATATACGTTTTTTTTGGTAGATTTTCAACTTATCGATACGATAAGAACACGTGATTCATCTTGTGATTTCAATGCAAGGATGTAATTAACATAATTAGTAAACTTGTGTCAACAAAGGACATAAAGTTGCATCCACAACAAAAGGGTTTTACCTACCCCAGTTTACCTTAACGAGTATTAATGATTCTTCGAAAAAATGGCGAATTCTGCTACCAGGAATTAAATACAACCCAGTAATTAAGTATCTTTGTCGCGACCTTTAAAACAAACCCACGGTTATATAGCCATCCGTAGAGACGGCAGAAATGGTATTAACCTTTTGACCGCCACCACACCTCGGACACTTCATACAAAACTTGCAAAATAATTACCTATTACTACTACAAAACCAAATGGCGTCTGTACACGTGCAAATGTGTGCGTGAATTTTAGTAGGGTTGAAATAAAATAAATGACATTTGATTTTGAATACTCGGATTTGTAATGACATAAAAGTAATATTATAATATTTATTATGTAAAGAGGTTTATTTATTCATCAATAATGGTAAATTAAGGTACCTAATTACAAAATATGGAATTCACGATCGCCCCGTACCATTACGCGGCAACGCAATGGGGCGACGCGACGCGACAAAGTTACTACTTTTCAATTCCAAGAATGAATAGAACGTGAAAGAAAGGGACATAAGTACATAACAAAGACAATAAAGAGAGAGAGTAATATTAATAGCTGGTAATGTTGGTATGTTATTATTACGGAAGTTTTAATTGTATTATTATAAAACGACGAAAACTTGGAAAATAAATGAATCATCGAGATTAAAAATAATAAATAAAACTTAAAACAAAATAAATCGCAAAATTGTGTGTTTGTGTCAGCAGTACCTACAGCGCTGCAGTTCTTACGATTTTGAGCGCCCTGGCTAAAGAGTCGGCGGTTAGCCTCTCCAAGTGCGGGGTGAGGGTGCGGTATCTGATATAGCGCGGGGAAGGGAGTGTCCCTTCTGTACGTAGTACTATTAAGTATTCTGTGCCGCCACGTCAAAAAAGGAAAAACGTGCCCTCGGCGCCAAGCTACGAATTACGTACGTATGTCATGTAGTCGTGGACTCGTGGCCGTGGCGTGCTGTGCACATTTTGGTTTGTCATCTATATGTCACAGTCAAAACTCTTAACCAATCAAAACTACTTTTTAACCGACTTCAAAAAGGAGGACGTTCTCAATTCGGTTGGTTTTTTTTATGTATGTACATTGATTATTCTGAGATTTATGATCCGATTTACGTGTTTCTTCTTTATGTGGTTCTTTTGATGCGGAATAGTTGCCATTTGGTCACATAAAAATTTTCGTAATTTTTTTCTATGATGAGAAACAGGCAATAAAAAGCGAAAAAAATTTTTTTACAAAAAAGACAACCGCCTTCAAAAAGTAAAAAATAACTTTCAATTCGCAAGTCGGCGGCTTTGGTTTTGCTTGTTGTTTTGTATTGCCACCGACTTGCGAACTGAAAGTAATTTTTAAAATTTTTGACTACAAAAATCAGTCAAAACTACTTGAACGGTTTAAATTTATCCTTAATACTAATAGAAACCTATTAAGTTGGAAGGTTTTTTTTTGTGACCCTATTAAAATTTTTGTTTTGTAGTGATTCTTATAACTAGGGCGTTCCGTATTTTTGTTTTTGTAACGCAAACGCGTTTTATCTTAATAAGGGTTTTGACTGGTCAAGAGTTTTGACTGTAACATATACAGGTCGGCGGTCGTAAGGTTCAGGTACACAATTTGGATTACTGGCAATCTTGAAATATCATACAACAGTCGCCTTTCGTGTCCGTATGTTTAGTTCTTCAAAGCTCCCCAACGAATTTCGGTGAGGTTCTCACTATAATTTAGAAAATTTATTCCAGAAGGTTTATATGTAGGTACTTATTTTATATTATGAACATTAAATTAAACAATTAAATATCTTTATTAATATCGTAATATTAAACTCGATGTTTCTCTTTGTTAAGTCGTTGTAAACCATCCGAAGCGGGGCGGGTCGCTAATAAAATTATAAAACTATTCCAGATAATAATAATAATATAAGTTAATGGTAAGTTTAAAATCGAACCTTGTATCCAGACTAAAGGCCACATGACATACTCAAAAGCTACTCAATTTTAAGATGCCGTTAAGTCTCGTATTGCCACAGTCACTTGACATAAAGTGATAGGGACGGCACGAGCGAGACTTAACGGCGTCTTAAAATTAAGTAGTTTTTCAGTATTTGGCCATTAGTCTTGATACTAGGTTCGGTATTAAACCATCATTGAGTTGAAATCGAGACTATCCTGCACATAATAATTATAGTTGATGATGATGTTTCAAAACGCATTTATGATTAGCATCATCAAACGGGTGACCTTCCTCAAGTTGAAGTAGAAAGAATTATATTTTGTGTTTAACATAATATTTGTAGTATAGTTTCTAAATAAATAACATCACTTGACAAGATAATCTAGTAGAATAGTAATTAATATAATAGTGTAAAGAATTTCAGAATAGTGAGAAGAATTTCATTATTGTACATTATTTCAACGTGTGCAATGTCGAAAGTCTTCCAGGAGAAAAAAAGACGCTTCGCTTTAAAGATGGTTATAAACCGGCGAGGCGAGGCGTAGATGGGATGGGCGAAAATTTCAATTTGTAGGGCAAAATTCCTATCTACGCCCATCTTTGGTGTAAAAGATGTGCGAGGCGAGAATTTAAATATTAATTGTTAGTTTTGTACTAATTGAACTTCTTTGCTCTAAGAATAGAGTATTTATTGACTTTTTAAAACGGATATACACAGATAAATCTCACACCGTCTAGTGCTGGCCATCGCACGCGACACGGCGGTTACGGCGATGGACACCTTTTGGTGTAAAATGTTAAGCGTGATTTCAATTCTCGCCCATCCCATCCACGCCTCGCCGGTGTAAAACCACCTTGAGTGATTTGCTCCGGAGATCTATGATCTATGTTTATTTGCATGACCTAAAATGCATAATAACGATGATAAATTATAAATTATATAAGTACTCTATGTAACTACCTATAATAAAACGAGTTAACCGTTGATATTTGATACTACTCTATACAACGCGGGAGAACGAATCAGCAGCATGCGCTAATTCTTTAAGGCGATTGTTTACGCCGGCGACCTTGAGCGACCAGAAAATCGCATGCGCTGCGTCCAAAACTCAAAGTTTAGTCGAAAAAATTAAATTAAAGATAGTATTCTTTAATTTAAAAAAAAGGCGTTTATTAAAAGATAGATAGTAAAATTGTCTGTAAGATAGTGAAAGTTTCGTTTAAAAAAAAACCTGATAGATTTTGTGGGATAATCAATGTTATGTCCGCGTCAGACACAACTTCACGAGTTAATTAAACTATTTAATATGAACTTAATCAAAAATATTCACATACTAAATAATCATTTAGTATGTGAATATTTTTGATTAAGTGTGTGTGTGTTGTGTGTGTTGTGTGTGTGTGTGTGTGTGTTAGTGTTTCTCTTAATCAGTTGACATGATTGTCAGTTTAAAATCTGTAAAAGTACGCCTTAACCCGCGTTGTGCGTTTCTTTCAGCGCTAAAAAAATATATATTCAGCTCATCAGTTCACTTCTGTCGTGTCCGCAGAAGCTAACCCTCCCTTTGGGATTGCCGTAGTCGAGAAAAAAGCGAAATACCAGGGCATTAACTAACAATAAAATAAGTTGACTTGGTCATCAATCCTTAGCTAGAATAATAGTTCCTAACAGTATTGTCACTCTTGGAGGATACCGGACCATTTTCGATACAAAAGAATTAGAAGTTTTTAGAACACCCTTGTCGAAAACGACTAAAATACTTACAAATTACAATTATTTGCTTTATTTCTAAATTAGTTTAGGCGACCTAGTTCCAAGTAAGTCAGAATAAACATCATATTTTCCTGGTAGCTACTAAGAAATTACTTATTATGTTAGATTAATTATTTTACGTCATCATTGTCACATAAACGACTCTCAACGGAGATTATGTACTTGTTGTATGAGTGACTAAATAGGGTAAACTCACGGAATAATAAAAACAATAAAAACAAACAACTTATTTTTATTATTCCGTGGGTAAACTATATCTATTATTTACATTTTCACAATTAAAACTACAACATGAAGCCATTTAGTAATACATCGGTTTTGACTAATTCCATTGGAAAAGTGCTTGTAAAATTTTTTATTTAAAATAAAGAGCGATTTTTAATGTTTCTTGTCAAAGTAAAAGCTGTTAAATTATTTTATTTTCATTGGTTGACTGAAGCAAATATTGTCGTGTGTGTAAGAATAAAATGATCGTCATGTTAAATAAGTATTCAACTACATAAAAAACATAACCCTTTCCTTGCAGTCGGGGTAAAAGCAATTAAGCTTTAGCGACCTAAGCCATCTCCAATAGGTTTATTTTAAATAGGGGCATTTATTTCAACAGTGTATTCACTAGGCAACCACTATACATATGGCTTTATGTATTTGTCAATCAGTTCTACAGCTCTAGTCTTACGCCATCTATTTAAATATAGATTAACACGTTCTTTTATTGCCCTTTGACTCTTTATGGGAAAGAAAACTGCAAGAGCGTGTCTGTTTTATCGTTTTCTTTGCAATTTAATAGTCGTTTGATCAAAACAAATGAATTCACACAACTAATACAGGGTATTGTCCGAACTTGAATTAAAGAATTTGTTTTGCACAAGAGGTAGTGAAAAAATTGCAACTTTCTCTTCATCATCTTAGTTTCAGTATAAAGAAGTATGTACTTTGAGTCAATTCGATAAACTTCATTGCGTTGGTAAGAAGGGAGATGGTAGATATTATACACACATTCACACATTCCAATCTGTAGTTTTTTATAAACGATTTTATTATTGGTGTTTTTTTTTTGGCTCTAGAGCTTTCACCTACAATATATATATATATGTGGGGACATTTTCACACACGGCCATCTGACCCCAAACTAGGGAGACCCTGTACTATGGGTGTCAGACAGCTGATATACATACACAAATACATTTTTACACAAATACGTACCATCATTGTTGTTAAAGAGCTGTTCGATGTCAGCATCGAGCAGGATGAAGCACTCTTCATTAGTAAGAAGGGAGCCGGCCGAAGCCGGCGACTGATCCCAAAAACTGGCACTCATTCTTGGAGCGATGCAAACTCTGAAAATGTTTATATTCATATTTTAATACAAAGAAACTGACCGATTTTTATAATTATTATTAATCAAATGAGGTGTGCTTGATAAAAGGTAAATTCCCAATGTAATTGACTGAGGAACCGTCAGTAATGTTATTCCCCTGATACTTTTGATGAGATGAGAGTCTAAATGTAGGATTTAAGATTTAATATAGTGATAGTAGGTAAGTAAACCTTAATAAAAGAGTGTTGCAAATAAAAATGCAATAAAACTTACCACAGAAGAGAAAACGAGTGCTGGGAGATCAGAGTCCGATGAAAATGGTGGTTTTTGTTGTCGAAGGACGAAGCTGTCCGGTGAGGGCGCCATTGCGGCACTGGAAAATAACATATAAACAAATGAATACATAGATGTTACAAACAGTTTTACAGTAAATCCCAGTAGCGAACACAACCAACTAAGCGGATGATGTTATGTATTCCCATCATCCATATTTTTCCAATACCTACCATCGGGTAGGTGCCTGGAAATCATTCATTTATTAAAATTATGAGAATGAACACTATTTAACGTGTACAATTTGGGAGATATGTTTGTCAAATTGTAATTTTCTTCTAAACTGTCGATTAATTAAGTAGGTATTTGATTTTCGACAACCTCGTGGCACAGGATGAGTACAAATTCTCTATGTAAGTACCTATTTTACAACATGAAATAGACCTTACCTTAGAATCGAAAGAATCTGTATTGTCATGTCTGTGTGCCATGTGTGTCAGTCAGCAGTCAGTCTTTATTACCTTTTAAATCAGATAATTTTGTGTTTTACATACGGACTGTATGTAAAACACAAAATTATCTGATTTGTATTGTACTCATGCAAAATCATGCCAGTAATGTAAATATATTTTCATGCATGATCTTATTTTAGCCATAGGCATTGTTACCTCTACCAAAAAGATCCCTTGTGATGTTAAGTACACTACAAAGTTACATACAAACATTCAAGGATATAAAAAAATATAAAAACATACATCATATGATTGTTGGCATTAGACTAATAAAATCAGAACTGGATTATCCTTCATCTGTTTTGCAATTGCTTCATTATAGAATATACTAATTTTTCCCCTAAAAAGGGAAAACAACTACATATTTCCATTAATAGATTAAACATTGCTACCTTTCCCCCACACCTCCTTCAAATTGCATCGACACATAGTACATAAATGTATCTTGATGCATCGACATAATATACCATTTAATAAGCAATTTATTTTCCTCTATCCGCTCAAAATAATGCACAGCCGCTACCCCGTAATTTTTTTGCGAACTTTTCTGCATGATGCGCGGCACCGTTTGATATATACAGTACGGTCAACGTATCTTGGCGCGTCTGAAGTTAGCCGATTAGCTGCGCAGTAGACAATTTCGTTCCTAAAAGTTCCATTGCGCAGTCAAACAGCTAACTTCAGACGCGCCAAGTTACGTTGACCGCATTGTACTACTCAAAACAAAATAGGGCCACGAGGTATATTTTCATTTTGGTGTAATTTATTTTTTTATGGTGCTCTTCACAGACGAATGCAAAGTTAAATTTTTTAACGAAGATCGGCGTATTAGAGTATGGAGAAGACTCGGCGAGAGATTTTCAGAAGCCTGGATCCATGAAGTCCATCGTTTTGGTGGTCCAAATGTAATGATTTGGGGCGGGATAAGCTTACACGGCAAAACTGAGCTCGCTATTTTAAATGAGGGTACTGTTACTGCTCAGCGGTATATTGAGGAAGTTGTCAGACCACATGTGATCCCATTTGCACAGCGAGCGGGTCCTGGATTCATCTTGATGCAAGACAATGCTCGTGCACACACGGCTCAAGCGTCTCGGTTTGTACTGGAAGACTCTCAAATTCAAGTCTTGCCGTGGCCGGCGAATAGTCCGGACTTAAATCCAATAGAGCACATGTGGGATCAGTTGAAACGAAGAGTTTGAGACGGTGATCAGGAAATCCACAACCAACAGCAACTCATCAACGCTGTGAAAAGGACCTGGGAAGAGATTCCAATGGAAAATGTCAGGCATTTGATTGAGAGCATGCACTCCAGGCTTCAGGAGTACGTAGCTAAACGAGGGGGGCATACCCGTTACTAAAAGATGAGCATGGAGTATTTTCTTTTGTTTTCAGTAACTTTACGTTGTTTTTATTTTTAACCTAAAATGTGTTTTTTCTTTCAAAAGCAAATAAACTTTTTAATCATTATTATTTGAATAAATTTATTGGTCTACATGGTAAAAACAACATTAGTTTTCGTTAGGGAGACAAAAATATATATTGGTTTTATTATTTTCATGGTACAGACAAAATACCTTGTGGCCTTTATTTTGTTTTGAGTAGTATATTTAAAGCGTATTATCTAGCAAAATGCTGCAGTTATACTTAAATAAACTACTACTACCTACTGCTAAATACGTGTGTATAGCGGAACAGAAACAACACTTATCTATACAGAAACAATAGTGCCGATTCTCTTGTTCACAAACATAACTAAAATTAGCTATTTGGCATCTCTTACTACCAGGCAGCTGAAGAAAAGGACGGCGACAGACAAGGACTAAGTTAGAGACGTCCAATTAGTTTTTCCTTTGAACTACGCACTGTTTTTAATCAATACGTTCTAAAATGGCAACTATAATTGTATGAACATTTTAAATCAACTTAAATTGACAGCTCTTATTAATATATGTCTCTTTCTTGTTTTATTGGAGAGAAAGAGATATAAATAGCTTAAAATTAGTTTAGTTCGTGCACAACAGAATTGGCACCATTGTATGAGAAAACTAAATTATACCAATTTGTACAAGTACTAAAAAACAGTTAAACTGTGAATATGGGTAGAATTTGCTCTATATTTATATCTAGATATTTGTTCTCCTAGTTTTACTTTAAGATTTTGCAATTTTTGTCAATAAAACTCAGAGATTTAATCAGGAGTGTTGCGAACATCAGCATCAGCTGAAGTTCAGCATCATTATCAGCATCAGCGTCAGCATCCGCATTGATCGATGTTGATTATTAATGCTGAAGTTCGAGTCATAATATGCACTAGGTAGTCTAGTTCTTAATTACCAATCTAGTACTAATTATTAGTACTAGATATATATAGATATCACTACTTAGTTTGAATATATTTTTTATTAATAGAGCCAAAATAATAATCTTTTATTTAAGTACCAAGGGAAATTGTGCAACTTTTAGATAATATATTCAAAATTAACACTACTAATCTGGGTATCTTCAAGGCACGAGTGAACCGGTTCATCCTAGGGAAGCGTGTTCCAACTTAGGCCGCATCATCACTTAAGATCCGGTGAATTGCGGTCAAAGTTTTTAGAACCAACGCGAATAACTACGGCCATTGCTACTTGTATCGATAATGTTTTTTGTAGCTGCGACTATTTACATAAAGCTATTGAAAATTATCTCCCTTCTGATCACAGCGGTCAAACCGTTGCTTTTGAGTCCAACACACCCTTGCAAAAAATACAGATACAGTCAAGACCAATAACATCTGGTAATTTAGATAAATTTAAAAAGACTTTAATAAGTAAGGTACCCGTTCAGGACCTTAGTATGAATAATGGTAATATTTTATATAAAGAATTCTTCTCAGTTGTGCAAACTGAGTTTCAGAATATTTTTAAGAAAAAAACTAAAACAATTAGCCCTAAGTTTTTATTCAGTGACTGGGCAACTAAAGGCATCAGGAAAAGTAGGGAAAGACTTTTTGAGCTGTATGGCCTTAAGCCTTATATTAACACTGACACTTTTAATAAGTATGTTACTATTTATTCTAAAACTTTTAAAAATGCTTGTAAGGCAGCTAAAGCGTTATACATAAGTAAAATCAGCTGATGATAAAATTAAGACTGTTTTTAATAATGAAAAAAATAGGAACAAAAGACATAATACTGACTACACTCTGGAGACTTCCAGTGGTCTCATAAGTACTAATATAGAAGTTGCGAAAGAATTTGCAACATTCTTTACCAATGTTCTTATTAAAACTACTGAAACTTTAGATTCCTCGCCGTCACTTGCTTTTAATTTATTAAGTTCGAATGTTCCAGCCTGCCCCACGGAATTTAAATTTAAACATATAAACCCTGCAATCGTTATTAAGACTTTAAAACAACTCAAGATCAAGGCTACTGAAGATTTATGGGGGATGTCTACTAATGTTTGTAAATCGGTTATTGAGACAGTGGCACCCTATTTAGCTTTCATTTTTAATTTGTGTGTAAACCAAGGGGTTTTCCCGGATTTAATGAAGTATAGCAAGATTATACCACTTTTTAAATCCGGCGATTGCAAGGACACGAATAATTATAGACCCGTTTCAGTTTTGCCGGTTTTCAGCAAAGTGTTTGAAAAAGTAATGCTTAGTGATTCAGTTCTTTTAATAAGTAAGAAACACATGATATTGTACGTCAATTATGTGATGTCATGCAGACTTGTTTTTGCATGCGGACTTTTTATTTTTTCTGCAATGTTTTGTTGCAAAAACCATATACCTACTTGGAACCATCTTGAAACAATCAAATTGCGAGAACGGCCGGCCGCTAAAAACATGTCTTAAACCTCGACCTTGATCGCTCGGCTTTTTTATTCATAAAATAATGAAGACTCGTCTACGGAACTCGAACTGTGTAGCCTGACATACACTGGTTTTTTTTATTACCAGCTTTTTACCGTACTATCGCATAGTTGTGAGTCGGTCAACAACAAACCTGTTAAATGCTAAATACCGGAATGTTGCTAACATTTCTTCTATGACCATCACAATCTCGAAGTAAATAGGGTGCATGATTAGTGGCCGAAAAGAAAAAAAACAACTTGATATTGTATCTAATCAGACATCTCATAAATAATATTATATCGATTCGTTATGAATGAAGAGCGATGTTTTTTTCATTATAGACAATAAACTGATAAAGGACCAGAACACCTACGTAATGCACATACTACTTCAATACAATCATAATATTGTAAGCTAGCAGCCATACTCATAGGAACACACACATTCTTATTTTGCAATAGTAGCCATTGACGTCATTAATGAATGATAGTGTCATGTCGTTACTATTGATCCATCTACTTCATTGATTCTTACAACTTGAGAAATAAAGTTGAAAATTGCTTAAATTTACAAATATCTTTGCTAGTAGGAATCACGTACAGAACATTTTCACCTTACTATGTCCCAACAGTTGATTGCATTGACTTTCAACATGAACAAACCATGATTGCGCAAAGTTTTGAAATGCCAGGTGGGCGACTGTTTATCTTTGACCAACATGAAAAGAATCATGGCGAGTTCCATACATTCATTTGTATGAAAAATAAAAAATTTAGAGGGTTTAAAATATTTTCCAATGTAAAGAATACATTACCAGGAGTAGATTGATATACTTACCATATTTTTAAACCCCCGCATAATTAAAATATTACGAAATTAAAATAACACCTTTTTGTTTCATATTGATGCCCATTTTGTGTTTATAAAAAAAAAGAAAGTGACAAGCGACGTTAACGGATCGATCAAATTGGAAGACAAGCTATGTGACAAGTGTGTGAAAAAAAATTATCATTATTTGTGACATTATTTCCCTAAAAACGATGCAATTTCAGTGTAAGATCTGCGAAACAGCGACTGTCAGTGTCACTGTTACTGTCAGTCCCCGTTTCGTTCTGAAAAAATGAGCTTTTCGTTAAAATAGCTATTCACTTTTTTATTGCGGGGTTTTAAAAATATTGTTAATGCCTAAAGATACTCTTTAGGGACCCAAGAGTATAAAAAATAGAATTTCAACTTCGCTAAACATCTTATTTTTTTGTACAAATCCTGCCATGATTCTTAATAGTAACCAAACCTACTACCAACCCTACTACCAAACCAAGCCTACGTAATAAGTATTTAAATTATGTATAATGTAATTTTTATCTTAATCTCATTTACGCGCGAACGTGAGAATTCTGTTAACATTTTGTAGTTTAGGATAGCCAATAGTTCAGGAGCCGAAAATGCGCAAGCCCAGAGTTCGATTTAAAGATTTATTTATTTTCAATAATAATTATGTTTTTATTAAAATCTGTGGCCGCGAGTTTGTTGAAAGCAGACTTGAAGAAATCTTTTTCTCTTTTATTCGTCAACTAGCACTTTGCCCGCGGCTTGCCCACGTGAAGTTTCTCAAGGATCCCTATTTTTTTTTTCAATTGATAATAATTAAGCCTATGTTATTCAGGAATAATGTAGTGTTCTAATGGTGAACGAATTTTTGAATCAGATCAGTAGTATTTGAGTTAAATTGTAACAAACAAACAAATCTTTTCTCTCTATAATATTAGTTTCGATGTTAATTTTGAGCATATAGAGCACAAATTATACATACCTATTACATTGAGATAAAAATGTCTGGAAAGATAAGTTTGATTTTTTGCCATATTAAAATTTGACACAAGCATATTTATGATAATCAGGTCAAACATTTATGATAATTAAATCGATATAAATAATCGGATATTAGAGAAAAAAAAACATCCTATATAAAAATCTACTGTCTAGTACTTAGTGTACCTAGTATACCTCATGTATTTAATGCTATTAATTATTATTTGAGACAAACAGATCAATTAAATCTAAAGCAGGTATTAGTAAGCAAGAATAATTTTTTTCTTATCCAAAATACTGATATTGTAGAAATGTTATAATTTCCTTTGCCATGTAGGTACCTCAATATAATTGGTTAACATTGAGCAATTCAATGTTCATCCCAAACAAGTGAGTGACTCACCTAGTGGGCATGCTGATGTGAAGTATAAGAGTTATACATGTTAATGACAGAATAACATAAAAATCAAATAAATAATACTTGTCAATTAGAATCTATTATCAGATTTGGGTTTTAATTTTATTAAATATGTTTCAGGTTCCAGTGATTGCTAGCAGATATAAAAATTCAACAAAAAATAATACACTGCGATCCATAAAGTTAAACAAAGAAATCACATTGTTGTGACAACATATTTCAAAAATTCTGTATGAATTATTAATTCATGTTAAAAATTAATTTAAAAATTTAAAAAACCCCCCGACGCAAAACATAGCGATTATTTAAAAAGTAAAAAATAATACCTTTTGCTGAGCCATCAAATGTTTGTTCGTTGAAATGGCGCTATAATGTCGCGGCGGGGTACCGCTTCAGTAAGTCAGACCCTTCATTTCATTGACTATCTATTCATTTACCAGCATTTAAGACCAACTTGCTTCGATACGATAAAATTTTTGTTGCCAATCTAGTTAGCATGAGTTTGCTATTTTAGCTATTAGTAATTATTGCTTTAAACTTAGCGGTACCCCGCCGCGACATTATAGCGCCATTTCAACGAACAAACATTTGATGGCTCAGCAAAAGGTATTATTTTTTACTTTTTAAATAATCGCTGTTTTGCGTTGGGGGTTTTTTAAATTTTTAAATTAATTTTTATTTGAAATTTTTTACACGTAATTTAGTTTGGTTTTATAAAAGAGCTTTTAAAAATAATTTTCAAGTTTTTAGTTTTGAATTCGATAGTTAATATCCTCATTCCCTTTCAATATAGTATACATTATTTGACTTGTCAAGCCCTTTCATTTGATACCCATTATATTGAGGGAGTTGTGAAAAAAATGTAATTCGCCATTTTGTGGTGGTGACCATCTTGGATTTGAAATTTGTCATAGTGTATATTATTCCACTAGTCAAGCCCTTTCATTTGATACCCATATTGAGGGAGTTGCGAAAAAATATGTAATTCACCATTTTGTGGCGGCGGCCATCTTGGACCGATTTTCATCAAACATAGCTAAGAACACTCCCGACTAATTCACCTTTCAAATGAAAAAAACAAAATTAAAATCGGTTCATCCGTTCGGGAGCTACGATGCCACAGACAGACACACACACACACACACACACACACACACACACACACACACACACACACACACACACACACACACACACACACACACACACACACACACACACACACACACACACACACAGACAGACACACACAGACACGTCAAACTTATAACACCCCGTCGTTTTTTCGTCGGGGGTTAAAAATGTAAATTCAATCCAACGCTTCTCATAACTTTGAAGCATTTACAAGTAAGTTACTCGCTTTTACACATAAGAGTATGAGGAACACATTGAACCATTAGCACAAAATCATTGCTAAGTAATGTGCAGTCTAATAATTAGCCTTTATGGGTAAAGAGATAACAATATAATTAATCCACAAGTACTGTACTACACTTCATCAAGTAAATACTGAAAGAAAGGAAATGTGGTACTGTTGATATTGTGCAATATAGTTTTGGTTTCAAAACAAAGCAGTTACCTATTAAGATTCTTATCAATATTTTAAAACAAGAAAAAAGTAAAATAAAAAGTGTAATCTGTTCACATCTGTTCAATTACTCATCATGATTTTGCGCAATAATTTCATTGCAATTTGAGAAGGTGAAACCTAACAATGAAAGATGGATTTTCATAGTTGCAGCAAAATTGCTGATAACTGTAACGCGACGTTATGAACTGATGACCTGCTCATACATCGATATATATATGTACTTTAATTCTATGTGCTCATACATGTGCGTCAAGCATGAGTTTGTTAGCCGCCTGGCGTTTGTTTAACGAAATGCAAAGAGTATAATAATAATATGACGAAATGTCGTAATGATAGATCTCCCGCGCACTCAAGTTTATCTTGGTGAAAGCGGACTCGATCACTCAACAAAAACTATGTCAAAATTCATGAGAGAAGGAATTACACGCTTTCGAACAAATAAGTGCATGCATGATTAGATGTCAAAATAGGAACTATGAACCATGTTATTAGAGTATAGAAAGCAGCGGCAAGCAATATGCTAACAGCGGGAACCTCATTGTTAGCACCAAAATAAAATGCAAAAATAAACTTTTACTTACAACATTTTTAATTACGTGTGACGGCACACGTAGGTGTGCAAACTTTAGAAACTAGTAACCCATCTTGGAACGCAATATTAGCACGGAAAAACAAATTAAACACGTCTACTAGTTTTGAGCCATTGATGAGTAATAGAAGGGGGGGGGGACCCGGGGCAGGCAGGGCATCTGAGAGGGTCTGAGGGGGGAGGGAAAGCAAGCTTCACGCAAGAAGCTTATAGATAAAAGTGGAGGCAACACTCTAAATACCTAAGTGAAGCCAACTGTGGGCAGACGCTCTCTTTCTGAATGCATACATAAGATAAAGAAAACACATATCACTGTCTCGTTCTTAAGTATGCATTCAGAAAGAGAAGATCAGCCCACAGTTGGTTTCAAGTTTTTGTTCCAAGTGTTGGCTCCATTTATACCTATATCTTCATGGCTTCACGGGAGCCGGAAAAGCAGTTGCCAGGCAGAAAAATATTTTCTAAGACGGTAGCGCCCTCTCGCAATCTCGGTATTTGACTAAATGACGAACTAAGAGTTTCGTATTGCATGGCATTGTAACAAACCAATAAATCAATTAAAACGAACGAAATGAGAAATTCTTTTTACGATAATAAAAAGTTTTGGGTAGTAAAATAAGTACCTACTAATAATGTAAAACTAAATTCATGAGAGTCCAGTGCTGCAGGAGAGAAATATTCAATATAATTATTATTTTTCTCTAAATTCGAATCAGTTTCTGCACCACCCTGGAAATAATTTTAGAAAGTAAAATAGTACAATAAAAAGTAACTAATTTATTATTTAAATTCACAAACTAAAAACAATTCTATGAAAACTTCATGCTGTAGCATTCCAAATTCGATAAGTTGACTAGAGCTACAGTCATCGAATCACAGAAGTTTGGTATACACACAAGCCTGGAGCGCTGTCCATTCCCTCCTAAAAAACAAAATTTTAAAATAGTATTATTATAATTGCATCACATGTTATTTGTTTTAATTCAAAAAAGCATATAAATATCATTGTACCTTCATAAATATCTGTGGCGAATTCAGCAGAGTTGCCACAAAAATATATAGCTGGGCAGTTATAAATAATAAACGGGTCTGTTTCAGTGCAAGGTGTGCATGGTATGGTGTCAGGGCAAGTTGGAGCAATATTTCTCCAAAGCAGAGTTTTTTTCATTACTTCTAAGGTTTCATCTAGCTTACTGTACCTCATGATATCTTTTATGGGTTCACCTGAGGTACCCAAACATGTAAAACCTAAAAAACAACATTAATATTTTATATTATCACACAACACGATTAACTCATTATATATGACTGATACACACCTCCAATTTCACATTCATAGGGATTGGTGACCCGATTGAATGATTTGTACTCAATTGCTTTAGGGAATAAACCTAAAATACATAAAGAAGTTGATCAGTTGTTAATAAAAAAATACTAAATTAAAATGCTAAAATTAACTAACAATAGTGGAAAGGTTTCTGTGGCAACATTATTCCAGTTGGATCTTTGCTGCTGGGCATAAGGTCTAAGGGTGCCACAGCACTAACAGCAGCTGCTAAAGAGTCCATCAGTTCTACTGCAGCTATGAACTCAGACTCATTCACTCCACTCTCATTTGTATGACTTGCCAATACTCCACCTGAAAACCACAACAAATGAATAATTATGTTATTACTTATGAAACTAATTGTTTCATTTATGTTTTCTATCATAGTCAGCCTAGCTTTTTCTCAACAATATTGGAGTTGGGTTCCAGTCTAACCAGATGCAATGGAATACCAGTTTTTTACATGAACTCACTACTTATCTGATGTTCACAATGCCACACACTGGGTAACACAATACCCCTTAATAACATTTCCATGCTTTCAGAGGCACGAAAGGGTCTCAGTATGAAATGGATAGTCACCTATCCACGGGCCAACCGCGGCAAGTAGCTTAACCATGACTGATCCATCCGTAAAGATTATACTTAGCCACAAGTCCCTACAAATGTATTTTCTCTATTTATCTTTAATTCTAAAACCCAGTGCCATGTTTGTTTTTGTGTATGGTCACAAAAGGCATTCTTACCAGCAACTATAACTCGGACAATCTTAGAAACTTCCTCTTGATATTCAGACGTTCCTGAAAGTCCTGATAACCATTCCATCAACAGATGCATTGAGAACATGTGATCTGCTGTTTTCGATGTATTTAATCCAGACATGAGGACTATATACCTGAAAAGTTTAACATATTTTAGAAAAGACTGTATTGGGATAATAATAAACACATAATGTTTATGTCCTACCTGTCTGAACTCAATTTTGGTAATGGTTTTTGTATACCACAGCCAGCCCAGCACACATCCTTAACTGTGAATATTCCATCTTCATCCTCAGAGCCTGAAAAATCATAATTGATAGATAAATATTGTGAATGTGAATAGATACTGATAATACATAGAAAAGAAACTACATGTACTAATTCTATGATGAACATACCTAACAAAGCACAAACCACACCAGTCACAATGTGATGGACATCAATACAGTCACCAACCAGTTTTATTCTTTGCAGCTCATCTTCCAAAACGAGACTATCAGAATCATGTACAAAATGAGTCCTGAAACACCAGAACAATTACTTATTTAAAAGAACAGGGTCAGTGGGTAGTCTTCAGGTCTTCATCGCAATCACATTTTATATTATACTTCTCAATAAACTCACCTAGGAGCTTGTGGAATGATTTCCAATTGATCTGACAATTCTTTTAGGATACTAGGTTTTAACTCTTGAAACTTAAACAGTGTTCCAATTATAACGCAAGTTGTACCTTTATCACGAAGTTCACATAATTTTAAAATCTTATGCCGATTCGACCACTTTTTCATGACTATTGGAGTCAAAATGTTTCTAAAAGTATTGAGTCTAGCTGAGTAAATGTGAGCATATTGTTTTGAAAAATCTCTTGCCACTTCCTGAAACCGTTTTGAACAATCTGTGTAATCTACATCTTGCCTTTCCAAGTCACGAGTCTCAAAAACATTATTTGATTTAGTAGATGCACTAGGTTGCGCTTTAAACAACATGATTTTTAGACTTGCTGGTTCTCCCAAACTATCTGTATTTATTTCATTTACGTTTTGGCGGTTTTACTTCTCATTCTCATCTCAATTGTCAATTTGACATTTCTCTTTTTTGTCGTTTTCTATTGATAGACAATTATAGTGTTGCCATTTAAATCTATTTATTTTTACTAGTGGCCTGCCTCAGATTTGCACACGAAGCTTATAGATAAAAGTGAAGGCAACACTCTAAATACCTAAGTGAAAACAACTGGGCAGTCGCTCTCTTTCTGAATGCATACATACGAACGAGACAGAAATATGTGTTTTCTTTATCTTATGTATTACGCGAAACTCAGCGCAGAGAGCGCCACTAGCACATACCCACGAGCATAACCTCGTATTTTTGTTTAAGTTATTAATTACAATAGCTAGGTTTTTCGTGAAATTATATCAAAGTTTTAATTAATCTTACTTATCTAACTGGCATCCTGCGGCCATATGAAAGTGGATTCTTTTCTAGGTTATGCTCAGAATAAAATCATATTTGGTTGTCTTACATGACAAAAGTAAACGTTATTCTGTAAATAGTAAATACGTCTATCCAGTGGCGTAGCGTGTCTTGTCGGGGCCCCGTATAAAAAATTTGCTTGGGGGCCCTTACATGGGGGTAAAGATTTTTCACAAAAGAAAAAATATATTGTGAAAAGAAATATTTATTTATCATAACATTTTAACCATTAAGTAACCATAACACACACAATTTAACCATTTTACAAATAAAAATCAAATTTTAAATATTCACTCTCCTTGCCTTTTTTTCGGCAAACTGATTTATTAAATCATTTATGGCTGATGATGATTTTAGTTTTTCTAAAGTTTCTTAAGTAGTTTCTTAGTTTTTCTAAAGTATCTTGTCTCTGAAAAAATGAAGAAATTTTGGGCACTTTTTTTATAACCTCTTCCCTTTTCTGTTTACTTTTTCTTTTCTCAGCGCCACTGGGATAATCTCTTTTCCTTTCACTCATTTCTTTTACAAATCGCTACTAATACTGCTAAACCAGAAGAACAATATTGTTTGTACTGAATTACAATGTAATGCACATTTATCTACATAAAGCGCGTAAATAAACACTGCACTCCGTGGTTTAACATCCAATGTAAAGTACAACAACGTACACGTACATCGCGATATCGATGAAGGATTCCCCGCTGAGTTGAAGATGAAGTAAGTAAAACGGGGAAGTCCCGCAGCCCGCTATAACGATGTAGAGTGTTGCCAACTTTTGAACGCACGCTTAAGGCGGGAAGAAAAGTAATAATAATAATAATAATAATAATAATAATAAATTATTAGATCTTAAAGAAACCCTCTATGTAACCCTACAAAAAGCTGCAATATTAAACACTTGCAGAATAGTCAGAAAGTTCATGCAGATAGAAGAACACGAAATAAATCCTCATCACAATACACCATCATGAACACACAATCTACACACCACACGCTACATTTTCTTGGCTTTGGCCCGTAAATGTAGCTAATACCAGCCTCGAGCTGAGAAGAACAAACAACACACCTAAATAATAATAATAATAATATGTGGGGACATTTCACACACGGCCATCTTTCTTTGTCACTTCGGGGGCCCCCGTGGCCCGGGGGCCCCGTATAATTGATACGGCAGATACGGCGGTAGCTACGCCCCTGCGTCTATCTCACCTGAATACTTAACCTGAACATATTTTAGAGTGATTTTTAGCTGCTTCCCAAAGTTTTCGAACATTTTCTTCTTTTGAAAATGAATAATCCCCTTCATTTCTACATCGAAATACACAGCACTGATGCATTATTGTGTAATATAATACACTTCCCCATTTTGAACTCAATTAAAGGCAGAATTTCACGCTTTGAACGACTCGTCGAAAAACTGTTTACGGATTATGCTAGTGCTGCACTCTGGTGCCAGAACATTGCAGTAATATCCCCTATTGTTGATGGTTTTTCATCAACGCCAAGCGTCAAGTTAATGTGACCGCGTTGTACGCATTTAGAAATAGAGCGTCTGCCCACAGTTGGTTTCACTCAGGTGTTTATAGTGTTACCTCCACTTTTACCTATAAGCCTCTTGGTTTTGCAAGGGTACAATTTTCTTTTCGAATTTTCTAAGATTTCTTTCATAAAGATCTTGTCCTGGCAATATCGAACACAATAAAAAAATAATTATCCAATTCAATTCAAAGTTTTCAGTTTTTTAAATCTGCTATGAAATAGTAGCCGCCATGTTATTACGCCGTACGGTTAAGTTACAAACAGCTTCATGGTTACAAACAAAAAATTGACAACTGTCAGTCAACCGATTGGCGTATAATGTATAATATATAGGTTTTGTACTTTTGTTATTTTCGTATCCAACGTAATTTTTTAATTATTACACCTATTACAAAATATTCTTTTAATTATTTTTAAGTTATATACCATTATCACATATAAAATGAGCGCATATGAAACACAACGAACTGACGTCATTTTCGCTGGGCAATATGGCTTCCACTACGATGCGTTTTCGTCAAACTACGCGAAATTTGAAATTTTAGATGCATTTTTATGGCACTTATCGATTAAATTATTTTTTTGTATTTTTTTGTGGCATATTAGCACTACAGAATTTAATTGAGACACTTTTCAAAAATGGGTGTAATACCCTATTTGGTGCAGACGTGCAGTCATTCGCAAATTATGCGCATACAGATATTTCGGCGACTTCGTTTTATTCTCTTATAATTAAAGAGGATAAGGATAACGATGTAAAATAAATAT
The DNA here is from genome assembly GCA_947361185.1 of Charanyca ferruginea. NCBI lineage: Eukaryota > Metazoa > Arthropoda > Insecta > Lepidoptera > Noctuidae > Charanyca > Charanyca ferruginea. The sequence goes on along the minus strand of OX376071.1, from coordinate 13,454,818 downwards.
AAATAAACTAGCGGGCCCGCCAGACGTTGTCCTGCCCTGAAAAAATAAACCGACTACAGCGCCACCTACCGGGTCCAATTGTGAATCTAAACCATTCTCGAATGCACTGGAACACACACAAAAAAAACATCAAAAACGATGCAGCTGTTTAGGAAGAGTTCACTTTCATACACACGCACAGAAGATTTTTATTTAAAAGATTGTGCCAACTGCCAGACTGTGGAATTCACTGCCCGCCTATGTTCCCTGATAAGTATAATCTGGGGAGGTATCTCTTCGAGCGGGTATCTTCAAGGCACGAGTGAACCGGTTCATCCAAGGCAAACGTGTTCCACCAGGTTCCACCTTAAGCCGGATCATCAAGATCAACGCAAGCCTATTCCAATATAAAAAAAAAGCTGTGAAGCAAAGTAGTCTTTGCGAATATGTTACGTACTACAATCCAGAATTCTAGAGCAACCGAATCTTTAGTAGATTTTATACAGGATTACAACAGGACTTGCGAAATGGCCCCCTTGTTTGGCTTCAAATTTGGTTACCTGTTTGACGGGCAAAAAAAAAAGCAGTTTCGTTTCCGGTTTCTTTTTGCCACCGTTTTTTTGCAGAATTATTGACTTGATGACTTCCATTTCCATACTATTATATGCAGCCTTGGTTTGGTTGAACAGATTTAAAAATGGCGGGAGTTCAAAAAGTTAAATTAAATCAGTTAAATATGAATATTAAAAATGCTTTGATTGTCGGTATAGTCATTGCAAAGAATAGTCCCAGAACTATAGGATCCAAAAAGAAAAATGGTGAATCAAGAGGGGTTACATCCTTCACAGTGAGAGATTCTGATGTAGACACCATCAACGTTGATGTTTGGGGTTCCGAATACTTTGTTCTAACTTTTTACGAAAGATTTTTAGTAGGAGATGTTGGTAAGGGCATTTTCGATGTAAAAGTTATTGATAAAATTTTCATCATCATTTTCTAATCAACTTTATCAAAATTAATTTCAGTTGAAATTACTTCTCCAAAAATTGGTATTAAAAGTGGTGACAACGAAATCTATAGACCACAGGTAATTTCCTTTCACTTTATATCTATTTATGTCGTACTTAAAGATACAACTCTCTCTTAGGTCTTGAATCATGTAATCACCTACTTCTGGCCGTGAGGAAAACGCGTCTGATTATCTATTTTGATTTTTGTCGGAAGGTCACCTCTCCGTTCTGCTTAACCTTAAATGAAGGTATATCGGATGTAAGCATCCACAGTGGCGATGCTTTTTCCATATACTTACCGCTCCTACACATACCTTCCAAACAATCCTCTGGATATTACGGACTTGCTGAAGTATTGAAACTGCCAGGTGCGTTCCTAATAAATGATTACAATTAGATACAGTTCAATCCTAAAATAATGGCGGCTGTTAAGTACGCTACTGTCTGCTGCGCAGTACCCCGCCCCTCACCCGTGAAATTGTTACTGCGCAGCCACTCGACTCGTGTTGTTCACTGTTCAGAGCCGCCATAAAGTTTGAATCGTACTGTACTTTACCCCGGTCACCGGTCGTCAGATATTCATTCGCAAATATAAAAGATATGCAAATGTTCGCAAATTGAGTATACGAACCCATTTTGCGCTTCCGCCTACACTTGTTTACGAATGTGTCAGTTTTGATTGCGATTTTGTGAATCATGGACAATGAAGATCATTACCTATATTAGATAGTGCGGTTGGACTGTTTTACCTATGTTCATATTCATATATATCAGCCTATTGCCGTCCACTGCTGAACGTAGGCCTCCCCCAGAGATCGCCAACTAACCCGGTCTTGGGCAACCAGCATCCATCCGCTGCCAGCCACCTTTTTTAAATCGTGGCTCAATCGTGCCGCAGGCCGTCCCACACTACGCTTGCCCAAACGCGGTCTCCACTCTAGAGCGTGTCTGCTCCATCTACCGTCTGTCCGTCTGCAGACATGGCCGGCCCACTTCCACTTCAGCGTTCTAATTCGATGCGCAACCTGTGTTCATATCACCATTAAATACTTACATGATTATATCATGATGAAGTTAGTTTAGGTACTTACTTATCTACGCTACATAGTAGACGTCACGAACTATGAAAATGGCGAAACGTCCGTTACCTTCGCAATCGTGTGCGGAACTGCAGTGCTATTCTCTTACAATCTCCCTCGGTGAACACCTAGGTGAAGTGAGCTCTCATCTGACCCGATGCTAGGGATTGACACAACAGACGGACGAATGACAGCTCACTTCACCTAGGTGTTCACCGAGGCAGATTGTAACAGAATAGACATCTGGTCACACGAATGTGTGGGGGACTACGCGAAGGATCGAGGTTCGCGCGCTTTGATGATGATGTCCGTTAAAAAACCGACACAGTTAGGAAAACCGCGAATGCAGCGATTTGCATAATAATTTGCAAAAGTCGTCCTACACTTGGGTTTGCGTATTCGTGCGAATGTGAGTGACCGGCATTATACAATAAGAAGTGGTCTGGGTAGAGAGTAGCACCCATGACCTATAGCCTATTCTACCATCAGTATGGTATAAACTGGCGATGAAACTAAGTAGGTAGGTACCTATAATGGTTTAGGTTATCTCGAATAACCTAAAGCCAAATTTTTATTTAACCGACTTCAAAAAAAAGGATGCTCTCAGTTTGACCCGTATATTTGTATGTTTATCCGCGATTATCTTCTGTTTGGCTGAACCGATTTTGATGCGGTTTTCAGAAAAGTAATTGTTACATTCTGAAGAAGGCTTTGGACGGCTTTGGTATACAACAAAAGGAAAAAAAATATTAAACAAAAACCATAAAATATAAGTAGGATACAATTTTATGGTTTTTGTTGAATTTTTCGGAAGTCGGTGGTTTTGTTCTGTTTGTTATTGTTTTGTATTGCCACCGATTTCCGACACTAAAGTTATGTGAGTTTTGTGCTAAAGTTTTTAGTTTTTGAAGGCGGGTCTTTTTTTGTAATCAGGTTTTTATTTCTGCTATAACCTCATTGTTTACTACAAGACTGCTGCGCAGCGTGTTGCGGGTTCGATTCCCGCCCAGGGTAAACATTTGTGTGATGAGCACTTGTGTTTCCCTTGTGTCTGGGTGTTGTTTATCTATATATGTATGTATTTACAAAAAAAATGTATTTGTGTATGTATATCAGCTGTCTGACACCCATAGTACAGGGTCTCCCTAGTTTGGGGTCAGATGGCCGTGTGTGAAAATGTCCCCACATATTGTTATTATTAAGTAACTAAACTTTTTTTTTCAGATGAAACTAACAACGTGTATGTTGATTTGTTGGTAGTTGTGAAAACAGTGAAACCTGCGAAAACTATAAAAACTAGAGCTGGTAGGTATATACGCAAAGGTACACGTTTTCACTACACTTTTCGATCTATGAGATATTGCGTATTTTAATTATTATAACCTCTTGTTTTCTATTTTATTTATAGGAGTAGACATGTCGGTTCGTGGAGTCGAAATCATGGACAACACAACACCAGCTTCCATCACCTTAGACATTTTTGACATCGACACTATACAAAGGTTTGAAGATCATAATTATAAATCAAAACAAAGTCGACCGTTATGATAGGTAGGAGGTAGATAGGTGGTATATCCTCCTGGATAATCGATCCCAAAGTTACAACGTGCGACATCAGGGCAATCTTGTTATGATCAGATTGAGAACATAGATCCCAGTAACTACGTACGGGCACAGACAGAACACAGTGTCACGTGGGCCGCTGACGAACAGAAGAACTGTCTGAACTGAATTCCAAATGCTACCTCGAAAAAGTATTTTTCACTTGTCTACAGAGCCGAAGAATGGCGTCCATTAGAAAGCGTGCTGTTTATAGCAGATGCTAGAGTATCGTGGAGAGCTCGGGCCATTAGCGTGCAAGTGTGCGCGAAAACTGTTATCACACACCAACCGCACACAGCAGACGCAGAGGCCCTCAGGCTGCACATACGTAACCAGGCAACTGCGCGTGAGTCACAGTTTCATCTTTAGCGATTACTGTCTGAGTACGTCAAAATAAAAGATTTTGTGTGTGTTTATCTTTAGAGATAAACCGGTCACACCTTTTTTAGTAAACAATGCTGCAATATTTATTCAAAATGTCTCATGTAAATATGATTCAATTTTGTTTTGGTAATTAGTAAACAAACTTATAATATTGCATCATTTGTTATGAACTGATTGTAAAATTATACCGGTAATTATCAGCTCAGAATATTTTTTTACAAGATTTTCTGAATCAGGGAGTAGCGTACCTATGCATAAATTCTATTTATCTTATTCTACTAACTAAAACGTTTAAAACGTAGTATTTGTTGATCTCGTGGGTATATATTTTCCCCCCAAGCAGGTGGAGGTGAAGCAGCAGCTTGGGCAGCGTGGAGTGGCGAACGATCAAGCGCAGCGTCCGTGTCACAAGTACGCGATCGAGTCGCGGGTGCAGCGCCATTCTGTGCGTCATTGCATGCACTGCTAACGCACCTCGATTTGGATCAACTTGATACTTTGTATGCTTCCTTGTACACGCGTTAGCTGAAACGTCTAATTGCAGATTATAATTGAATTAATAAATTTCCAAAATTGCACTTCACAGGGATACTGAAGATAACATACGTGTCCGTTTTGCTGACCACACTGGAGAGTTGACTGCTCGACTTCCTATTAACGTTTTAGAAGACACGTTGGGATATTCTGTAAATAGCACGCCATTACTCAATTGTATGTTTTAGGAAGAATGCGCTATCGCGTTCTCTTGCCTGGGGTGTCACCTATAGAAATCAAAATAATTGATCTAAGGACTTATACGCATCCAACTATTTATTTGTATATGATATACCATAAGCACGGCTAAAATATGTTTTTTATGAGTAACGAATTTATAATAGGAACAAAGATCTTTTAAGTTTTTAGAATGTAAGAAAAATGTAGGCAGTAATAATGACTTATGAATGAATGAAGGACATAAAAAGTAAGTATGTATTTAATTGTAGATTGAGCAGTTGAAGGCCATGCCAGCTGAGAACCGAGGAGCAGTACGTTGGGCTATCCTCCTTGAGCAATGCACCGTGAAACTCGCAGCATCGCCACCGCGTTTGATAGTATTAGCTCTAAGGAGAGCCACGCAGGCTGACCCTATACCACTCTATTAAATTGTTTAGATAATTGTTAATTTCTTATAAATAAAAAACTTTAAGTCAGTAACTACTTATCTATAGGTATATTGTTTTATTTTATAGGTAAGTATTTGATACCTAACTACCTGTCCAGCCTCGTTATCGACATTTAAAAAAGTTCATTGCCTCCTCGCGTCTGTATTATAATTATATAAGTACCTACGTATACCTTATCTATCCAACTATTCAAACCAAAAGACGCAATATTGTTGAAAAATAATTGGTCGTTTAGAAGACCACACATTAGCATATCGCCGTGACGAGGTAACGAGTTTATCGATCTAACAAAGGTTATCTAACGTAAACTTTCTTCACTCCCATTGAATTGATCTTACAATCATGGAGAAGCCGGAAAAAATTGAACTCGTATACGAATACAAACGGCGTAGAAAAGAATTCGGGAAACAAACTTTATTTGAAGATCATGGGCCGGAAATGATAGTGAGCATACCTAATAATCCAGCGTTTTATCCTGACTATATTCTTCGAAATCCGGTGCACGTTGCCATACAAAATACGGGCACTATGTCTGAACACTGGGTAAACTCTGTACGGTGAGTAACATTCGCAAATTAATGCCAATATTAACTTCTTTAGTGTTATGATTTTTAAACGCCTTCTAACATTTACCTATCCTTGTTGTCGAAAAGTTTCAGAATTTGGCTTTCGGGTACAATACCAATCTATTACCAACGTAAAATTGGTTCACGACCACGACACTGTCATTTTAATTATCAACATCAACACCCTGCATATGCAGCTATTCCAAAACAAGTGCTGGGCTGGGTGCCACATTATCGTGTAATTTTTAGCAATAAGTAAGGATACAAAATATTTCTTATCAATTTAGAGCTGAATATACAAGTTCTGGCGTGAGCCACGTTGAAGGCGGTTGGCCAAAAGACATCAACATGAATGATCCTGAAGCAACGCAGAGATATCGACGTAAAATCGAAAAGGATGACGCCTATGTTCATGCCGTTATGCACCTCGGACATGTAAGTGCTTACGATGCCATAAATGTACAATATTCAACTACCTACTTATCACATTATACCTAACAATACGCCACTTTTGTATCGCAGAGTATGGAACACAATATTCTTCAAAATAATGCGATAGACATGTATGAGACCTATTGTACAGACCTGCCAGCGATTCCACCGGTAGAGAACAGCGGTTGTCACACTGTCAATGTATACCGAGAACCTGAAGGCAGGCGACCGATTCGATCGCTATCGTGGCAAGCTGATGGAGGAGCAAAACTAGCAGTAGCTCATGCAGACATCGAGCTTATAAGGAATTCAAGAAGTCCCCAGTATTCATACATTTGGGACATTGGTATACCCATGAATAAACTGTCAGCTTTTTCTAATAGTTTGAAATAATGAGAACATGAAAATATTTATAAATCGTTCTTTTTTTTCAGAGAACGCGAATGCACCTGAGCTTGTAATAAAGCCTCCGCAGCCGTTACTGGATCTAATTTACAATCCTCGTGATCCTAACCTTATAATTGGAGGAATGATGAATGGTCAGGTAACTAGTACCTACCTAAGTATACATACTTAAGAGGAAACACAAGGGCCGTTTTTCCATACAAACTTAGTCCCCTGTTTCCTCCCTGGATAATGCCAGTAGATCAATTACCTATTATTTTTTTAAATATCCATGACTACTATTGGCATGTCCCTATGTTTTCCTTTTTCTCATAAATTTATTATTAAAAGAGATATGAATATTCAAAAACCTAAAAAATTGGCATGATTTTCCGCTGTGTTCAAACATTCAGAAAACAAATTTGACGTGATTATATAAAAAATAGAAAACATAGGAACACGGCAAAAGCCTTTCTTTATTTTATTATGAAAAAAGCAGTTAAATCGGTTAAGTTTTGAAGAAGAAATCAAGGGACTACGAATCATTGATTTTGTGTACTTTTAATAGGTATTTTCGGTCAAAGCTGCAGTTGTCTCTATCGCGCTCTGCGGTTCGTGTTCGGGCATCGCGCGATAGCAATAGATTTTACAAATACCTAATTTTCAATTCTCTAGCCCGTGGTATTTCCTCTTAATGTAGGTACCGTCATTACTGGATCTCTATAGAAAATCATTTCTGGTTCCTAATATGCTTGCAGGTCGGTTGGTGGGATACACGGAAAGGTGGAGATCCCGCCGGAGTTTGTCCTCCGCATGTTGCCCATCGCGACATAGCCAGAAACGTACTCTTTATCAATTCCAAAGTTGGGGCAGAATTTTTCTCTGCATCTCCAGATGGTGTTGTTAAATGGTAAGCGGTTTAATCTTTTATTCATTCAGAAGTAAGTTCATACAAAGCTTATTTCTATGTTTATTCCAGGTGGGATACTCGAAACATGAGTGAACCTACTGACTCCATGATTATAGATATTGTGAAATCGGTAAATGATACACAATGTATTGATAACGCTATTGGAATTTCAGCACTTGAATATGAGCCAACAATACCGACAAGGTAAAATAAAAAAAATACGATAGATAAGTTATCTTAGTTATATAATAGAAATAGTGAATAACTAACTATTACAGATTTATGGTTGGGACAGAAACGGGTTTAGTAATTGGAGGCAATCGAAAAGGGAAAAATGCAGTAGAAAAACTTCCGACAAAGGTTAGTTTCAGGGAAGTAGGTTCTCCATAAAAGTTCAATTTTTATACTTATACAAGCTGACCCGACAGACGTTGTCCTGTCCCAATCTATCTACCCTGCCAGACAACGTACCTACCTACCCATATATCTTCATGTACCTACCCTACCATACCCTACCGACCTACCTACCTACTTACCTGCTTACCCTAACCTACCTACCTATTTAGGTAGGTATACCTACCTACCCTACCCTAAAAAAAAATACCCTACGTCCTATATTCCAGACCTACTGAATATACACACAAAATTTCCTAAGAATCGGGCAAGCCGTTTCGGAAGAAGAGGAGAATTTTATATATTAGATTGGCATTTGTGCCATTTTTGTTCAGTACGAAGCCCACCTTGGTCCGGTATACGCATTGCAAAGGAATCCGACGTTCGTCAAAAATTTTCTAACTGTTGGTGACTGGACTGCTCGCGTTTGGAGCGAAGACTGCCGCGAATCTGCGATTTTATGGACCTATTCGCATCGTACGAAACTAACCGACGGTGCGTGGAATCCGATCAGGTATGATGAATTAAACAAAGAATCCACATTTATGAATAGGTGTGCCATGCAAGTAGACCATCGCACAACTAAGAATAACATGAATACTCTAAACAGACATCTATTCAACCTACCGCATAGAACAGAAGGTTAAAAATATTGTAGGCTGCATTTCACTTAACCGTTTACAAAAAACGTAAATTATGGTCATAGTTCATCATCATCAGCCAAAAGACGTCCACTGTTGAACATAGGCCTCCCCCATAGACCGCCACAACGAGCGGCAACCTGCCGCTTGCATCGCGGTTACCCGCGACCTTGACAATGTCGTCGGCCCATCTGGCGGGAGGCCTACCAACGCTGCGTCTTCTAGTTCGTGGTCTCCACTCAAGAACCTTTCTTCCCAATCGGTTATCGAATCTTCAAGCGATGTGGCCTGCCCATTGCCACTTCAACTTGCTTATTCTGAGAGCTATGTCGGTGACCTTAGTTCTTTGGCGAATTTCCTCGTTCCGGATTCTATCGCGCTAAGAAACTCCGAGCATAGCTCTCTCCATGGCTCGCTGCGTGACCCTGAGCTTCTCTAGGAGGCCAGCAGTTAAGGACCACGTTTCTGTGCCATATGTCATCACTGGTATAGTTAGCCGAATGAAAATCTGTCTCTTCCCAATTTGCTAAATAACTAATGACGAAATACTGTCGCACTGTCGCAGTCACTTTGACATAAAGTGATAAAGACAGCACGAGCCTTAACGACATCTTAAAATTGAGTAGCGGTTGAATATTTGGCTAAAAGTCCATTACTAAAATTCATAATCATTAGATACCTACCTACTTAAAATAGTCTTCTTCTGTGATGCGCAGGTTTTCATTGATGTTGGTGACACAATGGGATGGCTGCTTGTCTTGTTGGGACTTGTTACGCCGGAGAAGTGCTCCTTTAGTCACAGCACAACTTTGCGATGAGCCTTTGCTTCGTCTGCGCCCTCATGAAGGAGTAAGTTTATGCGAAATAAGCAAAATATTATTAGCAATAAAGTTATGAATTATTATTAATGGTTCATTTTACGAGCGCACGTCAGTCATTGCAATGTAATGAATGACTTTAATGCTCGCACTTCACTAGGCGTATTTGTGCAAGTATTTGCGTTACTTCGTCAATACAAAATATACCCTTTAACTATTGAAATAAAGTCGATTTTGTATTATCCAACTAAGGCGAATGTTTGCACAAATACGTCAAGTGAAATCCCAGCATATGAAATGACGCGAGCTCTTGACGTTAAACGTCTTTATCTGAGATAAATCCAAAACCAATTTCAGGGTTTACTGGTAGCTTGTGGCAGTAGTAAAGGAACAGTTTACTTAGCTGAACTGTCGGAGAATCTCGGAACAGCAGACAAGAACGACAAACAACTTTTAACTCACGTTAGTACCTACCTACTTTAGTTACGAACCTAACTACGTACTACAATTGGTTTCAAAGTCCTTTTGAAAAATTAGTTCGCACAAAGACAACCAATCTTTCAATTCACTTCTTTGCCGTCACGCCAAATGAGTCTACAATAGAGTATGCACTAGAAATCTAAGATATGGGTAGCACAGTACCCAGGCGATATAATTCGTGTTCAGAGTCTGTCATACAGGTATGAGCAGAAAAGTCTCTGTACGTGTTTCTCTAACCGTTTTTTTATTTTGTTTAGGTCTTGGATCGCGAAAACAAAAGAGAGCGAATTCTGGAGGCTCGAATGCGAGAACTGAGATTAAAGATGCGTCAATGTGGCAACGCAGGTGAACCGGCCGTTGAGAATGACCCTACTGCTAATGATAGAGACCTGGAAGAGGCTACTGCTGAGTACATGCAGACTATTAGTGATCTGCAGGCACAACAGAAAACAGACACCTAAGTAGTGATCATAGTGATAAAGTTTTCGAAATAAAAAACACCCAAGTACTGAAACACAGTTTATTTTCAAATACATACTTTAAGATACTCTATAAACTTGACAGTAATTAAAAATAGCGTTATCTGACATTTTAAAGCTACTTACTACTTTTAGAACACAATCCTGTTTCCCTTACTGTAATAACAGTAAAAATTGAATAAAGAAAAATTAGTATATCACATATAAATACCTCACTCAGGTTTTAGTAACTCCTCGGATTACGAACTTAAAATCTAGTTTATTAATGATGAATGTTTTGTCAATTATATTTTCAACATGAACACCGCTAACTGCTTAAAAGGGCTCAAAAATACTTTTGTATATTATGTATGTAGTGAAAATACAAATTTATTATAAAATAAAGACTACTTACCATCTAAACAAAATGTGAATTTCTCATAAGCATTCAACGTTATACTCCTAGTAATTGTAACGAAAATTTAATAACTTTTTTTATAATCATTATAAATTATTCGTTCAGAAATCTCCTTTGTACGTGTGAAGTATTATTTATTTTGTTCTTGCATCAATATTTTGTCTTAAACGTACTACTGATAATATAATAAATACATGAAGTACTCTGATAGCGCGATTACAATTGGTAGTTAGTCCGTATTCAGGTGTTTTATCGACTTTACTTGAGGGCACCCGCTACATTTATTACACTGATCATCGCAATGGAAGACGAAGTAACGACTTCGAGTAGATTAAGGTCGAGTAGGTACCTGCACCCGCAATAAAGAGCAAGGAAAACTGGAGTCGGGTACCCGAAACGATGAAACCGAGCGAGATGATCCGATGCAGGCAATCCAATTTCGGGGAACGACCAAGTGTAATTGTACCACGATATGCATAGAGGTATATACAGAATAGAGGTATATACCCTCTTATTTCTGAAGTAAAGATATTTTATTATCCTTATTAAACGCGGAGAAGGACCAACGATGCTCGATGTTGGCGCCGACGCCGCTGGTAGTGCGTTCGAACACATCCGTGTGTTTCTGCAGGACATGGTGTATTGTAGCTTGGGATACGTGCTCGAAGATAGCGCGGACATACGACACTACGTAGTCGAGACTGGCTCCTTGTGGATGCACCTGAATACAGTTTTATTGTCAAACGCTAGGGCTAATTTGTATGTGACAAAAGAATTCAAGACGTTTAGACTATTTTACTTAAGTCTAAAAAGGTTAAATTTGAAAATCATAAAAAGATCGTGAATTGTTATTTTTGTAATGAGGAATAAAGAATTCTAGAAGGTATTGAAGACTCTGCACAAAATGTCTTACTTGTAAGAAAGCTGACATCACCCCAATCAGCTTGGCTTCTCCGCAGCCCGCCTCGACCGCCTCCTTGATGTACACCTGGGACTCCAAATCCTCGGGTAGTGGCGGGGGCGGAGGGGGCTTCACAATCGGCGACGGCAAAGGCGGCTATTAATAAAAAAAATAACTACTAAGATACTACTATTTGTATAGAGAAATAATCTTTACATTTCTACTGACTATGTCAAACCTACAAAATGTTTAATGAGCTGCTCATGAGCAGACACAGAATTCTTCTGAATACATACCATAAAATTTTAATTCTGGTATAAAAACAGTGTATTTTTTGATATACAAAATAGATAATACTTAAATGTCTTCATAATTAAGTCTGAAATCGTCTACCCGCCTAGAGCAAACGTCATTTTTCTCTGTACGAAAACAAGTCTTTGCCCTGTAGTGGAAAATAATAGGTTGGTAGGTATTTATTTTTTAAACATTGTTCCTAACAAGGAATTTTGTTGTGTTGGTCGTGGGTGAGTTTACAAACATATAAACTCACATACACAAACAACCAGACTCGGAACCACTATCTGTAGGCCATACAAATATTTGTCACATAGGGGAATCAAACCCGCGACACGTAGTGAAGCAGCCTAACGCTCAGCCACTGCGCTAACCGTGTCGTGTCGTCGTTATTCTTATAATAACAGTTTTGTATGTAAAAGGGTCGGAAACAACGTGAATTAACTTACATTTCTAATTATGGCTCCTTGTAAAGCTTGCCGTGCGATAAACTGTGCCTTAAATTTCTCCATCTCCTTCATAGCGTCAGATTTCATAACATCAACTTCATTTTTATATGCTTCCAATTGAAATTGCAAGCTTTCATTCTCACGCTGAAATAATAAAAATATGTGTAACAATGCATCATTACCATGAGATGTTGTGACTGTTTGAGAGATAAAAGATGAGTTTATATGTTAACTTGTAATTTTTTTTTAATTTATTTAAGTTTGTAACTAATTAAGTTCTTACTTATTTATATATTTACCTATCACTTCTTATTTTTAATTATTTAAGTACTTTAAAAATCTATGTCTTTTTATACTGTGCAATCACTTGGACTTGTCTGTAATGTTGTACATGTTTTCATGTAATAAATCTGTCTGTTTTCTTCGAAAGGTTAAGCAGAGGTGTAAATAGGAAATTTAGGAGTAAGGTAGCTCCTACATTTCCTATTTATGTTTAAAACTCATGTAATGAGAGGGCGAGACTCTTGCCATCAACTGGGCACAAATGGATACTCCGCTACTACTACTGAAAACATCCAGTTGGGAAACTCAACAGGATTCAAGGACCTAGGTCTAATTGAAATAAATGAATTGACTTTGACTTTGATTTTGTTTTTCCTGGAAAATGAACCTCAGGACTTCAACCTCAGCAATAGAGTTAGTGCCCACCTTTTTATATGCAACAACAAGCATAAACAATAACAGAGCAACTTACTTTCAGCTGTTGAACTTCTTCATTGCTATCCAATGTCCGACTGAAACCATTGAAATCTCCATCGTCGTTAAACTTCTCATAGAATTCTTCTTTCAACGAATTAAACTCCTAAAAGATGTATATTTGCTTAATGAAGATTGAATGAACAAGCGTTATTACTAAATGTGGTGGATGGATACTCAAATTCACATGTTTAGAAATAATTATACCTCCACTTTCGTCCTCCCTCAGTTTACCTGTTTCTGCTGTCTTCTTGGTCACCCAGATTTTTCGCCGTTCATTTGACTTATACCAGCATGATAAGTCGGATCCTATTGAAGTTCATACTTACTGACACCCAGGATTAAAATTGTAACATATTTTTTAGGTTTACTATACTATAATGAAGCAGTGTTATCGCCAACATTTGTACCTATATTATTAAAAAAAAATTCTTTCCTTGTTTCCTAACAAAACAACAATTGCTGTATTAGTAGTACCTGTGTCATTTTCTGCCATGTCTCAATGTTCTTTCTCTGAGGTTTTGTGAAGTGATCCCACACACGTTGGTGAGACGATGCGGCAAACACTTTCGCCACCTGTTCGACTGAGGTTCACAAAATTATGTTAAGAGATCCGACTTTGGTCTCGCGACCAAAACATACCGTCGTATTTTCTCGATCGACCGGTCGTCTCAGGCTCTCATATTGTGGTCTATTACGCCGCAGTCACACGCAGCGTTATACGTCTACCTATCACATGCGAGGGTCACGAGCCAGTCGACAGGGTTGCGCACACGCTGCACCACGGGTTACAGAGATGTGGCGTAAGACACTGATACTGTGGCGTTGCACTGAATTACCCAACATGTTCTGACAATTTATTTTTACTCAGCTGCCTTAAAGACAAACTATATACAAAAACAATACTTGAAATGCTAAAGTTAAAATTAAATTGTCGTAACATCGATAACTTACAAAAGCACCCATCTTTCAGCAATGTTTCTGGTGTTTTTCATTAATACTTAGGGCTGCAAGGCATCTGGTGAACCGGGGCGATCCATTTGTGATTGACTAATGAGCATTAAGAGCGACCATTTCTTTTTTTAATATTATAAATTTATTTGAGACTTGACACCGTGAAGTTGCGAAAATGCTTGAACATTACGCCAAAAGCATTTTACAACATTCAATGTGTAGTCCACAAAACAATATTTTATATTATTATTGATCCCAAAACATAAAAAAAATATGCTTTATTTAATTTCTACAAGAATGTTTTCGTAATTGAAAACATTATGACCATCTTACCTTTAAATTATTTAGAAATATCAAATAATGATGAACAGAGAGACAATTATCACTGATTTCACACATTCACCTGGTGGTTATTGAGGAATTCTTGAAACCTGATGTCTATGCAAACTTACGTTGTTCAATGACAATTGCGATGTGAGTCTTGACTCGTTCCTTGCAATTAAGTAACTCTTCTTCGGCTTGCATTTTCTCATTGAATAGTCTGCGTATATGGGCATTTGTTGCTTGTATCATTGAATAAAATTGATTTGAATTCTTTTTTGTGCATTCTCCTCTCTCTAACCAAGCAAGCAATGTCTGTAAGTAATCACAATATATTAGTGAATGTCATTAATTTGTAGCCATAATATATATTTCTTCTAGCTTTTGCTCACAACTTCATCCTCGTGAATGTCAGTTCTGCCACACAGACAAAGTTGCAGATTAAAAAGTAGTTTTTAGAGTTCAAGCTTACTCTGTACCAAATTTGATCAAAACCATGGTTTAGCTGTGAAACTGTATGTGTGATGTAAGGACTACAATTAAAAACTTACTGGGAGAGTTGTTGAGAAATGTTCTTCATTTTTAAGTCTATCTGCCAATTGTATCATAGACGCATTAGAATACGGCGGTATTCTAGACGGTGATGGTGTTCTTCTATGTACATCTGTATAGGGGGCCATAGGGCGTGCAGCCATGTCATGTTGAACATTTAAATGCTGCAACTGTGCTTGTTGAACCCGCAATGCTTGCCTTTGTCGCCTCTCAAAGTCATTCTGGTCATCTCGACTCTACAAGAGTTTAATTATTATTATTATTGTATAAAGCGAAATACTAACATAGGGTTACATTAGTTATAATTTATAATCACCAATGCATAATCTACATGCAACCAGCCAGATGTGGAGTGTGAATTTTCATTATCATCATCCTCAACCATGTCATCTTTTTCTTTAATGTTAATTAGTTTAATACAATAACCAGATATCAACATGGCTTGATCCACACACTCCTCTCTATCAAAACGAATGTGACAAAAGTTTTTCTTTGACAATCTAAGTGTATGTATCCTGCCATAAGTTTCAAAAATTTCTCTCACAATGCTCTCTCTGATTTTGTCAGGTAATCCTCCCACAAATATTGTTCGGCATCCAGGAGGTTTAGACCTCCGTGGAGGATGCGGTGTGCCTACATCAGGAGGAATAAGTCTGGCATGCTTAAAAACTATTTCTCTTTTCTCCTGCTCATTAGAAGATATATCTCCACCCATACTAGGGTACATTCCAAGCATGGCCGGGTCCATCATCATTCCTCCCATCATGCTAATGTCCATGGCAGGTGCAGCAGCAGGAGTCATAGCCTGTCCAGCACCCATTGCTGACATGTCCATAGTGGCTTGTGGGACCATATCCATGCCAGTTCCAGGCATCATTTCCATACCTGCAGCCGGCATACTAGGTAGCATGCTCCCGCCTATCATGGGCCCTGACATCATCATGTTTGGATACATTCCACCTGCCATCATCATGTTGGCTAAAATAAAATTAAGATAGAAAATTTTATTCTTTGATTATTACAACCACAAAGTAAGTTTACTTTGTGATTACAACTTTTTGTAAGTCATTAAATAGTGCTAATTACATGATATACAAATAAAAATGAAGTACCTTGTGGATACATATTGGACATCAACATAGGATTCATCACATTAGCCATGTTTTCAACAGGTTTAACAGAATCTTGAGATTTGTTAATATCGCGCCTGCGACCTACATTGTCAACCCTAAGAGGCGACCTGGACCTATCTATTCTGATGTTTCCTAGAAAAGATAAAGAAAAATAATGGTAAAGTTTTTATACTTATAATTTTTTTTTTTTGGTATTTTTTCGGTAGTTTTCTTAGGACAAAAATGTAAATTATACGAACCTTGCATGATTTCTTGAATGAATCATACAATTACTCTAAGCAGAGGATTATTTGTCTAATTTCTCAATACTCCGGAATATAACGATTTTACGACTGGGCAAGGTTTGAGAGCAAACTTGAGAGTTGGTGATGAAAAAACAATGATTAATTACAATAATTTCTCATCAATAAAATAATGTACTCTGTGTAGTACGTTTCATCATTTGCGGTTGGAAATTATAATAATATTCAAAGTTTTGGAAGAAATAAACTATCTACGATTAAATCACACACCAATTCACACAATCCAAGAGTAATAATCATTTGTCTTGTCTTTGTCACTGTCACAAATTCAATTAACTAACAATATTACAATACTCACAATGTAAATCTAAATATATTAGACTAGACTCGGTCGGTCATAGATAGAGTATGTCACTGTGCAATTACAGGTACTCTGTGGTAACAGTGTAAAGCGTCTTAAGCGCCTTATTCACCATCCATCTTGCTGTGCGTACCGCCAAGGTCATGCACGATGCAAAAGGACCGTGAATAAGCTTGCTGTACGTCAATAATTATTATTAATTGTTTGCTGGACCCATTTTGCGTCCAGCGAGCGCCCCACCACCACCGTAAACGTCTTGCAGCTGGATAGTGAATGAACTTGCTGTACAGTGTACAGCAGATTTGACATTTAGAGCTTGTGTTGCAAGGTCCCACACAAATATGTCTGTTTAATATCTCAAGTGCAGACTACATGAATGAACAAAAAAGAATCTAAGCATTACAAGATATGGTGCCCATTTTAGGGAAAGCTGCCACGATTTAAATCGAGCGTAAAAAAAATAGGCATACCTAATTAAAAACGGTTATTTCAGAGAACTAAAGAAAGTTAATGCCAGTTCATCCACAGGAACGTCCGCTAAATGATGCTTGTTTGTACGCAAACATTGTGTTGCTATGATTTGATGTCCTTTTTTGCCATCATTTGAGTCTACCTGCACGTTTATGATACAAATAGAAAAAGGTTTTGGATGAAGAAAGTAGCATAAATAAACGAAATAAATAAATAATATGTCTAGGGTTAGACCTTGCAATGCTTGTGCTGTGTGTCAGGTATAGTGTGCGGAGCTGAAAATATACTCGGATTGATGGTAGACTACTCGTTTAATTACTTTAAATTTGATACAATGCTTTGATACTTTATGTTCGAAATATTGAATATAATGCTAGTTGTCGATCGCACGAAAAATGGTCCCGCGCACGCGTTTATATAGGCTCACGCGGGGTCGCGGGGGAGGGGCCGACCAGACTCCCCGCGCATCGCCGGGTTAGGCGTTAACATCCTCCCCCCTTGAAGGCTGCTCCTTCAAGCCTATATCAGGCTCGAACAACGGGCAAAGGCGGTTTACTGCTCGGCGGACGATACCATTAGCTGTCTTCACGTCTGCTACTCTGGCCACTTCGTCATTACCGGTGGCCCGGCGCCGCCACAGTCTAAGAAATTTTGCTCACCTGGAAAATCTATTGGCCAGCCTTGCTATAACCCCTATAACATTTCAATCAATAGTTTAGGAGAAAATCAGTTAAGAATGAGACCAACTGTTTACATGTTTTTGCTTGTGACTGTACGTGTCTACACGTCATTGCAACATAATGTAACGGTAAAATGATCTATTCCAAAACAAGATATATGACACAAAATGTTAATCGTGAACAATTATAATCGTACTTGCCATAAAGGAAAGTTTTATTTTTAGTTTTTATTCTTATGATTTTTATTGACCCCAGAAATCTCATTAATCAAAAGTCTGTCTAGTCCATGGACTTGATTGTAAGTAAATTATGAAAATAAACACATAATGAAATTCATTATTTTTGATTCAAAACTTCATCCTATAATTTCCCGATCTTCTGTTGCTGCTTACAACATCAGAAAAACTCCCATTTCTTGGCGTTTTGATAAAATAGGTGGCATGTTAAATAAATAAAATCCGTCCTCTCATTTAGAAATTCGTTCGATTACATTACCACACTATAACTGTAAGGATTACATCCAGCACGCTGGATGCGCGCACGATAGTGAGTATGCTACGTCCAGCTCCGTGACCTTGAGCGGACGTACAGCAAGATGGATGGTGAATAAGACGCTTAAGGCGTTCAAGTCTGTGAGTTGTGACATGGCATGGCAACTAAAGAAAGACCACCACTACTAGGACCACTACTACAGCTTCATGAGTGCAGCTCTAGGACTATGACAATGACAGCCGACAATTATGACAGCTGCTGACTTGATCTGACATATTTACATTAAAGATTACAGCTAACAGCACCAAGTGGCAACTTTTTTGGCAAGTCCACCAATCCAACTCCAATACAAAGACTACAATATTATATTTTAAGCTCCAACAGTCCAACCAGCAACAAATAGAAATCGGGGAACATTGGCATAGATGAATATAACATTTTACATTGGTTTGAAACACTTGAAATGAAGAACTGCATTAATTCCAAAAGTAAAAATGTTCGTATTAGCAGAAATGAAGGATGTTATCAGAATTACTCCAGAGCATTTTCATCAAAGTTTAACAGAATCAATTACAACCCTACTCAATAGAAAACTAGCAAATAAAGTTAGTACCAATCGTTCTAACCTCATACAAGTCTCAAAAATAAATTCTGTTTTAATATTGTAATAGGACTATACTATTTTTGGTTAAACTCAAAATTTCTTTAGCCTATAGAAAACTACAGCAGTAATAGCTATAATATATTATACGTTTACTTTTATATTGATAATTTGGACTTCCATCTGTGATTCTAACCATTCATTATTGTTTTGTCTGTTTCAGGTAGTATTAAATGTAGGATTATGTATAGCGTTATTCGACATAATAGACATAGGCCATTCTTATATATTTCCTGGGGATGGTTCATCTCACACAGAAGTAAAGTTTAGATATATTGTCTTCCGGCCTATTGTTGAAGAAATACTTATTGGGAAGATAAAAAATTGTAGCAGGGAAGGTGTACATGGTATATTGATTATTTTAATAAATACCATGCTCTCATATTCAAATAAATAATTTGATAACATGAATATTGTGGTCAATAGACTTGCAGGGGTGAATAAAGACAAAACAGAAAGAAATGAATGTGCCCGGTTCACTACAAACCTGAGGACTGTAATATTTTACTAAATTGAGTGCATTAATTAATTAGACTACATTATATTGGTACCCTCTGATTTTAAAATATATATTGATTCCATGTTGAAAACCCTTTCAAAGTTTTCACCCGTTTTACTTAGTAGTCTGCTTGCTCCTTGTGTTCATAGGTAGTACTGTATACATGGATATGCCAGTGTGGCTTATGGCTAGTGTCCTAGCTCTTATGTACTACTAAATAAAGTTTTTATTATACCATAATTATTTTAGTATGCTTATTTTATGTTTCAGTGACTCTAGGATTTTTTGACGATATTTTAATACCAGTGAATGCTCTACAGCATCCATCTAGATTTGATGAAACTGATCAAGCTTGGGTATGGGAGTACCCAAAAGAAGATGGAGAAAAACATGATTTATTTATGGATTCTGGTAATTTTATATTTCTTATTTAATGCTAGTATGACCAATTTTATATTTCATATATATTTATTTCATTTAAAGTACCTGGGCGACCAAGCTTTGCTCGGTATATTTTTTTCGTGTTTTGTTAAATGAAACCTATACTATATTTGCAATAGCATTAGACAGAAGTTAAAAAAGGTTCTTATTAATGCACACTTTGTAACAAAAGTACAATAAACTTGTTAAAGTTACAATAGACACCGAATTTATTATAATCTATTTTTACAGTAGCTGCCGCGCGTATTAGTAACCACTTTAATAATGTATCCTAAATTATGTGGCTTTCATTTAGTTGTTTAATTCATTCCAATTTAAAATTACAGTGTCAATGCTAAAAACCTACGTTCTACGTTAGGGAGTTTGGTTTCCGCACTTAGTCCTTAAATGTGGACCATTGTACGTGAGCCATGGCGGCTGATTACTCCAACCAGCCCACCTCCCTCCAGAAGCAGATCAGTCTTCTCAGGGCGTCCGCAAGTGAGCTTGGTGTTCCAAGGGTTTCCCTGCGGATCTGGGTGACACCAGTGCACTCAAGGAGTACATGCGCCACCGTTTCTTCTGCCTCCATGCAGGCTCTGCACAGAGGACTATCGGTGATGCCTAGGGTGTGAAAGTGTTTGTTCAGTGAGCAGTGTCCGGTGATAGTCCCCGCCTCCAGTCGCAAACTGTCTCTGTCCAGGTGCAGAAGGCGCCTGGTCAGCTTCGTATCCAGGGATGGTATAGCCTCCTTGGATTGCCTGCACCCTGGTGTCGAGGTCCACCATTTTGCCGCCTGTGTTTGTGTGTAGTCTTTTACCCAACTTCTTAACTGATTCAACGGAATGGGCACAATGGGTTCGGGTCCGATGGCTTTTGTGCTGGAGGCCCTCCTGGCGACTTCGTCAGCCGCATCGTTACCTAACGATCCACTGTGCCCCTTGATCCATTGTAGTGTCACCGTGTTGCGGTTTAGTACCGTAATACGTTCTAGTGCATTATGACATTCTAGTATTAGTCTCGACGTGATCTGGTATTTCTCTAAGGATTTAAGGACTGAGGCACTATCGGAGAGTATACGGATGCGCGTATCCGTGACCTCCCTGGCCTCAATGGCATGTGCTGCTTGGATGATGCCTACGCATTCTGCTTGATAGACAGTGCTAAGCATTCCTAGGGGCTTGGATATTTTGATGTTTAGGTCTTCAGAGAAGACTCCGACTCCAGTACCTAGTTCGGTATTTGAACCATCTGTGTAGATCCTTAGCTCATTTGGGCCTGAGTAGTCACAGTTCCGCTGTGAGCTCTATGTTGTAGTGTTTCTGGAAACAGTGTATTTTCAGGGTTGGGTGATGCCATCATGGGCTGTCGCTTGATTGCATCCTCTTTTATCCGTGTATGTTTAATTCTGGAATCTCTGCTTAGGGTGCCGGATATATCAAGCCTGAAAGTCGCTAGGGTCGCCTCCTCTCTCACGACGAGGTGTAGAGGTGGCAGTCCCAGCATCGCCTGTAGAGCCGCAGTAGGTGACGTTCTCATACTGCCGGTGATCGCTACGCAGGCTAGTAGGCCTACGCAGGCTAGGCAGCTAAAAACCTAACAGAAGCAGGGATGAATAATACCCGGAGCGTTTTTTGTTTCACTGTAATTCTACCAAATTTAAAATGTTACCTAATCTTTAAAAGACGTGTATTCTGTTTATATTATTATACGTCCATATTTAGTTTTATGTTAGATCTATTTATCAAAATTATATTAAAATAAGTTTAATTAAAATTGTTTTAGCTTATCTTTGAAATACCTAAAATGTTTTGCAGTCCTGCTTCTATGAGCCTCTTTTTTCTAATGCTATTATAAATGGAATATAGCTAGATCGATTTATTGCCGCCGAAACCCCCTGCATACTAAATTTCATGAAAATCGTTGGAGCCGTTTCACAGATTCAGATTATGATTGTATATACAAAAACCGCTTGTTTAAAGGTATTAGATTAAAGCTGGTGTGGGCTGAAAAAAAACCTCAAAGAACAGAGATCATCTGGCCGGAATATGTAATGTTAATCTGGATTCTAGACAGCAGTAGTTAATCCATACTTTTAATATTATAAATGCGAAAGTAACTCTGTCTGTTACACTTTCACGATGAAACAGCTGAACAGATTCTGATGAAAGGTATAAAGATAGCTTGAACCCTGGGGAAGGACATAAGCTATTTTTGAATCCGCGATTTCATCTGCATCCGTGATAACCAAAATTCAAGAGGACGAATTCGCGGGGTATAAGCTAGTTAAATATACAAGTAAAAAGTGCCCACAGACAAATGTAATTTTGACTTTTTATTGTTACAGGGGAGTCAATAAGATTTCGTATCACAAGTGAAGCCTTTGAAGAAAGTTTACCAACAGGACCTCCGGGCACTGAATGTACGATACAGACAGTGGCACCTTACAAGATAGTTGGTGGTATCAATGAGCCAGGGCTGGGGCTACTAACATGGTGGGAAGCTCCGGAACAAGACGATGGTGATGAGAATGAGGAACAAGACAATAATGAATAAATATAAATAAAAACAAAAAGTACACTGTTTTAATTTTCTATTCTCTTCATCACAGACTTGAAAACCACACCACCTTGAACCCAAGCACGAAGTTTAGGTGTAGAAGTAAAAAGAAACAATAGTGTGTGTATTATGCAACGAATATATTTTTTTTTAACATTTTTTAATGCTCATTCAGTAAATACAATAGATAGGTATATGATAATATATTTGATTATTCTTATACAAATAAATTACACTTATGATCATAATGTCAGTAACGATCGCCTATTTAACACTACAACAAGGGCAAACAATAACAGCCGAACATCACAATGATTTATGCGCACATTTACGATAGCATCTAAAATGGGTCTTATAAATTACCTAAATGTATAAATCCAGACGATTCATAGATCAAAACTATTTGTTCATGTTGATATCACTATATGACAAACTGACAGTTACCCTAAAACACTGGCAGTTCTACTTCAAAATTCATACATACTTTAATATTATAAATGCGAAACTAACTCTGTCTGTTACGCTTTCACGACGAAACGGCTGAACCGATTTTGATAAAATTTGGTATGAAGATAGCTTGAGACGTAGGCTACTTTGAATCCGCGACTTCGGCTGCATTTGCGATAACCGACATTCACGCAGACGAAGTCGCGGGGAAAAGCTAGTGAGTTTATACAACGAGATGAGCTTACTTAGCAGGATAAAAACTACAGTAAAATCATTTTTTTTTTAGGTATCGTTAGCAACACGGAGCGTATTTTACCAACCACACGCTCCGTGTTCCGTGTACAAACCCAAAACTGGTGAAGCTTGTGCGTGTGGTAAGCGCTTAACATAGAGGTATATTATCTGTAAATCCAGCTTATACACCAAGTTTCTTTTAATTTAAGATTTTTTGTTTTTGACAGACCAAAATTGTTACAGTGTACAGACGCCAGCACATCAAGCCATACCTAACTGTCAAATTTTCCCAATTAAATATGAAATTGTAATAAAGTTGAAAATCTATCAAATGAAATTGACAGATTGTAGTAGCTTGATGTGCTGACCTCTGTACATTATTGACTTATGACTGACATATGCGGTCTTTTACTTAACATTTTAGTTTTTTTATACTTGAACAGTACGGGCGTGGCGTAAGGCGGCGGAAACTGTCCAGGATCTGGCAATAACAGCAATGTACTTGCTAAGGTTATGTAGGTATATCTGGATTAGGTATCTCGTTTATTCAATTATATACATCCCACTGTCTTAAGTATAGACTGTAGACGTTCCACACCTCTTACGGAACACTTGACAACTTCAAAGGAACCTTATTTTATTTAAAAGATCAATTCCTGCTTTCTTGAAACGAAAATTCTAGACAAAAAAATTGGGAGCGGCAAAAGCGACAATACAAGACTTACATTTTTTAGAAAAATAGTCAACTAATAGACATTGACATTATTAAGCTGTATAAATAGAAGACGATGCTTAAAACTAAACATGTTTGATTTAATGTTGTTGAGATCATAATGTAGAAACCATGTGAAATAATTACTAAAATAAACCTAAATTTTATATGAACTAAAAGTCTACATGATCACAAAACTTAAATGTTCGTCAAGCTGACCTGGAGTAACCCAGCTACCTGGCTTTGGATGGCAAGAGGTGTATCAATTGAATGTACTCCCTCCTCTTTACAAGCGTTATAGACATTCATACTGACATACTTAATTCCAAAACTTCTTTAAAAATTAATTTGGAGTACTCTTTGGTGGCTCGGCCAGTTTGACGCAAGTAAACTTAAACCTACAACTATGTTGTGTTACAATACTATTTGAAAACACTATTAAACTATTTAAAACAATAAAACAAACAAGTTCATTTTTGGTCAATTTTAGCACTGGAAAAGTTTGTGCCAATAATGCGTTACAAAATAACACCTAAATTAAAAATAATGACATATTTAATTTTAGAGATTTTTCTTGTTAACTAATTTATACAGTTGGTAATAAAACAAAAAGTTTGTTTTATATTTTAATAAGATCTATGATTTCCTTGAAGGACAGTCCAGACCCTTTTTATTTATCTATATAAGTAAGTTTAGTAAAAATTATAACTAAATTAGATTATGCACTGAGAAATTCCTATTTTAGCAATAATGCCACGGTCGTTCACAGAGTAATGAGCAAATGGATTGATATGGTACATGGATACACCACAAAACACATTTATTTTATACATATTTATACACATTAAGTTTTTAAAATCTAGCACCCTATCTGCTTATTACTTTGTGGTATAAATAAAACCCTGTATATATAGTAAAAAAAAGTTGCTCCACACGTTTACCACAATGATATGCAACTTTTGTTTACGATGAATACGAGGAACGTAGAGGTCAGCTGATTACTTGAACGTGTATAGGAGCGTTGAGTTGGAAAAATGGTGGGCGTTGTTCACATGCGATATAAGTCGTCCGTCGAGTAGATGTCGTCCGTAGTGCACTGCTTCGTGCTCGTCTTTAGCCAGACCGCAGCTTATTAGCCAGCGAACTAGACAGGAGCCGCGGAAAACACCCTTGTACGTGCGCATACGCCATCTAAGATCACAAATAAAAAAAACCGTGGAATAGTATAAAATAGTGTAAAGAGAAATATCGTATAATGGGTCTTTGGACAAAGAATTTTTATCATACAAAAGCACTGGTATTAGTTAAATTGTTGGAAGTGAATATATTCACCTCGTATCTTTAGCAATAGCCTCCCTGCAGCGTTCAAGATGATGCGTGATGAACTGGTCACATACGTGTTTCGTCTCAAAGCTTAGATCTTCGATGGTCGGCAGGATCACTGTGTCTCCGCCATACCTGAATTGAAAGTTGGTTATTGAATAAAATAATTATTTGGTCAGAGCTTTCGTTATTTATGAATCTATTATAAGCTTTGTCATTTTTGTGTATTACTCAGGAAAGAATGAAAAGTCGTTTGATCTATATTTTCATTGTAATTACCATTTGTTCTTCAGGAATCTGACTGCGGGTATCAGTATCTCTTCTGGGTCAAGTCCGAACAGTATAAACATGACGAGTGCCTGTCCGTAGTTCGCTACTATATCGAGGAACTCAATTTCGACGAACACTCCACTTTCATCCTTCAACATCATGCGCCATGTCGTGTATGTTATGCCCTGGAATATGATAAATATTATAAAATAATGAAGCGTTAATAAGGTATTTAACCAAAAAAATCTAATTAGTCCGTCAGATAGATTTCCAAAAAATATTGCTTGTCTTCTGACACGTGTATTTTCTTTTTTCACGTAAACAAAAAATAAAAACGATACAGTGCATCAAAAACTCGTGTGACATCACTATGTCAGTACACTTTTACTGGCGAAGTGATGCGTTTTATCTTCGTCAGTTTTTATTAGATGGCCATGTGTGAAACGTCCCCACATATTATTATTATTGATTTGATAAAACTAAAAATACGTATCCAATATTTTTCGATAATGTAACTGACGGACTAATTTTTTTTTTTTGGTAAAATACCCTATTGTGTACATAATTATTATATTTAACAGACTTCAAAAAAAGGAGGAGGTTGTGTTTCTTTTTTTAGACAAGATTATTTAATATTAAAGTAAGAATCCCGGTGCGGGACATGACACGTACACGAAACAGTTCTCTTGATCTCTCCGGTTGCAGTATGAGCGTAGCGTGTGAAGTGTAGGCATAAATAAGTCAAAATGAAATTATTCTAGGTACGTCGTCTTCACGTGTAATTACATAGGTTGTAATTGACGTTTACAAAATATTGTAAAAAATATATATATGGAGTTTTTTGACCAGTCTTCTCAAACTGCCTTTTGGAAAGGGCACCCAAATTCAATTAATTTTCCTTGTAAATGACTTTCAAAAGGGCAATAATTTATGGTTTAATTGAAATAAATAATTACACTTTGGCAATAGTGTCTGCGTAAGAGGAGTAACGATGTACTCACAATAAACATGCTGAGACTGTAAACGATGATAAGCACGGTGTGTTTGAGCAGCTGTCCTCCGCGGCCGCGAGACTGCTCGGGCGGCAGCAAGCCAAGCGCGCCGGCCGCGCGTTCCAGCTCGTTCAGGTACTGGCATGTCCCAGGCGCAGTGCAGCGGTGCTTCTGAGACGGTGGGCACGCGCAGTCCCTGGTAAAAATTGGGATTAGAATGAAAACCATCCACTTGTGGTTTTATATCTTTTTTGCGTTGCCCCCCACACTAGGCATTTCTCCTGTATCGTTGGTGCGTTTACAAATATATAAACTCACATACACAAACAGCCAGACCCGGAACAACTATCTGTAGGCCATACAAATATTTGATCCGTGCAGGAATCGAACCCGCGACACGCAGCGCAGCAGTCAATATGAAATCAATTGTATCACTTTTTTGCCTTGCAAGGTCTTGGTAATAATATGTATATTTTATACTGCAGTGTTTTAGTTTTTTGGAAGCTAATTATTATTATCAATGTCGTTGATGATCTAGCTAATAAAATTAATTAATTTAACCATTTAGGTATATGTAAACAGAAAAAATTAAGAAACAGATTTTTTTTATTATTATTATTTCTAAAAAATCTCTTTTAGCGTACTACCACAGAGCTATACTTAGTCATAGTGTGTAAAAGAATATAGGAAAATTAAATTTATATACTTAAGTATACTGTTTAACATTGTCTAGGGATATTTGAAAACGGTACAGCTAGTGTGAGGATTATGATTTCTTTTTGAAAAATTAGAGTTGGTCTTCATGGGATCTGTAGTTGGAAACTTTTATGTGGAACATCTTGCAATCAACCTAAAGCAATCAACATTTTCTCTATCAATGCCATTTTCAAAAATAACGTTTGGAACACCATTCTAATTTTAATCGCGATTGCACAGGTTAATATTATATTTACGAAAGTTGTATATGTGAACAGCAAGAGTAAAGACAGTAGGTACTTACCAGCCTTGAAATTTTCCATCACAAACAAGACTTGAATATATTAAAAAAAAAACAAATATTCATGTTTTCTATAAAATATCTTTAAATATCCATAGACAGTGTTGATGTGTGTATTCAAAAATTATGTTAGATTATGATAAGATTTTAGATAAGTACATAAACAGAATACTAATTATTAGTTCAAAAGGAATAGATTGTTTTTTTTTTTTACTAAATAGGAATAACGAAAACAGGATCACTTACTTAACATTAGCGATGTCCTCAATATCGTGGCCGGCAGTCAGTCCATTCTCACAGTCAGGGTCATCAGAACAACAGCCAGGCTGCTTGTTGGGCGATGGTGTTGTTGTTATGGTTCCATAGCAGCCTGATATAAACGAGTTGAGTTCTACTCTTTTTAACATGTATAGTATATGGCAAGCAATGTCGACAATTCAGCCCAGGGGAAAAGTAAATTCATGCAACGGCAAGTGTTTAAAAGAGAGAGAGAAAGAGAAAAACGAATAACAAAACACTTATTGATGAAACAGTAATTATTAGACTTAATGTAGAAGTCAGTTGAATAATGTGACAAGATCTGGGCCTGTGGACAAAATCCCTTTCTGTTAGTATTAACGCTAACGTAAAATTCAAATTGTATGGAGTTGACGTTTGCTTACCAGATGTCACATGATGCAAGTATATCAACTGCATACAATTTGATTTTTCCGTTGGCGTTAACGCTAACAGAAAAGGGATTTTGTCTAAAGGCCCTGATTGGACAAGCCCAAACTGCCTAGAGTTAGAAATAGACAACCCTTTTTTACTTGCTTTATTAAAAGCTTTTTTAGCTGAAGAAAGATATTTTTTAACATTTAATAGTTTTTAAAGTTTAAAGTGTTTCAGAGACTCGGACCTACAACGCACTTGCGGTTGGCCACAATGCGGCGTATCGTTCCGGCAGGCCGCATTTCAATTTTTATCAACGCACTGTTTACGGCCCGCAGACATCTATAGTTATGAATTTGTAATTGGTGTCGCATAAAGCCATCAATATAATGGAAAAGAAATGCTTGTAATTGACGGCGACATGCGGCGGGCCGCAACGCAATTAGAACCGAGACGATACGGTTAGAACGGAACATGGTAGCCGCAAGTGCGTTATAGGTCTAAGCTAGTTGATAAAATAAAAGCAAATTAGCGTAGGTTTTAAATGGGGTTTTTTTGTAGGTTGTAAAGAGTGGCTGTCACAAACTTCTCAGTAATTTTAATTTATACAATACTAGCTTTTGCCCGCGACTTCGTTCGCGTGAATGTCGGTTATCGAGGATGTAGACTAAGTCGCGGATTATAAAGTAACCTATGTCCATCCCCTGGGTTCAAACTATCTTCATACCAAATTTCATCAAAATCGGTTCAGCCGTTTCGTCGTGAAAACGTAACAGACAGAGTTACTTTCACATTTATAATATTAAAGTATGGAAACTATAGATAGTATGGATTGTTCTAACTATACGACAATACGTTTGTCTCATTATGTGGGACAAACTCTGAAATATGAAAAAGGAAACAGCCGTTTTTTAGAAAAATGCAGTACAACGTTACGTACAACCATTTTTTATTTTATATAAATCAGAGTTAGTCCTGTAATAAAAATTGACCCCATTCGTGAGTAATTTCACTCGCTGAAAGGTCAGTAGTGAATAAAAAGTCAGCCTGTATACAACCTGGCCAAAAGTGTGAAGTGCTTTAGAACAACGCTGATACGTAGAGCCGCACGCGTAGCATGACCACCGCTGTCTACGGAAGAATAGACATACTGACAGGAAGAATAGACAAGTCAGTACAGTTTGTCTATTCTTCCTGTCAGTATGTCTATTCTTCTGTAGACATAGAGTAATCATACTACGCGTGCTGATATTAAATTTACCAGTCATACCATTTCCATTAACAGATACAGATTGTGTCTGCGAAGGTGCCTCGGCGTTGTCGATAAGACTTGTAGACTCTTCACGTGGACTCGTGGTGGTGGCTATGTCGGTAGAGAGGGTCGCGAACTGTGCGCTGCGACGCCTGAATCTTATATACAGAGTCAAACATCCCGTTGTAACTGAAACAATGTTTTTATAACTGTTTTATAACATCATCATCATCAACCTAAAGATGTCCACTATGAACTGAACAAAGGCCTCCCCTATTAGGGAGGGGGGGGGGTGGTTGCCATGATCCCCACGCTTGACAGGCGTCTTAGGGATCGCAGCGAAGTTGTTAAGTACATGGAAGCCGCTGCTGCCAGACTTCCGGATTTTCCCTTAGTCGCCTTCTACGACACCCTTGGGATGAAATGGGTGCTATTCTAGCCCGGACACCCCTGTTTTATATAAATGAACATAACACACCACACATATATGCCCCGAAAGATAAGTTTGTTTGACACTAAATAATAGCATACCAGTAATACAGAAGACAAGTAGACACAGTCGTATGGCATCGGTAGCCTTGCAGTCCAGGTCACCGGTGCCCTTTGTAGCTAGTAATACTACCACCATCACAATGGGAGCACCCCATGCTACGAACCCTAGAACCGGCCATAGCGTCACCACGAAACATGGTCCACGACTCTGGAACAAAGATATTAAACTGTATAAGTTTTTTTTTTTTTTGTAATATCAGAAGGTAACTAATAATTTAAAAAAATCAAAATCTAGTCGCAATCTTGACAATATCAAAAACTTATGAAAAATATAGGTAAATTAGAGGCATTATCGTCGTGGCCACAAAATATAGAGGTTACAGAAGGACCGCTCCCGCCATCTTCAAAAATAATTACCTAAACTCACAAGGCTGCTACTGTATTGACTCTGTAGGTTTTATTTGAGACAATATGAAATTTTATTGACACTGGTCGGAACTCTGCAATTTTTTTATAACAAAATTTTCCTGTTCGTCATGACATGTCAATGACTCTCATGTATTCATTTATACAACACGTGACAGTCGAGCCTGAAGTCTGCTTCAAACTGCTTGAGAATGCCTATAAATGTAATGTCAATATGTGCGTGCGCAAAATGGCGGTTTGTGCTGAGTGGTCTCTCTGCTCAGGCGCGCCGCAGCCTTACGTACTTTGTGTCGTGACTAAGAAAAATAATGCTCAAATTGTTCCTAAAGGATACGAGGATTGCCTCCCAGAAGAAAAAAAAAATCTAGTAGTAATATCATCTCGCCCAGGGTAAACATTTGTGTGATGAGCACTTGTGTTTGCCTTGTGTCTGGGTGTTGTTTATCTATATATGTATGTATTTACAAAAAAAAAAATGTATTTGTGTATGTATATCAGCTGTCTGACACCCATAGTACAGGGTCTCCCTAGTTTGGGGTCAGACGGCCGTGTGTGAAATGTCCTCACATATTATTATTATTATTATCTCGGCGACAATTAATGATAAAAATGTAGATAGATATTTTCACATGTTTTGACTTAGATTAGAACGCGAACGTTCTTAAAGATATGAAAATTGCCCTAAGTGTTTCAAAACTTTGTCAAAATTTTCCCTTTGCGAAAGATAGGTATTATTAATTCTATCTCTCACTCTCACTAAAATAATGATGGCGTCATACCTAGTACGCTGCAGTGAAAGGTAGCAAGGGAGAAAATGCTCTGGCGTCATACCTAGTACGCTGCAGTGAAAGGTAGCAAGGGAGAAAATGCTCAGTTTATAAAATGTATTAGAAATCGATCCCTGTCCTTTCATCGTTATCGGTTTTCGGGGAGAACTTACTTTTACAACACGAAATGTCTGTATACCCGGGCCCTTCGACACCGCGCCCGCACGGCTCATAAATATATTATATTTATTACTAGCGTTTTCATTTATAATATTAAATAATTCATAAAGTATGGATAGTACGGATAAAGCTTTACCTGTAACATTAGTAATCCAACAGAGAGCATAGAGGTCCACAGCAAGCAGGAGTACATGCTGAATATCCTGAGAGCCTGTTGGACGGTCGCTTGCCAAGATGGCGTGTAGCCAGTGAGAGGCCCGCCCCAGACCACGCTTATAGATAGGAGCAACTGAAAAGTTAATTAAATATTTAAATGGAAAATGGATTATTACGTAATAATAATTCAGTCCGTGTTGCCTTTCCTTCCATCATCAATCTTGAAGTAAGACTGGCCAATTCTGCCTATAGGAAGTCAAGGTCCGATACAATTGTTGTTTACATAAATAATAATTAAAAAAAACGGCATGTAGAACTTTCCGGAAAAATGCGTAAACGTGAGTGTGATTTACTAAACGGCTTTGTTGTTTCTATATAAGTATCTATAGCTATGACATATTTATGTATACATCTCGTCGATCAATCAAACCATATGTGTTTCAGTTGCTATAATTCGGGGTTATTAGCTGTTCTTATCAAAATTTATCGCCAAATTAGATAGGTAATATTGAATTATATTCCAACCTTAGAACTTAAAACATCCAATTTTTGGTATTTGGTACCAATTATTTACATTAAAAATATTTTTTTTACTGTGAAATTCACTGCCCGGCCGGGGTCTCTCTCTACATGTAAATAAAATCTGGGTATCTTTAAGCCATGAGTGAACCAGTTCATCCTAGGCAAGCGAGCTCCACCTTAGGCCACATCATCATTTAAGATCAGTTGAGTTGCGACATAACGACCTATTCGAATATAAAAAAGAAATAAATTACCTGCGATACAATTAAGCACAGCGTCAGTCTATGCGGCATCCGTTTATACTTCTTAGTGACTGTGAACACGAAGAGAATCCAAATCGACGCGACTAAAGATACTATAGACAAATCAAAGCCAAACTTCTTCAGTTGGTCGGCATAGTCTTTGTTTATAGCTATCATTTGCGCCGACATGAACATCATAGGAGCCGACAGGAATGTGCAAATTACCATGGAAGATGCCATCTGAAATAAGATTATATTTGATTAGTTAGTACTGTACTAACTGGCTGGTTTCGCCACATCCAACCTTATTTGATTAGTTAATATTCTTATGGCATAATCGGTGTATAATATCTCCCGACTACACTACACCACTAAGGCGAAGGACGTCGTAGGGTACGTGCGCCGAAAAACGAAGTACACGCCGAGGGTGCAGTTGGAGTCGCGTCACAACGTTAACTTCAAGGCGTTCCTGGTGCGAGTACCGAATTGTTTCCTGCCCCTCGTCATGGAAGAAGACTTTTGGCGGCAGGACGTGGTATTCCGTCGCTTCCGCGGACAAGTGTCACACGGCAGCACTAAGACAATTTAGTGCAAAGTGAAGTGCTACTAACATAGTCTTAAGTTTTTTCTATTAACAAAAGTTACCTATTATAAAATATGTATGTTTAGGTTAAGCTATTTATCTATGGGCTTATGCAGCCTGGAATAAAGGAATTATTATTATAAATTCTGTTCTAAATTCGAATGAACTGCATGCTGATACTTACTACTTGCAAAAATTTGTGATGTGACACACAATACTTGATTGAGGTACATAAATGTATCGGCGTTTTCGATTCGGTATTTTCAATACAACGTTATCAAAGGTCGTTTTAAGAATGCCGAGCCTCTCATCGATCTAGGAAACGTGTAACTGGTGTAACACATGTTCAAAAGTTATTAGAAAAAGTCTTACCAAATCGATCTCTAATTGATACAAGTTTGAAAAGACGAACACTGCAGGCGCAGTTGGTATGGTTCCATACAGGAAAGCGTAAGTAGAGAGCGATAGCGTTTCCGATTCGTTGGCACCGGCGTGAAGGGCGCTCACACTTTCCCTCATCACTACGGGCAGGACGATTCTGTAACAATTATTTTAAAGTACATATTTTTATTTATTTCAGCCTGGATTTTCCCACTGCTGGGCAAAGGCCTCTCCACTCTCCTTCCAACTCTCTCTGTTAAGGGCTAATTGGGGCCAGTCTTTTTCGAAGGAATCTAGATCATCCCGCCATCTCCGCCTGGGCCTGCCGCGATGTCGCTTGCCATGTAGAGGAACCCATTGGGTTGTACGTTTAGCCCAATGATCGTCTGACATGCGGCAGATGTGTCCAGCCCAATTCCATTTCAGCATGACAGCTTTCCGAGTGACGTCAGTTATTTTTGTAATGGAACGGATGGTGGTATTCCTAACCCGGTCTTGCAGTTTTATACATATATTTAATTTTATTTATGTAGTAAATATATTTACTTATTAAATATATTTACTTTATACTTGCAGTATAAAGTACATATATTTAATTTTATTTATGTGCATGTTTCCAGACCATACCTACGACTAGATTCGGAATGGGACTACGTGCACGGTGACAATGCCAGTTAAATTCGAACAATTTATTTGAAATTAGTACCTAATTACCACAAAGTATAACAGTTTTAATGACTGTATTCTTCAAACTTATAAACTTACATTAATTCCATTATGAAATAAGGACATCGTTTTAAGAGCTCAGCTATCCAATTAGCAGACACAATAGTTAAACAATCGCAATATTGACTTCAAGAGTCATATCAACAGTTACGCGTATACCGTCTGAATTCTTCTTCTTAGCGTTTTGATAGCAAAACGAAAATAATCTCGTGTTAGGTATATGCAGACCGAATTCTTGGCATATCTTTTGTGACTAGTATCACAGGATCAAACATATCGTAGTAGGTACTACCAACAGTTAATACTATACAGGCTGCAAAGCGGCAACAAGCATACTACCAATTGCACCATATTAGCGCAACACTATCGTAAAATGTCGCAACGTTATAGTAATTATAATTAATAGCATGCAGGCTGCAGCGACAACAGCATGCTACCAATTGCACCATAATAATAATATGTACTATGTAGTAAACTCTATTGTAATACGTCGTCTTCTACGCTTTACTACTATAATCGTACTCTGCATCACATTCTCTCATTTATTTCTTTCACAGATACAGGCAGCTACACCGACCAGACGCCCCTCACGCAATAAAACACCTTACAAAAAGGGTAACCAGTTGATAACGCTTTCGGCACATTTTTTCAGAAAAAGACATCCACCTTCAAAATCTAAAAAGCTTTTTTACAAAAAAGACAACCGCCTTCAAAATCTAAAAAGTGATGGCTTTGTTTTATTTGATGTTTTGTATTGCCACCGACTCCTGAAACGAAAGTCATGTCAATGTGTATTCTGTGCTAAAGCTATTTATCACTTTTTAGATTTTGAAGGCGGATGTCTTTTTTGTAAAAAAAGGCTTTTTATTTTTCGCTTTTTAGTACCTCCTTATCATCCAAATCCATTACGAAACGGCAACACAGTCAAAACAGAGATTGAAAGTACAAGGTTGGAGAGAAAATTACAACATCATCCATTTATTTATTTTTTGCTTTTTGTCGATTTTTTCTTTAAGTGATGTATCAATTTCGATAAAATTTATATGGGACCACCCCTGAGGCATACCCTATCCATCAAAAAGAAAAGAATTTTCAAAATCACTTTACATTTGCCGGAGAAATCGCGTAACAAATATACAAAAAGAAAAGAAGTTGGTTGAAAATTATGTATTGTCATCTAATTAATTTGTAATGTATGTGCCTCAACGATATGAGAATGAGAACTCGTTTTTATATAAACTCCAATCTCGTCTGTTAGATTATTATTAGAGTGGATGCGAATAGAGCATCTGTTTTAAGCGCGACTTGGGAAAATGTACAGAGTTGATACTATTGTTTTTATCAAGATACATAACATAATCCATTCAAGCCTATGTGTATTGTCCTAAAAGTCATGTGTAAAATATAATGTCGTACATTCAAAACCTAAATGTAGATGTTATTCAACAAACAATAAAGGTTGTTGCGCTTGAATATGAATTGCTTGCTGGCGGGATGAATCTGGGAAGGGCCGGTAACCGTTCAGGCGAAATGAAAGCTTCTTCGGAGTGTTACTTCTTCTTTATTATAATACTGCTGGATGGGCTCGGAATATCGAACCACCGAAATTGACCTCCTTATATAGGCTGTTCTGACCAATCACAGCCCTGCAAATTTGCGCTCGACACTAATATTTTGCACACGGCACCATTGTCGCCGTTTGTATGGGAAAACTATTTCAGCCAATTTCTGGTGGTAAAATATACCTTATAATGTTACAAACATTTTCAGCGCATGGGTATTAACTTACTCTAGCTAATTACAAAAAACCCTATTACAATATCTAGATTTTAACCCTTAAAAATAGCAAAAAACCCTTGGCGGTCCTCGTTACGGTAAGGTTTCTCAGTACTTAAACTTATGTGCCACATGGTACATGTGGCGCCGCCAAGTGTGTGGAAATAAAATCACAGGAAATTCTCACTTTATTTGTAGGTACATATAAAAACTTAGTAAATCCTAGATTTTCCTAACTACCATTCTATTTTATTTTATTAAACCCTTAAACTTCTAGGTAAATAAATTACAAAACAAAACTAGCACTTTATTCGATATTTGCCTTAACTACTAACAAGTTTATTCACTTAATTTCTTACAGATCAGCCTCTGAAAACTTATTTTAATACATATTTACTTTATTGTTTCAGCACATATAGCTTAACAGAATTACATCTAATTGCTAGCGCCCTACTTTAATATTCAAACAAAACGTATTCCACTCAGTTATCGCACGATTATTAATGTACACTACTTACATGCATTACGAAACATATTCACTTAGTAATTTCATGGTTAAAGCTAACACTATTTTACCTTAATAAAACATAGCCACTTAGTACTTTCACTGTTCATAACTAACACTACTTCCTCGTTATCGAAACACTTTAGCAGTTTCACTTAAAGTTCATAGTTCGTCGCTAACAAAGGTTAACGCTCAAAGTGGTCAAAGTGCGTTTTGGTCGATGAATGAAACTACGTTAGGTATTACGAATTATGACTGCCTGTCTTTGTGCCTTCAAATGGTCGAAATCAATAATTTGACCTAATCATAAACTAGACCAACATATACAAAAGTTGTACTGCTATATTTATAAGCCGATTTTGTTGTCACTTATCAGACACGACATTAATTGGTGCAATACACGTATTTTAGCTAATGTAATATGCAGATATAAAAAGCAACAACAAATAAAAAAATACTTACAATTTAACCATAATCAGCACACATGGCAATAAGAGGGCTGGTCCTCTTAGCCTGTGTATCTGACCCACCATACGGAGCCCCAGCAAGAATAACGCAGTTGCTGCAAAAGATTGGCCAAATACCTGCAACCAATATTTACTGTCACCGTAAAATTTAAGGAAAAATATTGAGACAAATTAACGGTATTACCTAAGGAAAAGCAAAAGTTGTAGGTATTATCTTACAGCCAAAGTTCATTAACATCGGTGTAGACTCACGTAAAATCTATACCTATACTTTACTTTAATTTACTTTATAATATTTTAATATTAAAAAATGCGAAAGTAACTCTGTCTGTTACACTTTCAGGATGAAACGGCTGAACCGATTTCAATGATATTTGGCATGAAGATAGTTTAAACCCTGAGGAAGGACACAGGCTGCTTTTTAATCGATAACCGACATTCACACGAAGAAAGTCGCGGGCAAAAGCTAGTTCTTAATAATTAATGTAGGTATTAGAAATTGTATAGCAATGTCAATTAACTTACGTCCAAAAGACCTTCTATGTAAATAGAAAGTTGATGTTTGAATGCTGCATTACCAAATATTCCCAAAACCGTCATCACCACAACGGGATTGAAGGCAATGCCCTTTGCTATTTGTTTCAACAATTTTAAACTGCATACACACCATTTTGATTGACCTTCAATTGTTATAACTGGGGTCTGATCGTTTTGTTTATAGATCTCCATTAACACAAAGGCGATTGGGTTCAAAATTGCAAGTGAGATTGGAGCCATCAGATATAAATAAAGAGCATATTCGGGATGAGTCTTTTTATAAAGTGCATTAACTGAAAATAAAAACACAATTAAGTATATCCGTCAAGGCCATAGAATAAAAAAGGAATCTGTTCAGTACCTACTTATTTTAAAAATCTGTGCCAAATGATAAAATGACAATGACTTTAAATACGGTACTTACCTATAAATAAAACAGATTTCTATTTATAGGTATTTGAAGGTTATTAATTTTAGTAAATATTTCACTGTAATCAGGTGCTGTGCAACCACTTCTATTTTGTTTTATCTTAATTGCCATAATGTGGCTTTGACTCGTTATCAATGATATAAGGGATGGCCAAGGCAATCTGTCTTTTTAAAACTAGACTACCTTTTCATATTATACTGGGTGTATCGGAAAGGGGGTAGGATACATCCAAAGGGAGGTCAATGTACTCGTGAAACTGAACAACATAAAACAGAAAAAAAATACATTTTTTATACAAAATCGTAGTTGTTGGTCGTAGGGTGTTTCAAATATTTTAAAGTACCATGAAAAGTCATACAATCTATTTCATGCTGTTGTGACAGAACGTATGACCACCAGACTAAGTAAGGCCGATAATTGTATGTGGTAAATAAAAATAATGATAATTGTATGTGGTAAATATGTAAATAATTAAACTACTACTGAAATAAAAGATACTTACTGATAGGATATCCCAAGGCAAAATCATTACTCTGTGTACAAAATATTGCAAATATTCCTGCTCTTCCTAGATTGAGTGGCTTAGACACCAACATTGTAACCATCATAACACCAAAGAATACTAAGCCTTTAGCAAGAAGTATTGCACCAAGGAATGTCCAGTTGACTGTACTGAAGTCCAGCTGAGCCAGTGATAGAAATATGAGAGATGGTAAAGCAAATGTACCCACAAATGTGGCAATGCCTTTAGATTCTGCAGCTGACACAACATTGAGACGGCCTGCTATGTACCTAAAATGTTATAATGTTTTGTTAGTCCACTCACTATACATAAACAAGTTAAAATGATAATGGCGCCGATTCCCTTGTTCACAAACTAAACTAAAATTAGAGAACTAACATCCCTTACTACCAGGCAGGTGATGATAAGGACGGCGACAGACAAGAACTAAGTTAGAGATGTCAAATTAGATTTTTCCTTGAACTTCGCCATGTTTTTAATCAATACATTCTGAAATGACAACTATAATTGTATGAACATTTTAGATCAACTTAAATTGACAGCTATTATTAATATCGGTCTCTTTCTTGTTTTATTGGAAAGAAAGACATATAAATAGCTTAAAATAACTTAAGCTCGTGTACAACAGAAGTGGCACCAATGTCTGTGTACTAATTACAATTGATTAATCTATATTCTAATATATATAAATCTCCTGTCACGATGTTTGTCCGCGATGGACTCCTAAACTACTGAACCGATTTTAATGAAATTTGTACACCGTGTGCTGTTTGATCCAACTCGAAAGATAGGGTAGGTGTCAGGTAGGTATAGGTAAATAGGCAGGTAAGTAGGTAGATAGGGACAGGACAACGTCTGTCGGGTCAGCTATCTAATATATAAAATTCTCGTGTCACAATTTTCGTTCCCGTACTCCTCCGAAACGGCTTGACCGATTCTGATGAAATTTTTTGTGCATATTGGGTAGGTCTGAGAATAGGCCAACATCTATTTTTCATCCCCTTTTTTCACCCCTTTTTCATTCCCCGTAGATCGGGACAGGACAACGTCTGTTGGGTCAGCTAGTTATTATATAAAAATGAATCCCAATTTCCCTTGGTCACGGCATCACGCGTGAACGGCTGGACCAATTTCGATAATTCTTTTTTTATAATATTCCTTGAAGAACGAGGATGGTTCTTTTGGAGAAAAAAAAAAAAAAAAAAAAGAAGAGTTACACAGGCGAAGCAATTTTCATACTCCCATGGTGAAGGTTTTGGCAAGACTAGGTGTAGGGTAGGTGTAGGGTAGGTGTAGATTAGGTGTAGGGTAGGTGTAGAGTAGGTGTAGGGTAGGTCTATAGCAAGGTAAGTAGGTAGATAGGGACAGGACAACTGTCGGGTCAGCCAGTAGGTATATAGTTACAAAATGATGCTTAAGTAACATTCTGTTTGATTTAAAATTTAAATTGGTAAGTGCATATTATTATTATAATTATATTATTGAAATTAATCATGACTTAAATAGGACTTATGTTTCATGACACTAACATTGGGTTGCGCGAAATCAACATTAGTTTAACAAAGACTAAATTCATGCTATTCCTTACATTTTGTAATAAAAAGAAAATGGCAGCATCAATTTTAAGTCACCATTAAACTAATGTTTCAGCAATGGGGGCTAATCACAGATAAGAATAACCATTTCACAGAAGATATTATAATGAACAAACACAGGTGCACTGTCTTTCCTCACTCATAAACTGATGGGATGGCTATCTCATACAAACGGAAAGGCATCAGGATCAATGTCTTTGTTGTTTCCGAGGTAAGGCAATATCACACCTTATAATTTTCTAATTTTAGGCTGATATGTAGAAATAACTAATGAAAAATTTGTGATTCAAATGTTTTTAAAACCAATCTTAGGAAAACAAAGAGAAAATTGACATGACCAATCTTACCCGCATAAAATGATAGTGAAGCACTGGAACAATGCTGGATATAAATTATCAGTTGCGTCCTCAAATTCAACAAGTACAACTTGCTCCATACTAGTCTAGTGCACAGAACATTTATACCCTGGTCTAGTGTGCCTTCAAATATTTGTTTAACACCGTTCGATTTGAGTGTCGTTTATAATGTTAAAACCTGTTAAAACATTATAAACATGGAACTTCAAATCTACAACAAAAAAAATACAATACGATTATTTCTATGAATTTTCAGAATTATTGGGTTATTTTAACTACACCCACCCACTGGTATTCAAAATTTTTATATAAAGATTTTTCAATAGTTAAGTAGTCACATTGATTTTTTTATTATCTCACGATAGGTAATACAAGTACCGTGACCATCACCTTCACCCACCAGTCACCATTCAACTATTGTCTGTCACGACTGTCACTGTCTGTCACAAACTTCACAAAGAGTATAGTAATTATATAGCATTGTCAATATTGTCATTTGTGATTGTCAATTCAATTCAATATTTATAACTAGGAGTAGTGTTGCCAACAAGACCAACATAGAATCT
Organism: Charanyca ferruginea; assembly: GCA_947361185.1. Classification (NCBI taxonomy): domain Eukaryota; kingdom Metazoa; phylum Arthropoda; class Insecta; order Lepidoptera; family Noctuidae; genus Charanyca; species Charanyca ferruginea. The sequence goes on along the minus strand of OX376071.1, from coordinate 13,414,248 downwards.
GCTAAAATGGTGTGAAAATTATGCCAATTGCTTTATAGAAATGCCTTCGAGCATATAACCTCTTGAGTTGGTAAGGCAGCGAATCACCGAACAAATTTTTCTGCCATTTTTTGCGGAAGCGAATGTTTCCCTCTTTGCGTGAATGTCAAATGACATTCACGCAAAGATACAGGCTTCCTATGTGTTCAAACCCACACTAAAATAATAGCAAACGGTAAAAGGCTTATTACACTATACAATTTGTAGGAAATCAATTTAGGAAATCGGCAGGTGTAATCGCAGTTAGAACAGATTGGATCCGATTTAGTGTAAATTGAAGGTCCCGAACGCTCTACTTCCTAAATTGTCTACGATTTAGGACAGTGTAATCACGGCGCTACGATTTAGAACAACTAGTCGGCGACTCGGCATCCGTGCTTTGAGCGAACGAAGTGGACGAGTAAACTGGGATGACTGACTTATTTTGGACGAAGGCGTTGAAAGCATTATTTTCTTTCTACCACATAACACAAAACTTAATATAATTTGTCATGGTTTGTGTTAGGTGTTAGAAAGTCGAGATATCGACCAGGCCCAGATGTCATCACGCCACCCGCCAGATCTCGGGTGAAACGGGTGTGTAAGTTGGGGCCATTACCTAACTAATGGAATAAAAATTGACAGCGGCTAAGTTTATTCTGATGAAATGAAATAGATTTCTTTAAACATAGATTTATTTATTTATCTATTTATTTCTTAACATAGGTATTAAGACATAATTAAGATATGAAAACCAATAACACACAAACAATAATTATTATCTATAGTTCGTGGATCTCTTGAGCTGTGTAGATGATAAATTTAAACATAAAACCCTGCAATCGTTATTAAAGCTTTTAAACAACTCAAGATCAAGGGTACTGAAGATTTATGGGGGATGGCTACTAATGTTTGTAAATCAATTATTGAGACAGTGGCGCCCTATTTAGCTTTCATTTTTAAATTGTGTGTAGACCAAGGGGTTTTCCCGGATCTAATGAAGTTCAGCAAAGTTATACCACTTTTTAAATCCGGCGACTGCAAAGACTAATAATTACAGACCCGTTTCGGTTTTGCCGGTTTTTAGCAAAGTGTTTGAAAAAGCAATGCTTGATCAAATGCTCAGTCATTTTAACTGTCACAAAATTTTACATGATCAACAGTATGGTTTCACCAAAGGACGTTGCACTACTGACGCCGGTGTCACCTTAATCAAGCATATATTTAAGGCTTGGGAGGATTCGCAGGATGCTATTGGTATCTTTTGCGACCTCTCCAAAGCATTTGATTGCGTGAATCACGAAACACTACTCTTAAAGCTTGAGCATTACGGACTGGGTAAACTAGCGCTTAGCTTAGTAAAATCATATTTGACTGATAGACTGCAACAAGTTCAAGTAAACGGTGTAAATTCATCGGCCTTAAAAGTAAAAATGGGGGTACCGCAGGGCTCAATATTGGGTCCGTTCCTCATTTTATCTTTTTAGTTTATATAAACGATTTACCTTATTTACTGAAAAATCAACCACAAATGGTGTTATTTGCTGATGATACTTCCTTGATTTTTAGAGTTAATAGACGGGCACAGCACCATGACGACGTAAATGACGCTATGCTTAAGGTTCATAATTGGTTTACTGTAAATAATTTAGTATTAAATGAGAAGAAAACTAAATGCATAAGATTCGCTTTACCGAATGATAAAAGTAGTGAATGTAACGTTGTATTGAATAAGGATATACTTGAATTCGTCGAAAATACTGTTTTCCTAGGGATTACGCTTGACTCAAAGCTGCAATGGGGTCCTCACTTAACATCTCTTGCAGGGCGGTTGAGTTCGGCCGCTTACGCTGTCAGAAAAATCCGGCATTTGACAGACGTGGATACCGCTAGGCTAGTATATTTTAGTTATTTTCATAGCATCATGTCCTACGGTATCTTGCTTTGGGGGCGGGCTGCAGATATTGATTCTATTTTTATTCTGCAAAAGCGGGCTGTCAGAGCCAGCTATAATCTCAGCAGACGCGAGTCTCTAAGAGATTTGTTTGTACCTATGTACGCAATTATCTATACCGCGTTTACATTCAGCCAATTCCGTTGCCGCTTGCCCTGCCGTGCATATTGTTGATATTTTAAATGGAAACACACACTGGTTTCTATTATATTATTTATTTAGCAGAGAATACTTTACACACACAGTTCGTACATCGAAGGCAGCGACACAAGCAAAGAGTATAATAATAAGACACAAGAGACTTTTTAATCTGTGTTGCCACATACACACAACATATTTCCCCAAATATTGCTATGGCAACGTCAACGGAAATGAGTGTTTACATTACCGATTCATAAGTATTTTCAATTTGACTCTGGGCAATGGATAACGTGGAAATTGTCACAGCGTCGGCGCTCTGCCTTATAAGTTTAATTAATTATTTAAATGTTAAAAAAAAAATATAATTCAAAAGAGGCGTCGTCGTCAGAGGACATTGTGAATGATAGCAATTCATCGTAATTAGATGAAAATGAGACTATCAATAAGACTTATAATTGATTTATAAATTATGTAATAAATCATAAACTACATAATAAGACTTTGATTTTAGCACATTTACGAGTATTTGTGAGTATTTAGTCACAGTAATCCGCTTCCAAGCATCGTGATATTACTGATATTTGTGTTTCAGTTTGTGCTCTGCGATGGGTCTATAAAATTCGTTCATTTGAAAAAAGTTCCAAATACTTCAGATTTTTTTCATTAAGTACTCCACTCCAATGGCATGATGAAGGCGGCTCGTAATTAAATGAATTGAAAGTTTGCAACACGTTAGTCACTTTCACGCGTTCGCTTCCGAAACACACATTGCCGCTAGCATTGCCGCGGTTTGATGTCCACAAGAAAAACCGCAAAATGGGGGATAGCCGGGCAATGCGAACGGCAACGTCAAAGGCAATGGAAATGACCTGTTTACATTCTCGCGTTTCCCAGTTTATTCCCCATGCCCCTGCTCGTTGCCACGGCAATGGGCTGAATGTAAACGCGGTATTATGAAAAGGAAAACAGACGCAAAGTGCTAGTGATGTGACATAAACAATGAGAGGTAGTTCATTCTTTGTGCATGAATGAATAAACAAAATTTTCATTTATTTTCTTGTATACATGTACACTTACCTAATTTCACAAATAAAGTAGTAAACGCAATATGATTAGTGACCTGTGAAAATGCGTAGACATCTAAAGGTAATGCCAAAACAATTTTTAGTACACTAGGGAAAAAGAACAGTTATGCTCAATTTAAAAGTTTTTTTTATATATATGCCCTGTTACTGGACCTGTGCCTTTCCTATAAGAAATATTTTACAAATGGGTAGAGACCCCATGCGTGGTAAACGAACTGGGGATAGTCGTAAAATACCCATAGATTTCAACTAATCAGAGCCATCTATAATCTCAGCAGACGCGAGTCTCTAAGAGAATTGTTTAAACAGATTAACATCTTGACGGTACCTTGTCAATACATATATGAAAACATTATGCATGTTCGAAAAAACCTTCATCTTTTTAATAAAATAAGTGACAGACATAGTGTTAATACTAGAAATAGGAACAAATTAGATCAGCCAAGTTTCAGATTGTCAAAAGTTCATACTTCTTTTATGGGGTACTGTGTAAAATTTTATAATAAAATACCTCTTGATATTTTACAACTAAATGAAAGACAATTTAAAACATGTATTAAACGCACACTGTGTAGACAAGCATATTATAAATTAGAAGACTACATCAATGATAAAAATGCTTGGCTAAATGCTGGTCCTGCTCCACAGGCAGTTTAGGGAATTTCCTAATTAGAGGAATGTTGTTTCCTACCCCTTTTTTATTGACATGAGTAACGAGTATCGTTATTATTATACACAAATATATTTTAATTACTTTTTCGACATTTTAGAAACATTGTAAACCTTAGTTTTGTATAATTCAGCAGCATTATTTCAATTTTGTAAATGTGAGTACCATGGAGCCATATTTTAAGTAAATTATTATTATGTGATTGACATAAATGAGCATGGCGGTTGAGAGAATTGTCATGCTCACTCAAATGTCTCGCTGGTGGTGGCGCGTGTGTTGGATTATTCAGCTCCCTCTAAAATGGTTGAGCTGAATGGTGCTGATTCGCGCGTCATGTTCGTGAACGGGCGCTATCAGTAGAGATTGGTCAACTCTTAACTGCCATGGTTTTTATCTTGATTATTTTTTATATTTTGTATTTCTAGATTACCTTCATTGTTTTCACATATAGAAGCAACAAGAATAATGTATGCAGTATTTTGTAAAAACCTGATTTTAAAAGAGTGTCCGTGGAGTTTCTTGCTCGTTCTTCTCCATAGAGACCTACCTACGTTTTGGAACGAGCAACTAGCTTCAACTTTCTGTCTAACTGACCGACTCCTTGACAATTCAAAAGTGCCTGTAAATGGTTTAATTGAAATAAATGCTTTGACTTTGACTTTGACTTTAATAATAGGGAATTTTACTCTATACGAGAAAACATATATAAATATGTTATTGAGACAGTTTAGACATAAGCAGTCGGAAAATGTAAGATTTAATTCATAAAATAACAAAACAAATTTTTAAATTCAATTCAAAGTTTTCAGTATTTATAATCTGTTATAAAACACCGTGAAATAGTAGCGGCCATGTTATTACGCCGTACGGCTGTGTAAACAAAAAATTGACAACCGATTGGCGTAATATAGGCTTTGTACTTTTATTATTTTCGTAACCAACGTAATTTTTTCATTATTGCACCTATAACAAAATATGTTTTTAATTATTTTTAAATGATATACAATTATCATATTTAATATGAGCTGTGAGATGAGATGAGATGTGATGAGATGTGATTTGTATCAAATGATGATACAAAACGAACTGACGTCATTTACGCTGAGCAATATGGCGTCCAGTAAGAGGCGTTTTCGTCAAGCTACGCGCGAAAGAAAATTTAAAATTTAGATGCATTTTTATGGCACTTATCGATTGAATAAAAATTTTGTGTTTTTTTGGTGGCTTATTAGCACTACACTCAATTTAATTGAGACACTTTTCAAAAATGGGTGTAATACCCTATTGTTTAAAACTGTCATACTGCATTTAGAGTCAGGAATTCAGGGTTCATACTTGAACCCCATTCTTTAAGGTGAAAGAGCCAGCGTAGCCCGCAAAATTCAAATATCTATTTGCAATTTGCAGCTCAGTATCAGGTGGTAATACAATAAAAAATATTCGCGACAGTAATATTATTATTATTATTAGTAACAAAAATGCTTTAACAGAATTATAATACATAATTAAATTTATCATCATAGCTCTCCAAGTTAGAAAAGGTCGTAAACGTCATATTTTTATTAAATAGTTACATTTACATAATACCATAATGGGTCTAATGTATACATACGTGTAAAAAGTAGGAAAGGGTTGATCATTACAATTAATCGGATATGGTTATAAATAACACATAACCGCATAAGTTTCTTTTTTTGTATTTGTAAACTATTTAAGTTCGGAATTTCTCAACTAAATTATGTGTTCAATATTGTTACGAGTTGGGGTTCGGGATAAATAATCTTTACCAATTTAAAACAAAATCACATTTAATTTAAACAGTCACAAATGTTCCAGAATATTTGTAGTTTTTTTTGGGATAATCCCGCGACATTCCTAAATCACAGCAAATTCCGAATGCCAGAATCAACAGTGGCGACCATTAAAACGCCGAGGCAATGAAGCTCGACGAATCCCGGAGAAACGATACAGCTGTCTTGGATCCCACAATAAAATATATCAGAATAAAACAGCAGAGGAGTAAGAAATACATATTTTCCACTTCCCTTCATATCAAGCAGGAGACAGAACAGGACTAGATTTTATCTGATTATTATTATGTGTTTTAATTTTACTTCTCGTATTCTAATTTTAGTACTTGGTTTACTTTGAAACTTAACATTAAGTTAGAAAACTTATCACCCATGCTGCATAATATGTACTTACCTTTATATTGCAAACTCTAAATGAAAGAAGTCACTGGCTCCTGAAATACAGGTACTCTTACCTAGATGTAGTCAGTCAGGGTCTCAAATATTTGTAACTCGTATAAGGCAATAAAATTATTATTCTCATTTATTCATTTTATTAACATAATGATTTACATTTTTAAATATTAGTAAAAAAAAAAAAACATATAAAAATATAAAAATTACTAGCCCACCGGTATCGGGAATAGGGTTCAGCTACCGGTGGTCAGGGCTCCTGAGAGAGTCAAAGTCAAATCATTTATTTCAATTAGACCATTAAAAGCACTTTTGAACGTCATAAATTGTAAAATTTGAATCTAGTTGCCCATTCCAAATGGTAGTTTCGTTCGTATGGAGAAGAATGGGCAAGAAACTCCATACATACTCTTTTAAAAAAAAAAATGTTTACAATTTACACTTATAATATTTATTATGTTACGTGAATACGATGTACCTTTGTATAAAAATCATATATTATAGTATGTACAAAGTATTACAAGTTAAGAAATGACAGCCAAATGATGTACAGACACATAGTGTTCACATATTTACAATTAATAATACAGTAGACGAGCACTCCTATTCCAACAAACAATGAATAGTGTGTGAGCCAGAGTAATCTATTAAGTACACTAAATAATAATTGTATTTAAAGTATAGTTTTAATTAGCAATCAGTTTGATTTTGTCTAGACTGTAGATTGTCTTATGGAGCCGGACCAGCATGTTCCCAAGCATTCTTATCTTGGATATAATCCTCTAACTTATAATATGCTTGTTTACAAAGTCTACCTTTAATGTATCTTTTGAATTTTGTTTCATTTAGTTTTAATATATCACAAGGTATTTTATTATAACATTTAACAGAGTACCCCATAAAAGATGTGTGTAGGTACTTTAGATAATCTAAAAAATGGTTGAGCTATTTTATCTTTATTTCTAGTATTAAAATTATGTCGATCACTTAATTTGTTAAAAAGATGTATATTTTTTCTTACATACATAATATTTTCATAAATGAATTGACAGGGCACTGTCATAATATTAATCGTTTTAAACAGTTTTCTAAGAGATTCGCAGCGACGTAGATTATAAATGGCTCTGACCGCTCTCTTTTGTAAAATAAAAATGGATTCAATGTCAGCAGCCCGACCCCACAGTAAAATGCGATACAACATAATGCTGTGAAAGTAGCTAAAATAGACCAAACGAGCGGTTTCGACGTCTGTTAACTGTCTTATCTTTCTAACAGAGTAAGCGGCTGAGCCTAACCGCCCCGCAAGAGATGTTATATGTGGTCCCCATTGTAACTTCTCGTCTAGCGTGATTCCCAGGAAAACCGTGTGATTAATCAATTCCAGTTTTTCTCCATTCAATATAAGATCACATTTACTACTTCTAACATTTGGTAAAGTAAATCTAATACATTTGGTTTTTTTTTTCATTTAGTACCAAATTATTTACCATGAACCAATTTTGGACCTGAAGTATAGAGTTATTCACTTCGTAAAGATTCTGAGAACGCCTGTTTATTTAAAAAAATAATGATGTATCATCTGCAAATAACACCATCTTCGGTTGATTTTGTAGTAATTGGCGTAAATCATTTATATAAACTAAAAATAGAAATGGACCTAATATCGAGCCTTGAGGAGCGCCCATAGTCATTTCAGACCCCAATGAATTTACGCCGTTAACTTGAACTTTATCCTGTCTGTCCTTCAGATATGATCTAAGTAAATCATGGGATGTTTTAGTAATCCCGTAGTGCTCCAGTTTCAACAAAAGTGTCTCGTGGTCAACGCAATCGAACGCCTTTGAGAGGTCGCAAAAAATGCCAATAACATCTTGAGATACCTCCCAAGCGTTAAAAACCTTTTTTATTAGGGTGACACCGGCGTCAGTTGTACAACGTCCTTTGGTGAAACCGTACTGATGTTCGTGAAAGATGGAGTTTTTGTTAAAGTGACGTAACATTTGATTGACAATTAACCTTTCAAACACCTTACTGAGAACTGGCAGAATTGACACAAGCCTATAATTATTGGGTTCTTTACTATCACCGGATTTGTACAATGGCACGACTTTACTGTGTTTCATTAAATCCGGAAAGACTCCTTGGTCCACACTGGTGTTAAATATGAAAGCTAAATAGGGTGCTATAGTTTCAATAGTTGACCTACAAACTTTTACAGACATTCCCCAAAGATCTTCTGTTGATTTAATTTTAAGATCTTTAAAGGCTTTTATAACAGCCGGGGGGTTTGTATGTTGAAACCTAAACTCCATAGGGCATTTGTTTACATTCTTCCTAAGTAAGGCAGCAGAGAGCGCGAGAGGAATCTCCTAACCATACGCGCTGTGTCCAATAGTAGTGCTTTTTGAATCAAGCCCTTGATCCAGCTGCCCAACGAGAGCCTCCTAATATGTTGGTCGAGGCTCTTGGAAATTATTCCATTGGCCGTAACGACTATCGGCACAATGACTGCTGTATTGACATCCCACATGTCGACAACCTCGCGACCCAAGTCAATACACTTTATTTGGGGAACCGATCACTTTTCCGAATTATTTTTGTCCGAATTTCACTTTACCGAAAACTACCGAACTATGTTTCTCCGATTTACAAAATAACTTTTTCCTATTGACCGAAGTCTCTTTGAACTATTTTCATTTGCCAAATGATTTATTTGCCATATTTTCAACAACATTTTGCGGAATATTATTTGATCACAAATATATAGCCGGTTACTTGGTAGCATTTTCAACATTAAATTAAAATACCTAGTGTCATAAAAATCAATATGTTACAAAATTTATTGACAGAAACGAATCGCTGCAAAACCGACTTCACGCAGTCTTGCCCTAGAGTGTAATTTAAGAACGCGTAGGCGCGGAGCGGTGGGGCGGCCCGCGAGCTGAGGAGCAGGCGGTTTGAAGGCTCCCCGCCGCGGCTGAGGCTGGCCATCAAAACCATTAAAACCATCTGTGACGATAAGCTCGCGTGGGGCCGCCCAGACTCCGCAGCGCCGGAGCCGTGACAGAAACAATGCTTGTGCATGTTGCATGCCTGCTTGCATGTTTCATGCTTGTTTCTACGCTGCATGCTTGCTTGCATGCTGTATGCTTGTTTGCATGCTGCATACCTGCCTGCATGCCTGCTTGCATGCTGCATGCTTGGAGCAAGAATTTTTGTTTGCAAGCTTCTTACTGGGACCACCTGTTTTATTAAGTGCCATTACATTTAAATAATTAATGAAACAAAATAGTAGGAAAGTAATCTGAAATTAGCTCTCTATATCGCCAGTGTAATAAAAACATTAGTTTGGAAAGCTCTTTCAAATATTTAATTTCACTCAAATTGTCTTTTACTTTCAAAAATTTTTGATTTTTCGTTTCTTAAACGACGTATTTTTTTTTGCTGGTGGAGTACCGGTTATCATTGGGTCAATATCAGACATATTTACTTCTAGGCGTTTGGTGAAATATGGTAATTAAAACAGTGATATAACGAATGTTCGAACAAATGTTATTTCGGCTAAGTGTAACCTCGGTAAAAAGTTTTTCGACCAAATTAAACGTCGGCTCAACGAAAAAAAGCGAATTGATAATAGGTCAACTGATACACTGGCAGACGTGACTTCGATGAAGTAAAAAATACGAAACGAGAAAAGTTGAAAAGTTTTAGGTGAAATGAAATTCGGTCAAATATTTTTCGACCTTATGATAGGTAACCCTTTATTTGTTTATCTTTCTCAGTTTTTACGAGGTTCTCGTCATGCGAAACCGCTATATCAACAATCATTGTGCGACGCTCTTATCGATCTATCACCACTATGTCAGGCTTATTGGAAACAATAGTCCTATCAGTGATGATAGATGGATCCCAATACAACGTGATATTGCCATTTTCAATAACTGGGTCGGGCACATAGCTGTAGTACGTACGGTACTTCCGACTTCACAAGCCTGTATTTTAGAGCAAGTTGCTGGTGGATAATCCTAGCTATAAGGTTGTGTTTATGCAATTAGTCTCCGTTAGACAAACGTGAGCACCCAGAGATAATGTGACGGATTGATTCTCCCGGTCGGTGGCATGCCCGACCAATGTCGACCGTGCCGTCCTTCACAATATACCTCCGGTAGTTGTTTGTCATCATAACTTCGTCCATAATCGCACAGACAAAACCTTCGGTTTCCCCAAAGAGGTCACCGAATCGCAGCCAGGATACAGACGCCAAGAAGTCTACATCAGGTCCATGTAGAGCTCGGTAGAAGCGCCCGTGAAGCTCCTTGCTCTGCCATACCTTCTTACGGTCATTAGTATCTAGTACTACAGGTTTGCGCCAGTTCAATTGCGCCAGTAAGAGCGGGGTAAGACCCTTGTCCACTGAGACCACATCTCGGTGCATCCCCACGTCGGATTTAAAGAAGTACTCCCTGAGACTGCATACCTCACGGTTGTGCAGGGACTTAACATTAAGAAAGCCTCGACCTCCGCACTTTCCTGGGATATACAGTCTCATTACCGATGACCGTGGGTCGCATCCAATTTATGGTCAGCAACGTACGGACCCTCCTATCCAGGGCGTCAAGTTTTATCTGAGTCCACTTGAGCATGCCGAAAGATAAAAGACTATTCAACACTTTATTCAGACGGCCAAAGAAGCGCTCCCTCAACGATTGTTTCATGTCGGCAGCATTGATGCCTAACGCTTCCGACATACCCAAGTATTTGTAGGTTTCGGTTGCGGAGAGAGATCTAAGGTATATGGAATCCGAGAGTTGTGTGCCCACAGATTCCACAATCTCCCCTCGCTTCACATGCATGACTGCACATTTGTCCACACCAAATTCCATCCTGATGGCGCTACTGAATGTTTCTGTTACTTTTAGTAGCTCCATCAGTCGCAAATTGTTGGGGCAAAGAGTTTCAGATCATCCATGTAAAGGAGGTGAGATATAACCTGACCTCCTCTTCTCAACCGAGCCCAGACCTGAACCCTCCAGAAACGTGCTTAGAGGGTTCAAGGCTAAACAAAACCACAGTGGACTCAGACAATCGCCCTGAAATAGACTTCGCTCGATCCTTATCGGTTCATTTTCTTATTCTCCTGGATCTGCCGACATCCTGGATAGCAAAGGACTGTCTTCCGTTGCCCCATACATGACATCAGGAAGGTGCGCAGAGTTGTATCAACTTTACACAACTCTAACACCCTCATGAGCCATGTATGTGGCACAGAATCATAGGCCTTCTTATAGTCTATCTAACATGTAGACAGATCCCTTCGGGAACGACGAATCTGCTGACTAATGGCCATATCAATGAGGAGGAGCTCCTTATTAGTACCACGAGACCCGTTCCTACATCCATTTTGAGAGACAGACATGATAGAATTTTTGTCAATATATTCGTTTATTTTCGCTCTCAAAATAGATGTAAGAACTTTATAGACCGTTGGTAGGCAAGTAATCGGTCTATAATTTTTGGGTTCCGTAGTACAAACTGATGATTTATTTATTTATTTATTTATTAATACTTCAAGTACAATGTACAGAGGCGGCGGCATCATTTGGATTCATGGAGCAGGTGGGTTATTCCAGTTGTTAAGAATTGAGGCAACGATCCTGACTCTAAGGCTGACTGGAACTGAGAGTCAAAGCGAACGTGCGATCTTTTGAACCATTTTATCCAAAAGTTGTGCAGCTCGTCCGGCCCTGGAGATTTTCAGTTAGGTATCGGACGGACTGCACGAGCTACATCTTGGGGGCTGATGGTAATTGCCTCCATTTCTTGTATTGGATCACATGCTCGCTCAACCTCCCGAGTCCAATCACCCTCAGTGTGACTGACAGTACAAGATCGAGTGGGTATCGGCGAGGTCTTCGTTGCTGTCAAAACAGTTTAACAGCGGCGAATCTAAAGCACACACCAGCGCCTGGTTTTTCTGGTGCATGGGCAAACGAGGTAATCGTGGTCTTAATTCAGGCGGTGTAGAGCGATACTCTCGGAACGCATCTTCCAAAGCACTCCTTAATTGAACATTGCACTGGGTACTCACGGATATAGCCCCGCCACTATCCTCTTCACCACCGTCGTCAGGTCGCGGTGAAGCACTGGGTAAATTTTGAGATTGTACCGCAATCGCCAGTGGCAAAGCAGACGTGACGTGGCTACTCCGTGATTCAAGGCGTAGCCGATCAAGCACAGCGTCTTCCAGCATATGATTACGTTGGATGGCCCGCACCTGATCGTCACATGCCCGCCACACTATTCCTAAACCACTGCAACTCTTGAAAGTCAGAATCAACAGTGGCGATCACAATCAACAGTTTAGGCATAAAGCAGTCGAAAAATTTAAGTTTTAGTTCATAAAATAACAAAACAAATTTTTAAATTCAATTCAAAGTTTTCAGTATTTATAATCTGTTATAAAACACTGTGAAATAGTAGCAGCCATGTTATTACGCCATAAAAATAAGTCTGCCAAGAACCGTGCCACCACTGAACCTCCTGGATTAATCAAGTTTTTGTTCCTTTGCCCATTTAAATCCACCGTAACCAAGCTACTTTGTAGGTCTTACGAGTTGAGTCCCGCCATGATGATTGTAATAAATTAATTTGATCAAAATTCCACTCTATAAGATTTTGATTCCACCCCCACATTTCCATACCTCTAGAGTTATATCCTGGACTTTTGGAGGTGGAAGGCCCGTTGATGTGTCTACTAGGCAATGACTGAGGTTCCGTATGGTGAACGCAGCTCCTGTTGCTCTTGCTTCCAGGTTCCCTCTCCAGAAAACTCGATCCCACCGAGGAACAACTAGGAGGTAAGTTCCGAAGGCTTGATTGAGTTGCATTAGAACTCTTGGTACAAGACAAGGTGGTGGGAATATCCAGGCCAATTGAAAGTCCCATTTCATCGAAAATGCGTCATGATGAATTGCCTGTTTGTCGTTTAAATCTAATGACACATAGTTGACAACGACATGTGCTGTTTTTGATGTAAATAAATCTATAACAGGGGTCCCGAATTTTCTGAATATCTTTTCTGTGCATTGGGGTATTAAGTGCCATTCCGCAGCGCTTCGATACCGAGATAGGCGATCGGCAAGAATATTGAATCTGCCTGGTAAATGAAAAACTTTTAGAGCGATACAGTGCTGATCCAGAACATTGTCATATTCATCAGAGGTTTCGATATTGTACCCCCCTCGTTGCGCAGGTAAGCAACTACTGTTTTGTTGTCGGACTGGACTAGGACTGTAGAGCATCGCAGGACTAGACAATGGTATTGTAGGACTTTTAAAATGGCCAACATTTCTTTTTGGTTGCAATGTAACAGTTTCCTTCTTGATCCACGGGCCTGACAGAGACCAATTGTTCAATTGTGCGCCCCAAGCTAGATCGGAGGCATCTGTTGTTAAGAAATGACTTCGTGGTGGACTGTGCATTGGAGACGAGGTCTGATAATTCTGTAGCCACCATTTCAAATTTGTCTGTGCCTCTGCTGGTAAAGCATGTGGCTTGTTTGACGATTTCGCCATTGAGTTTAGAAAATCCAGCGAACTCCGATGATTTAGTCGACCTTTTGGTACTTCAAAACTGGCAAAATTTAGAACACCGACCAGGCTTTGGAGATCTTTGACCGTCACTCTCTTGTCCTCCAATATTCGTGACACCTTGGTCGAAAGGTTGTGATATTTTTCCTTTGGGAGGCGTTTTTGATTGAGCCAGAGGTCCCAATGAATACCTTGGTATACAAGGTTCGTTTAAGGAATTAGCTTGGACTTTGAAAAATGTATCTGCCCACCTAAGTACTGGAGTCTACTACCAACTGAACCTGCGATCTCAAGAGTGTGGATATTCTGATCTGCAATCAAAAAATCGTCTAAATAAAAAACGACGCGCATGCCTTCTCGTTCTCGCAAGGTCTGAGCGATCCAATTGGTCAAAGAAGCGAAAACCTTTGGAGCTGTGCTGAGTCCAAAAGGCAGGCATGTCATTTGGAGTAATTCCCCGTTGTAAATTAGTCGGAGGAAACGTTTTTGGGACTTTGTTATTACTAAATGCAAGTAGGCCTGGGAAAGGTCTAGTTTGCAAAGCCAATTTCGGGGTTGGAGAAAATCCGGTATTAGAAACACGTTTATAAGCTTGAACCGATCTGTGGGAACAAACTTGTTGAGGGCTTTCAGGTTGAAAATCGGCCGAAAGGAAACGTCGCCCTTCGGATCAAAGAACATTATTGATAGAAAACTTGGGGACAAATCTGCAATTTCGAGAATACCCTGCATTTTCATTTGATTTATGACTATCGACATTTCCGTTGAAATGGGAATAGCCAGGGCACTCTTTTTTAAGTTTGGTACAATTAGTGGAGGCCTTTGAAGAAATGGTATTTAATAACCCTTTATTAATTTGACAAGGAATTTCGGAGTTTCCAAGTTTTCCCAACAATATTCAAACCGGGATAACTGGCCGGCTCTGAACTTGGCACTCGTGGGCCTCGAGTCAATAGTCTGTGAAGGCCCATGGTAACAGCCCGTCCTCTTCGGAGGGCGGTTGTCAGATAGTTGACATTATAGTTTATTATATACTACTCAAAACAAAATAAGGGTCACAAGGTATTTTGTCTGTACCGTGAAAATAATAAAGCCAATATATATTTTTTGTCTCCATAACGAAAACTAATGTTGTTTTTACCATGTAGACCAATAAATTTATTCAAATAATAATGATTAATAAGATTATTTGCTTTTGAAAGAAAAAACACATTTTAGGTTAAAAATAAAAACAACGTAAAGTTACTGAAAACAAAAGAAAATACTCCATGCTCATCTTTTAGTAACGGGTATGCCCCCCTCGTTTAGCTACGCAATCCTCCTTGTTTAGATGCGAACTCTGCCCGAACCAGGGTCTTCTTCTAACACCGCCGGTCTCTTGGAAACGATTCCATAGATTTTGAATAGCTCTTCGAGAAAATCCCAATTGCAAACCCACAGATCGCTGCGAATGACCTTCTTCAATCATCGTAACGGCTCTGGTAGCAACCAGAGCCGTTACGACTCGCGCGTATGGACTCGCTGACAGCAGTCAGCGAGTCCATATGACGCCTGCGTGCTTGTGGCATATTGCAAAAGACGTTTCTGACTCGAGATATCAATGAACTCTGATAATTTCTAATAAACCAAGAAGCTAAGGAAAGCAAAACGTTAAAGAAAATGGAATCAAAATTTTCAAAAAGGATTTTAAATCAAATTTTATTTAAAATTGTTGCCAGCATTAGATGAATACTACAATATTAAAAAGTTTAGGTATCAAAGAGTTTGTATACTCAATATTTTACTACTTTCAATATGTAAATGTTTAATAAATTACACCAAAATGAAAAAATACCTCGTGGCCCTTATTTTGTTTTGAGTAGTATATATTATTATTGATGGTTGATAGATTGTTGACAGATGTCTGCTTGAGGGGTAATGCTAGTGTTGTTAGCTTTAGGAGGAAAGAATGCTTTCTTGATCCCATGACCAATTTTCTCTAGAGCAGTCGTAAATGAGTCGGCATTAAAAGATGTTGTCACGAAGGTGGTATTTTACGTAAAGCCGATTTTATAAGAGGATTTCGTATGAATTTTGTTATCCCGTCACGTCGCATCTGAATTATTTCGGCCCTATGACCGCATAATAATTGCAACAAATCGGATGAAACTTTATGTAAGTATATCGCCGTTTAAAAATAACTCGATCACCTTTTCTTGTAAATTATCGAAATTCAAATCTTGTTGATCTTTTGCCCACGATAGCAAACTTTTGATTGCTTCTTGTAGTACCTCTCTAAATTTTAATAAACAGAAGGTCTGGGCAGCATAGGCTCTATCAACTTGTGCCAATTGTCGCGATGAATCATACGCTTTAATTTCTAACTCTACGAAACCTGGAGAATGACTGTATATTTTTTGTGTTTCGGCATAACGAACTTCACACCAATGGCTATTATCAAAGTGCTGGATACTGTTTAAAGTAGTTAAAAAGTCATTTGGAGCTACAGGAACCGATGGTTCTTTGAGTTTAGTCTGAATAGTAAACTCAATGCAAGGTTCTTTTACGGATTCACTGGAACTACCCGCTCCCTCTTTATTATCAGAAAATAATTCGCGGCTTTCGTTCAAATCTAAACATGGTTCATTACAAAAATCAGCCGAATCAAGAGGAGCATAGGTATTCTTATTAGCAAGTAAATTACGCAGCTCATCTACTTCCCTAAATAATTGATCGTACCTATAAATTATTAACGTCGTGAACGTTTAGATGTTCTATGATGGTGGCGCCTAGCACGTCTCCGTTTGCGACCCGTCGATTTACATGAGCTACTAGAACTCGATGAAGTACTACTAGAACTGCTCGAAGAAGTACTGGACGATCTGCGACACGATGGTCTCGGAGCTACCGACGCTTCACCGGAAATTATTTCGGAAGGTACAGCCTTATTCATCCTAGCAACAAATAAATCGTAACCGCTATGAGTGTATTCATCAGCCGTTTATAAAATACGAAAATTACTAGCAGGTGGGCACCTTTCATTGAGATCCAAAAAAAAAGAACGAAAATGAGTGCCAATTTATTATTTTATGAAGGTAGAACTAAAAAATAACTATTAAATCCTAATGTGACCTCATTTCACATCACAAACGGAAATCGACTGGTTGACGACCCTTTGTTAGATCCGAGGGTAAAACAATAAAATAATATTATAATAAAATCATACAAAAGACGAATCAGTAATTATTGGTCACCCTTTTGTTAGATATTATAAAGTTTATTAAAACGAACAGTAAAACTGTTTGAATAAATATAATTGAATAAACACTCACGTGAATGATGCTCACAGCTTTCTCAGTAATAATGATAATAAGGAATATACGGTTAGTCGTAATGTAGTTCGTAATCGTACCTTTAGCAGCGGGGAACAGAACGCCAATGAGCAAGAGACTCGAACGCTGCTAGCGACGGCGACGAGCCTGCTCAGCCTGCCAGGTGGTGACGGAGAGGTGAAGGGGGGAGGTTGTGCGAAAGAGAGGGGTGTATATAATACAAATAGTAGGAAAATCAGCGGGAACACGGAGTTGCCATCTCAATAAATTATGCTTCGAACTTACGGTCAAGTTATTTAATCATTTATTTTATTCGTCATTCACTCACGTTGTCCCAGCACTATGCAAATCCCAACCCTGTACTACGTTTCCGCTACCTACGTACCACAGGTACCACGGTATTTTTCTATCGTTAAAGCATAAGCGCTTACCACGGTTGTACACGGAACACGCCACACGCAGCGTGTAGTTGGTAAAGGGCCTACCACACGCACAAGCTTCACCACAGTTTTGCCTGCGCAGGCCGGCTTGTACACGGAATACGGAGCGTGGTTGGTAAAACTATACCGCGCGCCAACCCCACAGCGTGCAGCTTGCGCAGTTTTCGACTTGCTTGAAATTTTGCCTGCGCAAGCCCGGCCTAGGCCTGCGCGTACTTGCCTGTGCGTGTGGTTGGGCGTACAGTGTTCAAGCCACAGTCGAGGTCGAGGCTCTCGCGAGCTTGTTGAAAATAATCCATACTATAAATGTATTTTTGAGAGCTTGTAATTAGCAATTTAGTTATATATTATTATTATTATAATTTTATTAGTCTGCAAGCTTTCCTAAAATAAAATAAATAATTAAATATTATAAAAGTGAAAGTAACTCTGTCTCTAGCTCTGTCTGTTACGCTTTCACGATGAAACGGCTGAACCGATTTTGATAAAATTTGGTATGAAAATAGCACCCTGGGGAAGGACATAGGGTACTTTTTAATTCGCGACTTCGCCTGCATCCGCGATAACCGACATTCATGCGGACGAAGTCGCGGGCAGAAGCTAGTATAAAATCATAAAAATTATTTTGAACATCTCTTAAATCCATAAGTAGATTTATATGTGTATGACTTTTGTCCATTCAAAAGCCATTTTTTTTATTTTCCATTTTGATTGCTTACGTTTTAACTTTTGCATTGTCTTTTAACTTGAAAAATAATAGCATAAGAAATGTTTCTTCATTGGTTGGGAAACATTGTTTCCACGGCAAGAATTTCGACAAGACTGTGGCTTGCGCGTACTTAACTGTGCCGTGTGACTTAACTCCTCGTGCGAGAAGCCTGCGCAGGCCAAACTGTGGTGAAGCTTGTGCGTGTGGTAGCGCTTTATTACATAGGTAAATGCGTGAATTGTTACGTTTAGTTCTGGCTTGAACACTGAACGCCCAACCTCACACACGCACAGACAAGTACGCGCAGGCCGGGCTTGCGCAGGCAAAATTCAAGCAAATCGCAAGCCACGCTATGGGGTTTGCGCGTGATTACCAACTACAGTACTACACGCTCCGTGTTCCGTATACAAACCGGCCTGCGCAGGCAAAACTGTGATAAAGCTTGTGCGTGTGGTAAGCCTAATAGGATAATTACGTTGATGCGTACAGATTTGTCAACGTATGTGTGTTTTTTTTTATTTTTGTGTGGTTTTGTAGCAATAGGATCTGTGCGTGAATGTCAATGTCGCATTTTCGTTGTGTGCTATACAGCACACTACGAAAATGCGAACGAAACTTTATGCGGGAAAAATTGTTCGATGATTCGCTGCCTTGACAACTCAAGAGGTTAAATGCTCGAAGACGAGATGAAACAAAAAACTGTTACTTTAATTTCGAATTTTCGAAGGTAAACAAAATAATGTGCGCGAGCCCTGAGAGGATATTTTAAATTATGCGGGGGTTTAAAAATATAGTAAGTATATCAATCTACTCCGATAATGTATTCTTCACATTGGAAAATATTTTAAACCCCCTAACTGTTTTTTTTTCTTATATGAATCTCGCCATGATTCTTTCTAAACAATTTTTTGCTTAGTGCCGAAACTTCAAAAGTATAGGAAAGAATTCGGAAAGTCACAAGGAATAGTACGATGAGTGTCATTTCTCTTCCATATTTTATTAATACTTGAAATCGAGTGTATTTTTTGTTTAATTATAGTGTTATAATTTATAATAATTGTATGTCGTTCTGATTTTATAGAAAAGGTAGAAAAAGAATTCATGAATATTCCGGAGCCCGAATAAAATAATATTTCATTTAGATCGCATTGCAATATTGCTACCTTTAAAAAATAAGTTTTATTTATGTGGTAATACTAGAGCTCGGTATTTTCCGTTTCCGGCCGACCGACGGCCATATCGAGTTGTTCGTTCGCCGGGTCTGTGAAAGGTCGCTAGTGTATGAAAAAATCTTAAGAATCCCAAATTCTCTCTAATCGAGAGGTCAGTATTAGTTAGATAGTTAGTGAATGTAAATATAAGATTACTAACCTACATTCAATGTAATTTTGTTCATAAGCGTGATTGTCATCATCTTGTTCCAGATACCTACTCAAGCGATCAGCACCTCATAAGACATCGGGAAACTCACAACGCATCAGGATGCAGTACAACGGATTTCACAACCAGCATCCGATGTAAGCATCTGGCATGATTTACAATTTTAAACCTTTGTATGGATTTTCACACACAATATCGATCGTGTACTTCACGGGCGGGCGGCCATTTTGTGAAGTGCATTCTTTCCACTCTGCTCAGCTGTTATTGAGCGCAACCCACGGCATAGAAAATCAATAGTTCCATTTTCTGGAAAAATCTTTATTTGTTACAGAATTTGCTTATGTCATTGTATCAATGGTATTTTACGTTTTTGATTCGTAGATTTTTTATCAATCTATAGTTCTGAGTGCTTAAAAAAAATAAACGCGTTTCTAGTAGGTACCTGGTTTCTACCTCGAAAATCAATAAAACCAGCTTTTATTATGAGGCGTTTTTGGAGAGCATTTTAATAAAAACTTTAGAATTCACTTGTAATTTTATACATAGGTAGTTGTCGAGTTGTTCCTTGAACTTCCTGCTTCAATCGTGCTGAGAACTAGACAAAGATATTGACTTGATTTAATGTGTGTCAAGGCCATCCCAGGGTATCATTCTGTGGCTTGGGATTTCGTATGTTGACAATATTAAATATTATGTCAGATCTTAACCTAGGGGTTAGGGCTCAATGTTTGAATTTCAAGTCTTTCATTTTCCTTGCTAGGTAACAGACTAGAAATGTATACTTTCACTAATATGGATGAGTGGGGTAGGATGGCATTCATTGGCTATATCTAAATGATTACAAGCCTTGATCTTAAATTTCAACTTGAATCACTGTAGTATAACCGCTGATGCAGTGGGTGGAATATATTTATTTATTTGTCTGGATTAAGTACACTAATCTTATTTCAGGTCAGCAAATCATAAAAATAAGATTGTTTACTTCTTATTGGGGTATCTCTATATCTAATGTTTAACAACAAAAGAAATTTTTAATTTATAATAATTCAATAAATTCATATTGCAAAGACAATTTTTAACTTCAGTGCTTATAAAAACAAAACTGTCTTGAACTGTCCACGGTTTAAGAAGACATACAGATGTTTAATTTAATATTATTGTGACAGTAATAATACCCTAAGATACATCAAATTCGTAATTTCGGGGATTAAAGGTTATGATCATAACAAAAGGTATTTATTTTACTTTGAAAAGGTAACTGAGTACCTATGTGTACAATTTAAATTATGAGGTACATAATTATTTTAATAAAGAAAGTAATTCACTCAAGTTTTCAAACCTTGAATATATTATTGATCTAAAAAATGTTCTGAGCTGAGACAGACTAACAAGGAAGGTAAGGTATGTAATTTAATAAGTAGAGCCTTTTTAATCTGAGAACCTAAATACAATTTAATTGTTTATGGACTAAGAGCCCGTGAACCCCAGAAAGTTTCTCAGCGCATGCTGCCAACACAGGTAAGAACAATGGACAATCATGAAATTTGGGTGATCGTGGCTTTGGCAGGTACACTTAGGGTTGCCATCCGTCCGGGTTTCCTTGGATTTGTTCTAGTTTAGAGAGAGTCCGGAGGGGGCTGTCAAAGTCAAAACAGCTCACAATGCTTACGAGAGTCTTTTTGCTAGTCTCGCAGCAATGGACGAAGTAGAGTAACTCGCTAAACACACACGGTTTTTCTCTGATCAAAATTAAGTATGTCGTATCTGGTCAATAGCATGAACGTGAAACGAACGAATCGCAAGCCGCTATTATCGAGACCACGTGATTTACCACCACCACTTATCGCATCGTTTTTTTTTTTTTTTTTTTTTTTTTTTTTTTTTTTTTTTTTTTTTTTTTTTTATCTATTGATAGGCATACGTTTGACCACTATCTCACCCGATGGAAAGCGATGATGCGGTCTAAGCTGGAGCACGCTTGCCTAGAAGTAACCTATTCTCGCTTCTACAGAGTCGTGATGTTTCAGGAGCAGTCATGCGGTATCACGTAAAAATAAGTTTTGATTATCTATCGAATAAACTAAGTATTTTTACCTTCAAATATATACCTTCTTGGAAGCTATATATTTGAGCCGTTTGGGGTGGAACCTCTAGGGCCATGGGGTCCGAGTGCCCATATTGTTTTTCGTGACATCGCCAAGCGGCTGGTCGACTCCTCACGTGACCCGAAGGCTGGTCTATTCTTGGGTCAAAGAATCAGCATTGCCATACAACGTGGCAATGCTGCCAGCCTGTTGGGCACGTGTCCCGTTGACAGCGATGTGGACGAGTTTTTTGATGCCCTTTGAGCTCCCTGCCTTTTTCTTAGAATTGTAAATAATTTTATTATTTTGATTTTTATGATTTGTATATAGTATTAACGAGATCTTTTTCTGTAAACAACACATTAATAAGTAAAACTATCGATACTAGGCTAACAAATTTAAATAGGCACAAAAATATTAAATAGGCAAAAAAATATAAATCCTTCAGTACGTTTTATAATAATAATAATTTATTTAAAAATTCAGATATCATGATCCATAATGGTTAGTAACAATATAGGAGCTTATAAACTATGTTAGTAGGTACAGAATTAAAATTATAATAGAATTAGAATTTGAACAGAATTACAATTATAAATAGCAATTAATACATTAATTTATTTCACCGTCCCAACCACAATACTAACCCAGAGCGAGTGCATCGGACACTGATATTTACTAGCAACTATCTTCAGAATGTCGTTGCTGCTGCCGCGTACAGTACGGTCAACGTAACTTGGCGCGTCTGAAGTTAGCCGATTAGCTGCGCAGTAGACAATTTCGTTCCTAAAAGTTCCATTGCGCAGCCAAACAGCTAACTTCAGACGCGCCAAGTTACGTTGACCGTATTGTACTCTGCGCAACAGCGACGACACACGCTTGCGTCTTATTGCGTAAAAGTCATCAGTACGCGCTTCGGCAAACATCGCGGACGCACTGCAGAACTTCGGCAACCGCAACAACATCCTGAAGACGTTATTGTATTGTACTCGCAGAGCGCTGTATGCCTTTTGAGTATAATTGACCCACAGGCTGCTCGTGTAGAAGGATTGGCAATATGCTTTGAAGAGCGCTACCTTGACTTCAGCTGAGCAACGAGCAAACCTGCGAGCCAACATATTACCGCCAGCGCTCTGCGTTCACGTTCAATGTCCTCGTTGTCCCTAAGATCATCGGTGACAATGTGCCCTAGATATTTAAACTTCTTCACTCTAGTGAGAGGAGAACCGTTCAATAAAATAGGTGGTGGTTCATGAGGGGTTTTATCACCAAGACCAAAAAACATAAACTCGCTCTTGGCAGCATTATACCTGACCTGAGACCATGACTCTCAGCATACCGCTCACAAACTCTCAGTAGCTGACGAAGTGCCCCAATTGACGGGCTCAGCAGCACCATGTCGTCGGCATAACTTATATTGTTGACAGCGACTCCATCAATATGACAACCCACATGCATACTACTGAGCTCGCCAATCAGGCCGTCCAAGGCAAAAACATATTATAAAAAAGAAAAGTTTTCTTTTGCTTATTGTCGATAGTGCTACATATTAGTGTGTTGTTTACAGAAAAAGATGTCGCTAATACTTACTTTTTTCGATAGATAATTAAAACTTATTTCTACGCGATACTGCACTACTGCTCCTGAAATCTAAACCTAGGTATTTTTTGTATATTTTTTACATTTTCGACAAATTCAAATCTAGATTTTACAATGAATTTCAGACGTCTGCGATGCATTTTCAGCGTGATATCGGCGCTAGCGTGTTATTCACCGTTTCAATGGCGCGGCCATGGGGTTTTTGTCTTGCAGCTCCTAAAATATAAACCTAGGATTTTTTTTCTGTATTTTTACATTTTTTTTTACAAATTCAATCTGTTATTTACGTGAATTTCAGGTCTCATGCTTAGTTTTAAAGATATCCGTGGCCGCGCGGTTCTCCGCGTTTCAATGGCGCGGCCACGTTCAAACCCTTATATCCACGTTCAAACCCTTATATCCACGTTCAAACCCTAACTTTTTAACCATAAAGTCGACAAATTTATGGTTCCCAAAACCATAAATTTGTCGACTTTCATCAGCTTTTACAAAATATTACATAATCTTGGAATAGTTTTTTTTTTTTTCGAAATATCGCCGTGGCCGCGCGGTCGAAACGCACACAAAGTTCATTAAATAGTAATTATAGTTTACGTTATAGTATAAAAGCTAATTTTTTTAATAATACATAGGTAATAATTAGAAGACGTTTTCTCATCAACCAGACAGTTCCGGCAGTTCCAACCCCTTGCCAGACAAGCATAAAGGGAAACTGTAGGTGCGAGCACGAGACTAAATACATACGGGTGGGTGCGAGTGAGATAATAAAAGACTACACAGTTGGCGCAGTGGCTGAGCGATCGACTGCTGCGCAGCGTGTTGCTGGTTCGATTCCCGCCCAGGTTAAACTTTTGTGTGATGAGCACTTGTGTTTGCCTTGTGTCTGGGTGTTGTTTATCTATATATGTATTTACTAGCTGACCCGACAGACGTTGTCCTGTCCCGATCTACCTACTTACCTGCCTATTTACCTACACCTACCCTACCCTAACCCTTAACATTTGGATGGGGGATGAAAAAGGGGTGAAAAAAGGGGATGAAAAATAGATGTTGGCCTATTCTCAGACCTACCCAATATGCACACAAAATTTCATCAGAATCGGTCAAGCCGTTTCGGAGGAGTACGGGAACGAAAACTGTGACACGATAATTTTATATATTAGATTTAAAATGTATTTGTGTCAGCTGTCTGACACCCATAGTACAGGGTCTCCCTAGTTTGGAGTCAGATGGCCGTGTGTGAAATGTCCCCACATATTATTATTATTCACATTCATTTATTTTATATTCGTATTATATTACATTTTTAAATATTCATATAAAAATCAAAACATAAAAATATAAACAATAGTAATAGTAGTTACCGGTATCGGGAACAGGGTCCAAGCTACCGGCGATTAGGGCTCCAGAGAGAGAAATCTCCTGACAATGCCTGCCTGAAGTACTGCCTTCTGAATCAAGCCCTTGATCCAGACGCCTAACGAGAGCCTTCGTAGATGTTGGTTGAAGCTCTTGGCAATTAAGCCATTGGCTGTCGCTGATCGCTGAGTCCCCATTCCACATATCGACAACCACATGGGGCCAAGTCAAGATACTTATTATTATCTTCTAATTATTACCCAAGTATTTTAGATAAAAATCAGCTTGTATACTATAACGTAAGTAAATATAATTACAATTTAATTAACTTTAAGGGTATCTGGCAAGGGTTTGCCACGAATGCCACGAGGTTAAGTGTATGGCAGTGAATGACGTGATTTTTAATAATATTCTGGAGAAAATAAAAAAAAATCACGTTATTATTTAATGATTTTAGCTCCTTCAGCTACCCTGTATGCTTGTCTGTCAAGGGGTTGAAACTGCCAGAACTGTCTGGTTGATGGATGAGGAAACATCTTCTAATTATTACCCAAGTATCTTATATATAAAAATGAATCGCTAAATGTGTTGGTAAGCGCATAACTTGCGAGCCGCTTGACCAAATTGGATAATTCTTTTTTTATAATATTCCTTGAAGTACGAAGATGGTTCTTACGGAGAGAAAAAAAAAAAGAAAACTTTTGTAGGGTAGGTGTAGGGTAGGTAAATAGGCAGGCAGGTAAGTAGATAGATAAGGACAGGACAACGTCTGTCGGGTCAGCTAGTTATATATAAAAATCAGCTTTTATACTATAACGTAAGTATAATAACTATTTAATGAACTTTAAGGGGTGTCTGGCTAGGGGTTGCCACGACGTTTAGTGTCTGGCAATGAATGACGTGATTTTTAATAATATTCTGAAGAAAAAATAAAAAAATAGTATTTTATTATTTGATGAATTTAAGTTGGTATTTTATACACACCTTTAGTACCGTATACCTGTCAAAGCCACGATCACCCAAACTTCATGATTGACCATCGTTCCTGTGTTGGGAGCATGCTCTGAGAAACTTTCAGCTTTTATAAAATAACGAAGGTCTGGCGTTCACGGGCTCTTCTTACTCTATTAGATTACCAAAGCTACATAAAACATTTACCTGAACTAAAATACAATACAGCAGTTCTATTCTGTTACAATCTCCCTAGGTGAAGTGAGCTGTTATTCGTCTCGATACTAGGGATTGATAGAGCAGACGGACGGATGACAGCTCACTTCACCTAGGTGTTTACCGAGGGAGATTGTAACAGAATAGCCAGGTTACATTTTTCAGATGTAACTGCAGAGTGAATAAATATTGTAACTTAAAAAAATGGTCTTCATTATGTAAAAAAATCTCATTTAATTTGCTACAATCATTGTGCCGATTTTCATGTACACTAGGCAAAATCTTAAAGTAATGCCTAAACACACTGCTAAATTTAGGTGTTGCATAATGATAGTGAAATCAGCCATTATTTTTCTTATGAACATTTTGGGACAAAACATAATATTTGTCTTCACACTTGGGCATCAAATCTATGATACAGTACAACAGCCAAGACACTGCACTGATCATACTTCTTGTTATATATTGGGTTGCTTTTGCAAGTCAATTAGTTTTCTGAAATAAGGAAGTTTTTGAAATTTCATCAATTAAAATGGTCCCAAGCAACACTCTTTGCTTAACAGGAGTGTTATACCCACACGCAATGGATTTTAATTATATTCTGGCCATATGGTAAGTATTCACTGTGAATAGTTTGGATACTTGCAGTCATCTAATTAGGTAGTTTTTGTGTTATTAATGCAGGGCTCTACTGTATTATCTCAATCACTCAATTTTGTATCTTGTATGTGGAGCTTTGCATAAAGCTTCATGTTAAAATGATGAGATGTGTAACTAATAAAATATTACTAATGCCTTACCTTGACTGACCATCTCTTACATGTGCGTAAAAGTACGTACATAATTGCTAACCCAAGTATTATCAAAATAATGTAGGATATATTTTTAGCAGACTTCAAAAAAAGGAGGTTCTTAATTCTATTAGTATTTTTTTATGTATGTACACCGATTATGCTGAGATTTACGTGATTTTTTTGATCCGATTTAAGTGATTCTTTAGTTTGGTGCGGAATATTTGTCATTTGGTCCTATAAAAATTTTATACAGTTTAACCCAGTAATTTTCATTTAATGACCATTTTTTTTTATGTTTGACCACGCATAACTTTTTTCAGTGTAGTCTGATTTCGATGATTCTTTTTTAAATTGATAGTATACCTCAAATTTGATCCTACATAAATTTCAAGAAAATATATTCCACCCCTAAGGGTAGAAAATTAAGGATGACTGAATTTTTTTGCTGTCACTGTTTCGTAATTAATTTGTATGATCACAAGTGGGCAGTAAAAACCGAAGAAAAAAAAACTTTTTAACAAAAAAGACTTTTTTTTTCTTTCCATTTTGGCTTACATTAGTGATCACTAATGAGAAGTATCAGCAGTTTGAGGTCACTATGTTCGGTTAATTATAACATATGTATTTAATCACTTTTAGTTTCAGACCACGACCAGACCGGAATGAACAATTCGGTAAAATACCATTTTTTAATGGAATGGAATTTGGGGGGCCTAAAAATTTTGGACCTAGAAACATGGGAAACAAACCCAATTTTCGACCCAGAAATGACTTCAATGGAATGCGAAATGACTTTAAAAATGAAAATGGTGGAAACCAAGGTGATTTTGGAGGTCCAAAAGATTTCAACAAAATGAAAAACAACTATAATAACCCAGCCTTGAAGAAAAATGATTATGAAGCTGATAAAGCAGCGGGTGGAAACATGCAGTTTTATGGAGCTAATGGAAAACCTGATTTTGGTGGACCAAAGCAAGGTTTTCCCAAAAATAATTTTGGCCCTAAAAATTTTAATAATCAGAACGGCCCACAAAACTTTGGACCAAAAAAAATGTTCAATTTGCAAAACGCTGTTTTTGATAACAAGCAAAGAGGAAAGAAAACTAAACATCCAGGAGATAGCTTGGTCAAGCCAATGTGGGATTTATCACAACTTGAGCCAATCCAAAAAGATTTTTATAGGCCTCATGCTAATGTAGAAGGTCGTTCAGATGAAGATGTGCAGCAGTTCCGAGTTTCAAAGGAAATAACAGTCAGTGGCAATAATATTCCACGCCCTAATCAAATTTTTGATGAGGGCAATTTCCCTGATCACATAATGAGCACCATCAAAGAACAGGGTTGGGCTGAGCCTACTGGCATTCAAGCTCAGGGTTGGCCAATTGCCTTGTCAGGCCGTGATATGGTAGGCATCGCTTCCACTGGATCGGGTAAAACCCTTGCATACATGTTACCTGCTGCCGTTCACATTGTAAATCAACCGCACATTCAGCGTGGGGATGGCCCTATTGCTCTTATCCTTGCACCTACCAGGGAATTGGCTCAGCAAATTCAATCTGTTGCTCAGAGTTACAGCGCACATGGCTCTATTAGGAATACTTGCTTATTTGGAGGATCACCAAAAGGACCTCAAGCTAGAGACTTGGAGAGGGGTGTGGAGATAGTGATTGCTACCCCCGGGCGATTGATTGATTTCTTGGAACGTGGCACAACTAACTTGCGCCGCTGCACTTATTTGGTTTTGGATGAAGCTGACAGAATGTTAGACATGGGCTTTGAACCCCAAATTCGTAAGATCATTGAGCAAATCCGCCCAGATCGCCAAGTACTGATGTGGTCTGCAACATGGCCCAAAGAAATTCAAGCCCTTGCTGAAGATTTTCTGAATGATTATGTCAAAGTAAATATTGGATCATTGAATCTGTCTGCCAACAATAATATCAAACAAATAATTGAAGTTTGTGAAGAGCATGAAAAAGAGGTAAAGTTGACTAACTTGCTGAAAGATATTTCACAAGAAAGGGATAATAAAGTTATTGTTTTTGTGGAAACAAAGAAAAAGGTATAATTTTTTAACCAATAATGAACCTTTATTTTAATTGTAAAGAGTATAGACTCAGTAGACAATATGATTCCAGGTGGACGATATTGCTCGTGCTGTACGTCGCAAGGGGCACAATGCTCTTGCTATACATGGCGACAAGTCTCAAATCGAGCGCGATGCAGTACTGACGGAATTCAGAAACGGCGCGACTAGTATCCTTATTGCCACAGATGTCGCAGCCCGCGGCCTTGACGTCGAGGACGTCAAGTTTGTCATCAACTTTGATTATCCAAATTCTTCAGAGGATTACATTCATAGGATTGGTTAGTTTTTGTTTTTATAAGGGTTTTTTTTTTTAATCTATTTAAAATAATATTTACAAAATAACGTCAGTGTTGAATAAAAAACGCAAAAAATATACTTGACTAGTTAAGACGGGCGTCAATCACCTTTCTTCACTGACACAAGATTATCGAATAAAATTACACGAATTATGAAACAACTGTTTAATTATGCCAATTCATATATTTCTTTTTATTACACACTAACACAACATTATCGAATAAATTAAACGAATTTTAAAAATGTTTATGCCAATTCATACTTTTTTTTATTATTGTTTATAGGTCGTACCGGGCGTTGCCAACAGTCTGGAACAGCTTACACCTACTTCACTTCCGGAGATGCCCGCCAAGCACGCGGCCTACTTGCAGTGCTTCGCGAAACTGGCCAAAATCCGCCGAATAAATTAAATGACATGGCTCGCAGTAACAACAATAACTCCGGTAAGAAAAAATATTCAAATAATGTTCACACTATAATTACACCAAATATTTGTCCCTTTTATTTATAAAGTCAAATTTATCTTGACAGGCCGCAACCGCTGGCAACAGCGTAAAGAAAACAACAGTGGTGCCAGTTCACCGCGGCAACAACAGAATAACCAGTGGAACAACAAGATGGCTAATTCTAACCCTGAAGAAAGCCAAAACTCTTACCAAAACCGTGGTGGAAATCCTCAAGCTCCTCGATTCTCAAACCAAAACCAGGGAAATCAGGGTTACAGACAGAACAGCTATCAAAAACAAGTACCCTTCCCTAGCCCTAATGTATTTGAATCTATGGGCAACTACCAGGGTGGTTACAATAATGGATATCAAAATGGATACAATGGACAAAATGGATATGCTCAACGTCCATACAACAGTTAGTACTTTTAACATACATAAAATTGTTAGAAAAAGTAGCAATCGTCACGTTTCCCAGCTGTCGCAAATGATTGCTTTAATAGACAGCAGTTATTGACTATTAAAGCAATCATTTGCGACGTCAAGGCGCTACTGGCCTTCCTTGGGGAGCGGGGGTGGATCGAATGATTTACTTCCCACCTGTACGCAAAATACGCGCTGAGACGTGAAGTTGCGGACACCAGCCCGTCATACTACTACTAGACAGCAGTTAATTTTAACTCTATTTTTATCTGTATTAGATATGCGTAATGGCGGGCAACAGTACCGCAATAACAACGCTGGTAACAAGACCAACGGTACTGGCTCATCGTACGGATCTCCACCACCTCACTTTGCTACACCACAACACTACCCCCAGATGCACCCTCATCATCAGGAGATGCTAGGTTTGTAATATTATCAATTTAAACAATCTTCCTAATCATTTTTCTCCTATTGAGTTTATATTCGTTATTTTTTAAATTTAAGCTAATACGACAGAACATAGAATTGTTGTGTTATTTAATATAACATTTTTATTTGAAACGTTAGGTGGCAAATTCTACGGCGGCGGTGTTGGTGGCGGTGGTCCCTGCGGTTACCAAGCTGCAGTGGGTGTAAGCGGGCCTTATGCACACCTGCCGCCCGGCCCTCTGCTATACGCGGCTCCAGTGCAGCAGTAACAAGTTTTTGACGACACACCGCCTCTAAGCTCTACCTAAAAAAACAACCGGTTTAAAGTCGTATGCCAATTTGAAGGCGATAGCATTATCGACTTATTAGTTATATTGATGTTCAGCATAGATTTCCCTTTAAG
This sequence comes from Charanyca ferruginea, assembly GCA_947361185.1. NCBI lineage: Eukaryota > Metazoa > Arthropoda > Insecta > Lepidoptera > Noctuidae > Charanyca > Charanyca ferruginea. The sequence goes on along the minus strand of OX376071.1, from coordinate 13,383,654 downwards.
CTCTCTTATCTCATGTTCTGGTACTCTTGAGCTATAATATCAGATAGTCCTTATGTCTAAGCGGGGTGTTGATTCTTTCGATGTCAATAATATTTTATTAATTTCATCATTTTTGTTAGATCTGAATGAAGGCTTACAAAATTATTATTACTCACTAAATAAGTGGATAATATCTTCTGACCGTAATGGCTAAAGTTAAAATTGCGTTGTCAACTAGTTTACAGTAGAGCATAAAACCTCTGTCTATACAATGTTTAAACTTTTGTGAATTCTCTTTCAGATCCATTTGAATTAAAGTTAATAATGTGTGTTAGGTTTGTAAGGTCATTCTCTGTTGGTTGTATCAGTTATAAAACAAGAAAGCTGTTAACATGCATGTTTGGGCAGTTGTGATAAACTCAAAATGTAGAACTGTAAGTTTTTGTGGATACTTTTATCACACTAAATTTATAAACAGCTAAGGATGTCGCCAACAGAGAATTAAATTTTTTCCAAAATATGATTGTGTAGTGGAACATTATTATGAAGAAAAAAAAAATCAGTTCCACTTTAGATTTTAATCATTATATTTTTAGAGTAGTTGGTGTGGGTACCCGCTCGTGTAATACTGGGTGCCTTTCGTTTTCTTTAAAGTGTCTGTATGATGTACGAAATGCACGAAACATATAGAAGATGATTGAAAATTTAGGGGAAGGTTTTAATATGACAGAAATTTATCTGAAATATTTTGTATAAATTATTTTTACTAATAACGATTGAATCCAGTGGATAATGGGACAATTTAGTATTAGAAAATTACTTAAAAACGCGTTATAAAAATGCTTTTGATATACTTCATAGTAACAATCTGTATTGCCAGATAAAATTGTGAATATTTTTCTTATGTAAAGTGATGTCAATGACATTTCAGTCACTGATTTCAATGTTATTTTTTTATTAAAGATTAGATCTTTATAATCTTGAATATTATGCCTAGGGATACTAATTAGTCACCGTCAATTTGATCTAAGACAAAGTTGGGCTTTGAATAAAAAACTCATTTTACCATTCACAAAAATGTAGAAGTGTGTATATAACATGCATTTAACTTAGAAAGATTAGTATTTTGTGCGTGATAAATAATCAACCACAATGTTTACTTTCATAGCAAAATAAGTGATTTGTTCTTATTTTTGATTATTTTTATGTCATCATTTCAGATAAGTCGTCTAGTTACTTACTGGATTTCTTTGTACGTACACGGGTACTAAAGGCTATTAATAAGAAAGTCAATAGGTACAAATTATACTGAAAGTTATAACGTATGTATTATTTAGATACCCGTTACTGTCCAAAGATTTGGAAAAATCTGTGATATTTCATTACTATAAAACCTGTCGTTGCGTTGGTCAATTGTAATGCATAAGAACACTTCCTAAGTCTGGAATGTGTTTCCTAGACAAAAATATATTTTTTGACTATTTGAACGAATTTCATGAGGATGTTTGTGACAACAAAGCTTGCAAGTCGTTCACAGATATATAATAATTATAATAGGTATAAGATTTAATAATTTATTGTTATTCAATTTAGTTTTCCGTTAACCGTTAGGTGACGAAAATGAACCAGTTCAATGGGACGTAAAAGTTATTATCTATAGTAAGAACCCTGTTTTATGAAACATGTAATAGCAACGGGTCTAATAAACAGATATAAGGGGTGAACAACGTGTTTGTGAGTTTCGCATTCGTGAAGAGTTTAAATGCGGGCTTGCTTTGTTATTTGTGTACATTATAAGAGAAGACTGCCATGAAAGGATGTATATGTGCGTAATTTCGTCTCAAAGATGATATCTTAATGCTAGCTGGCCAGGGAAGTCGTCGTTAGATATTTTTTCTTTTTTTTTTTTCTATTTATTAATCGGATGTTCACTGGTGGCGGTAGGACGGCCATGCTAGTTATGCGTGCGTAATTTAGATTGGCCATCGTGTGTCGTGTCCGGAATGGTCTCGGATCACAGGTAGCTCCTGTATTATTATGTACAAAGTACTGCACCCACCTCTACTAAACAACTGTGATAATAACACTAAGTAGCGTAGCAGGCGATTTATATACTAGTTACGTCCATGAGAAGGGATGACACCATATCTGACATATTGTATTGTGATAATATTTATATCAAGGCGTGCTCACCGCGTTTTGACAAAATGTTTTCTCTAAACAAGACTGATTATTTCTTATTAATAAATATTTTATACTGTTCCACTTTGACTGAATGAATTAAGATGTCTGTATTTATATTGGTAGTATTTTCTTCTCTTGCTGTGTGTTTTCTCAAAAATTGAGTACTCACTATGTTGGATATGTGTCACAATGCCTTTCTATGCAGTCACCGAATTGATAAAATTTAATGTTCATTTCGTTTTTGTTCATTGATTTCTAGTTTTCTTTATTGTGATGGAAAATGTTGTTGACAAATTATGTGGCAGCGGCAGTATAAGCACTAACTGTAGAGAATATATATTTTGTTGTTAATTTGCAAAATTTTATTGATCCAACAGATATCTCATAGGCAATCGTACTTTTATGCTTTACTATTTAAGGATTTAGTTTCGAAAATTGAGAGTTGGTGAAAAATATACATAGATTTTTAAGTATGTGGCAATGCAGATCTTCATAAATATTGATTGTATTATCACGAGCGAGATATTTATCCAATTTATAAAACATGGAGAGAGACTCCTTACATAAAGCTGTCCCAAAGGGAAGTCTTCTGAATGTTTCTAAGAAGTGCATTTCTTCTATGTAATACAGTATTAAAATTCAGAATAATAAATGTATGATTATTAACTAAAGTGTATTATTATTTCTTCTCTTTCTGGGCCCCTTGCTCTTGTTATCTGGATATGTGGTGTGCGTTACCCCAGCAAAATAATGTCGAAAATAGTAATTTAAATCTTACAGGCAATTAGTTGTCCAGCTTCTGTAATTGTTGCGCACATTTTTAAATTTGTTGCACATATAGATTTTGAGTTATTCCACAAAAACATTTCCTGCTGGGGTAACGTTACCGTGTGCGTTACCCCAGCAAAATTATGTCGAAAATAGTCATTTAAATGTTACAGACAATAGGGTATTACACCCATTTTTGAAAAAAGTGTCTCAATGAAATGCTGTAGTGCTAATATGCCACCAAAAAAAAGCACAAAATTTTTATTCAATCGATAAGCGCCATAAAAATGCATCTAAATTTTCAAATTTCGCGCGTATGTTGACGAAAACGCCTCTTACTAGACGCCATAATGCTCAGCGTAAATGACGTCAGTTCGTTTAGTATTAAATGAGCTCATATTAACACTTTGAACGCCATGGGGGACACCGTGTGTCCGACGCTAGTGGAGGTTTTACCTTTAACGTTTTTGACCTGGCAGTTAACGTATTAAATATGATAATTGTATATCATTTAAAAATAATTAAAAGTATATTTTGTAATAATGAAAAAATTACGTTGGTTACGAAAATAATAAAAGTACAAAGCCTTTATTACGCCAATCGGTTGACTGACAGTTGTCAATTTTTTGTTTACACAGCCGTACGGCGTAATAACATGGCCGCTACTATTTCACGGTGTTTTATAACAGATTCAAAATACTGAGAACTTTGAATTGAATTTAAAAATTAGTTTTGTTATTTTATGAACTAAAAAAACTTACATTTTCCGACTGCTTAATGCCTAAACTGTCTCAATAACATATTTATAGATTTTTTCTCGTATAGAGTAAAATACCCTATTATAGAAGCTGGACAACTAATTGTCTGTAACATTTAATAATAATAATATGTGGGGACATTTTCACACACGGCCATCTGACCCCAAACTAGGGAGACCCACCATTTAAATTACTATTTTCGACATTATTTCGCTGGGGTAACGCACACGCTTCGGCAGCTCGAAGGACGCTTTGGCATGCCGCGTCACGTCGTGGCGTCCCGCAGCAAGCTCAGCCACTTCTCCCTTGCCCCCCGCACCCCACTCAGACTGCGCGCATTTGCCAAAAACACCGCCGCACCTATTTCAATTAGTTTAGCTGTCATAATCCTATGACCTAAGTGACTTGTGAGACGCGGCGGCCTGCCACGGCACGTTGCGGCATGCCACAGCACGTCGTGGCGTGTCGCAGGGCGCCGCGGTATGGTTGTATCGAAATAAAGCAATATTAGTTCTAAACTCGATGAAATAAGATTCAAAATAACTTGATTAGTAATAGAATCCTTTGCCATGACACACCGTGCCGTGCCGGCAGTGAGCGCCGGCCCTAATGAGGATATATTCCAAGAGCTCACGGCCGTTTAGTATACATTTGACAGATTCTACTTTTGACATCATAGTCTATGATATTTGTGACAGAATTTGGAAAAAGTCGGACATGGAACATTCAGGAACATTTCGACTTCAGCAACAAACCACTACCAATTAAACGAAACGAAACTGCAAATTACGTACTTAGGAGAGCGATTCAAAGTTTTAATTTGATGTAGAATAAAATGTATTATTAATTTCAGTAAAATTATGTATTGAATAAATAGTCAATTGTATACAGTTTTGTTACCTTTGACAATAAATTTCATATTTCTTATACTTTTCTAAATATTTCACTTTCGATTTTGTTTCTCGCTTACAATAGCCAAAATTACATCGAAAGTGCCAAATTCGATAGTGTTCGATCACATGTGAATATTGAATCTGGTACTTTCGTCTACAGACTTCTAAGTACTTAAATTATTACAGAGAAACAAAAATGGGCACTTTCGATATCTTATTTGGCACTAACTCAGGTGCTATGTTCATCTCAATTTTAACTAAAATCAATAAAAATGCATTTCCCGTAAATTAAAAAATATCTATATAAAACACAAAACAATTGTCACCTAACAAAAAAACTTATATTTGAATATTTTCAGTCTTCTTCTTGCACTTAATCACACATCAAAAGCACAAAATATAGAGTACACAGAAGGGCCGCTCCCGCCATTTTCGAAAGTAATTACAAAGAGTAATACAAGTATACGGGTAAGTAATTACCTAAACTTGACAGACTCATAGGGTTGCTAGGTACTGTATTGACATTATTGAATTTTATTGACACTGGCTCAGATTATGAAACAAAAGGCAGATAGACCGCGCGGAACACTGAGAGTGAATCCAAAAAAGCAAATACAAATTTAAAAGTGAATATCTACAATCTCGTGATTGTATTCGCTTTTGAATTTGTATTTGTATTTTTATTTGTTTCTTTTAACGATGCGACGTTTCGTGCTATACTGACTCGTGCCAGTACAGCACGAAGCCACAGATTAACTAATAGTTCCTTTGGAACAGATAGTTCACTCCATAGAAAAAGATAGATACCTAACGCTATAACTGCCTACAAAAATGTTACAGCCGTTCGTGCGCGCTAAAATGTACCTTACGCACACGCTCGAGAGTATCTACTACGTTGTCTGACGTGGGGTCGGGTGATCACCTGCGTCAAATTACGCAACGCTAGGGCGGTCTATGTTATGAAATGATTACACAAAAGAATAGGTGAATAAAAAACAGTTTTTATATTTTTGTTTTTTACAGTTGGCTGGTTATTGTGTGTATATTAAAAAAAAATTATAAGTATAAGTAAAATGTCTAACCAAATCAATAGGTACCTACTTATAATTACATTCTATTATAAAACTTTCTCCTTAACATTACACAAAGAACTCTCTATTATAAAAAAAAAGAATCCTTAGAAGAATTCTTTGTTGATTCTTTTTTTTTGTTTGTGTATATTTTGTGTTTATAATTATAAGTAGGTACCTATTGATTTGGTTAGACATTTTACTTATACTTATTATTTTATTAAATATACCAGTCAACTGTAAAAAACAAAAATATAAAAACTGATTCTATTTTCTGATTCTTTTTTTAGGTAATTAAGGTTATTACCTTTCCTCCTCCTTAGGTAATGTAAAAAAGGATAAACTTTTGTTGGTTGTTTTATTTCGACAGCCTACACTGCAAATTGCACGACTTCCCATTATTAAAGCTGCGGTTGCAGTATCGTACGAAACTATTAATTAAACTGTATCGGAAAAAAAAATCTCTGTGGTATACGTCACAGAGTACTTTTAATATACGTACACTTGAGCGAGCGCGTGGCAAGTGGCAACCCGACTGGATTTTGGACGTTCGAACGAAAGCGAGCCGTAGGTACTTAAAAGCGCGTGACCTTAAACTAGTGACAATACTGTTAGATATGTTTACTGTGACGAAGCGCGTTGTAGGTACTCTTTTTTGAATTTGTAGGTATTTGCTTTTTTGGTTTCACTCTCAGTGTTCCGCACGGTCTATCTGCCTTTTGTTTCATAAACTGAGGACACTGGTTGAAAGTGTTGAAACTCTCAACGCAAGTTGTTTATGACCAAATTTTCCTGTTTGTCATGAAATGACAATTACGTCATTTTAATCCCACCAAAAATTTAATGTAAATAGGCGCCAAGTTCGGCGAAAAAGAGTTGAGATTTATTATAGAAAGTGTAATCAAGTTAAAATAAAATGTCCTGACTGACTGACTGACTCATCAACGCCCAGCCCAAATCCTTGGACCTAGAAAGCTGAAATTTTGCAAGAGGTCCCCTTTGCAATAGGGGATGAAAGTATGTATGGAAAATCGTCTTTTTTGTAGTTTAAACCATGAAAATTGGTGTTTATCATTCTGTAAAACCCCACACTACAGTGTGGGGTTTTGTGTCGGTACACCGACATATATTCACGCGAACGAAGTCGCGGGCATCAGCTAGTACTTAGTTAAAAAAAGTTATACAACTTATCATCAGTTTCTGATGCAGCCATGGTTTTTAGCCTTTTTCTGCACTCAAGAACATCGTTGTTAAGCTTTCTTTTTCTAGGACTATTAGCAGAAAGTGAGTTGCAGTTTGTGAAATGTAGTCACATTGAACTTTTTCAAATTGTGTACTGTACATACATGATTCGGTAGTCTCCACAGTTGCTTGTGATTCTTTATTTTCAAGTTTTTTGACACGTATCAAAAGTTTAGGAACAGAGCCTTGTTTTAAAAGAGTTCGGGTTGATTCCTTTATTAAAGAATCAATTTCGAAGTGGACCTCACAAACTCGAAGATATGTGGACCATTTGTTGTTTACATCGTCTGTCAATTAAACGTAGCCTTAAGGTTCGTCTGAAAAGAATACATGTGATTTTTTTTAATGTAGGTACTCTATTTATTTTTTCGCAAAAAAATAGCCTATGTCACTCCTACGATTAAGAGGTTAATATAAAACAAGTAAGTATACACTCGCACACCCGCTGAAAAACTGTTGTATCCCAAAATATCAGAAACTGAGATAAAAAAGTTTTCACTAAACTGTAAATCATTATTGTGGCGAAAATTTTAGTAAAATGTTCAGACAGTAGGTAAACAAAATTTGGTAGGTACTTGGCTTATTCATGAAGAATGAAACCCCTTATTGAAGTGATTATATTTGGTTTTAATTGACATAAATTATTATTATTTAAATGAATCCGTAATTTATGACTCTTTTTTGTCAAAAATATTAGTATAATTATTTAGAAAAAAATACACCAAAATTAGGTTTATAATCATTATTTATTTATTCACAACTTTACAACTTAACTACATAGGTAATAATACTTGAACATGGCACAGTTCTTACTTAGGTACTTAACTAAAATTTAATTAAGACACTTTTAAAAAATGGATGTAATACCCTACTAGACAAATACATTAATGAGCAGATAAATGGAGCACAAATGAGTTTCGGATTCTACTAAATGATTATCATTAACATAGGTAAGGACATTTATCATCAGATTTTTAGGTTTTACCTGGTTCCATTGACTACAACGCCATATTAATCCACATTAGAAGCCACGGCGAACCTACAAAATAGGGTATTTCACCCATTTTGAAAAGTGTCTCAATAAAATTCTGTAGTGCTAATATGCCACCAAATAAAACACAAAATTTTTATTCAATCGATACATACATAAGTGCTAAAAAAAGCATCGAAATTTTCAAATTTCGCGCGTAGTTCGACGAAATCGCCTCTGACTGGCCGCCATATTGCTCAGCGCAAATGCCGTCATAATATACTCCAGCAAAGACTACCTACTATAGTATAATGGTACTCCAGTCTCTACGTCCGTCGTCATTATCTTTCATGCAATATTTTTATGTGAAAATAAGGATCTACCCACCCATAATTATTTTACTAATTTAATGCCCATTAACATCTTTCCCAGTGGCTACTGCCACCTATCGGAAGTCTCGCCGAACCAGGTAACAAATATTGGTGCGTAATCCCTTCTACAACTTTATTTTCCGTTTGAACTGTTTGTACGAAACTACCTCCTTTGATCTTAGTAATGGTCACCAGATGGCGTAATGTCTAACTTTGTAATATAATAGTCAGTCATGCTGGATTTTGGGTTGAATGGCTGATAGTAATAATTAAAGTGATTGTTTTTTTTAGGAAATTTGCAATCAAATGTACTAGTGTATAATTGTGATGTTGTGTGTTTATTAAATTAAGGTAATAAGTGAAATCGCTGGACGTTGATTAATTTTGGTGTTTGTGTTGAAAACTAAGAAATCTAATAATCGAGGTCATAATTTTGCAATGGCTGAAATTGTAATGGTAGGTATAGTGTTATTATGTTTATTCTGGAACTTTCTGTCCTTATATTACCAAATGATTTTAACTTGCGCTTATTGGAAGTTGACTCTTTTTTTTTTAATTTTCCATTCATACATAACCCAACTTTTGATCGTACCTACTTACCTAGACTAGACGACCTTGAATCTAATCTTGTCAAGTCAATGTCGTTTGTTTATCAATAATTCCGTCTAGAATTTGGCGTGTCCCTCTCAATTTCAATATTTTCATGAATTAAGTTGAGTTTTTTGCGGTATGTTACTTATATATATATAGGTAATTATGTAGGTTGTAACCTACTTATGCTTTATTTTCTTTATTTCTTTTTTATACCTGTAAAATAAATAGGTAGGTACCTACCTACCTAGTAGACTATGACGGTGAAGGCCGGGTACCTACTTTTACCCAAGTAGGTAGGTACTAAATTTAAGAGGAAACGTCAGATCATTATTGTGCTCAGATCAAGTAAAAAAAACCTTCCTTTTTTATTTGATTTGAGTTTGTGGCGAAATACCTACTAGGCGAAGATTTTTTTGTTCTGTGGCGAGTAGATAGGTACATACATCGTCCTTAACTGCTTACCCCCTATCTGAAGAAATTTTAATGCGTGGGGGGTAAGCAGTTGATGACGCTGTCTGTACTAAGAAAACCTCTTACTGCTATGAAATGAACGCTTTGTCAATGTCAAACTGTTCCATAGACGTAGGTACACTATGTATCTATGATGATGATGATGACTATCGTACCTAGGTAGGTACGATAGTCATCATTAGCTTCTCCACTATACCTGTGGACAGGTACCTTACCCAACCGGATGCAGGTTTTAGCTTTACCTAAGTACCTCAGATCAATCTGAGCTAAGTACCTACCTAATTGATTTTATAATGATAAGGAACCAACTGCTAACAGCAGCTCCCGGGAACATATTTATAGTGACTGACCTTTTTATTGCATTCCCGAAAGTAGGCGATAGATACAATAGACGTAGGTAGCACCTTTTTGCCCATGTTGCACTCGATCTTCTTAAGACTACCTAGAGTGCACGCGCCTCTAAATATTCCTTGACCGCACGCGCGGGGCACAGGTAACCCACTTACGAATCAAATAGTTATTTAAATAAGTATGGAAATAAGTACAACACGCCATATAATTACTAAACATCTTTTTATTTATCATTATGACTCAAACAACCAACAAAATTTAGTTACTAATTAAAATTTTAAACATAAACTTCTTAAAAATCAAAAATATTTTGAAGGCGTGAGATCTCTTGTCATATTTTCTTTTGGGAAAGTAATATTTATCATAAAATTGGTTTCTTATGATCTAATTGAACCAATTATGATAATAATTGGTAAAAAATCACTCTATTGACATACATTCAAGACGACTGCCTGACGATCGGTACAAATGCGCCTTATACATTTGCAGCATTGCTTACGCGTGCTGCGGTCGCGAGCTCTGCTGCAAAAGGCACACCGACGAATTCCTCCCCGAATAGGCATATTATTATGTTGCGAGGGTAGTTCTGCCAATCTCAGAAGTAATCTGCCTTTTAGTTTTATACCTCTGGGTATATTTTGCAGAGATATATGACGCTTAATGGAAGGTCTTGAAAGATCGAATCAGACTTGTAGGTATTGACGACGGTCACTTACGTACATACACACATGCACTAAAATAATGTGAGATCTGGTGCCAGAACTAAGTGGTGGATTCTTACTCCATTTTGGTCTATTAGGTACGAAACTGATAGGAAGCCTATGACGATAGAGGGTCATCGTCCTTGTCCTCCTCGCCATCTTGTTCCGTATCAGAATGGTGACAAGATCCAAGCGGGCCACTTTGTTCTGGGAATTCTCCTTTTTCTGCTGCTGTGTATATGTGTGCCCATATGTTTGTAGTAGGCTCGATACACGCACACATACACACGCGCATTTCGTTACGTGATGATTTTCTACTAATTCGCACTACCCGTAAGACACGTTAAGGAACATCGTTCCAATAATAACAAATGTACCATATTTCCCTCAATTTCACCATTTGGTCACTAAAAATTTAATTTCCTCCAACGCGCGCGCGGGGCACATGTGTAGCCCACTAACTTCATATGGGATTTATGCAGACGTCATGTGCCGCGGTTGTCGGCACGCCACTTGCGGGAACGGGGGATTGTACAAGAGAAATACACAAGACGATTGCATTGTAGCGCGCCAAGTTTAGAAACTACGGCAATATTACACGCTGGGTTACATATGTAACCCGCGCGTGCTCTCTAGTGGGTGATCGCACACCGTTTAGGCGCAAAACGTCCAATTCTCAAAATGTCCAGCGGTCGCAAAACGTCCAGTTCGCAAAACGTCCATTTCGCACAATGTCCAATTCGCAGAATGTCCAAATCGCAAAATGTCCAGAGGTCGCACAATGTCCAATTCGCAAAATGTCCAATTCGCAAAATGTCCAGTGGTCGCAAAATGTCAAGTCGTCGCAGATTGTCTCCTTCATCAAGTTTATTAAAGATATTATTAAATCATCGATGATTGGTTTAATGCAATATTTTTTTAGGTAAGTAAGTAGGTATATAATTTAATCAAGGACTACAAATCTCCTGTGAAAGATATAACTATGGTACCGTACCTACTTAGGTAGTTGATAAAGCCTTTAATGAGCGAAGTGATGACGAGCTAGTAGGACATGTAAAAGGAAAATGTCAACAGTTCGCTAGTGTAAACAAGTTAGTGTAGAGATCATGTCCGGCGCCATGCTAAACTCTGAGGCTTAGGTATAGAACACTTTTCACGTGTGATTTTAATTAACCTGCTTATAGCGACCTAGAACGCGGCAGTCACATGTTTACCTACTCATGTAACCTTATCGTTCCAGCACGCGTAGCATGACCACCCTATGTCTACGGAAGAATAGACATACTGACAGGAAGAATAGACAAACTTTTGTCTATTCTTCCTGTCAGTATGTCTATTCTTCCGTAGACAGCGTGGTCATGCTACGCGTGCTGGGATAGCTACCTACCTACGCTACGTAGGCATTAGGAGGTAGTAAGAAGGACCTATGAAACATTTTTCATACTACCTATTAGGCTTCAATTTTATTTTCGCATGTTTAAGAAACTTTTGTTTTGTAGTGATTTTTATAGGGTAAATACGCCAAACGTCGGCCACCCCCCAATCTTTGGCCGTCTGCACATTTTTAACTTGCATTCATTTACAAGGTAATTAAGTGGCAATTTTGCCACTCGAATTGCATCTTTAGTTCATATTCTATACGTACGAACCGTTACTATTCGATTTCGTCACTCGTTCTTTGCACACTGAGCGTCCGTAGCGATGCCGACGTTGAAGTGTCAAATTCGTAGTAAAAGTAGCTTACTTGCAGTGAATACCCACGCTTCGGGGATAGGTATTACAACGATAAGACATTCTTTTTCATTGTTTTAAGCTTTGTTATCAATAATATGTTAGTTTTACTATATTTTGAGAAGGTTTTTTTAATGTTTTGCATATTGGTTTAAGGGAAAAATAGGGGGCCGCCATTAGAATACCAGTTTCGGTTTAAAACCGGATTCTCGGCCGGGGCCGACTTATAGTAAATGTAGTCTGTTTTATAAACTGCAATACTATCAATTCCTTTGGCATAATAGGAGAATTTGCAAAGCTTATCTGGTAAATAAACCTATTTCACGTCTAATCGCCAAATACCGGCCGGGGTGATATTAATTGAATCTCGAGAAATAAGGTTCACAATACAGAGGCCGACTTTAGAAATATTAAAGATCGTAATGTCGGCCAGCCTCGAATTCGAGCGCCACTATACAGGCTGATTACTTTTGTATTTTTTCACTGATTGTAGTCATTTTTAATATATTTATCAAACTTATTTTCTCAAAATATAATATGTATTGTTATAATTTATAAATAAACTTATGAAAAGGTTAAGTTTTGGTGTAGAGTTGATATTAACTATATTTTTTTTTTTTTTTTCCTGCTACTTAGCGATCTGTTTCTTTGAAACAATAATCTAATATGTTGTCAGATTATTATCAGTAGATATGTCTTCAGCTGAGTTGTGCACCCATTGGTGCCATTCTCATCTTCTGTCTGCGAATCTTGTTGCTAGATTAAGTATACTATTTCTCTTGAGGCGAGAATATCTTAGACTGCCCACTCCCTGCAGTTCAGCAGCTAAATGGTTAATATGTTGGCCTAGTTTAAATTGATAATTCTTGCTGTATAACTCAATTTCTTCCTTAACTGTTCGCAGATTCAAATCCAGGTTCACATATTTGTTGCTTACGTACCATGGAATATTGAACATAGCTCTCATTGTTTTACTTTGAAACCTTTCTAGTATTTCGATATTACTGTGACTGGTTGTGCCCCATAGCTGTATGCCATACGTCCATACAGGTTTCAATATGGATTTATAAATAGCCATTTTACTGGCGTCTGTCAACTGTGACTTACTTCCAACGAGCCAGTACATGCTTCGGAGTTTGCAGTCCAATTGTTTCCTTTTGGTCCATATGTGTTTGCGCCAAGTGAGGCGTCGGTCAAGGTGTATACCTAAGTATTTGGCGTCATCGGATTGAGGTATCTCTGTGTTACAAAGTTTCACAGGTGGACAGGTTTGTCTTCTAAGTGTGAAGGTTACTTGAACCGACTTATCTGTGTTGACTTTAATACGCCACTGCTCGAGCCATGCTTCGATCAGAGTCAGGTGTAGTTGGAGCCTTTCGCTGTAACTGTAATGGTATGAGCGTGAGTGGGGATATCTGCTGTGAATATTAGATAGAGAACTGGTCCAAGTATGCTACCCTGTGGTACTCCTGACTTAATTTCGTGCATTTGAGATGTGTCGCAATTATATTTAACTTCGTAGCATCTATTTTCAAGATAGGATTTTAATAATAGGAAAAAAGAGTGTGGTAGCGATTTTTTGATTTTATAGAGTAGCCCATTATGCCACACCTTATCGAAAGCTTGGCTAATGTCTAGGAAGGCTGCACAGCAATATTCTTTGTGTTCCAGTGCTCTACCAATGACGTCAGCCAAGCGATGTACTTGCTCGATGGTACCGTGGCCCTCTCTAAAGCCAAACTGGTGAGTTGGTAATATCTCTGCTAGGTGTTCTCGCATTCTGTTTAGTATGACCTTTTCCAGTAGTTTTCCCATTACCGGAAGGAGACTTATGGGTCTGTATGATGCAACTTCTTGCGCTGGTTTGCCTGGTTTCAGTATCATGATTACTTGGGCTATTTTCCACTGGCTTGGGTAAAAAGACAATCTTAGACATGCGTTGAAGATAGCAAGTATGAGCAGTAATCCCTTTTTAGGGAGATGTTTCAAAAGAGTAGCGTCTATGAGATCATAACCAGGGCATTTACCTTCCTGAAGTTTAACACTTTAAGCGCCATGGGGGACACCGTGTGTCCGACGCTAGTGGAGGTTTTACCTTTAACGTTTTTGACCCGGCAGTTAACGTATTAAGGATTTCTCGCCTTACTTCATGTAGTGTAACATGTTTCAGTGGTAGGCACAATTGAGTAGGGGAGCTGAGGTATTTGTCTATTTCGTTATCGAGAAGTTGATTGTTGCTAGGAAGTGGTTCAAAAACTTTATGTAGGTGATTGGCATATGTGTTAGCTTTTTCACAGTCGGATCGAGCCCAGGTTCCTATTTGTGTTTTTAATGGTGTAACCTGTTGTTTGGGGCGCTTTAAGTTTTTAGTAGCCTTCCACAAAGAATAGTTTGTGTCACTAGTATGTGTCAGTTTTGCGAGATGTGATTGCAGATTCTCATTTCCCCATTCGTTGATTAGTGTCTTTAGTTGCTGTGAGACTTTATTAAAGGCAGACTTATCGCTTGGATAGTGGGTGTTTTGCCATGTTCTGCGGAGTCTACGTCTTTCGAATGTACAGTCCTTGATGAACTCAGGGTATGTATGTTCTTTTGCGTTTCCCGCTTTGTATTGAGGAGTGGACCTTATTGCCGCATCATGAATCAATTGGTTTAGTCCTTCTATGGCCTGTTCTACCTCGTCGTTAGTTTTTAGAGAAATTGTAAGATTTATCTCCGAAGTAATTATATCCTGATATTTTTCCCAGTTAGTTTTCTTATTGTAAATTTGGATCAATGCTTCAGTCAGTATTATCTTATTACTCACATTGAAAACAACTGCAGAGTGGTCTGATGTGAGGTCTAAGTCGGATTCCATATAGGTGTTATTGATTGCAATATTTTTTGAAATGTAAAAGTCTAGGAGATCGGGAGTTTTTCGTGGATCAGTCGGCCAGTATGTAGGTTCACCAGTGGACAAACACTCAAGATTGAGATCTCTCACAGCTTGGTACAGCTGTCTGCCTCTAGTTGTTACAAGCCTAGAGCCCCAGTACGAGTGTTTTGCGTTCCAGTCGCCTCCACTTATAAATCGATGTCCTAGTTTGGAGAAGAATTCTTTATACTCTTCTCTAGTTATCTGATGTTTAGGAGGGCAGTAGACTGCGGCAAGAGTGATGTCCGAGCTTTTATCATTGACTTTAATTAGTGTGGCTTGTATCTTGTCTGTTGAGTAAGGCTCAAGCGGGTGGTGTTTTACGTTAGATTTTATGAGGACTGCCGTTCCTCCATGCGCATTTCCTGATGGGTGGTTAGTAGCATAAATATTATAGCCCTTAATTGAGATAAAGCTTTTGTTGGTAAATCTGGTTTCGGATATTAATGCCACGTCGATTTTTTTCATGTTAAGAAAGATTTCAAGCTCTAGTCTTCGTGCGACTAGTCCGTTGGCGTTCCATGTGATTATTTTGAGGTTAGGATTAGATTTTCTTTTGGCTGCTTAAAAGCTGGAGAAACCGGTCCATCATGTTGTCTACCATGTTTAACATCATAGTTTGCATTCTGTTGAACATCTTATCTAAGATGTCATCAAGTTGTTGTATTTGGAGGGGTTGGTTTGAGTTAATATTGTTTTCTGTTTTATTTTTTGTCACTTCAGCGTAAGTTGCTGTAGTTTTGCTATAAGTATTACATTTCATTGGTTGCTGTTTGTCCAAGTTGGGCATCTGAGTAAATTGGTTTATATTGGTCTGTGTTTTTTTCGGTTGAATTTTCAGTATGTGTTCTTTATATTGTTTGTATTTGACACATCCTCTATAACTAGCTGGATGTTTTTCATGACAGTTTGCGCATGTAGCTTCTGTGTCTCTAGTTTTGGTACAATTGGTGGTCGGATGGTCGTCTCTACACTTGACACATCTGAATGGTCGGTAGCATTGATTTTTGGAGTGTCCAAATCTTTGACACCTTTTGCATTGGAGGATTTCTTTTTTCTTATAAGGTGGTTTTCTTGTAAGGATACTTTCATATGGTTTAAGAATTTTACTTTAAATATGTCTCTGTTGTTTGGCTTTGGTTCCAGGTCTACATAAAAAAGGGGTAAAGGTTCCTTTGAGATTCGGTGACGTACATTTACGAGTTGTCTTACTTCGTGTCCATGTTCTTTGAGTTCTTCCTTTATTTGGGAGGTATCTTCTGAGCTGTGGAGACCTCTCAGTACAACTCTGTAGGGTCTTTCACACTTTAACATGTATGTATAGTGACTAATGTTGTCCGTTATGAATTTTTCTCTTATTGAATTGTATACTTCTATACTTGCAGGTATTATTTTCACAATGTGTCCTGACCTGAGCGTTGTCATAGTATAGTTTTCCGCTGTTGTAATTTGTATTAGTATATTTCTAAGAGCGTTGATATCCAGAACTCCAGTTACAAATATTGGTTCTGGTTTCGGTAGCTTTTCTGTTTCTTTATTAGCTGTTATGTCTTCCTCATTGTCTAATATTTCAAATTGATTTTGTGTACGTACTGCGTATGTGTTAGGTTTTTTCTTATCGTTTTCTGCTTGTGGTGAATTAGTTTCCACTCTTTTCCTTTTGGTTTGAGGCATTTGGTCTTTTTGCCAGAGGTTCTTGTTTCGGTCGTTTGCACTGAATATTATTTCAGGAGCATTAATATCTTGCGGTATGGTACCGAGAGAGTTACTACGTGTTTTCGTAAACATGCTCTTGTTAAGAGTTTGTTGGATCATAATTGGGTTTGTATAATTTTTTGAGTTCTCATTCATATTGTTCCCACGAGTATTGGACGAAATAAAAGGTCACTTAGGGGTGACGCCATTCCCTAAGAAGGCAGAATACAGCTACGTTTGCCATGTCCGTAGAGGTTGATCGCTAGCGACTGATCTCCCACCAGCCATGCAGTCTCTTGGCACGAAATCTCACCGTAGACTTGGGGTGATTTTTTATAGAAGTTGTCTTCTTCATGACCCAGACAGTCAAGCCAAGGCCACCGATCCTGTTGGACCCTACAGGATTACGGTTTGTGAGAGTCATTTCCTACCCTCACTGATAGACCAAGCTGGTTAGGCTGGCTTGGTCGGGTTAATTTACCGCCGCCCGAGACCCGGCGTTGTTAATCATTTAGCACCACCCAGGGGACACGTGTAGGGTTGTGGTTAGGTAGCTCCTACGGACGCGAATAACATTGCCCCCCATTATAAAATTGAGTTAAATTAATAGCAAAGTATTACAATATTGAAAACAAGTTTATGATAGCTAAATATGGTTTGGGATACAAATAAATTGCTTTTTGGAACTTGCTACCTATTATACCCATGTTTACTAGCTTAAAAAATCTTTAAATGATTTTGATTAACCTGCTTGGGACAAAAAGCTGCCTTTAGATAATAATAGATAGATAGTAAGCTCGTTTTTACTTAATACTTTTAATTTAAAGTGCTACAACTACAACTACAATGACAGAACAGGGACATACAGGGCCTTCACGGAAAGAAGGAAAATTATGCAGTTACAATCACACTAAAATAAAATAAACTCTTGAGGCAATAAGAAATGGAATAAATCATATTATTAATACATTTTTCATTATCATATTTTAAAACATCCTATACCCGGCCGACATTTGGGGAAAACGCGACCGACAATGGGCCGTAAACGGCCGACTTTAGGGTTTTTTCGTTTTCGATGCATTTAAACCTTAATACTTTTTGCTTTTAGTAGAAAAGACAATCCTATGCCTAAAAACATAAAATAGGGTGTCCCCTTGTTTCGCAGACAGAAATTTCATAGAATTTCGTTTCCCAGAAAATGTTTGACATAATATTGGGTTCTCGTATTTTTATTTCGACTATTATTGTTTCAAAGACTATTTACTTCATTTAAAAATATTTCACAGAAATACAATTTAATGAATTTTTAATCACCGTTTTTTGTTTAACAAACTTATCAAAAAGTAGAATTCTTTTTCAACGAATATTGTTTGTTTGTTGGTTGTATTTTTCCATGGAATTTATTTCAACGAAAATGTATAGATATAAATAGACAAAAACAAAAATGTTGTCTTAAAAAGTCAATATGTTGTGCTACCAAAGTTAATGACAGAAACGAATCGCTGCGAAACCGACTCCACGTAGTCTTGTCTGCCCTACTCCTAGAGTGTAATTTAAATCTGCGTAGGCGTGGAGGGGCGAGGCGGCCCGCGAGCTGAGGAGCAGGTGGTTTTAACGCCCGCCGCCGCGGCTGAGGCTGGCCGGCCTAGCCGGCCAGTAAGCCGAAGCTGCGGTGGTGAGCGTGAATACCATCTGCGAAGCTCGCGTGGGACCGCCGGAGCCCCGCAACGCCGGAGCCGTGACAGAAACTATGCCTGCTGCATGTTGCATGCTCGCTTGCATGATGCATGCATGCTTGCATGATGCATGCTTGTTTACATGCTGTATGCTTGCTTGCACGCTGCATGCTTGCACGCTGCATGCTTGCTTGCCCGCTGCATGTTTGCCCGCTGCATGCTTGCTTGCACGCTGCATGTTTGCTTGTACGCTGCATGCTTGCTTGCATCTTGCATGCTTGCTTGCATCTTGCATGCTTGCACGCGTAGTAAGTTTGGTTAGAACTGAGAGTCCCATTCCTGGGAATACGTTTTATATTAAATAAAAAATATAAGGATAAAGAATATTTGATTTGTTATTCTATGATATGATTATTCTAACAATAAACTTTATGTGAATCAAAAATCAATGATTTGAAAATCTTGAAAGTAAGTATTCTGCGTATTGATTATTCTATGAAACGAAATTATTAGAATTTTTTTACGTGAACCGAAATTCTATAAAACTATTAGCTATGAAACAACGTACAACCATAAAATAGATTTATCAACCTATCTAAAACCGCATCTCAAGGTATCCTTCGTTGCAAACTGACGTAGCCAGAGCGATCCAAAGTTAGAAAATCGGTCGGCCCCCTTACCGACTTAGCGTATTTACCCTAATTAAGGCGTTCCGTATTTTTGTTTTTGTAACGCAAACGCGTTTTATCTTATTAGGGGCTTTGACTGAAGTCAAAACCCGCGAAAACAAGCGAAAGGTCACTCACTCACTCATCACGAAATATGGAAAACCGCTTGACGTATAAAGATGAAGGCAGGGAGGTAGTTTGTAGTTAGAAGACGTCCGCTAAGAACGGATTTAGCAACAGGGAGGTCTAATGGCTCTCGCAAGTCTTGTAAACACCGGGAACGAAGTCGCGGGCAGCAGCTAGTATTATCATAAGCGCGAAAACTTCACTGGCAGTGACGGATAATATATTCAATACCTACCTATCAAACAACCTAGACAATTGATATCTCCTTCGAAATATTTCCCTAATGTGCGGAAAAATCGATATTTATAATGGTTTCTTTCTACTCAGGAACAAATCCATGGGCAGATGGCGATCAAGGGCGTCACCAAGTAGGTTAAGGCGTCATACCTACGAACATAGTACAGGCCGTTATTGCGGAACGAGGTAAGTAAGAAACACAGCCTTTTATGGTATCATAACTCGCTTGCCTTTTAAAGAATGCGTGTTGAACTAAACACTGATTCATTCTGTTTCGGAATGCAGGTGAAATTTTATGTGATACGTCACTTTTGTTTTTAGGTCGTTTGTCAACGTTTCCCCATACCTACCTAGGTGGTACTCAAGTACTGATTATACCGTCATTTGTTTAATTTTAACAATTTGATAACAAATGTTCGGTGTCGAATCCCCACCATGCATAGATTACCTCGTCAACTCAAGAGACCTACAATTGAAACGTAAAGGTCGTTTATTTAATATTATCCTACATAGTCAAAACATAAAAATTAAAACTGACACTATTGTAAAGTGAAACCACCTGGTACCTACATGTTGTTACAAGCAACCTTCACCAGTCGGTAGACATGTTTACAAACAGACGCAACGTGACCGCGTCTGCGTGGATGCCACGTCTCGTCTCCGTTATACATTGTGAAACCACCTTAACATTAAATGTTGTTTTTCCATGAAAATCGAATGCCCAGACTATTAATACATTTGTTATTGATGGGGATACTTTTGTTATTGGTAGGCTGCGTAGCTGAAAATAAAAGAGGTTGCGGTGTCAGGTGAAAAGGTTAAACTAGAGCCAATTAATAACGAAGTGGAGTGGTAAATGATAGTGCCAATCATCGTAAACATATAAAATAACACTGCAATAAGGGCATTATTATAGTTGTTGTTGTTTGTGAATCTCACGCACAAAGTCATTCATATAGGTCAACTGTTCACGATGTTCATCGCCCACGCTACTTTCATCGATCTGTTTCCAAGAAAAATATTTATTTTGAAATGGAATAACCTGTAAAACATTAATGGAACACATTCGTAAATGCGTGTAAGTATCCTTTTTTCAGTTGAATTAACTTTAGATCTACCGATTGTAGGAATGTAGGTACCTATCTAGCTTACAAAGAAATCTAAGTAAACATTCAATAAAGAATACGTTAGTGTTATTTTTCTTTGACAGAGAGGTCGTTTATTTAGCGAACTTTCTAAATTACATAACGGTAATATTTTGCGTTTGTTTTGAAACAAAACTGTGTCGTAACGGTAACGGATCCTGTTTACAAACAACGTTTACAATAACAAGCACGTGGCGCGGGCACTAGGCGTGGCGTGACGTTCCACAATCATCATCCTAAATGAAGCCACGTAAACTCACTTTTATATTAACAACTTGAGACTTTCCCCTGACAAACCACAACCGTGAAACAGAAAAACTAAATTTCGAAAAAACCAATGCTGAGCAATTAATCTTGTTTTGCAACTGTTTACATGGGTAATTGGGTACTGACTCATCATATTTTGAAATTGAAGCTACTTAGGTTAATTTTAGTTGAAGAGTTGAATAATGAGGTAGCTTTTAGAAAGCAAGCACTGTAAAAGCTGTCCAAAATAAAATGTTACATATTTTACTACAGAATGGTTGCAAATTTTCTAACAATTTAAAAGAGCAGTCATGTTAGTTACGCTTATAAACTTGAAGAGCAAAATAAACATAAAACAACTGCAACCGTCTAGTCTAGTGGATTGTAAGTGTGGCTGTGTGACATCCGCGACAGAAGCGGAATGCGAGCGGATTGCGCAACTTGTTTTGACGGCGGCGCGGTCGCAGCGAAACCTTCATTGCTTCATCATACAGATTACAGATATTGCTTGCTTTCCAGTCAAGTGTCATTGCTAGAAAGACCGGTGTGTGTACGGGCCCTTGTTGTTAGCTCACGCTTGTGTTGTTAGCACGTTTAGTCGTCCACTTATGTGCTGATTTAATGTAATCTATACAAAGGCTGGCATCCCTGACTCTCCAGATCTACTAGTATGACCTAAATATTGAGTATAGATAGAGCAATATGTAGTTAAGACGATAAATACTTTAATTTGGTACCTGATACAAAAGTTTACAGTAAAGTGTGATTAAAACCAACATTCATTGTTACCAGACACTTCCGTGAGCCATGACTTCCGCCAGTTGTTTTGAAGGTTCGGTTTTGAAGCGTCTTGCTGAAGAATGATAGCTCTATCTATTCTCAACATTTCAGTCCTGTTAAAATGACGTAGGTGTGGTGGGCAGTTCTGGGATCTATACCTTTAAGAGCTGAATATATGCCGTAGCTGAAATAAGCCCAAGGTTCCCTTGGCGTTGGTACCTACTATATAATATGCTGATGACATTAAAAAAAAATACAGACGAATTGATAACCTCCTCCTTTTTTGAAGTCGGTTGAAAACAGGTTACTTTGCATATTTATTCCTGAAATTTAAAATATATTTTTTTTTTATATTTGGTACCGTAGAGAAATTGCTTTACTTATATGATGTAGATTGTTGTTGTTTGTTTTTTTATTCTATTCACATTTCGGAGAAAAACCGTTTTAATATAACCTTAGTGAAACCCAATTCACGTACCTATATAGGTACACGCCTTAAAGGATGAAATAAATGCGTTGTTTCTGTTTTCAATTGTCTCCCTTCAAGTTAATTTAAATACAGCCTCTGTCATTTATTATTTAAAAAATTCTTCGATGTTAAAACATCATTGTTGCTAATGTTTATAAACTTATAAAGAATTGTCAATCACAGCAAGGCACCGCTGTTTTATTCGCATAATAATGAGCATTGTAGTTGGATTACAAGCAAACTGAACAAATTCCATAACTTTTTCCAGGATAACATAAATCTGAATACGAGATGCAATTCAACAAATCTGTCCGCTACAGTTTACTGTCTAATTTTCCTGTTGTTTTTGTCGCCATATTCAGTTTCACCAGATCTAACGACATTTACATCCAATGAACATTGGACTTCTGTAGATAATTAATGCCAAATTATACCTACTTCTACGATATATTGATATCTACGTCAATGAATTATCTTGTTAATCTAATCATTTACAATGTAATGTTTGGAGTAATGGGAAAGATGCATTTTTATTTTTGTTATTTTTGCTTTTAACCTACAAATACATAATTGTGATGAATACTTAGTAGTTGCTGATGCTGTTAATAAGTTACACAAAGTAAATGTATACAAATACGAAAGTTATTTGCCCGTTGAACTGTACGTAAGCAGCGGCTCGAATCCAGCTGCGCGGAGTCTGCGCCCTCGCCGCGCTTGTGTCGACAGCCTTGCTAGAGGCGGTGTTTTTGCAAAACTATTGCAACAACAACGAGGCTACGAATGACTCTCTCTTTCCTGTCCTGTTGCGAATAACCGCATAAGCAAGTTGGTGGTATTATTGAATCACTTTGCGAAGCATTCCTTAATAGTATGTCGGAGCTGTCATGAAGAGTTATCTGTATTGTGTTACTGCGAATCCGCGCATATAATGCAATTATAAATCTATGTACAAGAAATCATTACGAAACAGAGCAGCTTATTAAATGGTAAGATAGAGAACTTGAAATGGACTTACTGAACGAAAATTTATACATATTATCATTGATGTTCAAAAGTTGAAATCCAATAGGTATTTTGACCATTTACTTAAACGGGCAAAAACATACAGGCAATGTAAAAAAGAACTTGCACAATATGTCTAATTATGTCTTGCTTCTTAAAATTAAACACATAAGTAAAAGCAAAGTAAATAGTTGTTCGTGTTCGCGAATATACCTGATCAAAACGTTGACATTGAGTTCGCATGTCGGTTAATTACATTAGTTAATACATTATGCATAAACCATTTGTCAATAAAATGTTGTTCGTAAAGCTGTTTAGCATAAGTAGTAACTACGTGGGTACATAGGATGTACCCACTGTGGAAATATCAATAATGAAAACTGCAATGTCATGTTTTCCGTGGCGCCAGCCGCCTTTAGCGTAAATAAATAACGTTTCTTTTGAAATGACTCGACGTTATATGCCCCCCTAATTTATAATTTGCAGCCCGCGTCACACTCATACCGAATTCAGATACTAATGGACTTTCCTGGTTGATGTCATCTTATCATGTTTGAAGTCATCACAATTTTGAGTCATCTCCCTGTAAGGAAATGACTTTTGTTGTTTTGTTCTTGTGTTTTTGTCTATTCGTGACGACATGTCATTATGGGTGTATTCCTTATTTCATTATAACTACTACACATTGCATGGTATTTTTTTTCCTTTTATTGCTTATGGGGTTTTTATCTAAACAGATATGCCAACCCTATCTTGATTTGAAACATTACGTAAACTTAATACTTATAATTACGCATAAACTAAGTTAAACAGTTGAACAATGTGTAAAACACTTTATGATAAAGATGTAAGTCACTGATGATGGACGGTGTACACACACGACATACCTATCTGTTTGGCATCTTCGGAAGTTGGTTGAGATAACATTAATTGGAAAGTATAATTTCCTCAAAAACGACTCCCTTTCGCGCCTGTTCCACACACAATCCATCAGCAAATGTTGCAGCACGTCCGCAATCTGATTACATGCATGACATTTGTCGCTCCTGTCACCCGAAATTGAATTCTCTAATTGGTTAAATAACGCTAAATCATTCCCTCTTCTTGAGTCTTACCCTTTTTCCCTAAGACCATTTAGGTGTGACCACTAACCAAAATGGTCTCAGCCTTTTCCAATATTGCTTTCGACGTCCTTTGCCTACAAAACAATCGATTGATTCGTAAAGCGATATTATTCTGAGTACTGAAAAGCCGCCCATCACTTGACAAAAAAAAGACTTTACCAGGAATATAAGCGTACTTACGTCAGAGAAGCGATTTCCTTAGAATTTTCTTTGCAGCTCTCGTTAGAGCTTACGTGCTGGGTATATTAATTCCTTGCCTTGTAATCATTGAGCAATTTATCGTCGACTTTCCTCTTTCCATATCACCCTGTTCCCGTTAACGTTTCGTAATCAAAGTATTTTACTGTTAAGTAAATACTAGCTAACTGTTACTTAACCATCAGGTTTATATTTCATTGTGACATTTCCTTATTCCTACTTTACCTTTGTTATTGATAACAGTGTTTTACTTTTATTTTACTTCGGTTTTGTGTTTCAAATGTCACATTGACATTAAATTATGTCATATTTCAGGTAAATAGAAAGATATTTTTGCACAAGCTTTTGTTCTGCGTACTGTTTTATTTGGTGCATACCTATTTCGTGTTTTTGTTGAGCGATAGTGCAGTGTTTTGTTTGACTCGAACGACCACGGCAAGGTCGCTGCTCGCTGCCACTGTCACTCACCGCTCACGTTGTTTCTCCTACACCGTTGTACAACATCAATTTACGTAACATTGAATGTGTACAGCTGTTGAAAACAAAACGTTCGACGATTTTATATACTTATATCTTGTTTACTCAGTAGGTACCTACAAAACAAATAATAATTACGTACTTAACAAATAATAGAAACCTATTTGTTTCGAACCTTCTAATTGTTTACAGCCACTTGTTTATGTTCTCTTCGTAGACATAGCTTGGGGCAATTCTATTAACTTTTAGGAGCGTTCTCGCATTTTCTCATCTGTCTCAATCTGTCAAAAATAGCTACATTTTTCGCTGAGATGAGATTAGACTAGATTATGAACGTTTTTAAATAGTAGAATTGGCCTTCAAGTACGTAAGTATACCTTTTTTTCGCTTGCTAGAGTACCTATTAGTACCTTACTAAATTCACTATAAGTATTAGTACTATCGTCTAAAAGTATTAGGTAGAACGTCAACTGTTTTCAGATGCTCCGTTGGCCGTTATGCCTATTGAAATAAAACTGACGTGTCGTGTGAAATGTACACGCGATCAGTGACATTATATAGTGTACATAACTCAAGACCACCACGAGTCACAACTTGTGTCAATCAAGTCAACCTACACCGGGCTCTTTCGAAATTGTGTCACAGTTGGTGGTGGGGCTTCACACCACGCAGCCGCCGAGTGCTCTACTACACCAACTCGCCGGCGCTCACAACTGGGCTAAGGTCGCGACTGTGCATTTTTCATGTTACCTGTATACGAGTACGAGGCATTGTTACATTCCAAATCCATTCATATGCCGACAGAACGAGTTTTGTACTTCATTTCAAATCCAGTTTAGAGAATTGTCACACATCATTACGTAAATCATGACTAATTTCAAAATAGTTTTTAACTTAAATTATGCACTCTATACTCTAACATAGGTATGACGAACTTCTCTAACTCTAATTGTTCGAATGGGAACTTTAAATAAAGGCTTATTATTTTATATACTTAATTGCTGAGTTGGCGTGAATGTATAGCGAGTTCTCCGAAGGTTAAGTAATTAGGTATTATATCACTAAACTTAATGCCATTATAATTTGTGGCATTTAAATTAATAGTCATTTGGCCTCTTACCTATTAAAACTGGAAATGTTTTTAATCTGCAACGTTTGATTGAACCGAATTCATCAAATTTTGCAAATAAATATTAATCAATGCCTTGAATTCGTTGAATATTTAAGTATGTTTGAATGCTGACATTACGTTCACAAAGGAATGTGAATGATTTAGGACAGGGGTGAAAAACTAAATAAAGCAACATCTAAAAACACTTTCATGTTAGAGTGCGCTGCGATGCGGCTGTGCTGAGCTGCGACTGCGTTACAAAACTGGGTCAACGAGTAAAACAAGCCACGTTTGATACGGGCTCGTAGTATTATGATGCCCACCCCACTGGCGCCGCCGCGCGCCGCCGCCGGTGCAAGCTACCTATAATATGATATGGGGCAATTTGGAAAATGGGACACCAACACCAAAGACGAAGCTTGTGTTAGCTATTTTGTCATTAGGTTTTCTTTGATCATGCAAGTATTTGTAAATATTGACAGAACAGCGATTCGAAATTCGCTACGTGTACGATTTGTTTCTAATTAAATTACATTTAGGGAAAATCAAAATTGACTTATTATTACAAGTAGAAGAGGCTCGTATCCCAATGGATTAATCGGGTGTAGCGAGTCGGGACGGGCGCGCCGCACCTCCTGTATGAATCATGCCGTACCTTGCGCCCAGCCAGCAGACGCAGCCGGAATGTAGGTCACCTGCTCGCGATGGTTTGTTTGGGTCGGTGGCTCCCCCAAATTAGAATGTGTTAATAATACGACAACCTTTGCTTACAGCGTCTCGCACGTCACGTTTTACATCACTCTATTTTTATCAGCAGTTAAACATTAGCAGCATGCAGTGGCATCTCGATGACACTAAATACTCTGTTCTCGCCCACTGTTCTAAACAGTGCTACACTCAATCATTGCTTTCTAAAGTTTCTATACTTAAACGTTTCTAATGACTTTACTATTTGTATGCAGTCTTCATGACAATAAATAATTTATTTATATCTAGGCGGAAAAGTGCACATTGCTGCACGTTGGTTTTCCTGTTAAATCTTGCAACAGGAAAATAAATATTATTGCAGTAAGAAACTGGCAACTTATATGATTTCCAGCAAGATAATAAGGAAAGACCGTTCTTCTAAGTAAGCATAACGTGCGAAGTTTTGTTTGTACAAGGTATAAACTTACCTGCGGCTTGCTTGCCAACTTGCGAAGGTGAGTATTCTCGGAACATCTATCTATTTTATTTGTTCGATATTATCATGGCAGTGAGCCACTCGGTACAGTGCTGACATTCCGCAATCATTTATCGATTTTGCATTTCTCCAAGGTAGGTAGGTAGTTATACAAGCTGCATGTTCGGCGCCGTAATATTGCTGCATCCGCTAGCCTGCTGGTAAATAGGTCAGTCGCCCACGCTACCGCAGTGCCCGTTTGTTTGGGTCCCCTTTATTGATCAAGCTCTTCGGTACCTCAAGCTGTGCGCACGCAGACCACCCCAGCTTCTGCATAAACTTGCCAATGCAGTCTCTACACTCTTTACCCCAATGTTCATGTTACGTTATAGCACAGAATACTTAATAGTACTACATAGTTATAGGTAGGTACATATTTATATGGAGGGAAGGTAAAAAGGAAAGGAGGGAGGTAGCTTGATCAGGATAAATTTGTCAAGTTGTATTTTATTGGACGAGAGAGTAATGTTCAATGCAAAATACATATTTGGAGTCTTATTAAAAGTGTTGTTAAGGACGTATCAGGGCGGAACCGACACGGGGAGGTCAGATATGAGACAGACGCACACACCCCCGCTATAATCTTTATGCTAGGTTGACATGACAACGATACATTATGAGCAGCCTCGCCAGACGTGGCTCTGTCGGGCTCCGGCCACGAGGTTACAGCAATTATGTAACATTATTCATGCAGGAACACATCTACATTGAAGTAAAGATAAACAAAATGTCACCAAAATAATATTTGTTTCCTTTAAGAGAGATAGAGAGTATATAATAATATCTATAAACTATAAACCAATCAAGAAAAAACAATAAAATACCTAAATAAAATAAGTCGTAGCCGAAAGCTTTTGAAACATACCTAATGCTCTTGTTACCGTGTTCCTATCGTTATAGACATGACCGCCAGAAGAAAACCACACGCGGGTCCTAATACCCACGCCACAGTTAAAACCACGTGGTAATTTCGTAATTAGCAAGTGTATGGGCTAAAATACCATGGAATTATGGTATTAATAGTAGCAGAAGTATCTAGTAATTAATCATAATCAATAATTTGTGTCACCGAACTATAACATGATGCGATAAAAATAGATCGAAACCAAAAAATAAGAAAAAATTAAGGAATTTATAACATTATGTATTTAATTCTTTTGGTCGCATAATATAGCCATTTTTCAAGGAGTATTGTTTAGGAGTTGTGTTATTGAATAAAATAATACCACTATACAGAATCAAATTTTTTTTTATTTACCTACTTTAAAGTGGAAAACGATCTCGTAGCACACTCGTAGCGTCTGCTAGGAATGAAAAATATTCAGAACAAAATTCCAATTCCAACTTTTATTTTGGATATGGTTTTTGCTTTTCAATGATGTTTACCAGACATACGATTCCCGTAATGAATATGTACCTACTGTTCAAAATGTAGTCGTAATTTAAGGTCAGCGACTTTAACGACAGCGACGATTTTACAAACAGAACAGTATTTTACGAACAGATATTTTGTTCTTTTTTAAAATGCGAGATTTGCTTCCCTGTTATCCAATAGTCTGATACAGACTTCAAACAACTATAGCTTCCGCGTCAGCACGTGGTACCTATTTCAACCGACTTAAAAAAAAGAAGGAGGTTCTCAATTCGACACGTAATTTTTTTTTTTGTGTTTGACCACGCATAACTTATTGCAGTTAAGTAATTCTAATTTCGATTATTCTTTTTTTAATTAATAGTCAATATTATAAAAATTCGACTATCCAAAACTCTTATGGGTCTTATTACCGACCAGGCACTGTATTTTTTAGTTCGCCATCTTTGTTAGATGTCAAGAAAGATCATCATCACATGAACTCGTTCATAAGGTCGTACGTAAGTAATGTAAGGATGTCTGGTAAAATGGGGTATCACACCCATTTTTGAAAAGTGTCTCAATGAAATTCTGTAGTGCTAATATGACACCAAAAAAAAACAAAATGTTTATTCAATCGATAAGTGCTATAAAAATGCATCTAAATTTTAAATTTTCAAATTTCGCGCGTAGTTTGACGAAAGCACCTCTTACTGGACGCCATATTGTTCAGCGGAAATGACGTCAGCTCGTTTTGTATCAAATGCGCCCATATTAAATATGATAATTGTATATAATTTAAAAATAATGAAATGCATATTTTGTAGTATGTGTAATAGAAGACTGACAGTTGACAATTTTTTGTTTACACAGCCGTACGGCGTAATAACATGGCCGCTACTATTTCATGGTGTTTTATAACAGATTAAAAATACTGAAAACTTTGAATTGAATTTTAAAAAATATTTTGTTATTTTAGGAACTACAACTTACATTTTCCGATTGCTTTATGCCTAAACTGTCTCAATAACATATTTATAGATAGTTTCTCGTATAGAGTAAAATACCTTATTAATGTCCTGGTTTTCGATGTCGCTAGAAAACTTCGTGGATAGTCCGGCGATATGGATATTTGCTCGATTTCTCAGTCACGCACGGGACTCACGGGGTTTTATTTGGCCGCAAATCAACGTGGGTTTGTTCCCTAGTCAATATAACTTATGATCCGTGTCGCAATATAAGCTATGAGCTGCCTAGCTGACCTGTCCCAGCAAGTAGGCCACGGCTGTTGGCGTTAGGTCGCCAGTGCCACTCGTGATTGCACTTATAATTCCGCACGATAGCTAAATACTCAACCAATGTCGAAAATATAATAATATTTAATGACTATTGGCAATACCTGCATAACTTGGTGATGACACTTTAATTACTTTAAGTATTGTAATTTGTAGCGTCAATGTCTGTCAAATAAACACCTGTTTGAAAAACATTAAGTACTTACACTTCTTCTTTAATGATGCTAATCATAAACACTTTAAGTCGTTTTTATCTTGTTTTGTTTATTTGGTATAGGTACTTGTTGAAAGATTGACAAAAAGTTTTTGAGGAGGTTCTTCTTTGTTTTTATGGTTGGGTTTATTATCTTGCCATACTTTTTTTTAAGAAAGTCTAAAATAATAAATAGGAATACAAAATGAATTTACCTAAAGTAAGAAATTACATAGGATTATTATCACTAATTAGTTACTACCAAACCTAAAATTAGTAATTACCCACTTCAGACCAATAGGTATATTGATCTGAGTTACCCACAGACCTATTTACTTAGCAAACATACATATTGCATGGGAGCAGGCATCATTTCTTTTAGGTGACCACGTGGCCATAACCCACCACGCCACGTGGCTCGAATGATCGATGGATTCGTAGTAGCCTTGTACCTTGTACACACATACTACTTTAGTGCCTGAATTACATTTTCTGTATTTTACACCGAAAAATAGAGTTTCATGTCAATCAAATAGCCAATTTTGTTGTTTAAATTTATAAATACAAGAGCAAATGGCTGAAAGATATGTGTAATATTAATATTGCTTTTTGTTATAAAGTGTTATAACATTCATGTTTTTGTAGAAGAATGACGTTCGTGGTCGAATCCTTGTTGAATTAATATTTAACAAAAATTGCAGATCATTTTCGTCTAGCAAGTTTATCCCCGCGCTTGCGCCAGCGTGGCCATGTTGCTGCGCCACCCCCATTCTCGAGTTCGATCGCGTTACGTAGACGGAACGTGAAACGTAATCGTAAGTAGGTCGCTGGCTGGCGGTGCGCGCGCAGGCTGTCGCGGCCCACGCCTCCCGCGCGCCGCCACTACGTCACTATTGATTGCGCACGTGGCGCCGTAAGTGACGTAGAGCCTGGCGCGTCCGATAGTACACCCTCCCCGTGTCTACCCCCGTTACCGTACCTTGCCACCCTTCTCCCCCCCCCCCCTCGATAGAGACGCGGGGTTGGTGTGCCTTCTGCTGCATGCTGTAATAACGATGCGATGCACCAATTTTAGTTCCAACGATGACCACAAATACCGCAATTTTGTTTGAACTTGGCGGTTCTTTAGTGATTACTTTACAAAATATGAGGAAAATATTAAAACTTACCTGTGGAAGTAGAATCATACCTACTTACCTTTTATCACAGAATAATCACAAATTATCTTAAAATGTTACATTCCAACGTTGACAGTGTGTGTCCCTTTTAATGTTAAGTACTCATCACACAACTTGTTTGTGTGAAAATACCAGTAACATCTATCGACTTGTTATTGTAGTACATACTTTAGTTACCTGGAACTGATAAAATAGCAACAGATCGAAGTGCGATTTCTAGTTATTTTTAGTTTGAACAATCGAGTGACGTCAACGTTCTATAAGTAAAATGTTTCATAGAAGTACTCTATGACTTAACGAAGAAACGATTTATTTTGCTTGTTTTCCCGTATGTCACTACTTAGCGATAACAGTGTAATATTTAGATAAATGTTCAAGCTAGATAAGGTAATTAAAGTTCTTGTTTGTTTATTTTCACGTGGCACAATGTTCTGACTGTTGTGGGGTTTCTACAATCAGTAGAAAACGTACGAAACATTACAATGTCGTCATGTCCATCCACAATGTTTGTCCACGTGCCATAAAATTGTGCGGCATTGTTTACTCATTTAAGGTGATATTTCAAAAGAACAACTCGCGAACAATTAATTACTTTGGGAGCAGGTAAAACAAGTAAAGTCATTTTGTTTGTGAATTCAATATTTATTAATATAAGAAAGAGAATCCTTAAAAATATTGGTGTGCAAACAGTATAATCAAAAATACTTACTATTATAATCGTAAAAATACATACTTACTATTCGATATATCAAAAATATCGAACAACTATATTTGCGTTTTCAATTCTTTAACACACACACATTTATGCACATAAATCCGTGTGTAACCGGACACGTGTCTAAAACTATTTCTGTCACGTGTTTTTACTTTTACTATGTCAAACCCGTTCAAAAGATGAATGAAATCATATCGGGGCCTGCGAGTATGCCTCGTATATCGATTTGAAACTGTGTCCTGCATTATTTATCAGGAACAATACAAACCGCATAGTCGGCTAATCTTAGATTTCTCGTGAGTACTAGAAGCACACAATGGAATTAGCATGTGTGTGTACACAATTTGCATGTGCGTAACAGTCGGCTTAGGCGCGCCCTACATTACGCCCTTCACTTTACTACAGAATGCATTTAGCATTGTTTACGTAACACCATACCTATAGCGCTGCAAGGAAATCGTTATAATCTTCTTACTAAAGGCGGTTTGATACGAGTATACGACATAAGGTTTCTAGATATTGTGTAATGTTTTGAAACGTGCACCTAAATAGGTTTTATCATCTCGAAATAGAGCCTGTGTAGGTAACGCTGATACCTTATCAATCTTAATTTAAATCAAAACAAGTATTCTATATTTATTAATTATTATCGCTTTTGATACCTACAATGTCCGGTTATGCAGTAGGTTAGAGATAAGGGCCGAGGACAGACAATAACATAGGAAACCTAGTATGTTGCATAGAACTGAACCAAACCACAGCCGTACTACTGCGTTGGCGCCACTTGTAACCGTATACATACATAGGTATAGGTCAACACCGACACACTTCGTTGAGGTTATGTACTTTTTGTGAATTTATAAGAAATAGACACCGTAAGTTAACTCTGTCTTTACCTTGTTTGTTCATAATGATAATAGTAACATTACAAATCAACTCTTGTAGTAGTAAAAAGTTGATGTTTCATTATTTCCGTCGTATGACGACAGTTATACGTCATATCTGAAATGTGTGAGAGATAAAGAAACAAACAAAACGGTCATGAAAAAGATGATCTCAAAATAACAGATAATTTTAAACAGAATTATAAAACTGTTTTGTTTTTTAGCAGTCTTGAGTCAGTAGGAACAAACTTCTACTAACAACTTTAACAACACCTAATACTGTGTAAGAATTTTATATGAACTGTGTCTGAAATAAAGATGATTGTTATTAAACGTTACATATAGGGTCAACACTAGTGTATTCTCTAGCAGGAATGCTGACACTTTCAAATGTGTTTAGTTTCTTTATTTATTGTTTCACGTAGCTAGACCTAGAAGACTACTCCAGTATGCGGGATACTTATATGCTCGTGATGGCAAATGAAAGGGGTTCCTCCTTAATTTTACATATTATAGAAGCAATATGAAAATGTAACCAGGATTTTGTGAAAACTTGATTGAAACGGGTAAGTGTTCGTGGAGTTACTTGCTCATTTTTAGGGTTCCGTTGTAAACAAGGAACCCTTTTAGTTTCGCCATGTCTATCTGTCCGTTCGTGGCTTATTAACTTAGAGATTATTAGTACTAGAAATCTGAAATTTGGATATATATATATATATATATCTAGAATCTAACATAAATCACGCCAACAAAATGGTAATCTAAAATCTAAAAAAAAATATATTTGGATACCTCCCCTACACGTAATGCGGGAGTCTATTATCTATTCTGTTTCGCTGCAAGGTAGCGACAAGAGAATCATCATGGTTGTAAGTTTTTGTGGTTTTACGTTTCTACCCATTAGACTGAAATAACTCCTTGCTTAAATTTTACAATATCCAGGTAAATAGAAGGGGTGATTTATTCTTAGCCAGGTACCTACTAAGGCCACACTCGCCCTATTTATAATGTCACAGTCAAAACTCTTAACCAGTCAAAACTACTTTTGACTACACAAATCAGTCAAAACTACTTTTTAACAGTTTCAATTTTTCCTTAATATTTAGAAAGCCATTAGGTTGGTAGGTTTTTTTTTGTGACCATGTTAAAACTTTCGTTTTGTAGTGATGCTTATAACAAGGGCGTTCCGTATATTTGTTTTTGTAACGCAAACGCATTTTATCTTGATAAGGGTCTTGACTGAAGTCAGTCAAAAGTAGTTTTGACTGGTTAAGAGTTTTGACTGTAACATATATAAAGGCTTAATTTTCCAAGTGTTCGTGGATGGAATACACAAATAAACTTTGATCGCCATAGTCATGTATAAATGACATGCATGACAGACGAATTACTACTCAATACATTTAGAAACATACTTCCATAGAGTAGGAATTCGTAGCTTGGCGCCGAGGGCACGTTTTTGTTTTACGTAGCGTTCAATAGGTTAGTTAATGTTAAAATAAGTTAATCGCAAACCACTCGTCTTGCTACTTCACACCATCTCTTTGATGATCACACATCAATTTTGATGGTATGTAAAACCGATGTTTTATTTTTCCATAAATCTATAACTAGATAATTAGTTCACTAATTAGTCAAATAATAAGAACATTTAGGAATCTAAAAATTTTAAAATAATTATCCATTTTATTTATTTATTTATTTATTAAACTTTATGCACATAATATAAAAAAACATTGTACAAAGGCGGACTTAATGCCTTGGGCATTTTCTACCAGTCTACCTTAGGGTGATGCAGAGACAAAACATGGTAGGTGCAAAGATACTTATTTACTATAATGAAATAATAAATACATATATACATACATACAAACAAAATATACAAAGTAGAGATTTTATGTTGTTATTCATATTGTTTATTAGGCTGGTGCCCACAACTTCAAACCTTAGGGTTAAATAAATATTTTGCAGACAAGGGTAGGGTGTAGTGATGGCGAGATTCAATAAATGTTATCATGTTCCTATACGTATTGACTTTTATACCTTACTGTAAAGTCCGTTGTTATTTTGTTAGATTGAAGTGGAATCTAATATCGTCACAATCATTTACTGTTGACGTACGACAGTAAATCCGTATCACTAAATAAAAATCTAACGTACGTAAAATAAAAATGTTTTACAAAACAAAACAAGTTTTAACGCAAATCCATTAAATTGTTACGTAAGTGTAGGGTTGCGCAATATTTTCATTAGAGCCTGAAACTGAAAAGGCATCCGCCCACTTCACGCTCTCCGCTCACGGTGCACGGCGCGGGTCACGTGACGCGGGAAATTGCGCACTTTGTTCGCTTGTATAACTTTTATGATTGCTACTAAGGCTATTTCAATGACGTTAGTAATACGCTAAATTTTCCCGTGGCAAGGGTACGAGATGACCATGTATTTGCTCAATGATAAAATAAAAACAATGAGAATGAAAACACATTGAGCAACCTTGCTGGTATGATGTTCTTGGCGTTACCTGCTATGTTTTCAGTTGTTCCTATAAATAACTTTATTGATGTTTGGTAACTGCGCAGTTTGTCTGTACTGTAACTTTTAAGCTCTGTCCACCTTGTGGAGAAGTTAGCGATAAAAGATTATTGTTACACTTACGTAAAGTTGGTGATGCCTACATTAAACATTAATAACCTAGTAGTAACAATTCATGTTAAAGTTTGAATAAATAATGTTCTGTCCCGCCTGCAGTCTACGAAGACGTGGGTAGAGCTGAACTTTACACCCACGACCCTCCTCCCACTGTAGTCTACAGATTTAATTTGGATATGTTCACAGGCAAAATAATATAATACATAGTCTCCGAACCGGATATTTATGTAGTAGCGTTTTTGCCCTTAATCAAAATGTGATATTCCAGTTTTAAACTTACCTTAATACATGTTTAGGATACCAATTTACTTTATAAAGTGCAAAAAAAAAAAATGAAACAATGAAACCTTTATCAAGTCAAATTAAACTTTCGCGTTCATTTGGTGGGAGAAATGATAACTATCTAGCTAGACTTGAATTTCGCCCGTATGGTATAACATTGCAACAATTCGATTTGGGTCAAGCTACGCTGCAGCGTTAAGGCCGAAGGTCTTGGTGCAGTGCAGCTGCGGGGGGTGGGTGTGTCCCAAGGGTTGGGAGGCGGCGGCAGGTAGGCGCCAGGAGTAGGAGAGCGTACGACCTGAGGGGGAGCGTACAGTCGTACACGCCAACGTTATATAACTCTACAGCTGTACTTTACTTGCCGAGTTCCGTTAATACCGAAGGTTGCTGCGCATAAGGTCGTCCGTCTGGGTCACGACGCAAACGGTGGCGCGCCGTATTTACGCCTATATTTTCTAGGTATTTTCTAGTACAACCTTCTAGTTCCACTGCTGTTTATGTTGGCAACTATTTTTAGCTTTTAAAGAAAGTTAATAAAAATTAAAGAGAAATAAAAAAATATAAAAAATCATAATTATCCGTACTATAAAACATCCAATTTGTTAGTTATTTGGCAACAATTTCAATACACTTTACAATATTTTGACCACAATACTATTAGACTACCAAGTTATAAAGCCTTAAAAGTAAAAAGTGTTATTGTGTAGTTGTAGTAATAGTACCCATCCATTATCTCTTCCTCGTATCTACGATACAGGTCCACTATCTGTTGTTTTCAGAGTGCATTTTATCAACTTATCGCAATACGTTATAGCTTTATGCTAGATTTCATTTGAGCATGTTTGGCACTTAGCGCCCCTAAACATCAAATCCAACTGTTCGTGATGTACGAGTAGCTACAGTCACCAAAAGAGATAAGTATCCATGTCGTCGGGAATAGTTGAAGTTTACTTAGAAACCAATGGAGGCTTTCAAATGAGATTTAATTAATACATTGAACTGTTTATTCTTTATTATTTGTTTTTTTTTATTTTATTCATAAACACCCATCGGTTTCTAAGTAAACTTCAACTATTCCCGAAGACATGGATACTTATCTCTTTTAGTGACTGTACATGCTGTGCACCCTGACATCGCATGACAGAGGTTTACATTGTCAGTCAACCTCTTGCGTCATTTGATAATAATTTTCTTTTAAGCAACAGAGCCTAAATGTTAATTTAGAAATAATGATGGTTTGTTAATCATTGTATTAATTAAACTATCGGTATTGCGAGTCGCCTACGCGATTGTTAAGTTGCGTTAAGGAGAAGCCTACGCCGCGTCTACGACGCGTAGGCTACATCGCGTCCAAGGAGCCTACACTGCTGCTACGTTGATCCTACGCTGCGTCTACGAGGAGCCTACGCTGCTGCTACGTTGATCCTACGCTGCGTCTACGATGGGGAGCCTACGGCGCACCTTTCAAGTAACATACATTTTTCTGGCATAATAATAATTATGTAGTTTCGAAATATTCCACTACTCGATAGACGATACTAAAAATCATTTTTTTAATGAAGTTGCGTTCATAATTAAGCATAATATCGTAAACAAAAGGGATATAAGGACAAAATATTAATTTCCTATACGTTACGTTTAGATTTCCGTACGTTGGGATTTCCTAAAATGTAACGGTACGTTTTGTACAAGATTATGACTGTATTTTAAAATATACTAAGTATGTACGTAGTGGTACCGTTGCTTGTAGATTAAATATTTTGCTGTGATTGTTTATCTTAGTTCTTGTCATCATAACCATACAGTATTCATTACTATCTACTTGTTATCTAGGGAATTTGATTTCGCATAATTTGATATGCAATGAATTATTTTATAACATGTATGTTAAACCTTTAATCATTCTTATCTGTATATTGATAACATCCTATAGATGTGCAAAAGAATAAGTAGGTACTTTTAAACAATAAGGTATTTTGAAATTGTTGCCGTTTTAGGATTTCCCCGGTTCGTTGTGCGTCATCAGTGTATCGCACTGTACACAACATAATGTAGGTACTTTTTAGTTACCGCACTTATTTATAGCTGTACCGAAGTTATTTTAAAACCAGTAAAAACCTGGTAATTAATATGATTTCATTGGTACCTATTGTTCCTTATTCATTCGCATCGGTGCGTGACCTTTGCGTCTGAATAAGTTTATTGGACGCAGAAACTTTAAAAATAAATACGTATTTAAAGACGTAGGTGGCGCCGGCGTTATAGTCTCGTGATGACGAATCCGAAATCAGATAGAAAAACGATGTTTCATCCTCCTGTAAAAACCAGATAACTCATCCTAGCAAGGGTTGCTGAAGTGTTGTTATTGTTGTTATAATAAATAACTTATTCATGACAAATCTTTGTTGATGATGTGTTTGGTGAATCATGGCTTTGAGAAAATAAACTGCCTGCCAGTTTTTGTTCATGACTTAGGTCTAGATTATATTAGATTTTGTGGTTTGGCTCGAGTAGTCAGTTCTATTAGAGACATAATGGACTTTGTATTCTAATTGCTCATACCAATATGTTACAGCCAAATGTATAATAAATAAACAAACGTAAATAAATATAAAAGAACCACAAAATATGGTTTACCTGTTTATGGTAGAAGCCGCTACTTACGTCAGTCAACCGTACATAACTATACATTCAAGTAGTGTAAAAACAATATGCCCTTGTATTTTTTTGTTATTTCCTAGAAATATCCTCAAAACCCAACTACACTACCTACGTTACATGTATCTATAATAAAATACTTTTAGTTACAGATTGGAATCAAGTGAATACATTCTGCGGTTTTACAAATGAGTTCTCATTATACTTTTACTTTTCGCAAGATAAAAAAATATTTCTGCCTGGGATTTTGAAATGTATTTTAATAACCTTTGATTGTATTTGTAAAATGTCTTGTTATTAGAATGACCTTTAAAGAAAGATTTGTTTTACTTGTTATCGAGAAAGTTCAGTAATATCACATCAAAAGGCTCGGCTCGGACTTTAATAAAATTACAAGTACGTCTTTTAATAAACAGTTATCTGTGTTCAAGTACGCAGGTTCGTTATCTACTGATATCGAATTTGACAAAGTTTAAATTTAATGCCGATTCACCCAAAACGAGGTATTTTTTCCAAGTAAGATTTTCCGATTGCTATTTATAAAACTTTTTCCTGTATCTCTAACCACTAAAATTGTTATTGCCGAAAATAGTAATTGTTTCATAAAACAACACATAGTATGACTAAACAACTGATTTTTATAAAAAATGCCATGTATTCTTCATGGATGCTTGCTGTTTGTATGTTACATTATAGTAATTTTGTTTACTTATTGTATACCCATATTTTATTTGAATTCTTGGGTTGTGATGTATATTTTTTCCTTCCATAATTCACTTTAAGCAACCTATAGATTGTAATGAATTTAGATTATTCTGCCTACATGTGTTTAAAATAAGGCATGTGTCATTGTCTGTATTCTAAAAACAAATGGATATACAATTACAGCTCAGTGGGAAAATGATTTCCATTCACATAGCGTACTCTGTACGGATTCCACAAACGTGTAGGGCGCGTGAATCGGGCTCAGGAGTGACGCAAGTTGTTTTGCCAACTTCACTTAGTCACTACTTTATAAAGTATTTCGCAAGAAAAGGTGCCGCGTCCCCGTTTCAGTTTGTAAACAAACATCGCCACGGTTCTTTATGTTCATAACGTGTATAAACTATAATCGGTGTGTTCATTCAATAATATTTCATCAGTGTGTGACAATAAATGCAGCAGTTCTTAATTGACATACGAAATTATGACTGTGGAACCTTTGTTAGTGCTCAATATGTTCCAGAGCGCGGTAAGTTACAGTTATTTCTAATTATATAAATTATGAATTAGGTATGTCTATGAATGATTTCAAATCATTTAGGACTGGACCAACATTTAAACGGTTGTTTGTTTTTACATGTTTTGATTATGGTCTTCCTCTTAAATGATTTATCAATATTAAATGAAACGAAGCGTTTTGTAGAAGAAATGTAGTTAGAATTAGAAATGTAGTGCATTCGTCCGAGAGTAAAACTGAGTAAATAATAACTGTGTATATAGCCTACTTAGGTCATATCTAAAATCTTGATTTCACTAAAATCAACAAAAAGCCACTGAGTTATTATTACTACGTAGTAATATGACTTCAATGCAAAAAGCACGAGTATTGCTCAGTCATACATTGCTAGTCTATAAATTCAGAAAATAGCACAATGAGTCGTCTGTAGTGTAGATATTAATTGTTCTATTTCTTAGTTACAAAACAGGATGTTTTGTCGACGCCAATCTCTATCGACAATCGTATTCGGTTATCTATCATAAACAATCGCGCTTTCGCATGCCTGGTCGACACGTTTATACTTTTATAGTACGAGTCGGTACTACGAGACTACGAGTACGAATAGCGTAGTTCTTCTTTTTCAACTGTACATAGTTACAAAATCACCATTCATCGGAAGCTTTGCCAAGTTTTTGTTTTTCCTTTTTTGTAGCCTTTGTTTGCTAGAAAGAATTTAAACAATTCGTAGCACTCTCTTGCAAAATTACAGGTTTTAAACCATGAGATAATCTGAATTGAATAAATTCGTGGTTCTAGTTTGCTAGCTTCAGACCATACATTTCTTTCTTATATCTATGAGCGTTGCCAGTTCTAAAAATCAAAAAGCCGGACTAACCCAGCAAAAAAGCCGGACTTTTGGGTCCCAAAGCCGGACATCAAGAATATTGAAATATTAAATAAAACACATACTTAAAAGCCGGACGCTAAAAAAAGGGATTTTTGACAAAAAAAATAAGAAAACACATAGGTATACCTACTTTATAAGAAGCGTTTAGTTTTGCGAGTCAGCAAATCTCGTCTCGCTCGCTCGTTCGCTACTGACTGAAGTGATTGAATTGAACGATTGTATAAAAAGCCTAACAAAACCCGCGCGGGCCGAACGCGGCTAAATTTGGCCGGACAAGAGATCAAAAAGCCTAACACTGTCCGGCTTTATCCGGACGGATGGCAACGCTATCTATGTTTCAGACTGCTGTTACACATACATAAAACACAATGTGTATTTTTTTACCGATTTCATATCAAGTGTTTGCTAGCTAAATAAGATGTTTAGGACGGTGTTGAACCATTTTGCAGCATTTGTACCATAACTAACCATCGACTTTTGCACAAAAAATGGGGTTTAAAAATCTCGTATCTTTTATTTTCTTGCCAGCTACAGATTTTTGTAAACGTCTCATAATATACAGTTTGTATTTTTTTAACGGTTTATAGGAAGTGTTGTCTACCTTATTAAGGTGTGTAGAATTTAACCATTTCGCAGCACGTGTGCCATAGCTATAGATTTTTATACATAAAATGAGGATGACGATTTCATAGCCTGTTTGCATGCCAGCTATACTATCTTATGTTTTGCAGTTCCGTAGCATTTTTTGAGGTACAAATACCAACTTCTTATTTATGTCATGTTGGTATAATGTACCCCAAAAATAGTTTGACCTAATATTATTCTCTCAGGTATCAGGTAGGTACTTACAGTAATTTGAAGAGCGAGCGGCGTGGTCGTATCGATGGTGAATTGATGATAATAAAGGTAAAAGGCAAAAAGTTTGTACCGCTAATGAAATTGTATAATTTGGGATAGTTTTTGTTTTAATTTGGTAGTTAATACGATAGACAAGCCTTAATTAAATTCTTAATTTTTTAGAAGTTCGGTGGTAAATGTTATACATAACCAGTTTTATTTTTTAAGGTACTAATGTACCAAACAAGAAGCTTATAGGTAATAAAAGTGGAGACAACACTATGAATACCTAAGTGAAACCAACTGTGGGCAAACGCTCTCTTTTTAAATGCATACATAAGATAAAGAAAACACATATAACTGTCTCATTCTTATGTATGCATTCAGAGAGAGAGCGTCTGCCCACAGTTGGTTTCACTTAGGTATTTAGTGTTGCCTCCACTTTTATCTATAAGCTTCTTGGTACCAAATTACCAATGTAGAATGTTACATTACCTAAACATTATTTTGGTGATAAAGTAAATGTTCTGAGGTTGTTTGTCGCTATCTTTGTAGTGTTTTACTTACCATTATGTGGGTAGATCTCAGTGGGGTGCATTATGTTTTAAGAGATACCTATGTCCAGTAGCGGATTGCAACAGTTTGATAATGATGTAGTTCTGATGGGGTTTTGAGTGTAGGTAAATAAAACAATACTTTGGTTTTGTAAGTACATTTATTTTATTGTACCTATTAATAATTTATTTTCATTATTCATTCGTAATATGAATTCATCTAAGAAAGGGGCGGTTCGGGTCGTATTCTCATGGCGAGCATAATTTAAGTACTAAATAATACTTATCACATGTGTGCAGCATCCACTGTTCTTAAACCTACAATGCAGTTATAGCAATAACTTCTGATTGCGTCCCGACCATTCATGTTTGTTTCTGCAACTATAAATACAAAATATGTTTATGTAATTGGTAACACAATATACTGGGGTCTTTCTTGTGGTCCTTCTGGAACATGTAAGCTCGAACTTGGTCCCAGCGAGCTTCATAAACTCCCTTCATGGATGACATCTGTAAATAATTCATTCCATGAGATGGCCATAGATATCAAAATAGAATTGATGAAATGCATTTTAAACACTAAGTTCAACAGTAACCCAACACGTTCAAGCATAAAATAAACACAAGCAAAAAAACAGTTAGGACACAGCGAGATTCCGAGTGACACAGCGAGTGTTTAAAGCTAGTTACTATAAATATATTATCTCATATATACCTTCTGGTGTTCCGAAAAATGGGTAATATTATCGGGATTCCACTCTCCATCTGATGTTGTGGTGGAC
The DNA here is from genome assembly GCA_947361185.1 of Charanyca ferruginea. Lineage (NCBI taxonomy): Eukaryota > Metazoa > Arthropoda > Insecta > Lepidoptera > Noctuidae > Charanyca > Charanyca ferruginea. The sequence goes on along the minus strand of OX376071.1, from coordinate 13,340,995 downwards.
AGACTCTTATCACATACAGCACACGTTAACACAGAATGTTCACCATCCAAATGATCAGGCAAAGGAAGGAGGTTGAATGCATTCAACTGAAGGAGCAATCCTAGTTCTTCTAGCTCTTAGCCAACATGACACGCAAGCTTCATCTTCAGAACGAAGCTAAAATAAAAAATATAAATAAAGAAAAGCTTGCATTCAAGCATGCATGGTTATAGGTAAATAATTTTAAATTCAATAAAGATAAATAATAATAGTTATTTATCTTTATTGGATTGTATGATGTTTTTTTATACCTCTCGTGGTTGGAGCCAAGTAAAACTGTATTAGATACTCTTTGTTCTTCCCCTTCAATCAAAATTCTGCGTCGAGTAATTCTTTGTATGGATCGTATGCATATAACACAACACTTTGATGGCCAACTTGTCTACTATTTATTATTATTATCAGACGAATGTGAATTAGTAGCTAGCTGCCAGCATGCATGGCAAACATGGTCAGCAGGTGTTATCTGGAAATAATGAAGTGATTGGAGTACTGTTCAATATTATTTTATATACTTTTCTCTCCTTTACAGCGGTCATACTATCAGAGCCTAACTCATTCTAACATTACAGAAACCAAGTAAGTTAAAAGTAAATAACAATTTGTATGTTATAAATACACAATAACCGTGTTTGTTCGTTTTTCGAAAAGTATTGTCGTTTTAGCAGACATGCATATTTTAGTGTGGTATAGTGTGGCTTAACTGGTAAGGAGTACTTTTCAACACGTAAAACTTATCAGTTCGTCACTGGCCCACTCAGCAGAATGTTATTCGTAAACTACTTACATCTCTAGGATATGTCCGAGTCGAATAGTAATAGTATTAACGAGATCTTCACTCTCATTGGATAAAGCGGGACTCGGGTTCTTATTCGGGACAAGCGAATGTTGCAAATTAACACATTGCAAACTCGTCATTTTAATTCAATCACGTACACACAGTTAATAAAGCGTCCTACAAATAAATAAATATACAGCAAAGAACTGACGGAATCATAGACATAGAACACTAGACTACTGCTCAGCGTGTCGCTGAAAGGGACAGAAAAGCACAACTAAGAACACTGCACCCCGTACTATAATGCAGGAATATGTGACGACTTTGTTTAGTACATGAACCAAAAACGCGGCACGCGATGAGGGTCAAAAAGTTTATTTTCTTTACAAGCATCTTGTATATATTTTTCTTTGTCTTGTGTAAGCGAGATAGAAGATGACCAGCGGTCTACAGTGCCTTCTCTGTCTACGGACGGAATGAAGACCTGACAGATTTTTTTTACATGTCAAATCATTGACAATGTCAATGATTTAATAATTGCCATATAATCAAAAAACATATTGATAACGAAACTCATTCCTGTCATTAAATCGTTTAGTTTACGGTTGTATTACGTTTATTGATTAAAATCTTATTATTGATATTATTATTGAATACGAACTGCTGAAAATAATAATGCTACATGCAAATAAATGGCTTAGTTGCCTTAATAAGTGGTACAAATTCTATAACACTACATCACAAAAAGTATGCGGTACAGGAACAGCCGTTCTTCTTTGCATGCCAATCTGCTAGGATATACAAGGATTCTTTTTAATTTTAGCATGTCACCATCTTCGTGTAAATACTTCATCACAAGCAAATAAATTAATATTTTTATTTTATTTTGGAATTTTACTGGTTATATTATTGAAGCTTTTTTTTATTTTTCATATTGGTTGATTTCATTTTCAACTGTGTACCTAGGTACGTACAATTCTCATGTTATTTATTTAAGTATGTATTCATTTATTGTTAAGGCACTCCAACGACTTACTCACTAAAACATGACACAATACATACAGTTTCAGGTAGGTATAGCGAATTCGTCACTTCAGAAGTGCACAGCACTAAATACTTCAATGTTGTTCTAGTGTTTTGAATAAGTGTAGGTAATAGTTATTGTTGACTGGAATACCAGTAAATAGGTAGAAAATTTTATAATTAAAGTATAATGATAATTTTGTTTACATCTATATTCTATGGGGTTTTTCACAGTCATTAGCTTTATTTTTTCCTGTAATACTTGCTGTTTTATAACTATAATACTACATACAGTATTATCCTTTTCATACATTTTCATTACATAAATACTGCATACCATTATGACGTGCTGTGTATCAAACCAAAACAGGCAAAATAATATTTTGGTCCACTGAAAGCCAGTGACGTGTTTAAAGTTTTGTTAAATAAAATAATCGTTTGCATTTCTATAACAATTCCTTTTTAATTACGTGTATAGGTGTTGGTAGAGTCTATACGTTAGTTGTGGTAATTGTGGTTATACCTACCTACATGTGTATTTTGAGCTTTATATACTTTATCACAAAAATGGAAATTCCTGACGCTAAAAAAGATTTTCCTTGTAAATATTTTATTTCTTTGACTTTAAATAAACATGATTTTTTAGGCCGATGTGTACATGTTTATGTACTTCCCTACCACGTGGCCAGTGATGTCAGGGAAAACGGAAATTATCATGTTTATGTTTCCGAATAATATTGTTAAATAATTGTTAACTGAAAACCATAATATCGTTCAAGTTAAAATAATAGACTCAAATACTATATTATTATGTTACAATGATTCTCGCCCGAAATTTCAAATTATACAGACGTCTAGACAACAATTTTAGATTATATATATACATCTATTGAATTGTCTAGACAGGCCATGACCCTTTTAATATCAGAGTACTTGAACACTAAGGTAGACGAATTTCATGAGCGTACTGTGAATGTACTGGGTGCGACTTGTAGCTGATGCTAGTGAACCCCCGGGGACTTACTCGACTTGCCCCTGGACTGAAAGATAACGACGACGAAAGTTTAATATCATCAATCGATATTTGTAGGTCAATCTTCTTAGTGTATCAAATATATTTTGTAAAAACTTGTTTTAAAAGAATGTCCGTGAAGTTTCTTGCTCGTTCTTCTCCATAGAGACCTACCTACGTTTTGGAACTAGCTTTAACTTCTGACTAACTAATCGACTCCTTGACAATTCAAAAGTGCCTGTAAATGGTTTATTGAAATAAATGCTTTGACTTTGCTACTACGACATTCTATTATTAACAATTTCTAGTTGTTTTTTATTAAATAATGCAATTTAACATATAACTAGCTGCTACTAGTTACAGAGATCACTTAATTTAAGTCCTACACTAAAATCCAATTATAAAACAATAAACTTAGACATAGATTTTGGTTTTGCTACCCTATGACTTTTAAACAGGACACCTAGCCATAAGTCGGCTCTAAGGGAAGCAGATTTACACAAAATATGTTAAGATAAAAAAATAAGTCTTCTATTGAATTTGTTTTCGTACACAACACAAAAAGGTTAATATTCACATCAACCTAAACTCTAAGATTAACCGAAGGTGAACTGTCGGTCCAAAGTCAAATGTTCAATTCAGTCATCAATTACGTATTCTTGAACAAATTAGTTACCAAACATAATTTTAATTCGCAGATTACCTACGTATTTTATTTATTCTATTCATAACAATATTGATAATCATATCGTTTTTTTTTGTAATTATTTCAAGCAGTAAGTAACTAATGAATTTTCAATTATGAATTGATATGATAAAAATGTAAATTGTAGATTAATTATGTTTATATTATTTAATACTTTGTTGTACTTTTACAAAACAAACCTTGATAAGATCAAAAAGAGGCTCTATTTTTTAGGATACAAACTAAAAATATACAAACCAATTAGGTAAATAATAATTCCCACTTCTAAATGTGTAATTAAGTAAATAACTACTACAGTTTTGTTACTAATTAATAATTAACAAACAAACATGTTTTTCATCCATTTTGCTGTATTAGCTACTTAAACAACATCATCATGGAATCAGTAATGATGCTTCTCCACAATTATTTTGTGTTTCCGTCTCACAATAATATGTTATTGTGCAATTGTTGTTCATTTGGCGTTATCTGTTTTCTGTTCGTGTAAATAGAAGCTAAAGTGTAGGTAGCGCCCGTTGTCATGGCTGGATCACGCGATGTTTTGGATCTCGTGAAGGACATGAACGTGAGAATACAGTCTTTTGTGTGCCTTATTACTGAAATAATGAAGCAATGACGACCCATGCGACCTTGTTTGTTAACATACTCACATAATGTAAGTTGTAAGAAAATACGATGATGCACAGACACATTTTTTTGGTGTGTACATTTGTAAATTAATATGTACATAATGTACGTTGAACATGATGAATCAATATAATGTAGATTTGTCGGGCGGGCGCGGGCGCGGCAAGGTAGCGCTTCACTCTGCATCAAAACTTTTTTATATTCAGCATTATTCATAGTACAACACATCACTATTTCTTAACAATTTTATTTAAACTAGAAAGACATTGATAAATGCTGTAAAATGAGGGCATTGTGACATTCATGTTGCCATTTGGATAGTTGTTTGTTAGTTGATAGTTGTCAGTAATTTACTAGAATTTATTTATAGGGTTCCGTAGGTACCAAAATGGTAAAAAACCCTGTATGTGATGAAACTTCGTCTGTATGTCTGTGTGCCTGTCGGCTTGTCGGCTGTTTATTTCAGCAACCACTAAAACTATGGTTTGAAATTCGGAATAAATAGTTATTAACAATGCTTATTTACTTAAATTTTAAATGAAACAATTTAAACTTTATTGTTATTTTAATTGCAATAGGTTGCTAGGCTTCCTTTGTACATTATGTAACATATTTGGTTTATGACGTTCAAAAGTGCCTTTTTAATGGTCTAATTGAAATAAATGATTTGACTTTTGACTTTGACTATTTTTAGTAATGCCATTAGTACTTACCTACCAGTACTTAGTTAAAAACAATATTACCATAAAACTTTAACTTTAATTTCGTAACCCTTGATTCTGTTTGTTGTTTCGACTGCTACGGAATTTCGAAATTAAAGTTATTCTATACTTTGTAGTTTACTAAGGCGGTTGTGTCTTGAGGTATTGTTTGTTTTTCATTTTTCGCTTTTCAGCACCTAGCTACCTAGCAGAGCACCTACTTAGCCTTTATCGGGTAGTTCCACTAGATTTCAGGAATGCATTCCACTGCGCTCCAAGTTTTTATTACCTATTTTATTAAAAAAAATAAAAGTACCAAGATGGTTCCACAACGCTCCAAAATAAAATAAGTAGAGTCAGCATAAAAGGCAAACTATAAGTGGTTTGTTGCAAAATGTGCTGCTTGGGCGCATTTACCTCGTGAATTCATGAGGTACGTACCAGCACGCGTAGCATGATAATTCTATCTCTACTCTACGATGATGATGATGGTGATGATGATAATGATGATGCCTGGTTGATAAATATGGCAGAAGCACCACAAAGTGAAAATATGTATTTCCAAGTGTAATGATTACTTTACTTTGATCGTCAATGGTTAGACAATGGTAATTTACATACAGAAATTTGAAATTGTTCGGGAGAAAGACACCGAACAAATAACTTAGTATAATCATGGCATCGTAAAAATATTGCTAGATGTGATTGCTAGATTTGCTAACTCTACTCAAAATGTTTTGGATCGTGGTGGAATCAATGTATGAACATAACAATTATAAGAACAATGGGATTTGGAGCGCAGTGAAACAACCCTTTTTATCACCCAAATCCATCAAGAAACTCACAAAAAAAATTAAGTCATGTCATCCCCTAATTTTCCGCCCTTAGAGGTAGAATATTTTCATGAAGTTTATATGGGATCTAAGGCATATCCTCTATCCATTACAAAAATACTTCAAAATCTATACACAACTGCTAGAGAAACCGCGTGACATACATTAAAAAAAAATACAGCCAAATAAAGAAACTTCTTCTTTTTTCGGCGGTTAAAAATATCACCCCTTATCTCTGAAGTTTACGGAACGTGCAATAGTTAGGGTTGATGTAAATATTGTGTGAAAAATAAACGATGTCTTTAACAGTTTTTTAAGAAATCAGTAACCTTTACGCAAAGCCTCCTTGCGGACTGCGGGGCTACAAACTATCATATTGTATATTTTTTAATGAATTTTCTTTTCGATTTTAAAGGCGATGCGCCAGGACAGCCCTCGAAATTAAATTTTTCTTACGTTGTTTGCAATTAGCAGCTTAGTAGCAGTACCTAACTCTCCAAGTTCGAAAAGCTTGTACTTAAACGTCATAATTTCATTAAAATAGGCACATTTACGAGCTTTTCTAACGGGGATTTATGTTGACGATTTTAATTCTAAATGCATATTTGTTACTCCCACGAATATTTTACTTTTTACCATACAACTAGATACCTGGGCTGAAAATGCAAGAAACGTAAGAATATTTGAATTTCGGTAAGTCTACCGATTGCCGTTTTTAAAATATTGTTCGTAGCGGCTTTATGTACCTACTACAAAAACGTACGGATTCGATCAAAATAAAAAAAAAATATTCCAAAAGCATGAGAACTTTGTACATATTGTGTTTTAAGCGTAAATAAAATGGAATTAAAAATACTCGAGGCTGGTTTTTAATACGCAACTTATCAGATCTGAAATAGACAAAATACCTAAATAAATACTAATGTTGTGTAATAAAATATAACACATGGAACAAACAGGTTTTGATAAACGATCACAGATCTGTTTCGTGATCGGTGACATTAACGATTTGCTCTCTGACAATAAAATAAATTCTGTTGAAGTGAAATAAAACCCAAACGAAAGTGTTGTGTAATATACATCATAATACCCAGCATGCGCCGCTTCCGGGGCTATGGCTGCGCGGGCGCATGCGGACGAATGCGGAGCGGCAGGCGCGGCGCGGGCGCTACGGCACGCGTGGGAACCGCTTCGTAGGCACCACAAAGTTCCCACGTCCTATTGTCTCTGATCGGATCACGGCCCAACCTTTGACACATCATATTCGACCTAAAAACCTGCAAACAAACAGGTAATATAGTTAAAGCCGCGTTATTGTTATGAAGTTATTGAGATTATATGACGTGGTGCTATGATGAAAGATTAGTAGGTACATGTATTTCGATTATACATTATACAAACGCGCAAATACCGCCTATTGCAAGATTTAATATAATCTCGATCACGTTCTGTTGTTTATGAGACGAATATATAATACTATTTCTGATAAGATAAAAAGTACGCAAAGAAGTACCTTAGGTAGGTACCTACATCTAAGCAGCTTACATACAAAATTTAAAATGTTATCGTGTGTTGTGTAATGTAATTATTGTTTTAATATATGTAGCGAAGACAATACGGTTTGCGGCGGCGCCGCCAAGGTCGGGGTCGTTGAACCTATTTACGTCTTTCAGCAAGAGGCGCCGGGTTTCGCGTCGCGCGCCACCCCGCACTCGTCTCGCACGTGGAAATAACCCTCGCGATAACTAGATTACTTACTATGAAAACTTGACACTTTCCATTGTTTTAACATAAATTAAAACTTTTTAATTAGGTACCCTTGCTATGTTAGTAATTGTCATGTCCGCTCTTTTTAATTGGTATTCCCTTAAGAATCAAGTTTTCATTCGAATCCCCCAGTGCAAGCAACACAATTTGCGCAATATTATAATGAATAATGTAAGTATTTAATCATAATCATGAATGAAATTTTCTTTTTTGTAACGGTTTTTTTATCTTTATTTTTAATTTGTATGTAATAAACAATACTACATTTCGAGATAATAAATGAATAGACAAGATCGGAACATAATACTTTTTAAAATTTTAATACATATTGCAAAAAGTATAGTATCAACCGTATTTTTTGTCTTATTTTTTTCTTAACAAGTTATCTGTTACTCATTTTTCATCTATTCAATATCCACAAAAATTACTCTAGAACTCGACAGTATGGAAATTCTACGAATTTTAACCCGTAAATTACATATTTTCAGAATTAGATGTTGAGCACTACTTAAAATAAACCCTATATTGTCCAATATATTTAGAAAGATTATTTTATGTAGATTATCGAACACTCATTACAATTATAAAACTTGAGACATATTTGACTGTCATAATTTTTAACATAAAGTGCTTAAGAAAAAGAAATTGTTTCGACTTCAACGAGACTTTTATTAGATAGCTTAGCTTTTTTTAATAAATAAATAATAAGTATGTAATAATAATAAGTAAGCTTGTCCTAAGTTGTAATTTCGCTTCATGTACAAGGTAGGTACCTACCTACATAAAAAAAACTTGCGGATATTTGCGGGTTTTTGTGTTACGATGCATCATGTAATATAACGTCCCAAATGCCAATGCATTTGGGACGTGAACGTGATGATGGTGACTAAATAGATAACTATTGTTTATGGTTTTTGTGGTAAGAATGGCCGGTTTTGCGTACATTTTTGGTGTTACATAAGTATTGACTGAAACTTCTTCAAGTTCCGTATGTACTATAAATGTGGTGCTACTCTTGGGCAAATGAATGATCTAGAGCAGTGGTTCCTAACCTTTTCGATCTTGTCGCCCCTATGACTTAGCTAAGGAAACTGGTTTACCCCTCCCTCCCCCATCTTACCAACGAATATAGTACTTATAAAGATAAACAGTTATTGATACACAAAGTTAGAGCATGAAATTAGCTGGTATTGGTCTAATCTTTGTCGTACATATGTATATTACCGGCTTATTACCCCTACAGAATACCAGTTTTACCCACGCAGGGGTAATTACCCCCAGGTTGGGAACCGTGGATCTAGAGAAAGTCAATGTCAGGCCAGAAAACAAAAGATTAAAACAAGAATTAAAATTACAGTCCAAAAAGGGCTTCGCAAGGCGCTGGACAATGACCCATAATATTTCCCATAGTTCGACGGCGCATCGTGCTTACAAAAGCGCGAATAATTTTGTTATATCTCTGACGTCTTTAGCCCGGCGCGCCATGTTTGTATAAGCGGGCCTCACTGTTCGAGTTTTTTGGCCTCATCACTCTCATTGTATTTACCGTCAATCAAACTATCATTTATTGCTACAGACTGAGACTACTCAACACGGCCAATGCCACTATTTGACAGACTTTGAAACGTCGCCGCGTGCGTCGCCTGCACAATTTACTATACATAGTTGTTCTATTCAACGTTTACGAATCCAAAATTTCTTAGAGCTTTTAGCAAAATGCAGCGCTGCTTTACGTAATACCTGTCAAAATATGCGAAGGACGTCGTTGTTACTGTCGATAAGCAAAAGACGACTTCTTTGGCATTTTTTGCTTCCTTTGATTAATTAAGTACCTCGTGGCTTTATGATGTGAAATTATATTATTATTTTTGCATTTCTCATTGTAAATAAGTTTCACACATCCTGCTGTTGCAATACTCGAACGTGGAAATGAGAAATATCTCACTGTGATCGTAAACATCGTGGGTACCGAGTACGCGTGTACCCACGTCGAGCCCTGAGCTCACCCACTATAACAAGTGGCGCAATGTTCGCCGTTCTCGGACCACTATTACATACACCGTCTCATTTAGTTACTATCGCGTGGGTTTTCTCACGACGTTTCCCTTCATAGTTTCACACTGGGTGATAAATTTTAACGTGTAATACGTAAGTACTGTTATACATACGGTTTCCGTTTGTAGCAATAAAAGCTATGATGTCATGCAGGTACCTATGTTCTGAAAAATCATGTACCTACCTATCATATTGTTATTGTCAAACGTCCGCAACTAGGAGTCAAACCTCAGATCTGAGAAAAAGTCAAAATCCAAACCAAAGTGTGTTTCGATCTTTGACTATAGATTTATGTCTAATTCTAGGAAAGACTTAGGTACTTGGACAGTCAGACGCCGAAACTTGATGAAATCGGGGTTTGACCAGTCAGACCTAAATTGGTTAGAGGAAATGTTTTAGTTTGTTAAAACTTATTTAATGGTAGATATTTATAATGTTTATTGTTTCAATTATAGATTGATACATACATATTTATAATAATTATTTTCCATGCACTTTCAATGTATGTACAAATACTCGAGTATAAGTACGTATGAAAATTATAGAAAGGCAGCAACGAGCTAGGCCATCATCCTCTGTTTTACAAGTGCAGTAGGAACTATTAGTAAATCTGTGGCTGTGCGTGTGACGAATTTTCCTACTTTACTTTCGACATTTGACTAGAATTTTGGCACTTCTAGGTTTGACTATATCTACATCATCGGAAATTATTTCAGGGTTCGCCGAAAGGCGTTGGTCAAACCTAGGATAAACCAGTCATTCCGCGAAGAAGCGACCATTGACCATAACATAAAATATGTAGGTAACGCAGATTTCAGCTCACGCCACGCCGCACCGTAAAGACAGGGCGGAATTTTCAGAAATTTCAAGAAAGCTATGCCCAGATTTCGATCGTCATGCATGACGACGCACATTTATTCTACAGTCCGATTTTTCTTTTCATACGAAAATGCAAATAAACAAGCATTTACCGCTGTCGGTATCCAAAAGCGTCCATTTCGCCTTATCCGATCTATCCGACGCGGCGCGGCGTATGCTGAAATCTGCGTTTTTTTATTAAATTTAAATGGCTGTAGCTATGCCAAAGAGATTAAGATGAAATTGATGACTCCTTCAACAACAACTTAATGTGTTTATCAAAAAACAGGTCACGAACTCACGACTCTTTTACCTACATTCGGACCATTTTGAGCTCGATAGGTAGTTATAGTATAAGTAGTTCGTTGTTTACACATCGACGAGACGGAAAAGACGTTCAAATTGCGGTTAGATTTGTTTGTTTGTATTCCTGCTTGACTTGTTACATTTTTTTTGTCCCACTAATCAAAGCTATTTGGAAGTCACTTTGTATTATTTTTTTACTTATTTTTAAGTGCACATCAAAAATCTTATCTCCCGTCAATTTATTTACATCAATTAAATATTTTTTACATGAAAATAATTCGAAAATATGCATCAGTACTTTATTGTATTTTTTCCTCTCTTTGCATATCAAATATACTGAATATACTGATTGAGCAGCAAATTAACTGGGCGTACGAACGTAACCTACTCATGCAATGGACCTACTTTGAAGGCGATCTTAAGTAGGTAGTACATTATTTTGTTATATATATTGAATTATTCCCGGTACTTTCTTGACACAGTAGTATGTTGTACGTTGAACTACAAAATTTAGTGACAGAAACGAATCTCTGCAAAATCGACTTCACACAGTCTTGTCTGCCCTACCCCTAGAGTGTAATTTAAGCCCCGTAGGCGCGGAGGGGTGGGGCGGCCCGCGAGCTGAGGAGCAGGTGGTTTGAAGGCCACGGCGGCGGGCCGTGGCTGAGGCTGGCCGGCCGGCACAACCGGCCACCAAGCCGAAGCTGCGGTGGTGGGCGATAACATTATCTGCGACGATAAGCTCGCGTGGGGCCGCCCAAAACCCCGCAGCACCGGAGCCGTGACAAAAATAATGCTTGCTGAATGTTGCATGCCTGCATGTACGTTGCATGCCTGCTTGTCTGCTGCGTGCTTAAAGCAAGCATCCTTGTTTGCACGCTTCTTAATGGGACCACTTTTAACCACTTTTGTTCATAATTACAATAAAGTAGAAGTTGAACCGAAGTAGAAAAAACAGTAAAAACAGAAGTACAAACTACTTGTATCCTTTTTATATTTGATTGTTGATCTCATTGTTTTTATTAATGTTTTAATTGATCTCATTGTTGTTGTGTGATTTTGATTTTGTTGCTTTCAGAAGATAAAATGGTGTTTAATTTAAATATATTGCTATACCTACACGTTTAAAAAATAGAAGCTTTTTTTATCAAAAATGAATTACAAAGTTTAATGTGCGCTAGTTATTTTTTGATATTCATTCATAAAAAAGCTTCGCTTTTCAATTAACAGCGATGCATCACGAACTAAAATTATTGCTAAAATAATAATATTTCAAGGTCACAGGTTCACTATTTTGCTGCTCAATCAGTATTTTTGATGAGAATTGGGATTTTTTTAGTATATAAAAAAGGAAGTTTTTTTGATGGTACGGTTAAATACTAGCCTTATTTTTTAAGGCCGGGCCAGACTGTTATAAACAAGCTTCCAACAGGGGTCACCTTGGTGGGAGGCTTGTGGAGCCCACGGTTGGTGTTTGCGTCCACACTGGTTTACAACCAGTCCCCACCTCAGTGTGTTGTCGACTCTTTGTTTACACCGGCGGTATTCACACGCGGTTTACAACACGCGTCCGTCCACAGAGGTTGTTGAAGGACAAACGAATTTTTGTTGCAAACAAGTGTTTACACTGTTGTAAACCGCCGGTGAAGACCGATGTGGAGGGCTTGTTCACAACAGTCTGGCCGGGGTTTTAGGAGTTTCCACCATTTGGAAACGAATAATTTCCTAATTATGCTCACGTTCTTTTAGATCTTCAGCAGATAAAAGTCAACAGCTGCTTTTCCCCCTATGTCCATGACCTAAAGAGGAAAAGAAAGGCCATCTTGCTTTTTAAACATTGTTGGAGTCATTAGTAACTTTGATACTTAAACTATAAAATATGTCGGTAACAAACAATAAGTTGAATCAGAACACGTTCTTGGTAGAATGTATACCTACACGCATATTTGCGCAGACCTTGGAGCAACTCACCATGCCATACCGGTGAGTGACCGTCGCCTTTCCGGTGACTGACCGTCGCCTGGCCGGTTACTGATACCCATCGCAAAAACTCCTCGCCAAATAACATGGATATTAACGTGCTCATGTGAAAACAACACATTTGGATAGTTAGCAAATCTGGGAAGCAATTAAATATATTTTTAATGAAATCTTTCAAACACATTAATGACTATCTTTTGTCCGCGTAAATGTCATCGCGGGTGCAGACGAAGTCGCGGATTAAAAAGTCACAGGCTATGTTAATCCAGATCCCAAGCTACATTTTTATCAATATCAATACGATCAGTTTAGTACTTTAGTGGTATTGCCGTGTTTTGCGTTACTTTCGCATTTTTATTACTAGTGTGAAAATGTGTGTGTGGTTTATTATTGTTTCCCGATTCTATAGTGGGATGTATACCTAATGTAAAAATAACTAACGAACCTATTTAAAAACCGAGGCAAATAATATTATCATTCGTTTTTAATTTAATTATTTTTGTTTTTATAGGCACTTAGTTATCTTTGTGGGTTTTCCCGTACCCAAATATATCGAGGCGAAAGCATAAGCTCTTTAGGGATAAAAAGTTGTTATTATCCTTATTTATCCAAATGGGTATTCTCCATTATTTTGCAAAATAGGTAGGTAGGTACCTACTTGACATTGTTAACTCATTTTATGGGTTGTTTCTTTTCCTCTGGCCCCTGAACGATAAGTACCTACATTACCTATTTCAGGTGTAGACAATTTTTTGCTAAATACGGAAAAAGGTAAATTAAAAAATAAAAACGCAATTAATGCTTGTTATTGAAAACAATCTTATTGCTCATCTTTAACAATATCGGCTAAATGCATCGCTGGCGGGAAGTCGTACAAATAACAAAGTCGCATCATCATCCCATTTTGTTCTATTCCATGAGATTTAAATCAGGTTATCTCGTAAGTCGTAACGTTTTAGCTTACAAAGATAATCAAGTGTATATATAGCATGTGTGTATGTATGTTTTGTCCAAAATAATGTAATCGTATTGTGTTGGTGTGTATTTGTGTATGTGGTGCAAACCACCGGGTATTTCCGGTGTAGTGTGCCGTGTGATGTGTTAGTGTCAGAGCGGAGTCCAGCGGAATATTCTCGGAGTCGTTCGCCGCGAGCGATGCCCCGTGTTTACTGTTTACAATCATTGTACCCTGCACACGCACTGTATACCGTATTTAACTACATATATAATATAGCCACTATTTACTTTTTTGCGACAACTGAAAAGAAGAAACTGTTTTATTGACTTAACATTAAAACTTCATTGTACTCCACTGTCAAGATGGTTGATGGGGTTGATGTTTATGTTATGCTATCATGACTGTTACAATAACATAAGACACATTAACTTGTTATTTCATAACAAGCACATACATTATCACGTCGTCTGTTTAAAAAAATTATGACCTCTAGATATAAAACAGTTTGAGCGTGAGTAAAATCGTGTGTTATGTTTACAAACACGACCTTCTGATAAATAGGTTATCAAATTGTTCACGTTGAATTTCTGTTTTATTAAACGGATGAATGAATATAGGGAAAGGATCAGGAATATCTTAGGTCTGATTTTGCGAGAATGACGATATTGTTTACCGTGAGCGGAATTCGAAGAATGAAACACTAGTATACTCTGGCGTGTTCTATTATTAGTGGATGATGAGCTGCGTGATGGATACATGACGCGGCCTCGCCGACGACGCCGGCGCGTCGGTGCAGCTTGGCGCGGCGCCGGCGACGTCCCGCGGACCCGCCCCGCGGCGCTTGTGACTTGTGGATCACGAGACGAGACGCCATATTACCAAGGGCGTCGCCAAGGGGGGGGCGGTAGGGGCAGCTGCCCCCCCCTAGAGATTCCAAAAGGTTCATGTGCCTTTGACTGTATTTAAAATTCATACTTTTCCTATTCACCAAATATCAATTTGCCCCCCCCTAGGCCATCAGCTGGCGAGTCCTGGCGACGCCCTTGCATATTACTACTACTTACTTACGTACTCGTTGGACACATCTGTATTTAATACAACAATTATGTTACACATGCCTTATCACGAGGTGACGTACCTACGTTTCGCGTACCAGTGATGTAATTTTGAGCTGATCGCGTGATACTTTTACTGAATGAACGCTATTTTTATTATAAACCGTCAGATGGTGATGCAGGCAGTCGTTTTATACTTAATTGTGATGCTAGCTCTCAGTAGGTACTTTTATGTACTGAAGGAATACCATCAAACCAGCTCAAACAGGCGTTAGTTACCCACCACACCTAACACCTACTCAGTAGTAGTCAGTAGTTGCTGAAATGGAAGTCCAAAATGGATCCCTAAAATGAAAACTTAACAATTTGCAAACGTATGTACGTTTACAAATGGTTTCAATATCATGATATTATTTATTACCTATTGCTCGTATGCGCACTGACTGTCATGCATGGCTGAACACTGAATCTATAAATTGTCACGACAAACAACGTTACGTTAGCAGATTTTTTAGGTTACTGGCGTTGGCGTCACACTTATTTTTTGTCAAAACTGACAGACAGAACAATAAAGATATTATTTATAATAGGGTCAGGTTAAAAACAGAGCGTGTGAGTGTCACAAGGCGACTGATTTGGTCGCGAGGTGCCTGCGCCTACGCAACGAGTGATTCATTCGTTGGCCGCGCAACGGTAAACATTACCCTAATTACTGTACACTAGTGCAATGCAAACCGACCTAGCTATATAACTGAAGAATGTAAGCGTGATCAGCTGTGTGATGATGACTACCTCTACAAATTAGATGAATAGGCGCCAAAAATTGTGCATTACGTTGGCCCCGAAAGGTGTCGAACAAACTGATGAGATCTAGGTACCTAGTAGCCAGCCGCTTGACACATTCAAATACATAAAACATAGTATAAACAACGTTACATTTGTTTTTATAATTACGCATTTCATATTTTATTTTAATCACATCTAAAGTAAGCTAACAGTTGTACATTGTACTAGAATCAACTATTAGATCATTAAGGTTCCACTGATCGCCACATTATTTGGAAATTCAAATCGTTATAATTCTGTGTAAAAACTAGCATTAACTAAATGAGGTTTTTTTTTGTATGAATAACTGCGCTAGTTATCTCACCATTAATGATATAACGAGTCATTTCTGTAAGTGGTTGCTGACTAGCTTATATGTCCAGTTATTAGCATTCTTTGCTAATGGAGACGTGGGTAAAACCTATTGAATAAACAGTAATTTAAAACGGTTCATATAGGTTGAGTGCATTTGAACAAAGAAGGAAGCTTCCACCTTTTTGTTGCTGCATTCAAGGTCTGTGATGTAAATAAAATAAAAAAGTGGCCTCATGGACTAGACAAAACTGCCATACCTTTTATGTTCAGTATTTTGCAACGCGAATGCGGATGCGTGCGGTACGACCACGAAGGTACGGCCTTGTCTGCAATTAGAATCATGCAACGTAAGTAGGTAGGTACCTCAGTAGTAAATAAACATTATCTAGATTTCTAGCATAATATGTAATATCGTAAGTATAATTTCTAGTATAATAATATGATGTTGTTACATGAACTCTTTGTAATCTTTAAACAAATAAGTGTTTTTATAATTTATCTATTTAGATCACAAAGACAAAAAAATAATTTTGTTCTTTTTTCTTAAGTATATCTTTTCTTCATATTCTTATAATAACTATTACTATTCCTCCTTCTCACTATACCAAGTCGACAAGTACGGGCATTGCGCCATGGTCCCTGATTTGTTACCAAGTCTATCCACGAATTTTCGAATTCTTTTAAAGGTTGGCTTATCGTTTGCTCAGATAACTACATTAATTATTGCCAATAATTAACATCATCGTGTATCATGTTACGTTACCTCACATGAGCATGCAGCTGATAGCAAATGTTATTAAAATATGTTTTGAAGCACTTCTAAAAACAATGCATCGACATTAAGTAATCGCTCCATTACGTGTGCATAACCATTGGCATTGTCACGAAGAATTACTCATATAATACGGACGTCAATCGGAACAATTGATGTCCTAATCGTAACTCTCCTTTTTAATTATTCAATACAAATATAGGATGGAAGGATGTAATTATTAGCTAACCAATTACTATAAAAATCAATGTATGTATTACTGGTAACAGAGACTGGTAAAAGAAATGCATAACAGATAGCAGGTAGAGTAAAATGTTACAATGGCGCAGTCTTCGTCAAACCTTGTTTGAAACATCACTAGCTGGCGTTACAAATAAGCGAAGGTTCACCTTGTTTACTGTTGGGACGGGTTACAGGAAATGCCCGCCTGGCTGTTTTGCAGAAATTACTTTAGTCGTTTTGGCAATATTCCCGTAAATATTTCGTCATTCGTAGCAATCGTAGCGCGCAGATTGCGTAGCGGCCTTGTGCCAGCACTCGGGTTGCGCGCGGTATAGTAATAGCTGTTGCATTCTGCAGCTAGATAATGTGCTGTTAGCTACATGGTTTATATCTGCCTGGTCTTGGGTGTTGCTTATTTGCGTTTATTTCTGCGTGCGCTTCGGTGTCGAGTCCGCTTTTAGCCGCAACATGAGCCACGAGTGTGCATACGCGCGCCGCTGCCACCACGTCGATGCATCGCGCCAACAATACGACTACTTACATTTCTTACTATTGTTTTTTTTTTTATTCCTTTCCATTTGATACACCATGAAGACTTCTTTGGTAGCTCCTGTTCATGCGTAGATAGTTAGATAGGTACTAAAATCTTCCAGGCAATGTGCCAGCGCGGTCAATGATCACAGTTAGGACTTTGTATTTGATACATTTATGTCCATGATGGCGACGCTTTGTTTGGGCGCCAAAAGAAGATAACAAAGAAGAACAGCTGAACGTCATATCATTTCTGGGCGAAGTATTTATAAGCTCCCATGTTGCATTTTATGCGTCCTAGTAATAGTGGAGGACGGCCCCGCTTCAATGAATAATGTATAAATAAAACACGCAGACGCTGCCCTGCTGATCTGTTTTTCATTCTTCGAAATGTATCGAGTTTACTAAAAATGTATTGCTGTCAAAATGTTCATAGCATAAGACATAACGTGTGAATCTAAATTAATATTGCATTAGTTTTTGTTTACACATATTATGAATTATAGCTTTTTTGCACACAATCTTAGATAGGTACCTAAGATAAATTAGTTGTTAATATTATTGGTAGGTGTTTCAATGTTATCGAAATTATTGAGCTTTCTCGGCGATAAAATATAAGCACACATTGACAATACATTGTGGCAGGTAAAAGACTTTAAGACCTACTGATTGACATTAAGACCTACTTATCTCTGTGCAGAATCCGTCCCTTAGGTAGTAAAAGTTGTTAATTTTCATACAAGATTAACAACTTTTATGTATGACGAAAGTACAATCTTTTACTTGCTATAATAGTATATATCAGCAACGGTATACCGAACACCTGAAAGGACAAGTTCCGAAGTTTCAGCGGGAAAAACTTTCCATTATAGAAATAATATTATGTATTATAATAAAGCGCAGTGGTGATTGAATGTCTCCCTTTACTTCCACGTGCAATTGTTGTACTTCGTCATCGTGCTTGATTTATATTGCGATAATGGAAAATTTCATTCCTTTTCCGTGCTCACCATTATTTTTCTTGTAACTGATAAGCGGTTAATGTAGTAAGTTCAGTATAGCGTATAGTACGTAGCACGTGTAAGCGCGTCGCACGCACCATTTTATATCGCTTTATTTATCTACGTGTACAATAGCTAGAGGAACACGGAGACGTTATGCAACAATAGATTAGGTTTATGGCCTTTCAGAGCTGTGAATAATCGATAAAGTATACATGATGGCATGAACGTGCAAATATCTTGCACTCTTATCGCCATACACGTGCTTCAAGTTTACTATGCTACACTACTACTTGCACTATTGTGAAAACCAACGTAGCTGTTAGTAATTTGCTTGGCAGCTGATAACTTGTGAACACATTTCATTTATTTGATTTATGTGATTGTGGCTTATTGAGAATATTGTTTGGGCAATCCTGTCCCTGCCGTAGTGTACCCGCATGCTTTCAAACGTCAGGAACAAGCGTGGGAGTCGAACAGGACGCTCCTAATACAATATTTTTACAGGGTTTCTCATACTTATTTAGTTACAATCATATTGCTATGCTTTATGTCTTTCAATGATGTAAGAAATTTATGTTCATTCATATTGAGTGAAAGCACTATGTTTGTTAGTTTGTACACAAAGTGGCCGACACAATAATTTACAAATTTAAAATACAGATATGTACTCTTGTGTCTGGGTTCACCCAAGGTGAGCAGACGGCGAGGCGGCGAGACGCTTGCCGACCTCTATCTACGCTCGATTTACTGGTTTTTTATATTAAATCATGTCTTTGATTGTCAGTATTGAAATTCAATACAGTCTGGCTAACACAATGGTCATAAAGAACAGTATTTCTAAAGATGTATTGTACCTATTAATATTAGAACACAAATCTTTGTAAAACCAGTCGAACATTAAATGAGATTCGCAAGAAAAGGTCCCGCACTATTGTTTAATGTAGGTACGTCAGTGTCGCTGCCGCCAGACTTAGGTACTTATTACTTACGTCATTTTAGCAAAACTGCAATATTATGAATAGGAGGTTTGAAGATATGGCACATGGAAAGTGTCTGACAATAATGAATGCAGGTTTTTTACAACAACCTGTAAAACATAACATGTATGTATAAAAACCAGGCATCGTACTTTAACGTACCTACGCATAATTATATTCTTCACTATATTATTGGATCTACTCTTAAAATTTTAGCTCGGCTAAATGACGCGGGTGTGGCGGCTCTGGCATCTCAGTCTACATCCTTACATTGCACGTGTCGCTTTGGTTGAGAAATACCTAATATAGAATACAACTGAGCATGGTCATAAATAAATATAGATATATATTTATTGTAATTTAAATATGTGACCAGTAGAATGTGAGAGACTGGAGGAAAATATAAAAATACATAACGTATCTACCTACCTACTTATTAAGGTAAGGTCAAATACACGTTTATTCTGCGAACTCGAGACCGGAGCTTCGAACCCACATCCTTGTGTACATAACAAAGAAATACCTAGTCATCAGGGGCGCATTTAATAAACATGACAATCCGACAATTCTGTTAGTTTTTGTGACAATCCGACAATTCTGTTAGTTTTTGACAAATAAGTCGAATTGTCGCGACAGGTGCCGTTTAATAAAGATGACAATATGTCCAAAAAATGCAACAGGTAAATATTGAGAAAATTGACAAACTAAAAACCCGTTAAATAAAGGCGGAAATTGACAGATTTTACCTGTTAAGTCTTTGAGAAAATATTCTCCGACTTAATTGTCATGGTAAATTTGGACAGTGCCAGTAACGCTATAGAACTTTGCCCCACTCAATAAAAGTCATGTACATGCATGCAATATGTAGCATCTTACTGTTTATTTATTGCTAATAACTAAACATTACTCCTAGTCACTGTCGAACTTGCGGTTTCCGTTTTAATCTAAAAACAATAATAACATTCATTATAGGTTAGGGGCAGTTTATAATCGTTATAATAAATTATTGGTGTGTTTACTATGTACTGCTACTATTACAGAAACTACTTATTAACATTCTGTCTACACTCCGGTTACAATTTATGCACCACAACATCGTACAACAAATCATAAGCAAAGATCAGAATCTGTGGTAGGCAGCACAAAGTCAACGAGTAAGTGAGAATCGAGATCCGTAGTCAGAAGCAAAAGTCATCGGTAGGGAAAACAATAAAAAGCACAGTAAAATAAAAAGTAAGGCGCGAGCGCAAACAACAGGAATACAGTGCGCCATGCAGATTCAAACATATACTTACATCTTGACCAGGGCCGTCTTTAACCTGTTGGGGGCCCTGGGCACAATAGGATAATGGGGCCCCTATGACCTAAACAGAGCACTAAGTTGTTAGTTCAAACAAAGAAAGTAGATAAGCAAAGTTCTAGGTTTATTTATTTACAGTGACAATAAATAAATAAGAGGTACCTACTAGATTTGAGATGGGCAAAATCTTTAACCACTTCTTCACCTACATGGACATTAGCGACAAACTGGTTAAAATCTCTTGATGCATTAACATAACCTTTTTAATATGGAGAAGGAACGCTCGCCACTGCTTTACAATCTTTATGCTTAAGAAGATTCTCAATACGATTTCTGTTTTTTTTTTTCGATTTCATTTGGAAATGTGTCTTTAATTTTTCTGTTATTTTTTATAAGATATGTTCACTAAATTCTTTCTTCCTTCATTTTAACTATGAACACTTTTCAAGTGATCTGTATAATGTATATGTTACGGCTAATAGCCGAAGAGCGGCTACACCTAGTTTAGGCCGGCTACAACTTGGTGCAGCTGGCCACTTGCGGTTAAAGTTTGATGTACATCCTACTTGTCCTCGGTTAGAACCAAGTTTAGCCTTCATCATAGCGGCTAGAACTAGGTGCAGCCACACTCCGGTGGTTAAATTGTCTGTTTTTGTGCTATTGAACCGGAAGAAGACAGAAAGAGGAGCCCCGCGCAGCGTGGCTCCGTCGACTTGACGTCGACCGTCTTCTTCTGCTCAATGGTTTGGTTAAAAAATAATCAAGTCGGGGTACCCCAAGTCCCGAGCTCGCAGGCTACACCTAAGTTTAGGACACGCCGTAATTTCGGCGGTAAGACCCATCATGAAGGATTGGTTCACGTTCCGGCTGACGTAGATACTGATCGGACATAGTTGTTTTGGGAAGTAGTCGCGAACAATTGGCCGGTTGTCACCACTGCGGAGATTGCTTGGAGGACACAGCGCAGCACACGCTGGCAGAGTGGCCAGCATAGGCAGAGAAGCGCCGTGAACTCTCCGCAGCAGTAGGCGACCTCTCGTTCCCAAACATCGTTCTTTCGATGCTCCAGAGCGAGAGTGCGTGGGAGGCTGTTGCCTCGTTTAGCGAGCAAGTCATGCATGCAAAAGAGGCGGCAGAGAGGGTGAGGGAAGCAACTGCCTCACTTCCCTCCAGGAGAAGACGCACCGGGCGCCGCAGGGTGCTTAATGACCTCGAGCCTTCATGCGTTGCCGGCCTGCGGGTGGTCGACTCAGGGGCAGTCCACCACCCAACCAGATGCAGGCCCATGTAGGCGGCGCGCCGTGTTCCGCGCGCGCCACTCTAGAGGATTCGGCGGCGTTTAGACCGCCGAGGTCGACGGGACCCGCCTACATCATTGGCGGGTCATAGCCTGGCGGGGGCGCGGTGCATGCGCGAGCGAATCCCGTACCCCCGCCCATAGGTCAGTCGAGGATCACCTTGGTGGTTTTAGCCGGTAAGAGTCCGGCACACCTCCCGTCTTCCCCGGACGAGGGACAGTCCATGAGGATTTCCCCAAGTTAAAAAAGGCTGCACCTAAGTTTAACTGCTACCGGCTACACCTAGTTCTAGCCGGTTAAAACTAGGTGTAGCCGCACTTCGGGTTTTAGCTGTAACATATACATTCCATTTCCAACTCTTTCTCATTAACGTCTTTATAGTTAACGACTGACTGTTATTAGCTGTCTAATGTTCTTAAAGGAACTTAATCGCTGTTTTAGATGAACGCGTAGTATTATAACATAAAGTATGTATTATAACGTATCAATTATAGGGGGAAAGGTTTCTACTTTGATTTCTATTTTTCCATTCAGTTGAAATGACCGTGCATACGAGTAGCCCTCGACAAACTGGCGTGAGTTTCTACGTCTTGTTCTTTGAGATAGGTCCTTTTAATCAGATTCTGGGTTTTTATTCCTTGGCCGTCGATTCAAAGTAATTAAATTTATCCCTGAGGTTAATAATAAAATCATCAAGTGAAGTAAATAAAAATAGTTGTTTGTATGTTCTTTCAAATATTGGTTACAGCTCCAAATTTCCTATAAATATTATAATGTCTCTAGTTTCGTCTTCTTTGTTTATGACCTTCATGCAAGCCGCTTACTGCATCAGCTCGGACTGACCATCTGGTCAATAAAAAGACTTTTGAAAACTATTTTTCAACCTAAATGTTCTGTCAATGTTTTCCATCGGTGGGGAGAGGCCGAAAAATAGTTTTGTATTTATTGAACCATTTCAAAAAACTTGGTTGCTTCTGAGGTATATATAGGTTGTAGACACTGGTCTACAACCAATAAGAAGTATAGGTACTGATACTTTTCCGTCATATTTGAGGCTTTGACTTCTGCAATATTTTATGAGAATATCATGATTTTCTAAAAATAAACATGGTTTCCGCTAAATACTTTGATTTATGCTCCTTAATACGTATACATTTCTGAAACCTTTCAACGAGAACATGGTCTTTTAGGTATTTTAAAAGTTCTGGTCAACATGAGACAGATTGGGCGTACTGTCAAGCTCATAGAAAAATATTTTACTTCTGCTAATTTAACTTAATTTATAATTTTTTTAGGACCTGTTATTCCATTTCGTCAATACATTAATAGTCATAGTCAAGTCATTACATACAGTACTCACTACAGATTTTTTTTTAAACTGTTGATAGGCATACGTTTGCAGCTAAATAAGAAAATAAGGAATGTTACCTTGTCCAGGATTCCCAAATATTTTATTAAATTCACTCAGTAACTCCACACGTCCACACACAAATAATTTTCATTGTTGGAAGTTCCGAGGATTTAATAGTCACCGCGATACTGAAGCCCTCTCGATGCCAAAAAAATTACTACTAATTTACAACAGCTACAATCCGTTTACTCTCCAGGGGGGCGATTCTCACGCAATAGACATGATGTCGAATTAGAGATATGTCGAAATAAAATGGCGGATGTCGATTGAAACCGATTTTTCGTATTCTCGAAATGTCATATTAGAGAAATGTCTATGCCTAGCGCTCGACTTGCAACGAGTGGTAAATATCAGTCGACATGAATGTCGCGCGTGAAGTCTATCGAGTTCTCTAGTTGTTGTTGCTGCTTGCTCACGCAAATTCCGTGGAATTCCCATTATTCCTGCCAACTGTTGACACATTTCTACACAACAAAAAAAACATAAAGTCTAATTACGCCAAAAAAATAGGTTAAAATTACCAAGCTCTAAGCTAAAAATGCACTCAACAAGTACACTAGCCATGTCAATTAAAATATGTAATAAATACCCGATATATTTAAAGAACAACTAAATAGTAATTTTTACATTCATAAATAAATAAAAAGAGTTTATAATAAACGTAAATGTTATTACATATATCTAATATAAATAAAAAAAAAAAAGATTAATTTTAAATTAGGTACATAATGTAATTACATTAAAATAATAAAAACATAATAATTAATAATGCAATTATTTTATAATTAATAATACAATAGCAATTAATAATAAAATCATTGCCTAATTAATAATATAATAATTGCATAATTTTATTAAAATAAGTTCATAATTACATAATAAATAACCAGTTACAATCAACTAAATAGTCAAACAAAAGCCCTTTTATTCTCTCCTACTTTTACTTTTGCTGTGCCCGACCCGGGTCCGCATTGTTCATTTCTGTAAGTGCACATGTAGATGCAATAAATATATTGAGTGAACAACAAAAAACAATGCCAGACAAAAGATGCAAAAAATTACGTTAAGTTTCGTGATAGAGATCCAAAAAGTCTGCGACATTTATCTCTATTGATTATGAGAATACGATAATATAAATTTTGTGACATTTTCAGTAGACATTTAAAATTAGACATTATCTCGAATTAGAGATATCACGAAAGAATTGAGAATCGCCTCCCAGGACTCTTCTTTTCGATGTTGACAAGTCTATATTTAATCAATCAACCGCTTTACTTCGTGCCAGACAAGTCACCATAGTTTTACCGGGCTTTTTTGATGTGTTAAAATAATGTGCTTCCAATCATTAAATCCACTCAAAGAGCATAGTTTTACATTAGAAAGGATTTAGCTACATGAAAACAAACTAGTTCTTTTCTTAATTATACGAAAAATTAGTTCACTGATTATTTAGTCTTCAAAGTAGTGTAGTTAGTGTCCCATTAAATTGTATTTTTATTATATGTTTGAATTAAATATCGGTTATCGTTTTGTGATCTGGCAGGAATTGGGGGCCCCTATCAATCGCGGGGCCCTGGGCATGTGCCCAGTGTGCCCAGTGGGAAAGAGGGGCCTGATCTTGACTTATTGTTAACACTCTACTCATAATTAATATTATAGATAATATTTATAATAAGAAATGGATGACTTACCTTTATCACTATTTATTTTTACAAATGTAAGCAGCAACACAACCAATTCACAACACTTGATATGAGCTTGTAAGAGATTTGTTATTGTCGTGTTTGGTTCCATTAAGCGCTGATAGTTAGCTTTGCGGGAGCAAATAGTTTTACGTAGTCCAACTATAAGGTCGTTATTGGGCAAAGCGGTGTTCACCAAGTCTACTAAAGATATTTAATCAGGCAAAATACGCCTATAAATTGGACCCTTTTCCGTGGTTATAATTGCTTACTATTC
Organism: Charanyca ferruginea; assembly: GCA_947361185.1. Lineage (NCBI taxonomy): Eukaryota > Metazoa > Arthropoda > Insecta > Lepidoptera > Noctuidae > Charanyca > Charanyca ferruginea. Next base: position 13,315,683 of record OX376071.1, on the reverse strand, counting down.
CGTTATAATCCTAATAAAATGTTGGTTCCAGAACCATTACTAGACTAAATTTTGCTGCTTGGGATGCCATTCGCGTCTGGAGTGAGGCCATTGAGAAGCATGGAGAGGCACTAGCGGTCTCCCTTGACATCTCAAAGGCCTTCGACAGGGTCTGGCACGATAGCCTTATTAATAAGCTTCCTTCCTTCGGTCTGCCCGCCGGTTTGTGTGATTGGATTGCAGATTCCTGAGGGATCGGTCTATTCGAGTGGTCATAGATGGCTGCTCGTCCGGACTGCTGGATATTAATGCCGGGGTTCCTCAGGGGTCGGTGCTCTCGGCAACATTGTTCCTGCTGCATATTAATGATCTGCTAAAACCCGGTACCTTTGGGTATGCAGACGACAGCACTGTCGCTGAGAGATACGTGTCCGACGCACGAGCTGGTGGGTCGCAGATCCGGTCTCTCCGGGAGGCGATGGTTGAGCGCTTGAACTTGTCCTTACAGGCTGTCTCTGATTGGGGCAATGCCAATCTGGTCAAGTTCAATGCTGCTAAGACCCAAGCGTGTCCCTTTTCCGCTAAAAGGAGCCAATTCCACCCAGCTCCATCTTTCCGAGGTGTAACCGTGCCGATAACCGACCGACTTGAGCTTCTTGGTGTTACGTTAACATCTACCCTCAATTTTGGCTCTTTCATAGAGGCAAAGGCTCAAGTGGCTGCCAAAAAGCTGGGGATCCTACTGATCCTAGCAAAAGTGAGACGGTACTTCACGCCGGAACAGCTGCTTAAACTTTATCAAGCGCAAGTTCGATCGTGTATGGAGTACTGCTCTCATCTTTGGGACGGATCTACCAGATACCAGCTTGATGCCCTAGAGTCAATTGAGAAACGAGCCAAGAGGATCATTGGCAATGATAGGCTCGTCGAATCAAAGCTACAAAGTTTTGAGAATCGACGCCGAGTTGCTAGCCTGTCGGTTTTCTATCGGTTGAATTTTGGGGAGTGTGCGACGGAATTGCATAATTTAATTCCGCCGAGCCCGTTCCATCATCGGACCACAAGACGTACGGCGATGCGCCACCGGTACATGGTAGACATCCCACCCACACGCACGAAACGTTTTGGGAATACATTCATTGTGCGTACTGCTAAGGAGTGGAATTCCCTGCCTGAGTCTGTGTTTCCTGATAGCTACAACCTGGGAGTCTTTAAGTCAAGAGTATATAGGTTACTTCTAGGCAAGCGTGCTCCATCTTAGACCGCATCATCGCTTTCCATCAGGTGAGATAGTGGTCAAACGCAAAAACATCTCGACGTTCATGATATTTATTGTATGTTTAATATTCCCTAAGCCGTTCTTACCCTTACGGAGCAAACATGTTATAGGTTTAGTTAGCATTCTTATAACCGATTGAACGGCGAATCCATGAGAATCCAAAAACTCTTTCAGTCGAAAGGGTCGAAAGGGTTTACGAACCTGATCATGCTATAAGGGTTTCCCCAGAAGGGCAAACCCTCTCAAACCAAACAATTACTGATAGTTTGCATTTGCAATGTGTGATTAGGTTGTATGTGTAACAGGTTCGAATGCGCTAATTCGTACTGCATATTACTACAGTAATAACTTAATATAATAATATTTACATACTTAATTGAAAACCATTGAAATTGCTAACCGAAACAGTCTCTGACTAGAACAAAAATCTTTCCTTAATAGAGACATAATTATCATAAATTATAATACATACTATTTTTCTTTTTAACCGACTTCAAAAAGGAGGAGGTTCTCAATTCGATTGGTATTTTTTTCGGGTTCCGTACCTCAAAAGGAAAAACGGAAACCTTATAGGATCCGTTGCGACTTGTTGTCCGTCTGTCTGTCAAGACCCTTTATCTCGGGAACGCGTGGAGGGATCAAGTAGAAATTAAACCTGAACTTAAGTCTACGGTCCCTTGAAGCTGTAAAAAAAACAACCTTCTTTGTTAACGTGAAAAAAAGATACGGCCGCGCTAAAAACGTATATCGGGGGAATCAAAATTTATAGGGCACTCCCCACTGACCTAGAACTATGAAAGGACAATGCCAGAAACTCTATAGAACTTTGCCCCAGTCAATAAAAGTCATGTGCAATATGTAGCATCTTACTGTTTATTTATTGCTGATGTGATAACTAAACATTAGTTTTAGTGACTGTAGAACTTGCGGTTTCCGTTTAAATCTAAAAACAATAAGGACATTGATTATAGGTTAAATTGTATTTTATGTAAAATAAAATGAGTTTGTATTTGGTGGGTAGGTATTTCGTAATCAGCAAGTTCTATAGAAAAACAATTTAGTATAGAAAGGTTCTATATTCATTACAATTATTTTCATGAATTTACTTTTTCTGTACATGGGTAGGGCATGATCTGGCATTGTCATTTAGCTAATAATATCGTCTTATACTACAAGTACAAGGAAAAGTCTGAAAACTTTATATTTGCAATTAAATCATAAAAAAATATAGTCCGCGTGAACGTCGGTTATCGTGGATGCAGCCGAAGTTGTGGATTAAAAAGAGTAGATATGTCCTTCCCCAGGGTTCAAGCTATTTTCATACCAAATTTCATAAAAATTGGTTCAGCCGTTTCATCGTGAAAGCGTAACAGACAGAATTACTTTCGCAAAAGTACGGATTAAAGTATGGATAATAGGTATGGAAAGTATGGATACTAATGTATGGAAGTATGGATATGTATCTACAACTTTATACGGAACCATCTGTGGGTGCGTCCGACTCCACTTGTCTGGTTTTTTTTATGTATGTACACCGATTACGCTGATATTATGATCCGATTTACGTGATTCTTCTTTAATTTGATGCGGAATAGTTGCCATTTTGTCCCATAAAAAATCAACATAGTTTGGCCTAGTAGTTTTCATTTTATTATTTTTTTATTTTTTATTTATTATTTTTATTTTTTATTTATTTATTTATTTATTTATTATTTTTATTTTTTATTTATTTATTTTATGTTTGACCACGCATAACTTTTTTCAGTGTAGTCCGATTTAAGTATATGATTCTTTTCCTTCTAAAAGTAAAAAGTAACTTTTAATTCGCAAGTCGGTGGCAATACAAAACAGCAAGCAAAACCAAATCCGCCGACTTGCGAATTGTAAGTTATTTTTTCCTTTTTTGTTAACCTATAGTAAGCTCTACCTTAAGTTAGCTGGGATAACTTGTTTGCAGAATTATTGGCCAGTGCCCAATAAAAGGGAACGAAGACCGCCCGTAGTTCAACTGCCTTTAGTCCTTTACCCAAATTACACGCACATATAAACGTAGTCCTACTGTACGTATAATGACGGCGGTCATTCTCTCGTCTCGTACTCTCGTCTGGGACGCCACGCCGCGCCGCCCGCCGCCCGCCGCAGCAGGGGAAGGACGAAATTAAAGTATTTAGCGAGTCGCCCGACCGAGGGTTGGCTGGGTAAGGGCGGCGCGGCGCGGCTGTGGCTATGACCGAGACGGCTGGGTGAATGTACGCTCCGAACAAGCGCCAAGCACGCCACGCTACGCTCTCTACTACACTACACTTATAAATGTATGTACATGTTATTATAGCCAGTGTGTATTATGTCAGTGATTTAAACAGCTTGCAAAGAATAATAGGGTATTACACCCATTTTTGAAAAGTGTCTCAATGAAATTCTGTAGTGCTAATATGCCACCAAAAAAAACACGAAATTTTTATTCAATCGATAAGTGCCATAAAAATGCATCTAAATTTTGAATTTTCAAATGAGCTCATATTAAATATGATAATTGTATATCATTTAAAAATATTTAAAAGTATATTTTGTAATAGGTGTAATAATGAAAAAATAACGTTGGTTACGAAAATAATAAAAGTACAAAGCCTTTATTACGCCAATCGGTTGACTGACAGTTGTCAATTTTTTGTTTACACAGCCGTACGGCGTAATAACATGGCCGCTACTATTTCATGGTGTTTTATAACAGATTAAAAATACTGAAAACATTAAATTGAATTAAAAAAATTGTTTTGCTATTTTATGAACTAAAACTTACATTTTCCGACTGTTTTATGCCTAAACTGTGTCAATAACATATTTATAGATTTTTTCTCGTAGGTATATATTAAAATACCCTATTAGGTAATTGTTTTTTTTTTTTTTTGTAAATAAATCGTCAATTTATCGTAATAGAAAATAACGTCCTGTTTGTGACATCGGTCTGAAGCACAGACTCTATCGTGGCTTATCTCAGAACTCATATTTTCCGTTCCTTTTCCCTAAAGTAATAGCAACCCCACATTCCAGCCTTGACTAATTACCTACAATGGCAAAATAACTAAGTAAGCACAAAAAGGGTCCTACGTCATAGATTCATCATCGAGATTATTCTATTTTTATACTGTGATGCTGTCTGTATTCGACCGACCGTTAGATGAGATGAGTCTATAATATAAAGTCCAGATTACTCATCAAGTGCTCACAGTACAATATTACATTTACATGTAAATTCAATACCTAGCTAAGACGTCGTTCCAAGCCCGTGTTCCAAGCAGTTCCTAGTATGAAGAAACATTCATATGCTTACGTTATCTTTTAAATCAGTGTTGGGAATGAATGAGGCTGAATTATTGCTATAAACCGTGCCGTAACGATATATCCATGTCCGTGGCGTCTAGGTTTGTTTATGTGGATTATAGCATGGAGGCCAGAAGGCAGTGTTACCATCCCTAAACAAAGTCTCGAAAGTCTAAGTGAAAACAAATCTTAATAATTGTTTTATCATTTTGTAATGTTTTGCAACATGTATTCCCTACTTCATCGGTGGACTACGGGTTTGTCAGTGACTTCGATATTTACGACTACTCCATAAAAATTTGGAGCTGTGATCATGTAGATTCCGACATGGCTGTCACATTTGCCACATTCGCCATTTGATGAACGTTCGCCACGTTGATTGAGAATTTGAGATCCAGCTATGAACTAAAAAAAATGTTTGTATGGATTGGAACGGTCATCTTCCTTCACCAACACTACGAGTACTGGCGCCACCCATGTTCACATTGAACCATGTATCTGATTGAAGGTTTGAAGTCTCAACTTCAATTCAATATAAATCTCAAATCTCGGTAAATTAGGACACCAATCTAAGTTGCAACACTGCAGGAACATGCTGTTAGTTCGTGAATGGGCGCGGACAATAGGATCCGCAAGCTTGCGCCGGCGCTGCCTCCACGCGGGCACAGTGACTCATGCACAGACCACCCACGCTTTGCAATAACCGACGCGTTGACGCTAGGTACTTCCCTAACTAAGTGTGCCTTTGTGTACACAATAGCAAGACATGTTCTGCAGTTATAGAGCCCTAAGACTTCCTTGATGAAGACATCCAAACGTGTAGCATTTGCGCAGAATTTTGACATGACGCGTGCGTGACATTATCAAGACCATGAGGTTTTTTGTGTTGAATCGTGCTCATAGTTTAATGTAGGCCAAAAAGACTGGGCTCTGGCCTAGCCTTTTGGCAATAAGCTTTGTCCTGCCTACTAAAACATTTTTTGGTGGGTTTCGATATGTCAACTAGGTTTTTGCGGACAAGATATCTAGCTCTCAGCTCCAAACTAATGTATGAAAATTTGGACATCTCACAAGATAAACAAAGAGTCATACAAACAAACCCGGAAATCTGAATCATGCCTTTGTTCTTTTAAGCTTATACTGACTACCTACCGCTACTTAAGTGTGTGCTGAGGAAAAAATCGATATGAGTAAATTATTATAATGTTTTGATCATAGACTATTTTGGGGAAATGTTGTAGGTACTAAATACGCTTCTCCCACGAGCTTCTCCAAATAATCTTCAAAACAGTATGTTCAGATAAAATGCTTTTGCAATGGCTTTTACCCGCTAATGTAAATGGATTAGTGTAGTGGCGAGAATGGTATGCGAGGAATGCAACTTCGTCTCGCAAACAGTGCACAACGGGTGGCCAGTGTGGCCACGGTGCGGGCGTGCAACTTTCTTCTTCTCTTCGCTCGACCGCTCGTTGAACAGCAACGAAACCAGACCCTGCCGACCTGTTTACATTCCCTTCAGTTGATTCATCCCGGCCTGTCCTGTCATAAATAATTATTAAGTGCAGTAATTTATATCCTTATGCTTATAAATTCACAGTTGAGTTGAATCATTTAGGAGAACTTGTGTAGTTCTCCTAAACGGTTTCAAAATTAGGTGCTGTTATTTCATTAACTCCTTATTCTATTACAATGTATAGAGATGCATGCAGATGCAGGTTTATTAAAAGACATACGTTGTCTAATTCTTCAAGCAAAAAGATGTTAATTGTACAATAGTCATTAGATTAAGTATATCGGAATGAAAATTATGTCAAAATTATAAATAATTTATGTTCAAATGTAAAAATTGTTACGCACAAAATGTTCCGCAAGTAGGTATATAATTATGTGGTTTAGTTAAATTAAGATGGGTACCATAAGTAATGACTTCTTCATTTTTGTCATTTAGTTTTCTTAAATTCTTATTTACTTTGTTAAATCATAGTCATGCTGTGTACACATAATATTTAGGAGTACAGTTATTAATTACTTATGCAATTTAAGGTCTGTAAAAGCGGGCAAGTGCGAGTCGGACTCGCCCATGGAGGGTTCCGTAGCAGCAAGTAACATAATATAAAAGTTTTTTTATTTTTATATTTGAGTTGATTGAATGAAAGGTAAATTGCGGTTTACGATTTATGACGTATTAAACAAAACTACTTACTAGATCTCGTTCAAACCAATTTTCGGTGGAAGTTTACATGGTAAAGTACATCATATATATTTTTTTTAGTTTGATCATTCTCTTATTTTAGAAGTTACAGGGGGGGGGGCACATTTTACCACTTGGGAAGTGTCTCTCGCGCAACCTATTCAGTTTAGAAAAAAGATATATTAGAAACCTCAATATCATTTTTGAAGACCTATCTATACACACGTATGGGTTTGATGAAAAATAAAAATTTGTTTCAGTTCTAAGTATGGGGAAAAATCTTAATGCTGTTCACAGAATACATATTCTACTTACCAAGTTTCAACAGTATAGTTCTTATAAAAAAGAGGCTGTGACATACGGACGAACAGACAGACAGACATGACGAATCCATAAGGGTTCCGTTTTTTGCCATTCGGCTACGGAACCCTAAAAATGTAATAGAAATAGACTATCTTTACGCAACAAATAATCAAATAAGCTGATTAGTCGTCAATTTATTGATGATATACATATACATCCACACTAATATTATAAATGCGAAAGTAACTCTGTCTGTTACGCTTTCACGATGAAACGGCTGAACCGATTTTGATGAAATTTGGTATGAAGATAGCTTGAACCCCAGGGAAGGACATAGGCTACTTTTTAATCAGTGACTTCGTCTGCATCCACTATAACCGACATTCACGCGGACGAAGTCGCGGGCAAAAGCTAGTAGTAAATAAAGATGAAAAGTTACTAATCATCATGACTAAGAAATTTATTTATTTTAATTTTTTAAATTGTGAAATAAATAAATAAATTGCGTAACAATATCCAATGCGTAGCAAATGGTTGTACAGTACATGCTTTGAACCTAATGGGTCATGGACCTTCAAAAATGATGCGCAGTAAACAGAGTTTTTTCTTTGTTTCAAGGCCGTGCTAGTAATTGTGACATCCTTAATGATAATTTAAGTCTTTATGAGAACGAACTCTTGTTATATTTTCTCACCTGAGGGAAAAGCACATTTTTGTACGAAATTAGATATTAATTTTCTTTACAGTTTTCAAATTACCTGTAAATTCAATTTTTGTTTTTCAACCGACTTCAAAAAAAGAAGGAGGTTCTCAATTCGACACGTAACTACCTATTTTATTTTTTTTATGGTCCACGCATACCTTTTTTCAGTGTAGTCCGATTTCGATGATTCTTTTTTAAACGCAATCATGCTTTCATAGTTACCACATGTTTTAATGATGTATTACAGCTTATTAGGTTATATTTTAATAATTAGCTAAAAATGATTTATAAATAACAGTACAATTATTTTCGAATTCCTCTATTTTTTCTCTACGCTTTGGTGCACGTGTACCTCGAGGCACATATTTGGGCAATGTTGTACGGGATTTTGTTGACCTCCTTTGGTCCCATGTTTTCAAGAAAATATATAAATTTTAAGTAGAAAATTAAGGGATGACTGAATTTTTTTGGTGTCACCGTTTCGTAATTAATTTGTATGATAAGAAGTAGGCACTAAAAAACTAAAAAAAAAACTTTTTAACAAAAAAGACAACTGCCTTCAAAAATAACTCATTTCGCAAATCGGTAGCAATACAAAACAACAAACAATAAGCCGCCGACTTGCGAATTGAGTTATTTTTTACTTTTTGAAGGCGGTACTTAGTCTTTTTTGTTACAAAGTTTTTAGGTTATCATTTCCACAGTAAAGATATCTTTACTGTGTAATTTCAATTTAAAAGAAAGTACCTATCAGCATATATCACAGCATATATTCTGTATGCCAGATTGTAATAATATAAGTCAAGAGCGTCGCCAGCAGATGACCTAACGAAGGGAGATAAAAAAAGTGTATGAACTTTTAATACAGTCAAAGTCACACGAAGCTTTACACTGGTTGTGTGAGTCCATGGACATTGTACCTACTATGATCGCTACAAAGTCCAATGTGTAAAGGATCCACGAGCTCTTGACTAGAATTAAGGAAACAATTTTTTTTTGGAATCTAAGGGCGGGGGCGGTTACTGCCCTCTCTTGGCGACGCCCTTGAAATAAGTTAAGTACTTACTATTTATTTTATTTTATTATTATCTGCTGGTATCGATGGTTTAGCGGGAAAAGCGGCAAACCAAATCCTAACTTTTCAAGAGTAAGTTATCAAGAATATTCACCATGAGAGTTCTCCCTAGTTTTCATCCCTCAAAACAAATCTTAAAGTCGTAAATATAAATATCTCTTATAACATTTTTCCGGAAATAAAAATCCGTTAAAGATCAAGACATTTCCATTCGATGTGTAGCATTTTACCATTTGCTTCTGGGTTCAACGGCCAGACAGTTCGGATCGTTGATTTTTTCGCTTGAGTGCTTGTCTGTATTCACCAATTTTAAGGAGTAGGTTTTCCGACAAAATATATATTCTTTAGAAATGATATTCTTTAAACTACAGATCACAGGTTGAAACGTTTAAACCATAACTAGCATGAGTGAAGATTCTGTACTTGCAATTTCAAACGCAACGGTCACCGGCAGGCTAGCCGGTTGAGTAAAGTTGAATGTATCGGCAGGCATCTCATCCTTCGTGGAATTTGCACCCACACATTCTAACGCAGAACTGCACATTACGATGCCGCCTTCGCCGCACCGCCACCACTGCCGCCTTTTTTTCAAGTCGCGCCATACTTTTCCGAGAAGGACCGAAATCGGAAAAAAATAATTGAAACCCTGTGCACCTATTGTGACTTATTTTGGATGAATTGTTGTTATTCACGTGCACAGGTACACACCTCTACACACAGCCACTAGTTTTTTAGATTTATTTTATTTTATTATTACCAATAATTATCTAATATTAATGAAATGGTTTTTTTATTTCTTTGCATGCTTTAATTTTTTGTACCTACTCAAGTAAATTATTTGGTCTACTCTTTGGGAACTAGTAAATTATTTATTTGACAACACAATAAGGAAAAAAAATAGTTTCTTCGAAATGGAGAAAAACAAATCGTAGTAAGCAGCATAAGCGTGGCCGTTTGTATTGGTTGAGCACGTGGTCGCTGCCATCTTAACTCACGCTTTAGGCGCGAAAGTAGTGGCTTTTCATTCTAAGCTGGCCACCCGGGCACAATATAAAATGTATGTAAGGTAAATAATGTTTAAATAATGTTTTTTTAATAAACTTCAGGTTCAGTGTATTTTTATTTTGAACTGCTATATTAATTACTTACCTAATTTTATTATTTATCCAACTTTCCTGCGGGACAAAGTAAAAACAACTACGAACACATTTTAAATATTTCTTCCAAAAGTTCCTTATAATATAGAAAACAGAATCAATGCTAAGTGTATAAGGTAAATTAATATGTATTCAATCTAATACAAACTCTTATTTCCTCAAAACGGATGTATTGGCGCCAAAATGCGGCGTGGTACTTCCACGTTAATGGCTGCCGTTCATTGCGCTCGCTTGGGTGTATTGCCCGCTGCTCACCACGCGCATCCTGCCTACTACGTTGACTGCGTCCTGCTCGCACTTATTTCTTTATATTTATACACAAAAGAGACGCCCACTTCACGTGCAGCAATTTTTGTGCCACAGAAGGACGCGCCTTGAGATCAATGCACTTTCCGAGGACAGCGAGCCCGTTTTTATTAATCGTTAACGTTGGGCTACCCTCAACGTAATAGGGATCTTAAGAGGTAGCCCTAAGAGTTAATTTGGCCGCAGCAAGAACTTGGAACTAGAGGTCGATGTCTAGACGCGCGGGAAGTGATTATAGTATGTGGAATTGTGAGTGGAAGGCATTCCGCTCGTGCAGGGCTGTCCATCTCAACTGTAAGTAGGGTGCGTTTTTATAAATGGCTCTGTAATTCAAAGTAATTTTCACCCGTACTATGAGGAAGTGAACGAATTATTGTATTTTAAAATATGTAAAATGATACATTATTAAATGATGATATAAAACATTACTTTGCAAAAAGATCAACCCTAATCAATTGTGTGTGGTGTTTGCCGCCTGGAACGCCAGCAAGGCATCTTTTAGCTTGCTTTTGCCTTGCACTTTACCAACTTAACATAATCTGACCAGTTTATAAGACATACCTACTTATTTTTAACTCAGACGGACTAAAAATACCAGTATTCTGACTAGATATATTTTTAGTTTATCCTACGCAAAGGCAAAGGACTCGCCCAAAGTAGGTACCCTATGTAGGTTTGTTAATATTCAGTGGGTAGATTAAAATACTGTTTCCTTTTACCTGTTTCATTTATTTATTATTCGTGGAATAAATTTGAGGTCTGCCAGCTTTTCTAAAAAAAAGACACAAATTCTACTTTTTCTTTTAATTCAGTAGACGCAATTTAATTTTTATAGAAAATAATTATCTTCTATATTTTTAACCAATATATTTTTCGTAGAGACAATTATCTCCTGTCCAAAAAAGTTGTGTTGTTGACGTTATAGGTACATCCTGCTTATAGTAGGTACTTAATGTTTCATTCATTAATTTTATCAAGTACCTACCTATTTACAAAATAAAATACAGGGCAATTCATTGTCGTGATTTGATAACCTTTTATTTATAGAAGAAGATACCTATTTATGATCATGTTATGTGAGTGATTGCACGTTTAAGTGTAAAATGTTATTATTTTCAACCTTTAATTGCATTATAAAATTTTGATACCTATTGATAATGAATATCACCAACATAATTTGATAGAGTACCTATTTAGAGATCGTACCTAGTCATGTCATATCAACAACAAAAACAAAACAAAAAAAAAAATACAAAAAAAAAAACACAAAACAAACACACAAAAACAAAAAATCATAACATACAACATCGTCCCTAAAAGATGTCAAAAGTAAGAAGACATTCAGAAAAAAGAAGGCAATTAGCAAAAATACATTTTAAAAGGTAGTTAATCAAAGCTAAGATAAACACCTATTCAGTACAGTCTATTTTTAACGAGGCAATTGCACAAATAAACTATAAACATGTTCATGTGTTTTGGAAGTGCATGTGATAAACATAATGTTATCTCGGCACAAATTCTTGTACTTTGACCCGCTCTACTATCTGTGACCGCAACTAAATTGTTTGTTGTGCGTTAATTGTTTTCCGATGAGACAACACATGCTTTGTCCATTATTTTATCGATATTGTACGCGGGTGGGACTGGGGACTCACTGCATGCCATGCCAATGACTACACCTCCATTAATACATTACAAAGAATTCATTCATCAGCATTAATCGCATGCCCTCAATTATCTTCAGTGTCACATATTTATTAGATTTGAATATTGCAGTAAGTAAAAAAAATAAACAATAATTTAGATGCAATGCGTATGCGTGTCAGTATAAGTTTTATTGAGGCATGAACAGGAAAGAAGCCTTTTAATAGTAAAGGAAGTTTTACATAGAAGTTGGGTATCAGATTACACTCATTAATCGGCGTGTTAAAAAAAAAAACAAATACATACTGTGTGTAATATGAACAACAACAATTATTTACACATTATTGACAACAAATTATTTTTATATCAATTCACTTGTTTATGTGTTAAAAACCATTTATTTATTACATGATGATGTTAAAATCAGAGACCGTAAGTAGTAGTAGGTACATCCCTGTTAAAGAGTTGCGTCGTACAAAAGGTTTTCCTTTTTAATAATAATATGTTGAACACTTAAGGAGCATAATGTAACATCTTGTATGGTGTAACCCTTTTAAACGTTAAAACTTTGAATGGTTTATCCTTTCCCTAGAAACGGGGTGTTGACTTTTTTACCCGTTCATCGTATACGGGTTACCTTGATACGACTAGCCGCTTAAAGTGTAACACTGATATTATAAGGGTTTTTTAAAAATCCCTTTAGTTTAAGCGGCGAACCGAAATGGTCCCTGGTTACAATAGGTAGGTACCTACCTAGCAATCGATCAAAAGCTATAAATGTATGTACATTATACTTACTTACAAAAACCTTCTGAAAGTACCTAGGTATATCTGATCGATACAATATGTAACAGGGTAAGTATACCTAGTCTTTATTTATAACGTTATTATTATGTTTAGTGTATATTTACCTACTTGCCGCATTAGTCAGTGGCTAGGTAAAAATAAAGAGTTCACCTCACCCGCGGGGCCGCAATTTGAAGGTTATCAGGAAAATAAAAGCTACGGTTAAGGCCCTGGAATTAATTCATCGGCCATCGAACTTATCACATCACGCCCGTGTGTCGCGAAAATACTTAATTAAAATTCTGTTAACTGTGAAGCGACGCAAACTAGGTAGGTACACAAATGATTGGATTGTAATTAAGTAGGTACCTAGTTGATTTATTAAAGTTCTATCACGTCAATCACGTCAAAGACGTAGAGTAGAGATATCTTCCTCCATATCTTTGGAAAGAAATCATAATAAAATAATGTATATTATAATTAATAAATATTCAAACTTAGCTACATTATAACATTACCTATTTAAGTAGGTTACCTACCTACATCTGTGTCTTCAATTTATGAAAAAGTACCTAATTAATTACATTACTAATGCATAGTAGCACCAATAGCAATACGTAGGTACTTACCAACTAATTACTGCTCCGAAAATTAAATATTAGATGTTTATATTAATTAGGTAGGCACAACCTATTTTTTTCAAATTAATCTTCTATTGAAAAGTATCTGAAACTTTGCTTTTAGAACGTAGGTACTGGATTGTGGCCTAGTGTATGTGTATTATATGCCTTATGATGAAGTTATGACCGTTGTAGATTTAAATGTTTAATAAGCGAGGGGCACTCGAGCTGTCGAGCAGGTGGTTCGTGGTTCGAGAGCGGCGGATATTACTTCCAATGGAGGGTCAAAGGACCATTCAAGGCCGCAGTCACGACATTTCGGATCGTCGCGTCGCGTCGATAACCTTCGCTAATCGGTATAGGCGCCTCCGTGCCCGCGAATACTTCCATAGCACACAAACGAAATATCTACATACCTAGGTACCTTAAAACCAACAATTTACTTCGTTATTTCGTGTTACTACTTAAGTACTTATGATTAAAAAAGCACTGTAAAGTATTAAATACTCACCCTCAGATTGATTCAACTTGCGGAAGTTTTGAAGGATAGGTACCTATATGTAGGTACCTAGATATTGATGCATCCGAAAGATTTTAAACTTTTTGTTCATATTCATAATCTATTGTAAATAATGTATAAGTAAGCCAAATACTCACAATAGTACGTAGAGTACCTACGTACCTATGTAATATTATATACACCTACCGTGGTTATGTGTAATATTCAGTATTTTATTTAAGTGCAATGACATGCCGTTACACGTAGGTACCAACATAGTACGTGCTTCAGTTGCATACAATACGTACATAGGTAATAAATTACATACCTACCTATTATTGAAATAGCTAAATAATATGCTACAGTGTAGAACCGACGACCTTGTCATACTTGCACGTGTTTTCAATAATACAGAAGATATTGCCATGGAAGCATGTTATGGCAAAGGAAAAAATTAAGTGGAAAATGCCTACAGTGTAGGTTACTGCGGATTTTCTTATGACACACACACAAACTCCTCAACTTTTACTAGATTGTCATGAATGGTTTGTAAGAATATGAAACAAATAAGCGCGGGATGATCGAATCCAAACAAAACAACATAGGTAGGTACCTAGGTACGCATTGTTCTATTAGCAAAAGGTAACATTATTCGTAACTCCAGCGCCTAAAATACAAATTTAAATATTTTGTTGACAATCAAACGTTTTGTTTTGTAATTATTTATTATTTGGATGATAAACCTTATCTGCGCATGATTTCGCGCACGGTATTGATCGTTATCGCAGCGAAATCGGAACATAGGTGTACCGGTGTACCGATATCGCTGACAACCGACATTGGTAGTGGATCCCAATAACTAGAGGTGTGATCCCAGTGAATATGTAGTAGTTGTTGTCACTATATTTTATCATATTGAGTTGTACGGTTATCAGTTTGTTTTTTTACTTGAGCGCTATACTTTAAAATGAGTTCTAAGCATCATCACGGTCACCTGTAAGTGATTAGACATACCTACTGATAGTAATAACTAATACGAATAAAACTAATAAGTATAACATTTTTATTATTACAACAAATAGTATACGGTACTTACTTACCTACTATAATAGTAACCGGTACAATTTTTAAACAATTACAATTAGGTACTACCGTAATTAATAGAATCCTATGTATACCTAGATAGGCAGGTAGTAGATACGTACTTACACTTGATAACCTATTCACAAAAAAAGACAACCGCCATCAAAAACTAAAAAGTGAAAAATAACTTTAGCACAAACACACATTGACTTTAGTTTCGAAGTTCGGTGGCTTTTTAAAGCGCAGGCCACACCGCCAGCTAGCGGGCGGGCGGGCTAGGCGGGCGAACATCGTTCATACTAGTTGACTAGCTCGCGGTGTGAACCGAAGTATGTAAAGAGGTGTGAAACGATGTTCGCCCGCCTAGCCCGCCCGCCCGCTAGCTGGCGGTGTGGCCTGCGCTTGAGTTAAGAAGTTATTTTTCACTTTTTAGTTTTTGAAGGCGGTTGTCTTTTTTGTTAAAAGCTTTTTAGTACCTCGTTCTCATCCAAATCTATTAAGAAGAGATTGAAAGTTAACTACTCCAATGATTGAAGAAACTTCGTCTATGTAAAATTTTTGGGTATTTGTTGATTTTTTCAAAAAGTGCTGAATCAATTTCGATAAAATTCTTTTTGGGTATTTGATGATTTTTTCAAAAAGTGCTGAATCAATTTCGATAAAATTTATATGGGACCACCCCTGAAGCATACCCTATCCATAAAAAAAAGAATTTTCAAAATCGGGTTACGTTTACCGGAGAAATCGCGTAACAAATCGCGCACATACTTAATGCAAATTTAAGACTTATACGGTTTTCTCATGGATGCCATTGTCAGAACGGGACCACACGGGAAGCACCAGCTTTCAAATAAAAAAAGAATCATCAAAATCGGTTCACCCAGTCCAAAGTTCTCAGGTAACAAACATAAAAAAAAATACAGACGAATTGATAACCTCCTCCTTTTTTGAAGTCGGTTGAAAAAAAACTGTTTGACTTATAGAACTATACCTATCTGCACTACATAATACATATTATATACTTTTTACTGCCCCCATATGGATACCGTATCATAGCATAAAAACAGTGCCAGGTGGTGAGTTCAATGTTCGATGCAGCTTTTATTTTGTTTTGAAACGTAGCTTCGTCGGGGCCCGTCAGGGGTTGCAACTGCTCGCAACAGACTGCTATGGGTAGGCAACCCAGAAAACAAAAAAAACACGGGTAGGTCGGTTAGGTACTTTTCTCCACCTGGCGATATGACTTGAATCACAAAGTGCACAAGTGTAATAATTAAGTAAACATAAAAAAGTATTCACGTTTATATCGCGTTGAGTCGCGACAGACTTGTTTTATTATGAACACCTGCTCGGCTGCTCACAATATCACTTGTCATTTTTATTTACTTTTACGTTGTATGTGCCTACGTAGAGAGGTAGGTAAACAAGTAGGTAGGTACTTACAATTGAAATAGGTAGTATTTAAAGTACCTACTTATATTATTTAAATTTTTAATTTCAGCACAAAACAAAAGAAAAAATATCTACTTATAGGTACCGACTTAATCAGGGAATCGGGCGCTTATTCATAAAACAGCTACTTATTTGCAGTAGCAATAATCAGTTTACCTAGGTATGTATGTATGTATACAGTTAGAAAAATATTAAACTGGCTTATTAATTAGGTACCTAACAGGTGAAGCTAATAAAGGCGTATTAAAAAGCTTGTAGGTAGTAGAATTGACGCATAATGTGAGCAAGTTGTAGCATATTGCCGTGTATATTACATGAATGCAGGGATGTTTATCAAAATGCACATGTGTACCCGCCAGCACGAGCTCCGTGCACGTGCTCCCAGCAGCTGCCACGGTCAACACAATCTACCTACGTAATAAGTACATTGAATCGAGTAAAGAAAACAAACTGGCCAAGTGAGAGTCGGACACGCGCACGAAGGGTTCCGTACCAATATCTATACAACATTCGATATCGTGCAAAAAAACAGCAACAAATCTCGATTGTTGTATGTGAGCCCCCCTTTAATATCTATTTTATTCTGTTTTTAGTTATAGCGGCAACAGAAATACATCATCTGTGAAAATTTCAACTGTCTACTACAACTGTAGCTATCACTATCACGGTTCATAAGATACAGTGTGGTGACAGATAACCAGCCAGACAGACAGACGGACAGTGGAGTCTTAGTAATAGGGTTCCGTTTTTACCCTTTGGGTACGGAACCCTAAAAACAGCCTTCCTTAAGTTCTCTAAAGTTTTTCGCCTAAGTTTTTAGGTAGGTATATTAGGTAGGTCTGTACTACTTAGAGCGTTAAAAAAGGTTTGCAGGGTCAGATACGCTGTGTAATATTTGATCAATGCACTATTAAAAGCCCCATAACAGACAGGTGCTTATCTACCTTTCAAGTTATGGATGCCGGTACCTAGGTAATGAATGACTACTAACCTTTTCCAGAAATTATTTACCGTATAAAAAAACAGTTTTCACATTTTTTTCTGATATTTTACTTCAGCGTAGGTAGGTATTTAGTTTCATTAGTCTACATAATGTATCAACCGACATTGCAAATGGAAAACGTGAATACACGCCAATTAAATACTAGATACGAGTGTGCTAGAGTGTCCTCAGGAAAAAAAAACTAGCTAGAGTAGTAGATCAGCTTTTTAGCAAATCCAACTATGTATTTCATAGGTAGGTATAACTTTTGTGTACGTACGTAGATAGATAATAAATAAATACTTAGAACAAAACCCAGGTCCATTGCCTTTTGCGTTATTACTTATTACCCGCCTGCACATTTTACAAAATCACGGATTAACAGTGCATCCTCCTTCCTCAGACCAATACTTATTGGTCTGAGCCTCCTTCATGCATTTTTAAGGTAGGTAGGTACTGTGTGTAAGCACATTAGGAATGTGGGTTGAATGAATTTAAATTTTATGTTACTTCTACACACAATTATAAAACACGATGTAGGTGCAAACGGTTAGGTATTTTACGGTTAGAAAAACGCAAAATGTTTACGATGCATCTGCTTGATTTTATTGATTTGTTCGCACTTCCCGCTCTCGACATACACCCTGAGTACTTTTCCGAGGATACTCGAGCAATCTTGGTACGAATACGAACCTCCCCCGCCCACCCCACTTAAAACTTGAATAAAATAGTCACGTGCGTAAAGACTTTGAATTTTTTGAATCATAATATTTCAATTTTATTGTTTTATAAACAGAAAAAAACCCCGTAAATAAATAAAGATAAAAAAAAACATGAATAAAAGTTAACATTGCTTTGACAACACTAAATTATAATTCTGATTGATTTCTTTATGATTGATCTGATTTCTTTATGTATTGTTTGTAACATCAGTTTTCTCTAAAATTATTTAAAAAGTAGGTACCTACCTACTTTTTTTTTCATAAGGAAACTTTGAAAGACTAACCTCCAACATTCTAAGCCTCCAGAGTATTTTTTAAGGGTAGATGGAATTTTCATGTGTAGAAGGCAAGTGACATACCATGCCACTGCCACGCTTCGTCCTTCTACACATAGATTGAACTCGGAGGGTAGAGTGGGTTGCGAATGGGGATTGGGGAATGGGTCTCACAACTCAAAACCAACCAAGCCGCGCGCGCCGCGCCGCGTCGCACCCCCCACACATACCGACCGATGCGATTATTCTATGTCTAGCGACTCAAGCGAGAGAGAGACGTAGTCAATGCTCCGCTCGCGTCAGGTCGCTTCGTTCGTTTCGTTGCATTCCACTCAAGTATTAGTTCAGTTGTCAGTCCGCAACGCGCCGTTTGACCGAACGGACGTACGCGCGCAAATAACATTGGAAAATTATCGTTGTTTATTTATTTAGCTTGATTACATATCTCAAATTTTATTTTTTAAATTTGTCTGTACTCTATTTGTGTCTACTTCTTGCTAAAGAACAATAATCAACCTTCATGAACTGTGATCGTGTTTTTTACCGTTTCAAACAATAACAAAACGGTAGAAAACCTAAAGTGTGAGACAAGTCGAAATGAGCGGATTGACCAACAGAGTTAAAAGAGGATCGAGGGGTAGTGCAACTCTTCTCGAAGCAGCTAACAGGATTTTGCGGTTACTTGGCGTTAGCTCCGCGAAGCGCGGGAAACAGCCCTCGCCCAAATCTAAGGTAAGGTCAATGACTGTCTGTAGCCCGTGTTTGTGTACCCCCATGTCTGTCTGCTTAAACTAGAATAATGGTCAAACGGTTGCGTACGCTCGCTCTAAAGTTTGATTTAGTAAAATTAAAGTAATTTTGTTGTAATCTAGTAATGTGAAAGTTAAATGTTTCAAAAATACACGCGGTAGATTTATTACAGAGTAGGTATAATTATGCTATTTAATTTAACAGTATTTTGATCTCGCATAAAATATTTATTTTCCGAATTAGTAATTTGAATCGTTTTCGAAAGTCCCAATAATACAAATTACAAGATGTAGTATTGTCTATGTAGGTACATACTACATACCTAATTGAAAATTGTATTTATTTTTGTCACGAGTAGACAGACATTGCATTGTCTCGTTATTTTTTATACGTAAGTTAACTTTCGCTATGCAAAGCGGTGATTGCACACTTTCGCCCCGTTTTTTTCTGTATGTCATTGGATGGCTCCGTGCTTCGTTCACAACGGCTAGTGTGGTGTGATACAAACAAACATCATAGTCGGCGGGCGCGGCCACAGCACTTGTTAGTTGTTTGTTCACGCGTCGCCGCCGTGACCATCTTGTTTACCACTGAGAACTCCTTACGATCGTAGCATTCAGCAGACCGCTACCGCTACGACTGCAATCATACAACTATCGTAAACAAAACGTATCCTTACTTACACGCAAGATGTTTATTATAGCTAACGTTGCCGCGTAATGTGCATGATTTGCACAGCCTACAACAATTTCGCGCTATGATATTGTGCTCACGTGGGTTTTGGCCAAAAATATTAAGTTCGAAATGTCTGCACAGCACAGTTCGATTACTTTTTGCCTGATTTGTAATGACGTATAAGTATTTTGGACAATTATATATTAATTAATTAATTTTACTAGTTAACTGGACCGTCAGATATTTATCATAAAAATCCCGTGTACAAATTATTATAGTTACTTTGTTTTGTAGCAAATGATACCTACGAACTAATTTAGATTATCAAAATATTTTGTTACACTTCGCCCTTTACCCATATTGTTATCTAAATAAAATTGTCACGCCAACGCCATCGCCCGCGCCACGAGAATGTTTGCTCATACGTCAATGTTGTGGCGTAATTCTCAGCGGAGGAGGTTATGTACACCCACATTCTTTATCTTTCTCGATAATGTTTGTAGGGCTTGTGTTGTTGTGGTGGACTTGTGGAAAAACACTAATTTTACTGGAAAGTAAACAAAATCAACGAAACTAGCACATATTAGTAATAAATGGGTATTTAAACAACATCGACGCGATAATAGCATAGCTGTAGTCGGTTTCTAAATTATTATAATATAATGTCCCAAGGTAGGTAGGTACCTACTATAAAAACGTACAAAACAAGTTTGTAAGTTTTTGTTTACGAACGTGAAGCAAGCACTTGAGTAGACTCATATTAAATTTTATAACATTAATTAAAGGTCGTTCTGAGCGCGACGTAGGATGTCGCCCTGTTGTTGAATGTTCTTTCCAACAAAGGTTGTTTACACTGCGTGATTCATGATCACGCACTCGGAATTCTCATTCATCTTTTACTTTTTCTTAAATGTAGGTAGGTAGGTAGGTAAAAAAATAAGTTTACCCAAGTACCTATCATCAGTATGATTGGTGACTAAACATTAAACACTGAACTAAACATTGTTAATTTCTAAAACGGATGTATGCAGGATCTGGGGTATACCTACATAGGTATGTGCACTACATTACATCCGTCTGAACTTGATAGATCATAATATTACACATTGTACCTAGGTCATTTAATTATTTAGGTAGGTACCTATTTCCGCAAAGAAACCAATGTACCTACCTACTATCCTTAATTATAGTCCTACTTATTATGAGCACTATAAGCACTAATAAAGTGGTGTATTTTGCAAGTTGCAAATGGCAACACACGACATGCAATGTGTAAAGGAAGGTTCGTTTGTGGGGATGTAGGTCGGCTATGAAGCCGGTGTTAGTGGACGGTGGAATCCGTTGCTGTGGGAATGCGAGTGTAGTACCGTTGCGATGGCGGTCTACACCGCCGCGCCGCGCCTCACCGTCCCAGAGTGCCCCAGCCGCGGAATGCGAGACCCATTTGCGGCGCTTACAACCAAGCTTTGACTCATTGCTAACAAAACTTCCACGTATTACACTGCAGTGTTACAGAAGTACAGATACACACAGATACCATAACTTCCCGTTTTTTTTTAATTTTATTATTAGCAAATTGTTAGTGGTTTTGAAAATAAGTGTGTGGTGTAGACAAGACTACACCATCCTGTGATCAAAGCGTGTAAAGCGAATTATTGGAGCTAGAGATTAATTTAGATTTTATTTGGAATTGTTTTAGGTCTAGGTACCTACCTATTTTCATACATATTCCATTTCCGTCCTCATATCTAGCTTCGGGTGCTCGGGCACTATTTATCTCTTAACTGGCACACGTAATTAGCTGAGACCTAGTGGTAATTTAGTTTGTTGTAATTCATCACCTCAACACACTTGTATTGGATATTTCCACAAGTATGTAGGTACATACCTACATTTATAGTAGGTAGGTACCATTTCTGAAATAAAAGCTCACAGAGAATCCACAACAACTTTCACTCAAAGTAGTGTCGAGAACTTGAAATGGTTTTGCAAAATGTACCAAACAATAGTCTTATCTTAAAAAAATGTACACTGAAAATATTGAAGCATGGACATTCCCGCAAAGTAACCGTAAATTATAGTTACTTTCATTTGCTTTGCATTAAAGTTTGTTTAAATTTGGCTAATATACCGTTAAACACGAACTCGCGGTATTCTGCAGCGTTGTGTGAAAGGGACAGAATTGCAAATGCAGCTATCTCTGTCTTCACTCACGTTGAATGGAAGCGTCATTTTTTGTTCGACGACGGCCCCGTAAAAAATGAACAAAAACTCAAGCTACGAACTCGAAAAATTGGATCATCGAACTGTAGACGAGGCCAGTGAACGTGGCAGCCGGAACATTTTGAGTTTTGAACTATTGAATATCCTCGATGCTAAAATCTTACATTTCCTTAACTGAGCTATTTTTACTTTCGGGTCTTAAAATAAGACTGTTTTTAAAAAATGGAAAATCAAAAATTACTCGTTGAAGCAAGATATAAGTACATGTTTATTTGCAACAAAACTCGCGCAAAATTATTGATAAAAATATGAGCTCCATCATTAATGAGGTCGATAGTGTGAAAACCTGTATGCTTGCAATAAAAAACATTGTATATTCTGACGTTCCATTGACAAACTGTTGTAAACAGGTAAACAAATAACAAATTAATGTAATGATTTTTTTCCAAATTTTAATTCGCCTATTCAGCATTGTTTACGTATATAGCGGTCACCTAAATTTGAAGAAGGCACTCTAGACGGCGCGTTGCCCTCTGGCCCCCACCGCGCATGACGTATCCACACCGTCGCCACCGCCGCCGCCGCTGCTGCCAGCGAGCCGATAAACAAGTGCACGCTTTCGAAGCGCGACGACGTCGCATTTCTCTCACGACGTTCCACTAGACAGAGTCTGTGATCTCGTACAGTTCCGTGAATAAGTCTTAATGTTATTTTACTCAGTGGGTGTTTTCATTATTACAGATCAACGGTCGAGCGCCTAGTGAATTACGGGCCCCAATTGCTGCGGCAGAAATCATAGTAGAAACACCGATCAAGATGCAAGCAGCTCCAGCGCCCGCACCGGCCACGACGGCGCCCGCGTCTGCTGCACCGGTTGCACCCTCACCGGCGGCCAACCAGGCACAAAAGCCCACCAAACGAACTGCTAAAGACTATATTTTTGGGAAATTAATCGGCGAGGGCTGTTACAGCACCGTATTTCTTGCAAAGGATATACACAGTGGAAAGGAATATGCAAGTACGTAATACTAATTCAATTTTACTTCATGATTTAAAAATCTGCTTTACAAATAAATGTTCCCAATGTTTTGATTGCGACTACGAGTTTGCGACCTTTAGAAGATTCACATTATAATCTGTTCTTTTTTTTACAGTTAAAGTGTGTGAAAAACTTCACATCATCCGAAAAAAGAAAAGAGAATACATTAAACGTGAAAAAGACGCCTTAAACATGTTGTTCAATGTACCTCATGGTTTCGTGAAACTTTACTGCACATTTCAAGACGAAGAAAGGCTGTATTTTGTATTGTCCTTTGCAAAAAATGGCGAATTGCTTTCTTACATAAATCAAGTTGGCTCTTTTGAGCTAAATGTAGCAAAATTTTATGCGGCTGAATTATTGATGGCCTTAGAAAAAATGCACGACAAGGGAATAATTCACCGTGATTTAAAACCAGAAAATATATTATTAGATGAAAATATGCACTTGCAAATTGCTGATTTCGGAACGGCTAAAATCCTTGAGCCTGAAGAGTTTCTTGTCTCATCGAATAATGCAGATAATGACACGCAAAATGAACGATCTAGAAAAATTAGTTTTGTTGGAACACCGCAGTATGTTAGCCCAGAATTATTACATGACTGCGTAGACACACGTGCCTCAGACTTGTGGGCGTTGGGATGCATCATTTACCAAATGATTTCGGGCCTGCCTCCTTTCCGGGCGGCTACAGAGTTTCTCACTTTTCAAAAAATTCTCAAGATGGAGTTCGAGTTCCCAGAAGGTTTCCCCGCTGACGCAAAAGATCTTGTGGAAAAGCTCTTAGTACTAGACCATACGAAAAGGCTCGGCGCAAATGATAAGGGAGGAACCTATGATAGCATTCGGAATCATCCGTTTTTTGCCGGAATGGATTGGGATAATATATGGGAGCAGACACCACCGACTATTAGCCCATATTTACCTGGTGGTTCGTTTGAAGAGGAATATAATGTGCCTGATCATCTTGAACCAGGATTAGGCAATCAGCAACTTGTAAGACTGTGGGAATTCGACTTATCTACCTCTAAAGGTAATTCATTTTGTTGTGATTTTTCTGCAATAGACCTTAGTTTACTTCTGAAGTTTTTCATAATCAAGATTTCAAGGATATTTTAGTTTCAATTTAAATGTTCTTCATTACAAAAGAATGTTACCATAATATTATACTTATCATAGTCGTAAGGGTAAATCTATTTTTGAAAATAAAAGAAGTTTAGTAGGTTGAGTATGTAGCCGATGTGGACAATTACAAAGTCTCGGGCGAGTGCAGTGAAGCGACGAGTAAGAGGCAACTGGTGCGTCCATGACCTGAATTCTTGGCAAATTTATACGCTTCTCGTTTCATAACTAAACCGAGTCCAATAGCGTCTTATTTTGTGATTATTTTCCAAATAAGCAGTCTTTTTTTTTAAGAAATAAGCGGTTTTAACTTGTAGCGCACCGTAATATGATCCTTGCACTCGTTGCACGAATAGTCAATACGTCATCGAATTCACTGCTATACACATTCAGAACGGACGTCCTCAGTCAGTGTATGGTGGTACTGTTTTATAGTTAGTATGACGTCAACCTTCCGGCGCGTCGTCGCCGTCGTTGTCCCGGAGTGCCACATTCTCAACCGCTTATGCCATGACATGAATGACTCGCTCGTTACGCCCTACGTGTTTTATAAATGTTAACCTTATAATCAGCTGTGTAGGTACACGCACTCGTTCTAGAATTCAGTCGGAGCTGAATTTATTTAAGTTTTATTTGACTTTAACAAGTCATTGAATTTAGTTTTTTTTTTTCAGGAATCTTAAACATCAACCCTGAAGATAAACGTCGTCGCCTAGAACTGCAATCTCGAGAAAGCAAGTGGCATCAGTTTGTCGATGGAGAGCTAATTTTAAAGCAAGGCTTGGTTGACAAAAGGAAGGGCCTGTTTCCACGACGTCGTATGTTGCTGCTCACTACAGGACCGCGCCTATTTTACGTCGATCCGGCCAACATGGTGCTTAAGGGTGAGATCCCTTGGTCACCGGAGTTGCGGGTCGAAGCCAAAAACTTCAGAATATTTTTAGTGCACACGGTGAGTAAATTACACAAACTCTTACTTAAACCTTTATTACCTAATAAGTAGTTGTTTAAAAGCATCGATTTAAAAACAAAATTAAATGTGAATTGTTTTTGTTACAGCCAAACCGTACATATTACTTGGAAGACCCTGATTCGTATGCCTTGGAGTGGGCAAGCATTATCGACGAAGTGCGCATCGGTACATATGGACGGGACACGACTTAAGCGACGGCGCGGCCGCAGCTCCGAGTCGCGTCTGCGCCGCCGCCGCGGCCCCCCGGGCTTCGAGCCCGTTCCTCGTACCTCACACGGCGAGTTCACACTTCTAGGTTACTTCTAGCCTTGATTTAGAGCATGGCAAATTCCAAGCCGAAAGCTTTCGCGTCGATGATCGACCTCGTGCGTGTCCTAAGTTCCGCATCGGTCGGTGCGGGGCCGGCTCGCCTCGTGGTGCCGTCGCTGCATCGCTGCGGAGCGCGCCGTGAGCCGCGGGCGCGCTACATATGTTCAAAAAGCGCACGAAGACGCCCACGCCGGCCGCTCCGCACGAGACGGACGGGACGAGACGACGACCGATCGACTAATGCTCGATCACTGTGGATGCTGAATGACTGATTCCTATTAATAATAATATCCCGACTATCTTAAATTATTCTAATTTAAGTTCTTTATTTAATTGTGGAATACCGACGATGATGTGTAAATATGTCTTAAATTATTATTGCGATTGCTTAGTAAAATAGTTAATTGTGGGGCGATGTAACTTTTATTGTATACGGGCCTCTTGTAAGAATGGACTTGTTATTCACCACCTGCGTGTTCACGAAGCCCATTCCGGTTGGTAACTAGGCAATTTATAGCTAAATTTAATATTTATTTTATGTTTAATTATTTGCCAACGGAATGTGACTGCTGTACAGTTATAACCGTAGAAAATTATGATTGGTATGTTTCTATATTCTACTTCAACTACTTATGTGTATCGGTGACAATTGGAAAGTAAAGATAAAAAATTGCAAAGTGTATAAATATTTTAAACGAAATTACCAATTGTCACACACTGGTTGCTGTAGAAATAGAAGCAGCTAGACGTAAGAAGGGTAGCTTCTTCTCTAAATAATTGAAAGTTTTGTCGAAAACCGATACGATTGTGATTGGTTGTCTTACTTTCACAACTGAGTATAATGTGCTCTGAGATAGCGATGAATACATTGTTGTCAATGCTTTTTACTGTGCAAGTTACTTGTGCTCTTTAATTCTAACATAGCAAAGGTATACGGATAATGCCACCAAAGGTGACAATTACTGCTATTTCATTGCTTGGTAATTAATTGTCTGAATATATTATTTTTGTTAATGCAGTCATATAAGACATTGGGATTGCTTAATGGATAGTGACTAGTGCAAATTTGTTTTTAATATTTTGTGTTGTTATGATCAGTAATTTTATGGCCATAGCGTATTATTCTATGTCATGGCACTTTGGAGTTCTAAAATTGTATTTAAATTGTAATGGTGACTTATCATTTAATCATTTTATAATAGCAGGTATATTAAAATGCCTAAAACTTGCCTGTAATATTTAACATTAGGGCTTAATGGGATTTAATCCATAGTTCAATACGAAACCCTCATTTAGCAAAACGTAGAAGAATAAGATTTCACTAAGTAGTATGAAGGACTGTTTTATTCATTTCATAGTGTAATATGGGCAATGAGATACAATAGTATTAATTGTTCAGCGTAAATTGGACTTTTCCATGACATTGTTATGAATAATTAAAATTAAACCCTGCATTTAAAATTTAATAACTGTTAACTATTGTAATTATATTTTACAACATTTGTATTGCATAAATTCCATAAAGTAACAAATTAAGAAATTGAAAATAAATTGAAGTTGATTTTTCAAATTTTATTTTTTTTACTACCCCACACGCCCAATTGGTATGTGCGTGTGAACTGAGGGACCACACTGGTGTTTCTTAAATAAAAATCGTAGGATTTTGTCTTGAAACAATTTGTAGAACAAATCTGGGAATTTGTAAAGAAATTAATATATTACAGTTGCCGTCAGATATATTGTAGCAGACAAGGCCTCTTATTCACAATCATTCGATTCGATTCCGTACCGAATCGAAAGTCAAAAGATATCGAAGATGTCCTTCAAACGCAATTCACAAATCCGAAACCGAATAATTTTGACAGTTTAAATATGACACGAAGACTGAAGTCGGAAACGAGATTGTCGAATACGGCTCCTTACCGACACGGAAACGTATCGAATGATTGTGAATAAGGGGCAAGGTGACCAAATACTTGAACAATTTAAAATGTCAATAAGTTCTATACCCTACAAGTTACCATTAATATCTGAACATTCATTTCTTCATTAATATCTGAGCAGAGGCTTGTCAATAATTTCTATACAAACAACTAACCAAAAATATCTGAACACTTACAACGTCAAGTGTCTCTACGCAGACAAACACTGAGCTTACCTAATTCGTTACTGCGTGATATTATTATAAAGGACGAACCAAAAATGACTATCGATTTGAGTATCTGTGGTTAGTCCAGTCATTTGGTAGTATTACCTACCTGGAAAGTTTTTAAACTGGTCAGGTGATTTTATTGAGGTCGACGTGCTCTCTTCGAATTTTCACATTGTCCCCAGTTCTACCGCAAAGGCATACATTAGCATCCCATGAGATGGCAGAAATGAATATACAATGAGGGTGAATACTTTGATAAGATAAATATAAGTACTAGTAGGTACATATTTTACCTTAAAAAAATATTGACAAGCATCTGCTCAGATATTAATGACCTAAATAATGTTCAGATATTTATGGTAACTTGTAGTGTATGGAACTTATTGACATTTTAAATTGTTCAGAAGTATTTGGTCACCTTGTCTGCTACAATATATCTTAAGGCGACTGTACAAACTACAGGCCTTTAAGTGCGGTCCCTCAGTCCTCACAGACTATCAGCCAGATCTCGGAATGTATCTGAAAAATTAAGGTATTATGACTACAGACATTTTAGTAAAGAATTTGTAAAGATATTTATCTACTGAATAACAGACCACAAACAGCACAAAGCAATAATCAAAATAATAAAAAAAAGCAATAATAAAAATATATAAATATATGTACCGTTCTTAGGGTTGCCACCTTTTTTAAGCAAATGGATTATTATTAATTATAACAGTACAGTACACACAAGTACAACATCTAAAACGTACTTACTTTGTGCATATTTTATCGATGTCATCCGTTCCGTTCATGTCTAGTTATTACCTCAGATTATAAATGTTTTATAATCTGAGACTAACTGAAAAGGGAGCCTTTCTTTTTTTTTCTTTAGGATTTTTTATCTGTAAAATGTAAAAAGCCTAAGAATGTAGAAAAACTGGAAATTTGTGAAATAGTGAAATGAAAGCGACTTCTGAAATTCAAGTACAAAATCGCTAATGCAGTGCCACCTATTGGGAAAGGAAAACGTGAATTGCTCGAGTACCTTACCTAGTGTGAGTTTTTATTCGTACTCGATCATGTACGAATAAAAACTCATACCACTTACCTAAACACACACCTCTAAACTAGCCCAAAACCTGGATTCTAATTTGTATTGAAACTGGAACAGCGCTATCTAGTGGCAACAATAGGAATTACAATTATTCCATCATTCACGATAACCTAAAACTACTACCATGTCTACTATTTCTTCATGCTTACTGTAGACGGCGCTGTTCCAGTTTTAGTACAATGTGGTACGTAGTATTACGGAAAAAAACTCACGCACTTGGCACACTGAATACGAGATGTATTCAGAATGAATGTGTCACTGAATACAATCATAGAGTATGAAACTGTCTTTAGTACATATCTGTGACTGCGATCGAGCTGGAGCAATCATCGTTAGGTGGCGCTCGAGTTCAAATATATTTTTATTTATCTTGTTTTTTTCTGATTTTTAGTACCTATCTATCCTCTTCAGTTGCAATAAGGGCCCCTGGATCTCCAGCATCTCCAGGAAGCATTATGTTAAAACTAGCGACCCGACCCGGCTTCGCATAGGCCTATAGCGAAGAGAATAAGTCTTTGGCCTATAACCTCCCTCGATAAATGGACTATCTGACACAAAAATATTTTTTCAATTCGAACTAGTAGATCCTGAGATTAGCGCGTTCAACCAAACAAACAAACTCTTCAGCTTTATAATATTAATACAGAAGTATAGATACGACAGTGCAGAGTGTTGACACTGCGGGTAAAAGAATGTAGTAAAAAAAAGGAAAATACAGTACAGTTTTGTCGTTCGAGCTTCTGCTTCGAGCATTTTGAGTTGCCAAGGCAGCAAAACTTTTTCTGCCACTTTTTGCAGGAGGCGAGGGAAACACATACAGCACACTACGAAAATTTGACATTCACGCACAGATACATGCTTCATATTGTTACACACAAACCCACACAAAAATAATAGCCAAAACTAAAAAAAAAACACACACATTGACAAATTTGTACGTACGTATCTGTGTGCGTTTCGAACGCGCGGCCACGGCGATATTTCGAAAAAAAAAAACTTTTCCAAGATTATGTAAAATTATGCAAAAGTTGATTCCCAAAACCATAAATTTGTCGAAGATATGGTTAAAAAGTTATAAGGGTTTGAACGTGGCCGCGCCATTGAAACGCGGAGAACCGCGCGGCCACGGAGATCTTTAAAACTAAGCGAAGCAGAGACCTAAAATTCAGGTAAATAACAGATTGAATTTGTAAAAAAAAATTAAAAATACAGAAAAAAATCCTAGGTTTATATTTTAGGAGCTGCAAGACAAAAACCCCATGGCCGCGCCATTGAAACGGTGAATAACACTCTAGCGCCGATATCACGCTGAAAATGCATCGCAGACGTCTGAAATTCATTGTAAAATCTTGATTTGAATTTGTCGAAAATGTAAAAAATATACAAAAAATACCTAGGTTTAGATTTTAGGAGCTGTAAGACTAAAACCCCATGGCCGCGCCATTGAAACGGTGGAAAACACGTTATCGCTGATATCTCGCTGAAAAAGCATCGCAGAGGTCTGAAGTTTTTTGTAATACCTAGATTTGAATTTGTCGAACATGTAAAAAATATACAAAAAATACCTAGGTTTAGATTTCAGGAGCAGTAGTGCGGTATCGTGAAAAAATAAGTTTTGATTATCTATCGAAGAAAGTAAGTATTAGTGAGTTCTTTTTTATAAACAACACCTATTAATATGTAGAACTATCGATAATATGCAAAACATATTTTTTATTCATAATACAAAGCCTTGTAATGTGTTTTGAATATTTCGATACCATGCCTTGTTGTTTACAGAAAACTTTCCACCAGTTGTAATAGAAATCATGTCCCAAGGATTCTAAATTGAATTAAAATGAAACGAAGAGATACAAAAACATAATAATATATCTTTATTTCTTTAAAAATCACATAAATCACAGATTGTTTACTTACACTAAGATAAATATTTTTTATTAATTAAGGGGAAACGTCAATATTTTTGAGATTTCTAATAGATGATGATTAAGATATTAAAAATCAGGGTAATATTATACTTTACTTTACATTGGGAATGAGCTCGCTAAGTGGGAATATGCAACCACTTTTTTTCTTGACCCTCGATTTCTTGGTGGAAATCTCAAAAATATTGACGTTTTATACGAAGTGGTTACCTCATTTTATACTTTTGGTTTGTGTGAAATGAAATTTTTTTTTGCATGATTTTGACAATTGTCCCCTTAATTAATAAAAAATATTTATCTTAGTGTAAGTAAACAATCTGTGATTTATGTGATTTTTAAAGAAATAAAGATATATTATTATGTTTTTGTATCTCTTCGTTTCATTTTAATTCAATTTAGAATCCTTGGGACATGATTTCTATTACAACAGGTGGAAAGTTTTCTGTAAACAACAAGGCATGGTCACTCTATCGAAATATTCAAAACACATTGCAAGGCTTTGTATTATGAATAAAAAATATGTTTTGCATAATATCGGTAGTTCTACATATTAATAGGTGTTGTTTATAAAAAAAAACTCACTAATACTTAATTTTTTCGATATATAATCAAAACTTTATTTTTACACGATACCGCACGGAAACATACCATACTCCTGAAATATAAACCTAGGTATTTTTTGTATATTTTTTACATTTTTGACAAATTCAAATCTAGGTATTACAAAAAACTTCAGACCTCTGCGATGCTTTTTCAGCGAGATATCAGCGATAACGTGTTTTCCACCGTTTCAATGGCGCGGCCATGGGGTTTTAGTCTTACAGCTCCTAAAATCTAAACCTAGGTATTTTTTGTATATTTTTTACATTTTCGACAAATTCAAATCAAGATTTTACAATGAATTTCAGACGTCTGCGATGCATTTTCAGCGTGATATCGGCGCTAGAGTGTTATTCACCGTTTCAATGGCGCGGCCATGGGGTTTTTGTCTTGCAGCTCCTAAAATATAAACCTAGGATTTTTTCTGTATTTTTACATTTTTTTTACAAATTCAATCTGTTATTTACCTGAAGTTTAGGTCTCTGCTTCGCTTAGTTTTAAAGATCTCCGTGGCCGCGCGGTTCTCCGCGTTTCAATGGCGCGGCCACGTTCAAACCCTTCTAACTTTTTAACCATATTTTCGACAAATTTATGGTTTTGGGAATCAACTTTTACAAAATTTTACATAATCTTGGAAAAGTTTTTTTTTCGAAATATCGCCGTGGCCGCGCGGTCGAAACGCTGTGTGCGTTTCGACCGCGCGGCCACGTATCTACGTCGTGTAATAGGACTAATAGGGGATATTACTGCAATGTTCTGGCACCAGAGTGCAGCACTAGCACAATCGTTCAAGTCGTTCAAAGCGTGAAATTTTGCCTTTAATTGAGTTCAAAATTGGGAAGTGTATTATATTATACAATAATGCATCAGTGCTGTGTATTTCGATGTAGAAATGAAGGGAATTATTCATTTTCAAAAGAAGAAAATGTTCGAAAACTTTGGGAAGCAGCTAAAAAACACTTAAAATATGTTCAGGTTAAGTATTCAGGTGAGATAGACGTATTTACAGAATAACGTTCACTTTTGTCATGTAAGACAACTAAATATGATTTTATCCTGAGCATAACCTAGAAACCATTTTCAAATGGCCATAGGATGCCATATTAAAGTTAAAAGTACAGTTAGGTAAGTAAAATTAATTAAAACTTGGATACATTTTCACAAAATACCTAGCTAATAATTAATCATAATTAAACAAGAATACGAGGTTATGCTCGTGGGTATGTGCTAGTGGCGCCCTCTGCGCTGAGTTTCGCGTAATGTTCCCTACTATGCATGAAGATATAGGTATAAATGAAGCCAACACTTCGAACAAAAGCTTGAAACCAACTGTGGGCTGATGCTCTCTTTCTGAATGCATACATAAGAACGAGACAGTGATATGTGTTTTCTTTATCTTATATATGCATTCAGAAAGAGAGCATCTGCCCACAGTTGGCTTCACTTAGGTATTTAGAGTGTTGCCTCCACTTTTATCTATAAGCTTCTTGCTACTATGTATCTTAGGACAACAAACACAAAAGGAACACATTATAGGAAAGATTTGAGCCGGTCTAGATTTTAATGGGTCCCGACTGATCAAATCGCTATTGGTGCCAACTCGTGCAAGAATGACTGGAAAGAGTTAACATCGGAAAACAAATATTATTATTTATGCTGCCATGAATGTAACGTCAAATTACTGTGTGCAAATCAAGTTAATTCAGTTAGGTTATCAGATGTTAGGTTGATGTTAGGTTAGGTTGTCTGTTGCGTAAAAACAGATGTTATGGTATATTCAAAAAAAAGATTTTCTAGTAAAGTTAGCACGATAACAAAGATTATCTCGCCAGAAATGTCACCAATTAATCACATAATTAATATCACTATGCCAGAAATCTCATATGAGCTTAATGCCAATAACTCAGACAACCTCAGACAATTTGAAGCTATTAAGAGAAGTCTTGATATCATGAAGCACAGTGAACCTTTGAGCACCAATATCTCCTACCACGATGTCCATCAGTTTGCTGCTATATATCTCACCCTATCGGGAATCTTGTTATTGGGGCAGCTTACTGTTTTAACTGTTGGCGACGAAGACAACGTAAAGGAAACCGTTTCAGTCCTACAACACAGCGGTCGACAGCCTCTGCAGCGACGGCGACTGCGTTGACACACACCGTTCCAGGAAGTGATTGTGAGTGTGATTGAGTGTTGTGAAGTTAGGGAAAATGGGCAATCCAGTAGTAAATCAGTGAAAAGTGATCCTAAGCGACTAGCGCTATCTAGTGAGTTTACAAACAAAGGAAGATAGAGGTTCTTCACTGATCTTTCTCGTGTTTTCTCTTCCTGACTTACACTGTATCGATTCTGTCTAATTTGTAATGTTACTTTCATTTCATCTTTAACATAACTAACCCTACATTAGTATTTTAGTAATATTTGAACATTGTTTTCACCTTGTTAATATAAATTTCATTACCCATATAACCATACCTACTTACTAACCTCATCTTTTTCTCCCTCGGGAGCATGTTCGGGTCAATCACCGAGCAATTACACACTTGTCTGTCAGCGTAATTGCGACACCGCGCTCTATGCATTGTATATTTTATGAATAGGGAACATTACGCAAAACTCAGCGCAGAGGGCGCCACTAGCACATACCCACGAGTATAACCTCGTATTCTTGTTTAATTATGTTATTAATTATAATAGCTAGGTATTTTGTGAAAATATATCAAAGTTTTAATTAATCTTACTTACCTAACTGTACTTTTAACTATATTATGGCATCCTATGGCCATTTGAAAATGGTTTCTAGGTTATGCTCAGAATAAAATCATATTTAGTTGTCTTACATGACAAAAGTGAACGTTATTCTGTAAATACGTCTATCTCACCTGAATACTTAACCTGAACATATTTTAGAGTGTTTTTTAGCTGCTTCCCAAAGTTTTCGAACATTTTCTTCTTTTGAAAATGAATAAATCCCTTAATTTCTACATCGAAATACACAGCACTGATGCATTATTGTATAATATAATACACTTCCCAATTTTGAACTCAATTAAAGGCAGAATTTACGCTTTGAACGACTCGTCGAAAAACTGTTTACGGATTATGCTAGTGCTGCACTCTGGTGCCAGAACATTGCAGTATTATTATCACCTAAGTAAAATGTCAATGTAAAATCTCTAGGTATGAATGCTATATAATGTAGTGTAACAGTGAATCATGAATTGTCAATGACTTAATGTCAATTGTCAAAATTGACATTTGAGTTTTGACATCTATCTGAATTTCTGAGTTCTGACCTGTTAACCTAAAAGTTAATTAGTTTAGTTAACAGACGTCATTCAGTCATTCTTCATCCAATGTCCGATAATTATTATTGTTCTTTAAATCGTAACTCGTCTCTATATTTCTTCTATTAAAACATGTCTTCGACGACTTCGACGGTAATAAAATATGTTGGCCGAACAACGGATTTCAAAGGTAAAACTTTATGGGAAATTGTTGGAAGCTTGAAGAATTTCGGCGTTGGAAGAATCATTGTTCGATCCGTTTTTGAAAGATACCCGGAACCTAGTTTCATGAAAATTGTTAAAGTTGAGGCTTGTCCTGATGAGGTGAGAGATTTTTAAGACGTTTAACCTAATGTTCTCATTCAGAAGACACTTCTGCCATAGTTTAGTGTATACATGATCTGCAATTTTTTTACTATTTTAGGTCGGTATGTAGCCATAAGGGTACAGTCAGTTATTCATCGTGTAAATATACAAAAAAGAGCTATTCCTACTAAACTAAAATATCCATCTCTGTATCCACCACAGAGGCGACGTAATATTCAAATTCAACTTTTCTTATTTTCCAGGAAAGGCGAAGAGTACGAATATGGGTTGAGAAAACATTCAGGGGTCGTAAATTGCCGAATCTAACTGAAATTTATCGTACATCTTACAAGCCTGATTATAAACTAATACCGAAGAATGAAGAAGCCAAATTATTAGCTGAAATAAAAGTACATGCTTTCCCAGAAGTGATTCTACCAAACAGCATTGAGATGCCACCACTGATGAAGAAGTTTATTATCAAGGATCATGAAAAGAAAGGACTTGAAGTAAGTACAAAGAATAGAATATCAGGTGCTTTAGGTAAACCTCACTCTGGGGCGGCCTTACCCGGGTTTTGGGATTGGTTGTTGACAATTCAGTCACATCCGGTTTATGAGGTGTTTTACCTAGACTATCTATTTGATAGTGCTATTTGTTCAAAATTCAATTCCAATAGATAACTGTGTCAAATGAATAGCTGTCGAGAGTTATCTAAGGGGCTCCGATAATGGGCATCAATCACTTAAAGAAATAGAGGGTTAGAACTGTTTACTGTTATTGTTCCTCTTTTACTGTTACTGTTCATCTTTCAACAAAATGGAATGGTACTTTTTTAAATATAATGTCATATTTGCATTATTTTTCAGAAAATGACTGACTTTAAAATGCCTCTTTCCTACAAACACAGTCCAAATAGAGTGAAGAGGATAGCCAGTGGTGATGAAAAGCCTACAGTATCATTCACAATGGGCCTCGGAAACCCTGCCAGTCCCTCTCTCTATGAGGGAGTAGCCCTTAGCTGAAGGAAACAACAAACAATATTATTATATGTGTATTTAATATAAGTATGTTATAGAAATAAAGTAGATAATAACAAATATAGGTACAATATTTCATGATACTTTTTGCTTGATGGAACCCAAAATCATTAAGGTGCGTACGGATTAAAGGCAGCTTCGGGGTGAGCAGCCTCGCTACGCACGGCTCGTATGTGGGCTGCCTCGATACATGATTAAAACAATACGAGGCAGCAGGCTGAGGGGTCGAGCCACGAAGGCGCGACATTCAAAATGGCGCCGGATCGTCGTTAGGTCTTGTCTACGGACACACGGATTTTAGGCGCAAATCTACGGATTTTTGGTCGATTTCATTCACCCAACCCAAACATTACTAGGTATAAATACTCAAATTAAATAAAATTTTGGGTAAAATAAAACGTTAATCCAAAAAAAACAGGTAGTCCTGCGACCTGCGTTTCGTTTTTTGTTATTTTGTCTGTAATACAACATCATACTATAATTCCAACCAAAGACTATTTAGTTTGATTAGCGAGTTAGGTAAAACAGAATTAACTATTCGTGATATTTCGTGATTCGTTGGTTTGGTTTCGTTGGTAGCATTGACGATTGTAAACATATTTTAGGTTGCTGAGAATGTTACTGAGAAAATGATTATCGTGAGAATGACACCGACAGTAATAACGATTGATTGATACAAATAAAAAAAATATAGTCTTTTACTTTGTATTGGAGATTTTTTCGCCGATTTTATTTTATAACAATTTCTTTACCGGCACGGAATCAGGTTTAAGTTTAGTCAGAGATGGACCGGATGGACTAAATACATAGTCAGTTTAGTTTTAAAAAATGTCCGTAGATCTACGGATTTTTGTAGAGGCAATCTATGGACTTCTACGGATTTTTGACCGTAACCCTACGGATTTTTAAAATTTGGATCTGGCAACACTGCTGCCCTGTCCGCCATTTTGCACCTGATCACGCACGACAAACCATGGCGTCTAACGAAACCCGTGCTGCTGCTGCTGCGTTTATTGTAATATACATATAATTTGATTAAAAAGAAAAAAGACCCCACCACGTTGGTGGGCAAAACGTCTATTCAAAAACAGAAATAGGTATGGCGAAACATTGCTTTGTGAAATTATTTTTGAATGTGAACCAAGCGACAAAGTCAACTTCACACGTATGTCGAGTGTAGACTTTGAACATTTATTTTGTCTAGTAGCACCAATTATCCAAAAAAAGATGACAAAAAAAAAATCATCAAAATCGGTCCAGCCGTTTAGGAGGAGTTCACTTTCATACACATGCACAGAAGATTTTTATATATAAAGATCAAAAAAGGTTAAAGTTATTTAGATTACATTTAGAATTAGATTACTTTTTGAAGGCGGTTGTCTTTTTTGTAAAAAAGTTTTTTTAAGAAATTTTGTGGCTTTGAATACACGGCCTTTTGGCCGTTGTACGTGACTCGCTAATACCGTGCTCAAATCACGTCCACGCTTGCGAGGCACGTACGCGAGGCGCCTTTGAGCACAGTCAAAAAACCGACACCTGATGGCTCGCGCCGCGGCAGACTCCCGCGTGGCACGCCTTGGGATGAGGCGCGTACGCACTCGAGGCAACTGGGCTAGCCGTGCATGCCTCAGGCGAGGCTGCCTGTAATCCGTACGCACCTTTATTCTCAGAAATTGGTTATTAACCTTTTGACCGCCACAGTCATGCATAGATGACAAACCGAAATGTGCCCAGCACGCCACGGTCACGACTACATGACAGACTTTTATACGTAATTCCATAGAGTACGTAACTTAGCTTGGCGCCAAAGGCACGTTTTTGCTTTTTTGATGTGGCTGTAAAATGGTTCGAGTTTTAAATCACATTCTATTTTGTATTAACCTTCATTACAATGATGTAAAAAGTGCATTTGATCCATCTTGAATGCAATGCTAAGGCTGCGTTTACACCACACATATTGTCAACCAGCGTCACTTACGGTTTACTTGTTTTCCATAGTTATTCAACTTTTCATTCACATCCAACAGCTAAAACGCTTATAAGCAAGTCTGGTCATATTTGGCGGCTGACTATACGTTTGGCGTTTAGTTAATGGTGTTATTCAGTTGCTACTTACTACCTGTAATTAGTAGTATTTCGCATTTTGGCCTCATTGCAAAATTGTTTTACTTTTTATGCATGTGCATTTTAGATGCAAATGCCTTAGCCAAGAAAGGATTGGCTTCAATGACTTCGATATTATGGCTTTCCAGTTCAAGTTTCTGTAACAGAAATGAATGAATGATCTTAGAAAAAAGATCTACAGAATAGACCAACGCTCTTTATACGTGCATAGCACGACCTAGATTATTTCTTTTACTAAAGATCGTTGTTAAAACCTAGCATATGCAAAACCCATGACCCGGCTCCCTCTGGTGGCATCGGCACTTCAATAGATTTTTATGCGACGAAGCATAATAGGTATATCTTAACCTCATGACATAATAGTTAAAATTATACATGACTGGACTGATTGTAAAAATGTGATAACTCGTAGATCTCTAGACTATGATAAGTCATATTTTATCAAACCTCACATTTATATAAAAAATGGATGTGTGCTTAGAAGCTACACGATAGAAGTGAAAACTTCTGATTTTGAAATTGACTGATACGATGTCGCGTCGCGGATTTGCCCCAGACAACAAACGTAGTGGAATAAAGTTAATGCTGATGCTTACTCTCCAAAAATCGCGCATTTCTTGCACTTCCTCGTCTCTTTGTATGAAGTACTGGCGAACAGTTTTTTGTATAAGAGTGGCAGCATACTCTTCGGGCCATAGCCAGGATTTCGGATAGTATGGACGAGGGCTGAAATTATTAGATAAAAAAAATAAGATTAAGTGTTAGATTATTTCGGAATAACTTAGTTATTAAACCTGAAATACGTGCTTAGGTGCCTCAGATAGCAGTCTCGGCTGTATTTCGCAGATATTTGGTAATTTTCATTACGGGTAGTAAGAAGCCCTAAGGCCTCTGCCTCGAATCTTGCGGGCAGAGGGGTGGTTTTGATTTTACGCATTAGATCATGCCGCCGCCGCGCCGCCGCCGCCGCCGCCCCGCTGCCTTCAAGATTCGAGGCAGAGGCCTAAAGAGTAACAACAACTCTTTCTAAGGGGTATCGTGTACGTGGAGGTCAGATAGGCAGTCCCTCCACTTCATCATCTTGCAGCCCTTATGGGATAAGGGCTGCAAGATGATGACGTGGAGACGTGGTTGTTGCGCGGTCGGCGCAACACGGTTTCTTCCATTTCATCTTGTAAAGTCAACCGTCATGATATCACCACCGACTACCTTTTCTTTCATACAAAATTCTTCACACAATCCATCTAACCACCAGTATTCAGCTACATCCAAAAAGGCTAGACAGGTGATGATCTAAGGCTCTGAAATAATATCAAAAGGACAGCTCATGTGCTGTGCAACACTAATTATGGAGGTAGGTACCTACAATTAAATTAAGATGACATGTGCTATACAAGTGCATTGCTTTAAGTTTCGTCAGATTATATTATGAGTCTTCTAGGAAATGGAATGAAAGCACATTATTTTGTCTACAGGCTTATAAGCTCGAAAGCTTACAGTGCCGAAGCACTGTCAAACATAGATAGGTAGGTACGTACTTCTTCTTAAGTTCTTCTCTGACCCACGGCATGTTGAATAAATGTAAATCATTTTCCTTACGTACTGGATAACGAGGGTTGTTGTTCCAGAGGACCTAAAAATGTATCACGTATGGCTTTTATAATTTTTTATTGAGGCAGTTAATAGTAGGCATAAATCCTGACCCTGCTCTAACGTAGGTAATAGGTAACAGAACACACATCTTTAGTTTCAGAAGTCAGTGGCAATAGGTAACAGAACACACATCTTTAGTTTCAGAAGTCAGTGGCAATACGACTTCCATAACTAAAATCATGTGTGTTCTGTGCTAAAGTTACTTATCACTTTTTAGTTAGTTATCACTTTTTAGTTTTTGAAGGCGGTTGTCTTTTTTGTAAAAGAGCTGTTTATTTTCCGCTTTTTTATATGAGTAACTGTAACTACGGGATATTTCATACATTTATTTCACGTATAACTTACCTACACAAAGAGTTGGTTGATGAGTTCAATTACCCAACAGCTTCATGTTTCATTTTAATATATCACTGTGTTCCAACACAAAACTGACCTGTACGATGTGATCTATGCCGTTGAAGAAACATTTATCTCTGGTAAAACAGTCCCATATCTTAGCCTTCCTCAATGTTTCCACTAAAGCTGGTATGAGTTGAACAAATACCTCATTCTTAATAAAATCCGTTTCAGTTTCTAAAAGAAAAACATCAATTGAAAAATCTAACGAAACTTCACTGAAAAGTTATAAAAAATATTACTTAAATAAACCATAATATACTTAAACAGTTTAGGCACGTAAGTAGTATTTGTATTGAGTAGCTAATATTATATTTATTTATATTCATGATTATAGTTCATTTATATTTCTACGCATATATATTGTACTACTCAAATAAAAATCCTTGAAACTATTCTGTAAATTGATTAGATGGTCGTTCGAGAAATGATATTTTAAAATACCTAATGGGCCTTCCCGCTGCCGATGATTCGAGCTTATGTTATTCGAGATTTTGATGCATCGAGGTAGTGAACTGTTGCGCTTATAATGTATCGAGTTAATGTTTTCGAGCAAGTGATCGAGTGATTTGATCTAACGGCATTCGATTTTAAGTAGGGGAACCCCCTTAAAACTGATCAAAACTGATCTGAAACCTGGCTATTTTCCCCCATGCATAGCTAGGAGATGCTTAATTAAATGAGTGCCTTGGCAAAAATAAAAAATTACACATAAAAACCTCAGACCAATAAAAAGCTTTTATTTTATCGATCTGAGATAAAAAGTTAAATTTTATTTTAAAATGGATTTTTAGGTCAGGTTTAAAGTCATCATCATCAACCTTTAGACCCCCACTGCTGGGCATAGGTCTCTTCCAAGGGGGGGGGGGGAGGGGTTCAGCCATAATCGCCATGCTTGGTCGAAGCATGTTGGCGATCGCAGTAGGTGTACCTACTACTTAGAAGGACGCTACTGCCCATCCTCTGTTCAATATCTCTCGCCTTCTACGACACCCACGGGTAGAAATATACCATACCGCTTTAAAGTAGAGTATCCATGAAAAAAATAAACGCTTTGAGAACTGTACAAAGAACATTGCCAAATAGGCAAGTAGGTAGAAAGTATCCAATTTTTTGAAATGCATGTTAGGTAATAAAAAGGAGGTAGGTAGGCACTTTTAACTTACTAATGAACAGTGGTTTGGGTAAAGCTACCAGTTTACTCTCTTGATATTCTTCTAATTGTTTTTGCCAATTATCACTTTCATCGACAATCTCCTTCCAATTAGCTCTGGGTCTTCTTCTAATCAGCACTGGGAAATCGACTTCGGAACAAGGAAGGCTGTTAGGTAAAACGAAACCAGCGGCATCGTTTTCGGCGTTACTACTGACCTTCCCTGCATTTGCTTTGCCTTTGCGTTCTCTGCCAGTCATTTTGAATATTTCATAAGCAAGCACCTGTCACTCTTCGATTATTAAAATTTGATGTACCCAGGTACGTCTAAATATATGATTTAAATAGTTAAAATGAGAGCGAAGGATGCAAGGATGAGACGTTTTCCTTTTAATTGTCATGTAATGTCATGGGAGACAAGTGATCATAATATATATTTTCTAATGTGTACTGAACAATTTTAGCAGCCAGCTTTTTTGTTGAAAATGTTTACAAAATAGGAAGAACTGCCAATCAACACAGATAAATCTTGTGTGTGGTGAGGTGAGACAAGTAATACAAAAATGCAATTTCTTAATCGTATGTTTTATTTAAAAAAATAAGTAAGTATAAAATCTGCATACGCGATTACTCGGGTGCTCTGGATATTACCACCCAAAGCTTTAAAGTAATAAATATTAAATAAGTACATCTAGATCCTAAAAATAAATATAAGACGCTTAATATACCTACTGTTTAGGTGTCGATATCGTTTTTTTTTATTAAACATCATTTTCAATGACTACAGCATATTTTTCAATAATTCGAAAATTTACCGGTGATCTGCGAGATCCAGTCTAAGTATTGAGCAACTTTAACGTAGACTCCAGGTACCCCAGGCTGGCCACAGCCAATGCCCCACGAGACCACGCCCACGATCTGCCACGTGCCGCTACGCTCACACACCAGGGGACCACCGCCGTCACCCTTGCATGCGTCCTTGCCTTCTTCACCTCCAGCGCAGACGAAGCCAGGATTCAGTTCGTAATTGTAGCCCAAGCGTGTCTGCCTAAGCTGCTGTTGGCACTGGCCATGTGATAGAATAGGAACGTCAACTTCTTTCAGGATGTTCTGATACTTTCCGTTATCTCCAAAAGCATCCTTGCCCCATCCTGTGGTCCAGCATCTTTGTCCAGCGTAATCGGAATACTTGTCAGGTAGACAAGCGGGACTGATGTGAGGATATTTGGTCCATTCGACGGGATGATCCATCTTTAAGATAGCGAGATCGTTATCTAAAGTGCCGGCGTAATAAAGAGGGTGAACATGCACAGAAATAATGTCTCTCTCAATGTATGGGTAGAACTCAACGTCGCGGTTCACGTCCCATTCACCGAGGCGCACTCTTAGCTCGAAACCTTTGTATCTGAAATGAGAAAAGTGAATGTTCAATTTTGATCAAAATTTAATTTAAGAATATTACATTTAATTTTAGATATTAAAAATAAATCTGAGTCGGAGGGGCTCGTGGCTAAGTAAACCGTACGGATCGATCGGTCATGGTTAAGCTAAACATGCCGCAGTCGGTCCACAGATGGGTGGGTGAACATCCATTTCATACCAAGACCCCTCCGTGACTCGGAATGCTCGTAAAGCCGTTGATCCTGGCTGTCATTTTTAGATCTTTGACAGTCATTACGGATAGTCAGAAGCCAGAAAGTCTGTCAACCAGTCTTAGCAAGGAGTATTGTGTTACCCAGTAACTGGGTTGTGAAGGTGAACACACTGGTATTTAGCTGCATCTGGTTAAACTGGAAACCGACCTCAACATAGTTGGGAAAAGGCTATGCAGGTGATGGCTTCTATTCAAAATAATTGTTAAATTTATAATCTTGATACTGATCGTTCTTAAAAACTAAATTCTTGTGATGTATGAAATATTATCTTATATTTATAAAAATCTTCTGTGCGTGTGTATGAAATATGAAAGTGAACTCCTCCTGAACGCCTGTACCGATTTTGATAAAAAAAATTGTGTGTGTTCCAGTGGATTCGGGAATGGTTTAGATTCACAATTGGATTCGGTAGGTGGCGCTGCAGTCGAGTTGTAGGACTTTTTTATTTTAAGGGCAGGACAACGTCTGACAGGCTCGCTAGTTATAAAATTAGCGGGGATTTTTTTACGATTTTAGAAATACTTACGATTTAACACAGTGTGCGGCAGTTATAATGTGTAGACCATCAATGAGTGTTCCTCCGCAGACGTATACAGATTCTTTGGGATCTTTTTTCAAA
Source organism: Charanyca ferruginea (assembly GCA_947361185.1). NCBI lineage: Eukaryota > Metazoa > Arthropoda > Insecta > Lepidoptera > Noctuidae > Charanyca > Charanyca ferruginea. Next base: position 13,272,203 of record OX376071.1, on the reverse strand, counting down.
ATCGCTGTTTGCCATGGGTACTCTCCGAATTCACTCTCTCCATCAACGTAAGAAGGAGTTTTGATCCTGCCATTGATACCCTGAGAGTGTCTGATGCCGCACTGTCCTTTGTTAGCAGCCTGAGGTTGTAGAGGACGACGGCAGCACACTTGGTTGGATCTGCACTGTTGAACGGGAGGACGGCCGAAATAACCTTGACGCTATTAATAAAACAGAATACAATTTAGAACCATGATGTCGTGTGGAAATTTAAGAGCCATACATAAAAGCGATTGCTTTGGACGTGAACATAATATACCATAATGATTGGAATCATCTATAAGCCAATAAATATATTTAAACGCGGTGCAAAGGAGGAAAAGAAAAGTGCATGAATTACCTCAAGTACAGTAATGGACATATTTTCTATATCAATTTCCCTCTTCTTTCGCTTGTCAGGAAATCGGATTGTTTGGTATCCCCGATTTGCCCGAGGAGGTGTCGAAGGATACTTATAGGAGCGGGAAAAAGCGGACCTGTTTACGTGACCACCTAGGTCAGTATAATCAGTAACATTTCCAGATTTGTTGTTATTATGGAAACTTCTTTGTTGGGCTTGAGGATAATCCTCACCGCCAAAATGTCTATCATGTTCATCAAAATAATCATCAAAACCTACTGAAGGTTCAGGAATAGCATTACCATGTTCTTTGTAATGAACTGGCTCATAATCCGCGTAATTTGGGGAGTAAACTGGAGGCCCATCATAGGGTGAGTGAAGCGGAGGTCCATTATTGAGAGGTGCATAGTGAGAAGGTCCATCATAATGAGATGGATGATGAAGAGGTTCAGCGTGGGGTGGATGATCGGGATGGGCTTCATAATTAGGTATAAAATGTGAGTATGTAGGATGGTGTGGGTGAGGTGGATGTCCATAGTGTGGATTATAAGGTTGAAGAGGAGGGTAGACCGGTGCATGAGGTAAAGTATGCACAGGGTACACCGGTGGAATAGGATAAACGGGGTGATGAATCCTATGATAATGATGATGCTTGTTTAACAAATGTTCCTTTTTTTCATCGAATAATTGAGTAACGGCCCTGAGCTTCTCATGGCTAGGTGTTATATGAAAATGCAGAAGAGGTTTAAAAATCTTTTCCCCTTCTTCATCTTTAGTTACTTGAAAAGAGAGCAGCGGATTAACTATAGCTACCCCTAAATTAATACCGCCCGCAGTGACAGCACGCGCGAAAGGATAGATTTGGGGATTATAGGGGTGGTGATTAGTTAGACTGGGAGCGCCGGGAACTCCAGGTGGCAAGGCAAAAGAGACACCAAACGTGGGCTCCACATGTTTGTAGTCAATACCTGCATGATCGCTGAAGCCAGGCAATCGACGGAAGCGCTGTAGTGATATTTACTTATATCAATAAATGTAACCATATTTTAATGTAATGTTAGATAGTGTCAGTGCCCATTGTTTAGTATTCCTTTTGTTTACTGTTACATTAGATCCCGGTATTTAATATATTATACATCATTTAATCTAAGTGTAACAGTGTTACCCCAGGCTTAGATACTTATGATGAATACAATTTGAAAAAAAAACATAGGTTTGGCTGAAAATAGGAATGGATAGGAGAGGTAAATGTTAAGATAATTCTGGGAAAAAGCTTGACTTGCGATATATAACACCTAAATAAAGAATAACTATGAATGAAGGATCTTTTTGCTTACCGGTTCAGCTTCTTTCTCAGTTTCTGCTGGAATATCTTCTTTGGTTTCACGTTTGCTCAAGTTCTTTGCTTCCGTAGTATTTAGAGAGCTTGCAACGGTTGAAATTGCATCAGTTTTGTTCAAACTGTCTAATTGTTCTTCAGTTAATGCTACGATTTCACTACCTTTATTACGTGGGTCAATTGGTAAGTACAAGTCATCTCTGCGACCAATTACTTCCTGGCTTGGGCATTGATCGTAATGTACACATACACAATCAAATCCCTGTGCTTTGGCTTCGTGATAATTCTCAGCATGGGCGTTGTTTTGCCCGAAAGTTGCTGGACCTTGATTGTAAAGATTATTCTGAGATCCCACATGTAATTCTTTTTTGTAAAATTCAGAATTCTGAGAGGCATACCCACTTAGACCGTTTCCATACTTTTGGTCTTCGAACGCGTTGTTGGTATATTGATTTGGTAGACCTTGATTCAAAATGTTGCCACTGTGACCAACTTTGTTCGAATTGTGCCCATATTGTGAGCCATAAATTGTATCAGATTCATAGATCGGCTTGTTGTTGTCTAAGGAAAATCCGCCGGACATTGGTTTAAAACCGCCCGAAGTAATGCTACTGTAGTCACCACCCCCTGCTGTTAAGATATCAGAAGATTGTAAGTGTGACCCATAACTACTTTGTGAATTTAATTGACCGATTGATCCTACAGGGATTGCTACTGGTTTGATAATGACTTTAGGGTCTTTGTCGGCATCGTGCACGTAATGATGATGGATGTGTTGTTGTACAACGGAATCTGTTTTTGAACCGGAGTGAGAAGATGAACCTTTGTTGTAAGTGGGTTTAGTGTTCTCATATGCATAGGGTCCTTGGGTTGGCTGGTGGTAAATCGGTGGTTTGGTAACGAAGTTAGACTCGTGTCCGTTGTATTGTGCACTGCTCTGAGAAAATTGAAAGTTGCCACCAGCTACGCCATATTTTTCTGAGAAACCGGGTCTGACATTGCCACCATATCCGATTCTCTTAGGTGGGTATTTCTGGGGTCGCGGATGGTAAGGCACAGGCTGAGGAGGACCGTAAGCCCTGGGAGGACCACGAACCTGAACCGATGCAATTGGTTTGCCAATAGGCTTGACATCGACAGGTTGGGCGTAAATTACTTCATCTGGAGATAAGTATGTGCGTTTTTCATGACCATCATCATCTTCACACTGAAATGATTAAATAAAGTAATGTTAGTACCATAGTAAAATCATTTTCATATCTATACTTAATATTATTATGAGGAAAGATTAGTATTTTTGTATGTTTGTAACGAATAAACTCAGAAATTACTGGTCCGATTCCAAAAAGTATTTCACCAATCGAAAGCTACATTAACCCAATTAGGGTTCACGCGGGTGGAGTCGCAGATAAAGTGCTAGTGTATAAATAAATGGACATGGTCTCAGAAAATCTGTTACCAATAATTCAATTGTTGATACGTACTTGTATGAGGCCTAAAGTGCAAAGTCTCCCTTTGATGAGGTTCCTAGCTTCAGCATCATCGCCTGCGTCCAAGGCGTCCTTGATCGTGGGATCGCTGTACACATCGTCGAATCCGCCCAGACTTCTGCCTTGTTTACTGCTCACCAACTCATCAACAATGTCATCAAGTACGGTGCTGTTTGATTCAAAACTTTTTTCTTGAGCTTCAGGTAACTGTTCTCCTTGTAACAAAGTTGAAGCTTTCTGCTCGGGTTCATCAGCGGGCTTGGAGTCTGCTTCTCCACCCCATGACCATTCCGCTGTCGTACACGCGAATATTATTGGTAGCAATAAAAAGGTAATCGTTGACCACCGCATGATCTGTAACAAAAATGGATAAAACTATCAAAACGCTGATGTCATTTGATCCTTATTTTTTAAAGCATGTCATTGTTTCGAAACGCAACCGAAGAATCACTTTTACTTTCGCAGACAGTCTGTAGTTACATAAGGCTCTATAACGTCAGTGCTGTGTTGTGGCTGCGCGGTCATTGCAAGGCGTGGGGCCGCGAAAGCACTCTCACACGATGTATACAGAACTAAATACGGATCTACGATTATGGTTGGCTAGCGTCGTGTTTTGTAAACACACACAAATTATTTCAACTTATTTGATAAATACGAATACTCGACTTTGTCAATGAATTATTCGAGGAAAAGGATCATAAATTGTATCAATTAGGTAAGCAAATAGGTAGCCTAATACGTTATCGAGGTCAGCTTTTGTCTTATGTTATGAAAGAAAGTCAAATATTGGTGTCAGTGTCGTGGTGTCGGCTAAAACTGGCACAAACAGCTTGTTTGCAAGCCGCGTGCGTTTCGAGCGATGCGTCACAAATTCGGTAACCGTCGTCAGTCGATAATAATTATGTAACTTCCGATATTATTCTATCTCGTTTGTTTTATGCAACACGTTGTAGTATATTCAGGCAAAAACTCGCATTATTATATTTCCGTATTTTTTTAGATAACGCGGTTAGTAGAGCACACAATTATGCACAGAAAACATAAAAAAAGGATTTTCAAAGGCGTGTGATTGCGTTTGAAAGTGCGTTTTGCGTTGTTTGAAAGTGTTGATCGCGCGCACCATGGTCCTGTACACGTTGAGGGCAAGTTAATTAGATAAAATATCAACATAAATGTAATTCTTTGTTTTTTTTTTTTAACGAATATCTGATATGTTAGGACTGGTAGCGAGTCGTAAACAAAAGGTAAGATTATTTGGTAGTTATCATTGTTTTGATTTGGTCTTTTTGATTTGAAATACGGCGTGACTATGTAAGTACCTACCTCCATGTTGTAAACACAGCTAAGTCGCTTAAGTAATCACCGAATGGAAGAAAACACTAGTGAATATTTAAGCGGAAATTTTATAAGCCTCGCTAAGTACGGCATGGTCTGGTTGTTATGCAATATTTTACATATTCCTGATGTTGTGGTCGAAACCTGCGCGAGCGCAAAATAACCGACCGGAAAGTGAAAGTTTACTCGAGGATCATTTACTTGGGAAACCACTTACCTACTCTTATTGTATGTAAATTTTATAATTAGAGCATTTTTTTATGTTAAATATATTGTGCCGTAAAAACATATTCGAGATCGACGTATTTCTGTTTCTGATTTATTATTTTTGTATTTGGTAAATAAGTCATGCTAAATTAAAATTATAATAAACATAAAAAAACAAACAGATATTATTATTAATCAAACAAATGAAAGATATCATAAATAATTAATGCACCATTGTTAAATCATAATTTATACATACAAATACATAACATATAAGTGTTTTTAATGTCAAAATAATAGCTTTTTACTAAATGCATAAGAAAGTAAATTTTTTGTCTGTCTGTTGTCTCTGAAACCGCTGGACCGACTTTGTCAGGACTTTCACTGGCAGATAGCTATTAATTTTATTGTAGAAAAATAATAGGGAACCGCGTTAATTAATTAAAACCCCTCTGATAACCGACAATCACGCGGACAAAGTCGCGGGCATCAGCTAGTTTGCTAATATGATAAGTTACACCATTTCTGCGTAACGAATGTGTTTAGACGCAGCGGTAGTTGCATTTCTCCATCGGATATTGAAAGAGAAATTGGATAACGAGATGTTATTAAACAGCGAAATATTATTTTTGTTTCCGTCACCGCAAATCCTGTGATGTAATCACGTCGAACCCGAACGCAAAACGGATGCACTTCAAACTTACTTTTAAGTTCTTCACTCCTTGTTTGTCACTAAAACTATTTTATATGATTAAATTTCACAAGTTTACCGGCGCAGTGTCTGCGTCCGAATGACTGCCACTACTACCACTACGTCGCTTTATACTTCGACCAACGCAAAGATGCACGCGGACCGATTTTGTAAGACGATCGACGCAGCCTCCTACCACTTCACTTCTGATCAAGGAACGACTGAACAAAGTTAGTTTCATCTGGTCGCTAAACGCGTGCCGATAAGATTTCTTGGTAGAGGCTGTGACGTCCGCCAGAACATTGATCAACCCTTAGTTCATTCATGTTCCGAGTAGATGTTTGGCAATATGGGTTTTTGAGGTCGTCTTAGCGGATCTGTATTGTTAACGTAAGCTGAATAGGTTCTGTCATTAAGTTACTGATGTCATACATTTTGATACATGTACTGGATGCTAACTTCTAATATGTGCTTTTGCAATGGTGGTATATGAAGCTTCGTTGATCTCGTGGGTTCGATTCCCAGGTCGGGCAAAGTGTTGTTGGGTTTTTCTATTAAGAATTTCTCAGTAACAGCCCGGAGTTAAGAAGTTGGCGGTGTGACCCCCGTGCCTTGGAAAGCTCGTAAAGCTATTGGTCCTGCGAATGATCTCTCCTGGACTATCAGATTGAGGGAAGAGGGCGTGCACCTGTGTTTGCGCACACACTTGTGCTCTATCTTCTTCGTACTTGGCTAATCTCCATCGAGATTGGCCTCCGTGACCGAAATTCGGTCGGAAGAATTACATTTTACAATTTTGAAGTGAAGGAAATCAATTTGATTACTACAACAATACCTAATACAAAGTACCTAATACAAACAATTAGGTACTTCATACCTACTTGATACGACTAAATAATTTATGTGTTCACCGTACGTAGATACACCTTCACTATATTTAACATATAAACCTGCACATGTACACGAGGAAATTGGCTAAAATACTCAAGTTCATGTATTATAATGTACGAACATTCCTTATCTCTCTCTTGAAGTAGTAGTTTTGAGTTTATGCCAAGTGTCAACAGATTTACATCAGACAATGTGACAACTATTTGAGATTATCTTAACCGAGCCGCATTTATTGTGTGTGTCGTACCTGCATGGTTTATGAAAAATCTATTTCGTTTAATATTTTTTGTGCCGAGTATGTAAAGTGTTTTTGAAATAAAGGTTTGTTTGTTTCCTAACATTACATTTTTACAACTGATTTATTTAAATATCTATTAGTACGATTACACAAACATTATAAGATCAATACGATTGAAAAGATCACTAGGTAGGTATGGGACGTCCGTTTCATTTATTTTACAAGTTTGAAGCGAAATCGACATTTAATTTTTCAGTTACCATGGATATTTCTCAATGTACTCAATTATCGGTAAAAGTTTGCACGATGGTCCCTCTGTGTACGAAAAACTATATAAGGTCTAATAAATGATGGCGTAAAATATTATAACGGGTGATAGTAGGTAGTATAAGGACTAATGAATACAATCTTTATTATGGAACCTACTTGGAAATCTCTAATATGAATGTACTTCTATATATTTTGTTCGGATTGCAATTTTCTATGGAACATATGATTTGAAGCGTGGAAAAACTGTTGGTTGTCGCCATACAAGTATACGTACCTGTCTATTGTTAGGTAATAAGACATTCAGCCGCCCACATGGTCGGAGCTCACCCTTCCATATCAAGATAATAAGCCACTTTCTCAGGACCATAGTTTCTAATAAGGCGCGATGACCCAGTGACTTCTACTCGCAGTTTTGTAAGTATATTGCCGAAAAAACGTTTAGATGAAAAACTATAAAATAGACCATATTCATCAGAAAATAATCGCAGGGGCCATTGTCGTATATATACGAACGCTCGTATTGTAATCTCAGTCTCATTTATCAGAATTGCCTTTAATTTACCTATATTTTTGTTATGTTGATAATACAAATAACTTTTGAACTTTCGAAATTATGAGATTTGGTCTTAGGTCACAGAAAATACCTATAGTGGAATTGTATAAAACTTAACACCGCTAGTAAGTAAACACTGAGATGACGTGACGGCTGACAGGGGACGAGAAATTGGAATATGGGGAAGAGGAAACGTATAGGCTTCAGGGGGCATTTGGAAGCTCATTAGCTCAGTGCAAAAGCTAAAAGTGGAAGTTTAAGCTAGATTTAATTATACAAATATTAATATATCTGGATTCTAGAACAAAATGAAAAATAATAATTTTATTCCGAAATAAAGATATTATTACTTATTATTATTTTATTATTAACGACCTACACATACGCATATTCCTTGGAAGTTGGGTAGACCTTTACTGTGGGACATTACGTGCGTCAAAACTGTTGCGCCATCCCATCCTCCTAGTTCAGCCTGCTGTGCTGGTGCTGCTGCTGCGGCTGCAGAAAACCTCAAACGGCGACAGTATAAAGTTATCACCAAGGTTATCCTTGGTGATAACTTTATTTTCGAGCCATTTGGGGTTGAAACCCTCGGGTCGTGGGTTCAGAGTGCTCATCTTCTTTTTAAAGTAATGTCCAAACGGTTCCTTGACACTTCCCGTGATCCAAGTGCTGGTTTTTCCTTGTTCAGCAGGTTAGGCATTGCCATCCAACGTGGCAATGCCTCTTGTCTCTCGGGCACATTCCCAGATGACGGTGATCCGGAGGAATGTTTTGATGCCTTATTGTATTCGTTTTTTTAGTTTAGTAGTTATAGCGTTTCTTTTTTATTATTTGTTTATAAATTGTACCTACATACAAAAAAAAACAAACTTTATAAATGCAATAAAACACAATTTACTTAATAAATTATGCAGACAGTTTAAACACCAGGCTGATTGCTATGTGTGTGTAGTTTATCCTGAAGGCCTATTCACATAATCAAAACGTAAAAAATCAAGTAGTAATCTTATTTCAGCAACAATCAATGTCAAAAACTTGTCAAAAATGTAGTTAAAAGGTCCCTTTCCGATCGGTCCAACGTGGTCGCGAGCACGGTTGAAATTTTTTTTTCATCCCACCATCTCGGAAAGAGTATTTTTAATCTTCAATATCTGAGTGGAAAAGCCGTTTTTATTCTCTAGAGGATAATAGTTATTTGTTATACAAGAGTGCAAAGTTGCTTTTTAACCGCGTGTTCAATTTTGATGACCGAGCAAGCGAAGGATTCTAAAATTGAATCACGAGCGCAGCGAGTGATTCAAAATTAGAATCCTGAGCGTTAGCGAGGGAATCAAAAGAGCACGAGGTGAAAAATCTTTGCACTCGAGTGCAACACGTAACGAATATAAACCTCTAGAGAATAAAAACGGCTTTTCCACTCAGATATTGAAGATTAAAAATACTCTTTCCGAAATGGTGGGATGAAAAGTAAATTTATCTTCAATATCTGAGTGGAAAAGCCGTTTTTATTCTCTAGAGGATAAAGTAAATTGAATTTAGAACATCGTGTGCACTAAGTTTGTGAATTGAAAAAAAACATTAAACCTATTTACTGCTACCTCTATGGTGCCGAATATATCATACAACTTTTTTTTAATTTGTTAAAAACTCAGGCTTTGTAAACGTTTTTTTTTTTGCATTTAGTCATTTCCTCGCTGAGGTGGAATGAAAAGTTACGTGTTGCACTCGAGTGCAAAGATTTTTCACCTCGTGCTCTTTTGATTCCCTCGCTAACGCTCAGGATTCTAATTTTGAATCACTCGCTGCGCTCGTGATTCAATTTTAGAATCCTTCGCTTGCTCGGTCATCAAAATTGAACACGCGGTTAAAAAGCAACTTTGCACTCTTGTATAACAAATAACTATTTCATCCCTTCTATTCGAAAAGTGTCGTTTTGTTCCTCTATAAACGGGAGCAAAGTAGCTCTTTTCTCCACTAGACTTTTTAGCGGGCAATAATGAGATTTGAATTTGGAACATGAATCGTTCATTGAAGTCGAACGCAAATTGTTTAAATTACTGGCTGTAAGTGTATATATGGCTATACGGTGCGGGGAGGCGCAGTAACTTAAAAAAAAACAAAAGCGCATGATTTACTTCCCTGTTCTTGTAATCGGTACGGACTTTATTGTATTTTTCAAAAAATATATTTTTACGTAGAGTTCTGAAAGTGATAAATAACTCCTGAAACAATAAAAATAGAAGCTAATAACGTCATACAAAACTTAATACCTACGAAATCCCGGGAGAAATATTTTCTCATAGAAGGAGATGAAAAGTAGAGTATATGACTCGAGAGCAAGAATATTTTTCCCTCAGGCGATATACTTTGAATTCCTCACTACGCTCAGGATTCTATTTTAATTCTAGAATCTATTGCTTCTCTCTGGATTCAAAATAGCGCCCTCGCCGTAAAAATATAATTTTGCTCCCTTGTCATACAATCTACTATTGTTTCATCCAACGCAATGTCCGAAAACAAACGAGTGAGAACGTACATCGTACATCGCACGAAATTGGCGCACGGAGATTTCACAAAACTTGTTCCAGGAAATACGTGTTTTTGAAAAAGTCTTTCAACATTTTGGTAATTTTTTTTAAATTAGAATCTTCATTACATGTGCAAGGTTTCTATGAAGCTGTTTTTTTTACTTTTTCAATATATGAGTACATTATAAATGGCCAAAGTTCAGATAAAAATTGCGCAAAAATTTGATTTTCAGACAGGTTTACTAAATTAGTTTCTCAAAAAAAATATTTTTTCATTACGTAGTAACCTTGATATAAATCACAAGATACCTGTATGTTAAAAATATTAGGAGGAAAATTTGTTATAATACCGTAATTACGTGCGAGCGTTTGTATGGGACTATGACGTGTTGGCCGCCCTTAAATACACGAAGTGTTACTACGTGGTTAAATAAGACTAGTAGAGGTATATTTGACAGCTTTAGATTGCTATTAGAATACGGGAATAAAGGTTCTTTAAAATACGGTAATTGGTTTTATACGGTAATAGGTACATATTATTATGTTAGTAGAAGATTATCCGCTAATTATATCAGTACAAAAGACATCAACGCGTCGCACGTACATATTGGCATGTTTGTGTCATTGTGAGGCATTAATTACATAACGCCCAAGTTAATGCGATTGGCCACCCATTGTGCTTAGCGTGTTATGTAAGGACTTAGCGCTCATCATTCATAATAGGATTTGCTTGGAAGTACTAATTCCTACTCTCTACTACTACTCATGGGTATGGTTGTTTTGAATTCGCCATAGTGTGCAGTGCAGTATCTCGCTTAAAAGAGTATTAATACCATATCTTTTTTTAATCAAGGTCTTTAATCAAGACATTTTATGTAAGAAGTAAGAATAGCCCAGGGTAAATATTTGTGTGATGAGCACTTGTGGTTGCATTGTGTCTGGGTGTTGTTTTATCTATATATATGTATGTACCTATTTAAAATGTATTTGTGTATGTATATAAGCTGTCTGACACCCATAGTACAGGGTCTGGTGTCAGATGGCCGTGTGTGAAATGTCCCCACATATTATTATTGGTACTAACAAAAATGTTATTACACTGACTCTTTATGGACTTCATTAAATCTTTCCTTTTTTTGTATCTATATATTTCTTGCTAATTAGAAACAGGATTTGATTTGTTCATCACTGCGCGTTTGTGCACCACTGGCTTGCACAAGAGCTGCTTTCCAGCGCTATGCGAGCCGGACCTGCGCGGGCGCAATGCACGCTGACGGTACCAAACACTTACGCAACAGTTCGGTGAACCATTTCTATGACTTTAATGCTCTATTGAATGAACTTGCGTGTGGTTTGTTGCCAAATAATGTCAGTAGGTACTCTACAAAGTGTTGTTGAGATGCAAACTGTATCATGAAATGTCATCTGTGTTTGAAAGTAGATCATGTATAATAAAGATGCTGTGTCATCATTTGTTATTATTAGATCGTAATGTGGGTTTTGCTGTTTAGGGCGGCTTGCTTCAACTAACCATTACTGACCGGTAATAGTCAAAAATGGCACTAACTATAGTCAAATCAAAAAAAAATGGGTTGTTTCACAAAATCATACGTCAAAAAGTTACTATTACCATAACCGACCAGTCATCGTAATTTTGTGTTGTCAAACAGCTACTTCAAACATCAAAATATTATGGAATCTCTTTTGGAATAACTTTAACTGACGGATTTTTATGTCATGAAACAACCCGTTACATTTAACGTACGTTAAACATCTCACGTCATAGTAACTTTTTAACCGTCCGTATGTAACGTTAACCGACTGTTTGAAACAACCCGTCCTTAGTAAATTTTTAGTCTTAAGCCCGTCACAGACGTAGCTATAATATATATTAATATAATTCATAGCAAGGCATATTACGATATATTTTCTACAGTAATCGTTGAGTGACCACAGACGTAGCTATAATATATATCTTTATTACGTCACCAAAATATGTGGACAGATATAGCAAGGCATATTAATATATATTTAAAAAAATGTGAAACAAACAGCTACCGCAGCCCAAATACAAACCAACGATATTATTAAGAAAAAAAAAAAAAAAAATTGCGTAACTATTCTAGGCTAGTAAGACATACTATTAGAATAATCTAAAAAAAATTACTGCCTTAAATATAAAAAAACACCGTCCTCAAATGGGGCCATTGGCCCCATTTGAGGACGGTGTTGCTTATGAGTGGCTAAATCATTGTGCATCTAAATAGGGTGTTTTGAGAAAATCAAAACACCCTATTTAGATGCACAATGATTAAGTGCATATTTTACATTGGCAACATGCTTACATGTGGTTTACTATGCATCGTAGTTGACTTGTAAGTATCTGAGGGAAGTGTCCGACGCCGTCTTGCCTCATACGTGGCACCATCGATGAAGGTTAACGGCGCGGCGGCGTCTTCCCCTAGGTCTTCCTGTGGCCATAGTCCTCAAATGAAATCAGGCAACACTTCGGTGAAACTGGAGCTGATTTATTTTATCTTTAGCTTCCAGGACGTGGAGACGTCAAGCATTAGCCATAGCCAAATTGAGCATGTGGGTAAATAGATAGAAACAATGGTAACATTACAGTCCTCATCTAGAGACCAGCACAATTGTTCGAGTGATATCCAGTCAAGAGTAGAATGCCAAAAAACAATTTGAGGTCATCAACAGTTATTTAGAAATCATAGTTGTTGTGTTGTGTGGCATAGAACTTCGTGTTCGTAACGACCATATCAAAGACCTCAGTTTCAAATATATTGACAGGCGTTTGATCTTTGAGCTCGTTTACAAGGAAGGGAAAACCCTTTTTCTTTGGATATTATTTTCTGCAGAGGACGTCAGTATAGGACGGTTTGCATTTATACCAACGTGGTTGCTTGGTTTCAACTTCAACTTTTCTGTATCTTTGAAATGGTTCATCATCGCTGCTATCCCTTTCATCGTTGTTCTGGACCTCAAAGACTTCAACTCGACCTGGAATATTACGTGAAAGTATATTTTGCTGGATATCATCTTCATCGTCTTCTTCTTCTTCCGTCAGAACACTCGCGTGGGGACAGATGGCCGCTATATCGTATCTGACTATACATATTTGACATCAGGATGATCCTCTCCATTCAAAATATGTTTGATAGGTTCCTCCAACCCTCGATACTCATTTGCGACATCAAACAATCCTTTAGTCGTTGTTTATGCCGAAACTAAACCTGCAAAAAAGAATAAAGAAAAGTCACCCATTAGCCCATTGGACCCATATGGGGACACCATACTAAATTACCTATCATCATCATCATCATCATTTCAGCCGAAAGACGTCCACTGCTGGACATAGGCCTCCCCCAAGTGGCGCCACATTGACCGGTCCCGTGCGACTCGCATCCAGCGAATGTCCGCAACCTTTACCAGGTCATCGGTCCACCTATGCTCGTTGTCAAATATTAGAAAACACTCAACAAAATGTGACTTTTTACTAGTAAAAACTATGGCCTAAAGAAAAATTTTGAAAATGGAAATTATATGACTTACCTTTGGGCAAACACCAATTTACTAAATGAAGTAAATAAAATCACTTTTTTTGGCCACTTTATTCATAAACTAACAAAACTGCATTTTTTATTAGAAAGCAGCACTCGTTGACACCACAAATTTGCCTTCAAACAATACATAGCTAAAATAAATTAAAAAATGTGGGCACTTAAACAAGTGTCCTCAAATGGGGACAGCGGGCATAAATTGGGCAAAAATGTATTATTATATTATAGCTACCGTGTGTGGTGGCTAGCTATCATATATATAAAAATCTTCTGTGCGTGTGTATGAAAGTGAACTCCTCCTAAACGGCTGAACAGATTTTAACGAAATTTTTTGTGTGTATTCCAGTGGATTCGAGAATGGTTTTGATTCACAATTTGACCCGGTAGGTGGCGCTGTAGTCGGATTTTTTTTCAGGGCAGGACGTCTGCTGGGCCCGCTAGTAATATTATAGCTACGTATATTAATATATTATAGTTACGTATGTGACGGGCTTTAAGGCTGGTTAAGGCGCCCACCTTTCATGCATTGGCAAGTAGTAATGTTACTTTATCTATTTCATATGTACATACCTAGTTTATCAAGGATATCATTGATATAGGCGAAACCTGCCCCCTTATTCACAACCATTCGATACGTTTCCGTGTCGGTAAGGAACCGTATTCGACAATGTCATTTCCGACTTCAGTCTTCGTATGTTCGTTGAACTGTCAAAATTATTCGGTTTCGGATTTGTGAATTGCGTTTGAAGGACATCTTCGATATCTTTTGACTTTCGATTCGGTACGGAATCGAATCGAATGATTGTGAATAAGGGGCCTGGACCCTTAGTAAATATAAGTCTGAAATCGCCGATCCGCTTTGAGAAAGCGTAGTGATCACTGGTCGTGCTTTCTCTGTACGAGAAGAGCCTTTGCCTTGCAGTGTGATAATAATAGGCTGTATTATTATTAAAATAGTACTGAACAGCAAAACCTCTCTGTACAACCTTGAAATACAGCATTACTTTATTTTATAGTTAATGAAAATTAAGAATTTTTTTTTTAGCTGTAACTGAAGAATGTTTATAATAATAATAATTCATTTATTTTAGGCTGCATAGGCCCATAGATAAATACCTTAACCTAAACATACATATTTTATAATTAAAAAAAAAACTATGTTAGTAGCACTTCAAAAAATTGCACTAAATGCATTGTCTTTGTGCTGTCCTGTGGCACCTGCCCGCGGAAGCGACGGAACGCTCCGTCCTGCGGCCAAAAGTCTTCTTCCATGACGAGGGGCAGGAAATAATACGGTGCTCGCACCACGAACGCTTTGAAGTTAACGTTGTGGCGCGACTCCAGTAGCTGCATCCTCAGCGTGTACCTACTTCGTCTTTCGGCGCACGTACTCTAGATGTCCTCCGCCTTAGTGGTGTAGTGCAGGCGGGAGATATACATCGTTCAGGACGAATACAACCATTACAGTATGCCAAAATATAACGTTTTATGCGTTTTTCTAACAGGATATACAGTCTTAAAGTGTATTACAGAGCCAAAATTACGAAAATATTACTATTATGTATAAAAAAATAATGTTGAAAAAGTACAAAATCAGTTCACTTAAACAATTTTTTTTCGCCAGTATTTGAATAAAAACATAACTGATATATTTATTATATGATAATGAAGGTTATGTTTATACAGACTATTTTACAGAATATACAGAATATTTTTCAGTCCGTTATACGAACTCATTTAATTTAGACAATTATTTTAAAAAGCACTGTATAACATCGCGCGCTGTCGTTTGCCGATCAATTTCAATGATTCGTGCTTATTTCGTGCGTATTTTTTTTCTGATGCACACAAACAGACTATTGTATTGTACTAGTGTGTGTCAATGCTGCTACGCCGTTCTAGCAATCGTTTTGATTTTGAGTTGCACTAAATCGAATACGCGCCCTTAAAACCAATTATTGCAATTAGTCATATACTTACCTTGTCCTTGGCCCGATACTGTTCAGGATAGGAACAGAAATAACATTTGAGTCAGAAAAGTTGAGAAATGGCGAATGAGTCATCGAGTATATCATTAAAATATTATGTAAATATACTCGTGTGTATCATCAAAGCATGATTATATTAACGTTTGTATGTGTGTGAGTTTTCTTGTTTTGTAATACTAACATCAATATTTGTGTTTCTAAAATATCAGTAGTGTAGATAGATTGTAATACAAATTCATTATTAGAATCAAATTGTGTTTAAAAAGAAGTTAAAAGATTTGCTGTGACGCTATTATAATTTACATGACTAAAGGATAATTGATATGTACTGATAAATAAATTAGTATTGTAATTTTTTAAAATATTGTGTCGTCATTATTTTAACCCGATATACTTTCATTGAATTTATAAATTACATAATAATGTAAATCAGTTAATAGTTCAACAATTAATGTGTTCCTATATTATCCAAATTTGCACACCGTGTTTGGTAGAATATGTTGAGATTGAGACCTTTTCACTTTTTAACACGACATTTTCGATTAATACAAATATTCTGACAAATATATCGTAATTATTAGAATAGTTATTATTAAGCTCCAATATACTGTTACATATACTTAAATAAATCGTTTTACGTGTGTTTGTGGACACGAATGTTTCTAATACTGATCATATAAGGTAGGTTAACCTATTAAAATACGTAACTGACACAGTAAATTGGCAATTAAGCTGGTCTAATCATCTAGTGCAACGAATTGATCGTATTACGAATGACTTTACATAAGAGAAGCTGTGTGGATATGATACATATTTGAAAATAAAGATTTGTTTGTGACGTTACGCAATGCCATAATGTGTGATATTATAAAAGAATCCTTCTCAAAAAGATATTACATGGTGGCTTATTAAATAAATAGAAACGAAATATGTCCAGCTCACGAAGTGTCTTACTTCGTGGTCCAGCTTGTGTTTCCAATGAAAGTATACAAAACCTATCTTTCGGAACCTCTTTCTGTTAAGTAGTAAATAATTGCTATATGCGTAGTGAGTCATTTCTCATGAATGAACTACGAAGTAATGCCGCGCTCTCTCGCCGTACCCACACGTCGTAAATGACGTCTGTACGTCATTACAATAAAAAGTGGTCTTACTACTACCTGTATCTTTACAATCAATCAAACTAGAGGAGGTTGTAAACAGATGACTATAAGTTACCGCGTTGGAGTGCGTTGAACCCATAACGTCACTATGTTGGTACTCGACGGTTTGTACGGAAATGAAGAGTAGTCCTCAGTACAAGCTGTTTACATTTTTTACGGCATCTCCACTGCAATTGGCTTACTGTTACGTAACTAAGATCAATGACTTTGGGCTCTGGCAGTTGCGTCTTCTTTTGAGATCCGACTATTTCTTTTTTTTCTTTTGATTCAATCTTCAGCTAGAGATTGTAAACGCATCGCAATGCATATTATGACATGACTACATACTTGTATTTTATATTTTTTGTACGCATTTGTGAATAATAAACATTGTGAGGAAACCTTATTCTATAATAATATTAATATATCTAAATATATAAAAATGCGAAAGGTCACTCACTCACTCATCACGAAATATCGAAAACCGCTTGACGTATAATGATGGAATTTGGCAGGGAAGTAGTTTATAGTAAGTAGACGTCCGCTTAGAACGGATTTTGCGACAAGGCCGGATTAAGGAGGATTAGACCTCCTTAATCCGGCCTTGTCGCAAAATCTCTTGCAAGTAAGCACCGGGAACAAAGTCGCGGGCAGCAGCAGGTAATAATATAGGTCTGAAATCTCCAATTCACCTTGTGCAAGCGTGTTGATGAATACTCATACATTCTCTGTCTCCTTTACCGTGCAGTAGGAAAATAATAGACTGGTATTATTATTTTATTATTGTGAATAACATTTTTGTTGCTTATTCAAAAACGTTGGGGGCTTTTAATTGGGTTACAGTTTTATCCCACCTAAAAAGGTAATAATTATAGGTACTACATTGCAGTAAAACTTCCTTTAATAGGCTCTGATTATGTAGTAAAATGTTAATAAACTTAGTTTATAACAGACTCTAACCACTTGTAAACTGCATTCTAATAAATTCTCGGTTTTTCCAAACAATTATTTTAAGTAGCTAATAAAAAGTTACAAAGTTTCTCATGAAATATTGAATGTTTTGGTAAATTACTGGGAACTCGAAATATTGCAAGACACGGGTTTTCCGAATTGCGCTTCGGTATTGCAACGTGCCTCGCGCGAGGCCAAGACAAGCCTTTTTATATCGAACAGAGAATGAATGGAGTCGCTGTATCTAATTTAGAAAAAAAAACCGTACATTTTACTCTTTTACTTTGTAGGATGTTCATTGAATGTTGTAAACTTGCGTAGAAGAAGTAGCTAGTTAGCTAAGCATTACGTTGTGAGTCATGGTTTCTGAAAATAGAAGTCTCCACTTTGTGCGGTTGTACGCAGGCTATCAGACAATGTCTAACAATACAGTCGGATTATGTAAGAAACCAGATATGTATAGTACTGCGTGCAGTTGATTGCATAAAGTCTTAAGCAACTGTTATTCATTAGTAGTTACCAAACAGTCGCAATGTCACTTACGCTTTTCTTAAGTAGCCAGTTAGTTAGTTACCAGCATGACGCATGCCCCTAGCATTATTGAGACCATCAAGAGATAGGTATTAGTGATATGGTACTTTTGAAACAGAACCTACTATAGCTACTTAATTTAAAAAATGTGATTCTACCGTCGAATTATTGATTTGCTTTTTTTATTTTTATAGTAACAATAATAATAATAACAATATTCATTTATTCAGGCTGCATAGGCATAGATAATTACCTTAACCTAAACATACTTATTTTATAACTAGTGAACCGGCCCAGCTTCGCATGGGCCTATAGCCTTCCTCGGTAAATGGACTATCCAACACAAAAATAATTTTTCAATTCGAACCAGTAGATCCTGAGATAAGCGCGTTCAACCAAACAAACAAACAAACTCTTTAGCTTTATAATATTAGTAGAGATTTGTAACTTTTGTTAATAGAAAAGACTTAAGACTATGTTAGTAGCACTTCACTTTACACTATATCGTCTTTGTGCTGTCCTGTGGCACTTGTCCGCAGAAGCGACGGAACACCACGTTCTGCGGCCAAAAGTCTTTATTGTAATAGGCTTGCGTTTGGCCGTAACTCACCTGATCTTAGGTGATGATACGGCTTATGGTGGAGCACGCTTGCCTAGGATATCTTATGAGTAAGTTTTATTTTAGCATCACACCTTAGGGCTTGTACACACAACTGCGATGCGACGTTGCATCGCACACATCTGAGAGAGAGAGAGAGCTCGTAGCCCGTCACAATATACTTTTACTCAGCAGATTTCTGCGATACGACGTCGCATCACACATATCTGAGAGAGAGAGAGAGAGAGAGAGCTCGTAGCCGTCATAATATACTTTTACTCAGCAGATTTCTGCGATACGACGTCGCATCACACACATCTAAGAGAGAGAGAGAGCTCGTAGCCCGTCGTAACATACTTTTACTCAGCAGATTTCTGCGATGCGACGTCGCATCACACACATCTAAGAGAGAGAGAGAGAGAGAGAGAGAGAGAGAGAGCTCGTAGCCCGTTGTAAGATACTTTTTCTCAGCAGATTTCTGCGATACGCCGTCGCATCACACATATCTGAGAGGGAGAGAGAGAGAGAGAGCTCGTAGCCCGTCGTAACATACTTTTACTCGGCAGATTTCTGCGATGCGACGTCGCATCACACACATCTAAGAGAGAGAGAGAGAGAGAGAGAGAGAGAGAGCTCGTAGCCCGTCGTAACATACTTTTACTCAGCAGATTTCTGCGATGCGTCGTCGCATCGCAGTTTTGTATGCAAGCCCTTACCTCGTTTGTTTTTATTACCGATCGTACCTGCTTACACGATATTTTCTTGTCCTTAGTTATACATTTTAAAACAAATGTATTAAAAAACCTAGCTGTATCGCGACTCACAGATTTCTGTGTGCAAATTAAAATCGATGACCCAGATTGAATCACGTAACTCTGGGCTTCCCTAAGGTTTCAAGTAAGTTTCAAGGACTCTTATTCAATTTCTGGCACCCGGTGACAGACGGGTTTTTTTCTTAGGTTTAATTGAGGAAAATTAATAGACGCTTTTGATAAGCAATCATTAATTTCAAAATAAACAATGCTTGAACAATCGCCAATAGAAAAACCCCGTCAGAGCCATGGAGGCTGTTGCCGCTTCGTACCAAATATAGTGTTCGGTATGAACATTCCTGATGCAGTGTAGTGTGGTTTGTAATGAGTACAAGGCATTGAAAGACAATACAAAAAAAAACATTACCGTCACTCTAGGAGTGTTTATAAAAAAGAAAATACAAAACAAAAAATATAATAGACCACTAGGAAAAATACTGCAATATTTCCAGTTTCAGGTTCACAGCTCCGTGTGTAATAATTGAAACATAATAAACATTTAGTTTAATTAAATTGATTTTAAGGAAATATACATACATATGAATAGATACATAAGTTTTTAGCATGTAATCACCTGCCTGTTTGGCATGTAATCATTTCATCATTAAATCTATTTAATTAAGGATTGTAAATACAATAACCGATCTTCTTATATGGAGCGGAAACATGGACATTGAGAATGCTGGACCGGCGCAAGATAGATGCCCTGGAAATGTGGTGTTGGAGACGCATGCTCAGAATAAGCTGGACCGCTCATCGGACTAACGTGTCAATATTAAATGAACTCAACATCAAACAAAGACTGTCGTCGCTTGTGCAATTACGAATCCTCAGATTCTTTGGACACGTTACCCGCAACAACGACTCCCTAGAGCGTCTGGTGATCCAGGGAAGGGTAGAGGGCACGAGACCACGTGGTCGATCGCCTACCCGATGGACAGACTCCATCAAATCTGCCACCAAGCTCCCTGTGACAGAGTGTGCTCGACATGCAGCCAACAGAGACCGGTGGAGAAGGATCGCGAAGGCTGCGACCGCAGTTGTGGGTGACGTCCCATGACCACGACCACTCTGTCAAGAGTGAACGACTGAGAAGAAGAAGAAATACAATAACCAATATTTTTGACATAGGATGATTATTTGATAATTGCCTTGTATAGTGACATCACTGTTGTCTACCGCTTTATAGAGAAAGTTCGACATGGTTTAACACAATGCCTAAAATATGGTATTTGATGCACTGATTAAAATATCATAACCATTCTTTGTTTTATATTCCCATGCCAATCTAGATAGAATAGTAAGAGGCTTATGCTGATGCTGCATATTTTCTCACAGAAAATATGAGAAACAATTGAAATGCTAGTGCCGTTAGAATATTTGTTCTTATTTATTAAAACATACGAGAACTATCTTCTTTATAATCAAAATGAATCGTTGTTCGTTACTCTCGCTAAAACTCGAGAACGGCTGGACCGATTTGGCTAATTTTGGTCATGAAATATTTGTGGAAGTCCAGAGAAGGTTTATACGGTGAGAAAATCAGAAAAGTCACGAAAAAATATTGATTACGATTTTTGTTCAAGGCGGTTTGAATTTCAGACTCCTCACATTTATTTTCTAACTCCAGGTTTCCTCACGATTCCTTTAGCGATTTCAGTCCTGTCCGAGATAAACTTACCTAGACAGTTTTGTACTTTCAGAATTGAAAAGTTATATTTGCTGACTGACTTGCCCGGTTTCGAATCCACATCTCAAGTACGAGGTGGGAGCCTTGAACACTAGTCCATCACGACCTATGAATGATTGATGAGTTTAAAAAAAATTACACCTTCTACTGCATATTAATAAGTACAGCGACATCTGTCGTGAAAATTGGTAACTAACAAAACCGAGAGTTCATAAGAGAGCTGTTGTAGCAATACAACCTTACAGCCTTTCACATGTTTCGTACACTTCTAGTTCGCTTACTTTAGTCAGCTATAATAGTCACTAAGTAGTTTTTTCTGTCTGCGATAGAGGGCGTGATTTAAACTGAGCTTCTTTTGTTTAAATCACACGCAATTATTAATAGGTAAATTAGTTTATTTTGTGTGCTAGTTATAAATGGCAAGAACACTGCTAAATACTTACTAAAGGCCGTTGCCGACCATTGCATCGTTAGTACTGCTAAATATAACACCAACCGGATAACCAGACGCACAAGTGATCGTAACTTTTGGCCATGTTCTTGGAGCAAAATAAAATTAATTTGAAAAAAGAGGATTTTTCAATAGTCAACTTTAATCTAAAGAATAAATATTCCATAACTTCACATATTTATATACAATTAACCTGAAAAATAACCTTATTTATTTCTCGATGATTGAAAACTTGGAGCTTTAAAGTAACTTGAGAGGTAAGAACCTTTTTTACTTGATCTGAGGGTAAGAAATAATAGAAAATCAGGACAAATAAATATAGTAGGTAGAGTGAAGCGTTTAGTATACTTACATACACAATTACACATGCTATTGAACAATGTATAAATAAATAAAACATATAACAGTATCACGTCGCACTGACAATAACCGTGATAGGAATACCATTATTTAAAGTAGGTATAGGTACATATAGCAGCTTTAGTTGAGAAAAAAATCAGACATGTACGATCGAAATAATCTAAGGCATTACGTGGAAATATTTAACAAAAATAAGTTCTTATTATCGTTGTAGCTGTAGAACAAGGAAACCTATAATGATTTTTAAAGTCACAAGTCAAAGTCAAATCATTTATTTCAATTAGACCATTCTATTCTCAACCCTTTATTGCAATAACAATATTAAAAATATACCATCAACTAGGGGGTAGTAGTAACAATATTTAAGATTTTTTTTTCTATTTTCTTTATATCATTTATTTACTACATTAAAAAGAATTAAATATGTACAAAGCTTATAAATAAATAAAAAAATATATTTATATTATGTACAATGGAGGGCTCACAGGGCATATTAAAATTCAATTCTATGGCACTTTTGAACGTCAAATGAGAAAAAAATTGATTCTAGTAGCCCATTCCAAAAGGTAGTTTTGTATGGAGAAGAATGGGTAAGAAACTCCATACTTACTCTTTTAAAAACGATGTTAACAATATTTGCATTTACAGAAATTATATAATTATACGTGAATACGATGTACCTTGCATAAAAACACTATTTTAAAGTGTGTACAAAGTATCACAGATTAAGGAATGACAGACTAAGTTATGTACAGACGCCAGCACATCAACCTACTACAATCTGTCAAATTTCTTTAATAGATTTTCGACTTTATCGCTAAAGCATAAGGTTCAAAATTGATTGGGAAATATTGACAGTTTCGGGTAGCTTGATGTGCTGGCGTCTGTACATAGATACATAGTGTTCACATATTACAAATGTTGAAACAGTAGACGATCACTCCTTATATTTTAACGAACAATGAATCAGTATGTGAGCCAGAGCAGTGTATAAAAAAGAGTCAAATATATATATACATATTTACACTAAGTATGAAATTTGGTATTTTAAATTAGCAATCGGTTCGATTTTGTCTAGACTGTCGAATGTTCTATGGAGCTAGACCAGCATGTTTCCAAGCATTCTTATCTTGAATATAGTAATCTAAATTATAATAAGCTTGTTTACAGAGTGTACTTTTGATACTTATATGTTTTAAATTTTGTTTCACTTAGTTGTAGTATATCACTAGGAATTTTGTTGTAGCACTTTACACAGTACCCCATAAAAGATGTACGGACTTTAGACAATCTAAAATATAGTTGAGCTATTTTGTCCTTGTTTCTAGTATTAAAGTCATGTCTATCACTTACTTTATTAAACATATGTAAGTTTTTTTTACATACATAATATTTTCATAAATAAATTGGCAAGGCACTGTCATTATATTAATATTTTTAAATAGTTCCCTAAGAAATTCGCGGCGACGTCGATTATAAACGGCACTGACAGCTCTTTTTTCTACAATAAAAACGTATTCAATGTCAGCAGCCCGACCCCACAGTAAAATACCATACGACATAATGCTGTGAAAGTAGCAAAATTTTATCCTTATTTATCCTTGTCGAATAATAAATTTCAACAGAAATTGTAATTATATGCAACTTACTTGGGTTTCCGGAAACCGTAAGAAAGGTACTGTGAACCCTATAGAGGATTCACAGTACCAGTGTCTATTTTATGTGTACTCTGGTGTGTGAGGAGACGGAGGGACAACAATTAAAAGAGGGAAAAAGCCAAAAAAAATTATACATCTTTTAATACAATAAACCACAATGGACTAAAAAGATTTTTTTAAGGATATAATTGACCTAATGGAGGACATACAATATAATAATTACATAATATCGACTGACATGAACTATAGCACGGATAATCAAACGACCGGTGAACTTTTTTGTCACTTAAAATCTCTATGTACTGCACAAAACATAGCAGGTTTATTGAATAAAGCAAATGCGCTCACAGTTTGTTTGAATGAACTCACAGAAAAAAACATAGAAGTAGATTTAATCTGCGTTATAGAACATTTTATGATGAAAGGCTGCGAAAAACAACTGAGCATACCTAACTATTGCCTAGCGGCTCACTATAGTAGAAAGGAGATTAAGAGAGGTGGTTCATGTATCTTTGTGAAAACACATTACCACTCCTTTGCGTCGCGCAGTCGGGTAAAAAAAGCACGAATGTAGGGAATTAGTTAAAATCTCAAAAATGATAATAACAGGGACTTTTGAATGTTGTGCCATGGAACTCACCAAATATAATACAGTTTTTATATGCGTATATCGCGTTCCAAATGTAAAAAATCTTCACACTTTTTTAAACAATTTGAAACAGTCTTACATGAGTTGTCAAAAATTCAAAAGTTCAGAAGTATTAGAAGTATTATTAAGTAGTAGTTTGCCCTTTCAGATCATACAGCCCAGCTTTTAAAATGTCCAGTAAATAAAATATGTACTATCGACAAATACAGTGCGACTACACGCTATTATAATAAGGAAAATATTTCTAAATTTAAATATTGTATGAGCAAAATTTGTTTCTCCGAAGTATATGAAACAGATGACAACATTGCCTACAATAGCTTTTATGATATATTTACGTTATTCTACAACCTTTGATTACCAAAAACGACGACGACAATAAATTTAATAAAAAAAGGCAAGGTGGATATCGAAAGGTATTAAATACTGTAGTAAAAAAAAAACGGCAGCTTCTGTGGACATACAGACTAAAACCGAATCAATTAAATAATAATAATAATTTGTTTATTCATCAAAACAGCATTGTAGTACATGATAATTTACAGGGTTGACAAAGTAAGTGTACTAAAACTACAACTGAAATGGTGGTGAGGTGCTGCATTCCCAGCTAGGTTATCGAATAACCTGTATAAGGGAGTACAGTGCCAGTCCCCATTGGGTATTTTAAATTAATTGTACACAATATGTTGCTATCACTAAATCTTCTACTACAATTTTATTATTATTGGTGACATAAAAGAAAAAGAATAGATGAGGAAGGTAAGTGTGGTTGTGTGGGTATGTGAGTGTGCGTGTGTGTGTGTTTGTGTGTGTGTGTGTGTATGCGTGTGTGAATGCGTGTGTGATTTTAATGTATAAAGATTACTGTAAGTTTAAAAAACAAATCATGACGCTGACACAGCGTTCACGAAACAACTACTAAATCAAAACATCACACAACAAATGTAAAACCGCTTGGCAAATTACACTGGTCAACAGTGGTTTTGTTGCCCTTGATATAAAAGTGGTTTCGAGTACATTTATGCCAACAATTCACAAAAGTATGGATGATTTGGGAAGATAGGCTCCGGTTTTTTTTAAATCTTCATTTTCATATTTTTGGTTTTAATCCGTAAAATGAAAAAGACTTAACAAGTATATTCTTAAATATTATCTTTTTATTGAAAATTTTTAGTAAATGTTTCGTTTTAATATTTAATTAAAATACATAAAAGTTAAAAAGAAGAAAAAGATCATAAAAAAAAATAAACAAAATAAAATTTGAATTTCAAAGAAATTCCTTTTGGTAGCTTTTCTGTTGTACACACTTTTTCGTTTCATCTCGATGCCCATTTTGTGTTTATAAAAAAAAAGTGACAAGCGACGGTAACGGATCTATAAAATTGGCAGAAAAGTGATGTGACAAGTGATGTGACAAGTGTTTTGAAAAAAATAATCTTATTTGTGATATCATTTCTCATAAACCGATGCAATTTCAGTGTAAGAACTGCAAAACGGCGGCTGTCAGTGTCACTGTTCACTGTCAGTCGCCGTTTCATTCTGAAATAATGAGCTTTTCGTTAACTTTTTTTGCGGGGTTTTAAAAATATTGTAAATACCTGAAGTTACTCTTTAGGTACCCAAGAATATAAGAATTAGAATTTCAACTTCTCTAAACATCTTCATCTGCCATGATTATTATAAAGCTTTCCAACATCTCATGCAAAATATCCCTACAATTTAGTGGTTTATACTTTCCTAGAAAATGTTCTACTACCAACACAAAACTTCTCCAGGCTTCACCTTTAGAATTAGTCATAACTAAAAAACAAAGTATTAACCTCACATTAGCAATTTACCCGAAAGTAGACGACGTGCGTCCTCCAACCTTGTCAATTCACATTTCACTGACTTTGAAGTGAGGGGCACGGGGGCGGGGAGAGAGGTCACGTGATATGTCAATGCGCCAAATCAATGCGCAAAAACCGAATTGTAACAAAATACCAAACACTTCATAATATTATTCGTATTCTAAAAAAAGCCAACTACTGTGAATTATTAAAAATTTAGAATAAGCCAAAATCATTAAAACCAAAGCCAATCCAGTACTTTCATGGATATTATATTAAAAAACTGTAAACTTGAAATCATAGAAATCCGCAGAGATATCCAGGGCAACAAAACATTTTTTTTTTTAGTTTTAAATCAAAGAGAATGTAATGAACCTAAAAATTATATACACAAAATTAAAACTGAAAATGACACAATTACGGACGCGCAACAAATCTATACCTATATATAAAAAATGAATCGCCGAAATGTATGTAGGCGCATAACTTCCGAACGTCTGGACCAAATTGGATAAATCTTTTTTTTGTGTTCGTTATTGTCAGGAGAAGGTTTGTATATATGAAAATTTTAGGTAGGGTATGTGTAGGGTAGGTGCAGGATAGGTGAAGGGTAGAAAAAGACTTGACTGGAAATCACAAATAAAGAATCTGTGAAAAAAAATTCAAGCTGCAGTCGTAAATACAGATACATTAATTGCTGCTTATCAATTAATGTATAGTAGCTTGCTTAGCTTGACTTAGCTGCGTTTCACTTAAGATACGGCATTATATTTTGTGGAAATATTACCGACGCTAACATGGGCATTTAAGGCCCAAAAGACATGCATCAGATTGATGTTTGAATTAAAAACGGCGGATACATGTAAACCATATTTTGAAAGTTACAAGATATTAACCTTGTCTTGTATGTATATATTTGAAACCCTAGTATTTGTTATAACAAATCCGATACTGTTCCCGAGATTACAGGAGTTTGTACCGCGCAACAGACGTGATATGAGTATACTCCGCGTATGCCCCGCTAAAACAGCACTTATGCGCAAAAGTATCGTCTGCATGGCTCCTACTCTTTTCAAATCAAATAAAAATATTTTTATTGAAAAAGCCTAGTATACGGTTCACGAATATTTAGCCGAAAAAGTTTTTGATTGACGCATCTGACTTTAATTAATACAGGACTGTATTTAGTTCGAGTTTATGTTTGACATCTAAGATGTTTTGTATTATTGTTTTTATAATTTTTGACATATTTTGAATCTTGACATTTTAATATAATTTATATTTTGTTCTAATTTGTATAATTCTTGGTATATTTGAAACCTTGACATTTAAACATATTTATGAACGTTTTAATTTTAATTAGTAATTTCAATGTTTCAGTATTTGATGTAAAATGATTGAATGTTTCTTTTGAATATTTGTACGCCGATACTTACGGCTAAACATGACTGGACTTTAATGACTGAACTGACATAATATCTTGCATGCTCTTGTATGTGTATACATGTTTAACAAATAAATAAATCTATTCTATTCTAAATAGGCTTGCGTGTGACCGCATCTCACCTGATCTTAAGTGATGTGCGGCCTAACGTGAAGCATTCTTGCCTAGGATGAACCGGTTCACTCGTGCCTTGAAGATACCCAGATTATAGTTATTAGGGAACAGAGAGACGGGCAGTGAATTCCACAGTCTGGCAGTTTGCACAATAAATGTAGTATCAAAGCGCTTGGTCCAAGACAGTGGAACTTCAACTATATAGCGGTGACGGTTCGCCGTATCTCTGATCGTCCGATAATGGAATGTGAATGGGGGAATTCAATTGTTCCATTCCAAAGCACACACTCCGAAATGTACCCGATAGACCTGCAAAGGTGCGGCAAAGTTCAAGATTCTGGAGTTTAGCCTTAACTTGGGAGTCGTTGTCAATGAGGATAGCTCAATTAGCAGCCGGCAGACATCAGTCAAAATATAAAAATAAGCTTAACGATTCTATATTCAATTTACTTCTTGAATGATTCAGAGTGTTCCGAAGAAATATTTTCGACCAGGTAGCATTTCGCATACTACCTTTACAGTACCTATGTATATAAGTATGTATATTTTTGTTATTAAATAACTTTTTAGAAGTTCCATGAAAACACGAAGAGTTTTCCATTGAGTACACATTGGGGCACAAATAAATATTTCAGCCTGACACAGACTTGATTTGTCTTGCGCAGTACTCCATTTAAAGGTCCTCTTACCTTTAAATCGAATACTGCGCAAGTCAAATCAAGCCTGTGTCAAGTCTCATCTTTCGTGGCACGTACTATATGTAAGATTAGGTGGTTGATAAAGTATAATTGTATCGAATTCGAAGGTTGTGTTGCTGTGTACTTACTTGATATTTTAAGATTCAACCTTTTGGAGTCAGGATTGATTTTATCGAACGATTGCTGTTCTATAAATCTGCAATAAATCAGTTACATCATTAGGATGACATTGCACTTTAAAAGCTTTTGGATTATCTATTAAAATGAATCTAATTTGTACTAATTATTATTAATTATTAATATTATAAAGCTGAAGAGTTTGTTTGTTTGTTTGGTTGAACGCGCTTCGAATTGAAAAAAATCTTTTTGTGTTGGATAGTCCATTTGTCGAGGAAGGCTATAGGCCCATGCGAAGCCGGGCCAGGTCGCTATCTAATAATAAGTAAAGTCTTTTTACTTAGTTAATGTAGGTTTTCAGCACACTTATCATGCATTAAACATTGGATACAATTATTTTTAGGTGGGAAAACAAACTCCAAACTATAAGAAATATTGACTACCCAAGGAAGTCTCAAGGCATAAAACTGAAATAGCACCATTATGTCTTTGAAAAAATGAAAAATGTAGTTGGTTTTTCAAAATCACGCTCACCCAATATTTGGTAATTTCTAGGCTAGTTTGAATTAATTACAGTTTTTATATGCTGCTACATAAATAGGGTTTTTTAAAGTAGGAGCAATATTCTCCATGTTTTACCTCATGCAAAATACTCGTACAATAACAATAGTGATCGAGTACCGTTTTTAGCAAAATGCATAGTAATAATCTCGGACCCAATAAAATAAAACAGGAGTAAGTAGGTACTTATCTGTTTAATTTTAATTAATTGTAAACTTTACATTTAAATGCCATATTAATGATGCGAATAGAAGTTGATTAATTTTTAATAAAGAATAGGTATCAGTTTCGCGCGAAACGTATTTGCATAAAATCGAATAAATATTAGAAACTAGAATTACCTACGTATGTACCATTCAATCACTTTGTCCACCTGCCAATACCTCTTAATTGCGGATATGAGGCGGATATCGCTTGCCCTTGAAGTAATAAATGTTTCTAGATCACAACGAGTTCTTAATATTTTTTTGCTATAGGTACTGTCCGCCTATCGTCGCCAATTTTATCCTAATTAAATGTCAAACATACATTATCAAGTACTTTATGGCACGTCACAGGCCGACATTAGGCGTTACTGTACCAACAAGTGCGACCTTTTCAACCAGCAGCTGATTTAGGCGACAACGACAAGGACGGTCGGTTTTATATTCCTAGACGTCCAAATAATAAACTCGGATACTCATACATAGATTATCATCATCTGTATAAATAGCGGGACGACTCTAAGTTGGTCATCAGTCGACCGAGTTCGGTTAGAAGTGATTGTCCTCATTCGGATCCCGACACAGACCTCGTTCACTATGAGATCGTTGGTGGTGTTGTTCGCTCTTGTCGCCGTGGGTTTGGCCGCTCCCAGTGCCACTGTGGAGAAGAGGTCCATCGGGCCCTACGCCGTCGCGTACTCAGTACCGTCGGCCGTGTCGCACCAGTCCCGGGTGGATGTGCATCACTCTCCTGCAGTTGTCACCAGCTATGCTGCCCCCGTGGTAGCTGAGCATGTGTTCGCCGCCCCCGCTGTGGTGGAGGCTCGCTCCGTGTACGCTCCCGTGGCTGCCGTGTACTCCGCTCCCTCCGCGGTGTCTCACCAGTCTCGTGTTGACTACAGGTCGTCTCCTGCCGTGGTGTCCCATCAGGTGGTGTCACCCGCTGTGATTGAAGCTCGCTCCGTGTACGCCCCCTCCGTCTACGCTTCCTACTGGTAACCGATAAGAGTGATAGGATCCGAAATATTAAATTAGGTAATAGCTTTATTGTTATAAAAAAATGTATGTATGTTTGTAAATAAACGATTTCCATATATTTATAATTTTAGATTTTTATTTTAATGTATTAGCATTCATTGTACCCGGACGTTGCGTGTGCTTCGAATTGGCCGCTATAACGTCATTATAATACGCACATGAAAACTAACAACATCGCATACATGTGTAAGTAATAAATACATAGTTCCTGTTTTTTATGGTAATTGTAAAATATGTAAATATTTTGTGATATTTAATGTTTATTACAACCAAACGTGTCCAGAATAAACCAAATCAGACCTACTTGAAATATTTTTGTAGGTGCTTTTATAATTACAATAAAAATAGTTTCCACTAATGTCATTATTGAATTTCTTACTTAAAGGAACAAAATGGATCTTTCTCGTAATGCATGTTATTACGAGAAAGATCCATTTTGTTCCTTTAAGTAAGAAATTCAATAATGACTTCGATCATCAACTGGTTTTCGTGGCCGATACCAGCTCGGAAGTACTATAACTACTAAGTAAGTGGGTATCCAAAATCGCTGTACCAATAGACGTGGTATTACATATACGAGTATTTATAACCGATTTTAAAGAATTCAGTGAAAATCTTCAAAATCTGACTTCTAAAGCATGTTAGTTATCAACAAACTTTGATGAACCATGTAATTTACCCTCTCTTAAAGAGAATTTTATTCATGTGAGTCGTTCGATTCCCGCCCAAGGTAAATATTTGTGTGATGAGCACTTGTGTTTGCATTGTCATTTTTTTTTATTTTTTTTTTCTATTTATAGGCGTACGTTTGACCACTATCTCACCTGATGGGAAGCGATGATGCGGTCTAAGATGGAGCACGCTTGCCTAGAAGTAACCTATATACTCTTGACTTAAAGACTCCCAGGTTGTAGCTATCAGGAAACACAGACTCAGGCAGGGAATTCCACTCCTTAGCAGTACGCACAATGAATGTATTCCCAAAACGTTTCGTGCGTGTGGGTGGGATGTCCATCATGTACCGGTGGCGCATCGCCGTACGTCTTGTGGTCCGATGATGGAACGGGCTCGGCGGAATTAAATTGTGCAATTCCGTCGCACACTCCCCAAAATGCAACCGATAGAAAACCGACAGGCCAGCAACTCGGCGTCGATGCTC
The DNA here is from genome assembly GCA_947361185.1 of Charanyca ferruginea. Lineage (NCBI taxonomy): Eukaryota > Metazoa > Arthropoda > Insecta > Lepidoptera > Noctuidae > Charanyca > Charanyca ferruginea. The sequence goes on along the minus strand of OX376071.1, from coordinate 13,240,711 downwards.
AAGACTTTGGAGCTTTGACTCGAAGAGCCTATCATTGCCAATGATCCTCTTGGCTCGTTTCTCAATTGACTCTAGGGCATCAAGCTGGTATCTGGCAGATCCGTCCCAAAGATGAGAGCAGTACTCCATACACGATCGAACTTGGGCTTGGAAAAGTTTAAGCAGCTGTTCCGGGCGTGAAGTACCGTGCCGTACCGGTTGTTGTTTATCTATATATGTATGTATTTAAATGTATTTGTGTATGTTTATCAGCTGTCTGACACCCATAGTAAAGGGTCCTAGTTTGGGGTCAGAGGGCCATGTGTGAAATGTCCCACATATTATTATTATTAATATTCAGGAAATAATTATCCAAGGTTAATAAGTATTACACCTTATGTTACTATTACTGTTCTTGAGCGATGTTTGTAGGCGAACACACATGCATGACACGAATTTGTACATGACCTACTTTAATAAGGCCTGTTTTAAGAAACTTCTGTCATTGAGATCCTAGTGCAGATAAACGTCCGCCGCACCTTAGACGGACACCTCTTCATGGCAAAACTGTAAAAAAAATACCCGGGAAAATGAAAAATAAAAGAGATTGCCCATTTTAGGCCCTCCAGGTGGACACTAGGCTAGAGAAAAAATACTTCATGCATTAATTATGCCATAAAAAATATGTATTTACTTTCTTCCAAATGAGCGCCACTACAATTTACAACAATTCGTTAAAAAAAGTAATTCTATTGGAAAACAAGAAGCTTTTTGATACTGACGCAGGTATAATATTGCCAGCATTAAAACCATATTACGAGTATATCATTAACCAATCAGTTTGAATCGATTTATAAACATACAATAACCTCAACGGCATACCCACGAGACTTTACTGGTATTGTAATCAAAAACCAACTAAAAGAAAATATAAATGTAGGTAACTAAAAACTGATGCTGAAAATAAAAAGAATAACAAAATTAAAAAAAAAACATTAAAAAATTTTTAAAGGTTATTTAAAAAAGTAACCGACATCGATTTAACGTTATTATTTTATTGTTATTGTGACAACACTGGATTTAATCTGACAAGTGAAGTGACACTTCGCTTGTTGTCTATGTTGTTTATACTTAATGTAAAAAAATAATGTAATGTGTGTGTGTGTGTTTGATTTTTTTCTCCTACGCACGACATTGGCATTGTTATAATAATTTTGTAATCACGTTCGACGACAACTTTGACTCTAGAATCAAGGATCACGGCTGCTTTCGATTTTAGATACTGATCAATAACGTTACCTATATACAATGACTGAAGAACATTGTGGGAGTTGTGGTTTTAACCGAGATTCATAATCATACCTTGAAACCCGAAAAAACAAGCGTGATACAGCAGTGGGTATATCAGGTAAATATTGAAACCATAAATTGATTTTATTATTACCTACATCATCCAATTATTTACGCAAAATAATATTGTTTTAGGTGTCAACAGATAATCTTGTTTGCCACAACTGCGGGAGTAACTGCTAGCCTTGCTCCTCAACAAGAGCCGGAAGGATCTGAACGTCAAAATAGCTGAATTGATTGTGGACGGTCTGTTTGATGGATACAAAGTCACATAATTATTAAGAACAAATAATACAGATAGAGAAAGTCTTATTAGAAATGTAATCATGGAATGGATTCAAGTTCGAGAGGCAAGTTTTTAAAATACTTTACAAATGTATGATAAAATAAATGTTAAATCTGTTAACTGTTATTATTTAATTTAGTATTAATGTAACATATTTTTTAGGCATCATTACTGGCAGAAAGCTGACAGGGCCGATGTATATTTTATACAAGAATCAGCATCAACATCCTCAGCTGCGACTAATGAATCACAAATAATTCTATAGTTACCGGCACGTAACTTGGCAAAAGATTTTGTAGAGGGGGAAGATCGCGTACGCACAATTTCATACATTTTTTTGTGCGCGAACGGGTGGGGAACACTACGAAAACCTTTGGCCAACTTACGTCCTGGTAACTGTACCAAGTTACACAAGGGCTGCAAATACAGAAAGATGTATTTTTCTGGATTGCGACGAAACTGAAAGAATTCACATTCCTACATCATTTGTTATGTGATTTATCTATTTATGTTCCTGACGTATCTATAACTTTCACCGTAGAAACTGTACATGGGACATTTTAAATTAATAATAATTATGCTGGCAGGCAATAGATGGATATTGTTGTAATTCCATAATAGGAAAACGCATGGTGGGTTGTTGTGCACATACCATGACTGTTCTTTGGTATATAGGTTGGGCAAGATAAGAATCACATATATTCTCCTATATATTATACTTGTTGTGTTACAGATTGTATGGTACCTATATGTTAATGAAGAGATTACAGATATTTAAAATAGAAAATGTGTTTTAATTAACCCTAACAACTGCAATTGGATAAAAATATAATTAGGAAAACTCCTCCAACAATAATCAAGCATTGAAAATTAAAGGTTGTTGAATTATCTCATAGTCGCACACTTTTTCAGTAGGAAATACTTCAAAACGTTTTTTTCTTTTTTTAATATTTCTAAATTACTGGCATCAATTTGAATATATTTTTTAGATGTCCAATACGATTAAGATTTTGGAATAATCCATTTTTATAGTAATATTTGATGTCCACTCTTGGGCCCGGGATACTATGGAGACTAGGCATTCCCCTTTAAAAACAATATCTTGGGGAATATAGGTAAAGTCAGCTAGCTGTCAATCCCCGCCAGTTCGCTAAAATTCACCGAGGAAGATTTTTTCAGAATAGACCGGCTCCATGGCGCGCCATTTCTCCCGGTCCTCTGCCTTACGCATCCAGCCACCAAATATGTGCCTTTCAGTAAGGAAGATAAGGAATATTTTATCACAGCATAAACTAATTAAACGTATAATGTTAAGAGGTTTGACGTCTGCCAAGAGTGATGAAAGCCGTCAAATCGACTTCAGTATTGTCCTTTACATTTTAAAGCTACTCTTGACTTTGCATTATCAGCACAACAAACCAATGTCAACGACTTAATTCGTAAACATACAAACCTGATGTCCATATGTCATACACAATGTCATTGTATATCAACGCTTCTAGTGCCGCGACCCTGTGGCATTTCCACTGATAATGTCACAAACAGTATTTACCAAACTTCATCATCAAAAAGCAAAAACAAAGCCAAGTATATCACGGCTTATGAATATGATATACAGTAGGTAATATTATATGTATATCATAAAGTAACATTAGAATATTACCTGCTAAATATCATATTCATAAGCCGTAACGATAGCGTTAACTGACATTTGGCATTTCTACTGTAGTTGAGTTAATTTTGGCAAGGACTGTGAGTGCCTGTCATATATAATGTATACCCACGAAGTAATAAGTGTACCTAATGTGTACCTATAAAATGTTTCTCGAGGGGGTTGACGCTGTAAGGCGAAATACAGGTTTCTCATAGTTCGGCTACAGATGCTAAAACTTTTGTGACAACCAACTGTTTTTTTTTATATCTAATTTATATGATTGTTTACTTTGTTTAAGAAATGTAGATTATTATTATATTATACAAGATTCCAGAGACCTTGCTTTTGAATTTTTAAGAATAGATAAAGATATTTGCTGGCTTTTTAAGGTATCAATTATAAAAGGTACCTCACTCACTTACGTTCTATAGTGACAGCTGATTTTTATGTTTTACAGGATATTGTAACAAACTATTATACATTATTGCTAAACACTTTCCGTGGACCAACACTTCAGCTAGATACGAGACGCCTTAAAATGTCTGGCCCACAGAAAGTGTCGTAATTCTGTATTATTGTTATTATCATCATCAGCCGACAGACGTCCACTGTTGAACAAAGGCCTCCCCCAAGCCATAATCCCCAGGCTTAGCAGGCGTCTTGGGGATCACAGTGAGGCTGTTAAGTACACGGAAGCCACTGCTACCCGAATTTCGGATTTTCCCTTAGTCGCCTTCTAGGACACCCTCGGGATGAAATGGGTGTGTTCTAGGTATACTGGCCCGAACACCCTACGGGTATGTTATTCAGTATAACATTATATAGAAATAAACCGTTACACACTTCCAGTGTTCGTTTAAATGAGTGTGCATGACATGCTAAATTCTACGTCATTTTGACATGTCTGAAATGGAAGAATGAGACTGGAATAATAACTCCGTGTCCATATTGTTGTAGAGTCAGCGGTTCACTATACTGCTTGACTATAGTATCCGCAATTGTAAATAAGGACTTGTTAAAAATATATATGATTAGCTTTTGCTCGCGACTTCGTCCGCGTGAATGTCGGTTATCGCGGATGCAGGCGCAGACGTAGATTAAAATTGTCCTGCCCCTGAGTTCAAGCTATCTTCATACCAAATTTCGCCCAAATCGGTTCAGCCGTTTCGTCGTGAAAACGTAACAGACAGAGTTACTTTCGCATTTATAATATTAGTATGGAAGTATGGATATCAGTATGGAAGTATGGATAAAGTAATAAAGTATGAAGTATGGATTGTTGTGTAAAACAGGATGACTATTGATTCTAAATGAATTAAGAGATGTTTTCGTTTACAATTCTAATAATTCTCTCAAGAGATGTTCTGTTATGCTTACATAATACATTATATAATATTAACACGTTGGTAGCACTAACGTATAGTGTTGGAATTTACAAAGATCTCCGTGCACGTGAAGGAAGTGTGAAAGACAGGAATTGATTACATTTCCCTTTGTTGCATTTTTCCTTTGCCCTTTTAAAAGTCGACCTTTTGGCTTCACCCGATTGCTTTTATTTTGTTCTTATTCAACAGGTTGAATATTTGGAAAATCCACGATCAGTCAGAACATGGCGAGAAGTAAAAATATTTTAGGCGTCTCAAGGGATGATGATGAAATATGTTCGTAGGAAGCTGTTAATTTTATTTAGAAAGTCTAAATGCCAAATATTTTTTACTAGCTCACATACGTTGTCCTGTCCTACCTACCCTTTTTCCCTTAATGATTTTTTTTTTCACCGTTTAAACCTTCCCTGGACTTCCACAAATATTTCATGACCAAAATTAGCTAAATCGGTCCAACCGTTCGCGAGACTAACGAACAACGTTCATTTTTATTACGTAGAAGATTAAACCTTAAGCTCTTTTTATGTTAAACATGATTCGTATACATATCGAACAAACAGACAAACAACAGCAACAGTTGCAAACAGTTGTTGGTATACCTAATACAATAAATAATAATCATAACAAAGTTTCTTACAAATCTAAAGAAAACATAAAACTTAAATAATATTCTTATAGAAGATCCTAGATCGGTCCCAAATGCCTTCAATGACTACTTCATATTCGTGGGGAAAACAAACGCTATGGGAACTGACGAGAACCCGCCTGGCCGCCATGTATTTACTCCAAGCGAAAATTCCGTTTATTTGCAAACAGTGGATCCACGTGAAGATTTATCATTAAAAATCTAAAAAATAAACAAAGTTTTGGTCATGACGAAATACCGCCAATACTCGTTAACTCATGTATAGAAGAATTAACAATGCCATTGACCCTTCTCATCAACCAATCGTTCATGGAGGGTGTAGTCCCAGATTTATTTAAAATTTCTATTGTAAAACCTATATATAAAAAAGGCAAAAAAACTGATGCAGGGAACTATCGCCCTATAGCATTATTACCATACCATTACATTCTCAAAAATATTTGAAACTGCTATGTCTAAACGGCTAAATACATTTTGTGAAAAATATAAGACCTTTAACGCCAGTCAAAATGGATTTAGGAGAAATAAGTCTACAACATTAGCAGTATTTAACTACATTCAAGAAGCATTAAATATAATAAATAATAAGAAATATGCAGTTGGGATACTATTAATAATAATAATAATATGTGGGGACATTTCACACACGGCCATCTGACCCCAAGCTAGGGAGACCCTGTACTATGGGTGTCAGACAGCTGATATACATACACAACATGTACGTTGGAAATATCTCATTCTAGAGTATTGAAGTTGCTCAAGTCTTTGGATCTTTCTAAATCAGGTGGCCCGGATCTCATACCCCCGATATTCATAGTGCAATGTGCTGACAGTTTGGTTGCCCCATTGTGTATCTTATTCAATCGATCCATCTCTGAGGGTATAGTTCCTAAAATCTGGAAATCCGCATTCATCACCCCTGTTCACAAGAAAGGTAACAAATGTGATGTTACGAACTATCGCCCGATATCTAAGTTATGTCTGTTTTCAAAGATCCTTGAGCGTATAGTGTATAACGACGTATATGCAGCAATGGAAAGTAACTTCGGCGATGAACAACATGGATTTCTCAAAAAGCGATCCACTACGTAACTTAATGTTATCGCATGAGTTTATATCGGGTGGTATGGAACAACACGCGCAGGTAGATGTCATTTATACCGACTACAGCAAGTGCTTCGACCGTATTGACCATCGTCTGCTTCTTGAGAAGCTACACAAAGCCGGAATACGTGGGAACCTTTATAGATGGTTTTCGTCTTATATTGAGAATCGGAGTCAGGCTGTGGTTCTACAAGGCTACACTTCAGGTTGGACCTCGGTCCCCTCAGGTGTACCGCAGGGATCAGTTTTGGGGACCTTACTTTTCACTCTGTTTATTGCTGATGTTATAAACTGCTTCAAGCATTCTTACGTGTTACTATACGCAGATGACATGAAGGTTCATAAAATTATACGTGATATCTCTGATACTCGCCAGCTACAAGCTGATCTTAATAGATTTGATGAATATTGCACACGTAATCTGCTCCAATTGAATGTCTCCAAATGTTTTCACATGACCTTCACGCGTCTGAAGTCTACAGTAAATTCAACCTATAGTCTGAACCAACATATTATAGGCAAAGTTAACAGCATTAGGGATTTAGGTATTATACAGGATAGCAAATTACTATTTGATCAACATATTGACAGTATTGTGAACAAGGCCTCGAAAGCACTAGGATTTATAATCAGGTCCTCAGCCTGTTTCCGTTCTCTGAAGCCGATCAAGGTTTTGTACTGTTCGTTCGTACGCAGCCACTTGGAGTATGCATCTCAAGTCTGGAACCCCCAATACGAGACCTACAAGTTGCGTATTGAGGGTATCCAGAAGAAGTTTATGAGATATCTCGATTATAGGGCGCACCAAGTTTCTATTGATTACAGTCACCGTTGCAAGAGGTACCATTTTCTGCCACTGGATCGCAGGCGACTAATTAATGATATATGCTTTTTGATTAACATAGCAAATGGCTCGGTTGACTGCCCTGAGCTGGTATCAAAATTAGCATTACGCACAAATCCTATTGGGTTACGCCAAAGGCCACTTCTAGGTGTGCCTCCTGCCACCACTGAATATAGGCGTAATGCTTTTCTTATAAGAAGCGCTCGGAGTTTCAATGAGGTATCTTCCGAACATGATATTGACTTATTTTGCACTAAGGCGAGCACAGTAAGAACGCTCATAGCCAAATCATATTTTGTAAATGATGCACCGGCTAGTGGTTCTCAATCTAATGTATAATGTGGTTATGTAGCAGCGTAAATAGTAAAACTTACCAACATGCATTATATGTAACACAATAAACTTCAACTGTTCGGCTATAGTTATTTGTTAAACATCTGTGGAGGCTTGTTATTAGCAACTGGATAATTTATTGTAGTTACCTATTATTATGTAATTTGTCTGTAAGCCTTCTTAAAAGTGATAAAAAAATAAAAAATAAAAATAAAACAAATACATTTTAAATACATACATATATAGATAAACAACACCCAGACACAAGGCATACACAAGTGCTCATCATACAAATATTTACCCTGGGCGGGAATCGAACCCGCAACACGCTGCGCAGCAGTCGATCGCTCAGCCGCTGCGCCAACCGCGTCAACGTATTAGACATGAGTAAAGCCTACGATAGGGTGTCGTATAAAGTACTACTAAATAAACTTTATCAAATAGGTGTGAGAGGTATCGCGCATGAGTGGTTCTGCTCGTATCTAAAAAATCGCACACAGTACGTTGAAGTGGAAAGTCATCTTCCGCACACAGGCATAACAACTCACGTGAGATCACAAACGGAGCATGTATCTATGTCCATACCACAAGGCAGTGTGCTAGGGTGCATTTTATTCCTAATCAACGAGTATACCAACGATTTGCCAAAAGAAATAGATTTCCAAAGTGTCCTCTTTGCTGACGACATTTCCATAGTGTTTTCATGTGACGACAGTAGCAAATTGAATCGAATATTGGACGATATACTTACAAAAATAGAAAATTGGCTAAAATATCACAATTTGGAAATAAATTTCTCTAAAACCAAACTTATGCAATACAGACCTTATCAAAAACGTCCACTAAATATTGACTACTCGTACAATGACATATCGCTTCATTGTGTCGATGAATTTAAACTATTGGGTCTAAACAGTTGACACTAACATAAATTGGAAGGCATATAGTTACGTTGTGTCCAACAGACTTGAAAGTTTCAAGTATGCTTTAAACGAACTGAAAAGATCAACGGACCTAAAAACAGCGATGACAGCATATTACGCGTACGCCTACTCTTGGATGTCGTATGGCATTATATTGTGGGGGAACAGCGTAGAAGTAGAAAAACTCTTCTTCCTCCAAAAAAAGTGTGTGAGAATTCTTGCGAACATTGACCAAATACAGAGCTGCAAACCTTACTTTATTAAATATAAAATACTCACCCTAACAAGCATATACATCTTAAGCAAGTTTGTCAGAAAACATGCGTCATTATTCCCTTTAGTCAAAAACCAAAAGCCGCTGCAACTCTCCTTAAGAGTAAAAAACGAATTAGCTTTGCCAAGTTCAAAACTAGCTGTGTATCATTCAGGACCTCTTGTAACGTGCATAAAAATTTACAATAAATTAACAAATGAAATTAAAGACATAGAATTTGATAATAAATTTGTAAGCGCACTTAAAACACACCTAGCACAAAAGTGTTATCATAGTCTCAAAGACTTCTTTACTTAACACTTGACTAATTAATTACATTTTTTATTTTTCTTTTCAATCTAATCAATGTTTTAAAATGTAATTTGATATTTTGACGCAATGTAATAAACTCATAAAATAATAATTTAAATTAATAATGAATTGATAATGACAACAATATTAGTATGATGTAAAATTTATTTTAAAATAACTTTATATAATTAATGCATGCAATTATAAATGTATATGTAAGCACTAATTATAATGTTGCGGTGCCCTAGCAGGGTTCATGTTCGGAACTTATATTATGTAACAAGACCTTGTACACGACATGAATGCAATAAATAAATAAATATCCGTCAATTTAACTAAGTAGGTATAGTTTGATTAAAAAGGAATTTAAACCATAAAAACGTATCAAATATTAAGCGTAAAAAACACAATCCGTCTGCTAGTCGCTAGACATTCTTCTATTCTGTTCATTGTCTTGTCTGTTCTGTAAATAAACACGGGCTTGATCATAAATGGGTTAATATCAAAACGAACTAATTCATCCATACTAATATTGCAAAACTTGTTTGTACGACAAATAATAAACTCTGATATTCATACATAGATTATCATCATCTGTATAAATAGCGGGACGATTCTAAGTTGGTCATCAGTCGACCGAGTTCGGTTAGAAGTGATTGTCCTCATTCGGATCCCGACACAGACCTCGTTCACTATGAGATCGTTGGTGGTGTTGTTCGCTCTTGTCGCCGTGGGTTTGTCCGCTCCCAGTGCCACTGTGGAGAAGAGGTCCATCGGGCCCTACGCCGTCGCGTACACAGTACCGTCGGCCGTGTCGCACCAGTCCCGGGTGGATGTGCATCACTCTCCTGCAGTTGTCACCAGCTATGCTGCCCCCGTGGTAGCTGAGCATGTGTTCGCCGCCCCCGCTGTGGTGGAGGCTCGCTCCGTGTACGCTCCCGTGGTGTCCCATCAGGTGGTGTCCCCCGCTGTGATTGAAGCTCGCTCCGTGTACGCCCCCTCCGTCTACGCTTCCTACTGGTAACCGATAAGAGTGATAGGATCCGAAATATTAAATTAGGTAATAGCTTTATTGTTATAAAAAAATGTATGTATGTTTCTAAATAAACGATTTTCATATATTTATAATTTTAGATTTTTATTTTAACGTATTAGCATTCATTGTACCCGGACGTTCCGTGTGCTTCGAATTGGCGGATATAACATTATAATACTTACGCACATTAAAACTAACAATAACGCATACATGTGTAAGTAATAAATACATAGCTCGTGTTTTTTATAGTAATTGTAAAATATGTAAATATTTCGTGGTATTTAATGTTTATTACAACTAAACGTGTCCAGAATAATCCAAATCGGACCTACTTGAAATTTTTTTTGTAGGTGCTTTTATAATTATTACATTAAAAATTGTGTCCACTAATGAACATGCATTACGAAAAAGATACATTTTGTTCCTTTAGTAAGAAATTCAATAATGACTTCGATCATCAACTGGTTTTTGTGGCCGATACCAGCTCGGAAGTACTATAACTACTGAGTAAGTGGGTATCCACAATCGCTGTATCAATAGACGTGGTATTGCATATATTTATAACCGATTTTACAGAATTCAGTGAAAATCTTCAAAATCTGACTTCTAAAGCATGTTAGTTATCAACAAACTTTGATGAACCATGTAATTTACCATCTCTTAAAGAGAATTCTATTCATGTGAGTCGTTTGTTTATGTTAATATTCAGGAAATAATTATCCAAGGTCAATAAGTATTGCACCATAGGTTACTATTACTGTTCTTGAGCGATGTTTGTAGGCGAACACTCACATGCATGACACGAATTTGTACATGTCCTACTTTAATAAGGTCTGTTTTAAGAAACTTCTGTCATTGAGATCCTAGTGCGGATAAACGTCCGCCGCACCTTAGATGGACACCTCTTCATGGCAAATCTGTAAAAAAAATACTCGAAAAAATATCTTGGGGAATATAGGTAAAGTCAGCTAGCTGTCAATCCCCGACACTTTGCTGAAATTCACCGAGGAATATTTTTTTCAGAATAGACCGGCTGATACCTCCTTTGTTATCACTTCAGCTTACTAAAGCTTCACTGCTGGACATAAGTTTCTTCCATGGCGCGCCATTTCTCCCGCTCCTGTGCCTTCTGCATCCAGCCACCAAATATGTGCCTTTCAGTAAGGAAGATAAGGAATATTGTATCACAGCATAAACTAATTAAACGTATAATGTAAGATGTAAGGCTACTGTTCAGGATATGGAGCCTAAATTGAGAACGGCTCCCAAGAGCTACAACCATCCAATGAACAATGTAAACAGCTGTTGCAGGAGACAGATGAAAGTGAGGAGGAAGTCAAGAAGATAGTTGACAGGAACTCAAGCTTAAAGCGGGAGCTAGTGGTCTTACATCAGCAATACCTGGATGTTGTTGATGAACGGGATAAATTAAAAATGGTCACGGATGGTTTTAACAATTGTAGTAATTTGTATTAGGAGGCTTTGTGCAAAGTTAGGGACTTAGAGGATAAATTGATCCAGGCAAATGTTCAAATTATAAAATTACAAATGGAAACGGAACATACGCAGGTCAAAGAATCTGACCACTTATATAATGAATTAATAAATACAAACTATAACGAATGTGTCGTTAGTAACCATAGACCTTACAGAAGATTCCTTACTAAATCATAAGTCTAGCTATAATGTTAGTATTAATAAATTAAAAAAGTATGCTAAAATTATTAAAAACTGTCGTAAATTCAAAAATCAACAAAAACACAATTCCAAAAATATTCAACTTAGGAAAGAACGTGTTGCTCTTATTAATAAATTGAATAATCTATATACATATAATAAAACAGTAACAAAACTGTGTCTGTACATTGAATATATAAAAAAAATAATTATTGAGGGGGGTTTAGGAACAGTAATAGAGCACGAATCCAAAAAAAAAATTCTGTCTGTTTGTCTGTTTGTTTGTACACGCTAATCTTCGGAACTACTAGGCGGATTTGAATGATTTTTCTTTTATTGTATAGGTATTAAGTCTGGGCAACATATAGGCTATAATTTATCTTGGAAACTTGAACACCTGCTGCAGAACCGCAACAGACCAGCTAAACTATAAGAGATACAAAAATGGTACCATAGCAAAAATTGTTCCACGTGATGAGCATTTTCTGCTGAGAGAATAAATTTGAAGATCTGGAACACTTGATGTGGAACTCCAAGAGCCCAGCTACACCATGACACATATAGGAATGACGTCTTAGCAAAAGTTGTTCGGTCTGATGGGCATTTCCTGTTGACTTATAAAAATCAAAGATCAGAAACATCTGATGTGAAAATCAAAGCTATCACTAATTTCACTGTATCTTATGAAATAACATAAGCTGGGAGTACCTCCACGCGGTGAAGGCGGTAACAGTTTAGGACCATTTTGATGACGATGGTATATCATTGAAAATTTGACTCTACTGGCCAAAATTCCCATTTTTTTTATATCGAATAAATATGCCTTCTGGCTTATGTTATTCGGGTGTTTAATTTCCTTTTCCATTTATCTTTGTGACACGGTAGCCTAACCGGTAACGCAGGGGAGCAGGCACTTAGATTTTAATTGATGAGGTATCTTTACAATAAAACTATAACCATGCCTAGAAAGAGGTCAAATCTTTCCCAATGTTCCAAAGGAGCTAAAAGATTGAGGATCATAAGATCCCAAGAATCTACCGAAGAGCGTCAGGAGAGACTTGATGCTGTTCGAGAACATCAGGCTGCAACTCGCTCCGTGGAAACCTCTTCAGATCGCAAAGCACGCCTGCGTTCTCAGCGTATTTACGCATCTACATCCAGGTCTCTAGAGACCAGTGAAGAGTATGATGCGCGACTGACCGCTGATCGTGAACGTCATACATTGTCTCGCGAGTCGTAGACGTTCACGGATAGAGAATTGCGCTTGAGTTCTCAGCGTATCTACGCATCTGCTGCGGTACGTGATGCGCGACTGTCCGCTGATTGTGACCGACATGCATTGTCTCACGAATCGGAAACGTTGACCGATACAGAATCACGCATGAGTTCTCAGCGTATTCGCACATCTACTAACAGGTATTTTGAACCGATTGATGAACGTGATGCACGACTAACTGCTGATTGAGAATATCATACACTAGCGACCCGACCCAGCTTCGCATTGGCCTATAGCCTTCCTCGGTAAATGGACTATCCAACACAAAAATATTTTTTTTATTCGAACCAGTAGATCCTGAGATTAGCGCGTTCAACCAAAAAAACAACAAACAAACAAACTCTTCAGCTTTATAATATTAGTATAGATTGTCCCGAACACGCACACAACAAAATATTCATAATCAGTTAGAAAGTGAGAGATAAAGAATGGCTGGAGTACGCATGAAGAGACAGAAGAAGCGCGCAACGAACGTTTGAATTCTGATCGACTTCGACATTCTCTGAACAGAATGTCGATATCATCTGAAGAATCGGATGTGTCTCAAGATATAGCCGTAGGTCATGGCGACCTTCCTTGGGTTGATAAGGAACGGAGTTCATTTACGTATACTCCTATGATTGACTACGCCACATACTCCGTCATCGGAGGTATGATTCAAAATTGTACTTTTTGAACGTCTCGAATCATCTCGCGCATCCCGTTGTTTTCCCGTCTCCGGGCTCTTAGAATTCGACATCAGACGTTTCAGATCTTCGATTTTGCCGACCCCGTTGTCGCTGGCATAAGCAACAGGATCCGCGTACGAAGTCGCGGGCAGAAGCTAGTTATCAAATAAAATTAGAAGATAGTAAGAATATTTATGAAATAGACACTCAGCGCTTATAATCAGAAATACAGGTTCTGGATGACTCACTAAAGTCTCTTTATAGTAAATATGTAATATCTGAAAACCAAATAAAGGAACACATACTGGCCGCTAATGAGTTGGTGGATTTGAGTAACTATAATTACAGACAGAATAGACTCGCTGACTTTCAGCAACAGCCAGTGTTCTTGTCAGAGGGAGGACCCATCTCAAGCAGTGAGTACACAGGGCTGTATCCCCAACCAAGAAAACCCAAATAGAGTAAAAGAAGTGCCACACCCAGTATCTAGTACTTGTTCCTTTAATAGTAGTCAAGCTAGTCTTTCAGTGATGTTTTCAGATAGCATAGGAAGAGATATAGGGAAATTGATTAGTAATCACCTCACCTATTACACTTTAAACCACTGTGCCCCTGGGCCATCGTACAAACATATAATGTCATCAATAAAAAAATATGAATATAATCCTTCCACCAACATTTCTGTATTTATAGGTAACAGTTTAAGGGTCAAAAAGGAGGAGATTACTGACAGTGTTACAGAGATTTTGAATATTAATTCTAATCAAATAATTTTATGTGCATTCCCATATTTTGAACATTTAACCAACATACAAAACAATTATATACACATGTTAAATAAGCATGTGCATTTTTTAGTAAGTCAACATAGTGACAAACTTTTGTTTTTTGACACCAACATTTTTGTTGAAAAATTAAAATCGACTAGGGATACTGTGTATCTACCCATTAGGTTTATACATCAAATAGCGCGGCTATTACCTTATAATATTAACTCAGACATAAGTAGTATGTCGAAGTCTTGTATTATTAACTCCACAACAATTAGTAATCATACTAATAATGAGGTGGTGACCCTAAATAATTGTAGCTCTCATGCTATAAATAATTATACAAACTGTACGAAGGAGGGTCCATGTGTCATTATGGACCAGCCATCTATTGATGTGACTTTCACTCCGGATAATCATTTAAACTAGTTTGTAAGACAATAGAAGGTAGTAATATAGCTATACCTACAAACAACAAGGTCCCTTCTTGGTCTCAAAAAGTTAAGATGCAAAAACAGCAGAATACCTTGAAATTATTTCATCAAAATATTCAAGGTATTTCTTCCAAATTATTAGAAATTGAATTGTTTTTGGAAAAACCATGTTTGACATTGTTTGTTTTACTGAACATTGGTTAAATGATTACAAAATGCTAATTAATTATGAAAACTATAGTGTGGGCAGTTGTTTCAATCGTAAAGCTATGTCGCGTTGAGGCTCACTGATCTTAATAAAAAGATGTTTAAAATATAAACAAAGAAATGACACTGTTGAGTGTTGACCAATCGGTTGACCATTGCATCGAACTGTCTTGTGTCGAGCTGGATACGCATATCATAGTGTGCGTGTGCGTGTGCGTGTGTGTGTGTGTGTGTGTGTCTGATGTCGAATTCTAAGAGCCCGGGGACGGGAACACAACGGGATGCGCGAGATGATTCGAGACGTTCAAAAAGTACAATTTTGAATCACACCTCCGATGGCGGAATATGTGGCGTAGTCAATTATAGGCGTATACTCAAATGAATTCCGTTCCTTATCAAGCCAAGAAAGGTCGCCATGACCTATGGCTATATCTTGAGACACATCCAATTCTTCAGATGATATCGACATTCTGTTCAGAGAATGTCGAAGTCGATCAGAATTCAAACGTTCGTTGCGCTCTTCTTCTGTCTCTTCATGCCGTACTCCAGCAATTCTTTTTCTCTCACTTTCTAACTGATTATGAATATTTTGTTGTGTTCGTGTTCGGGACAATCTATACTATAATATTATAAAGCTGAAGTTTTTGTTTGTGTGGTTGAACGCGCTAATCTCAGGATCTACTGGTTCGAATTAAAAAAATCTTTTTGTGTTCGATAGTCCATTTGCCGAGGAAGGCTATAGGCCAATGCGAAGCTGGGTCGGGTCGCTAGTGTATGATAATCTCGATCAGCAGTTAGCCGTGCATCACGTTCATCATTCGGTTCATAAGACCTGTTAGTAGATGTGCAAATACGCTGAGAACTCAAGCGTGATTCTGTATCGGTAAACGTTTCCGATTCGCGAGACAATGCATGTCGCTCACGATCAGCGGACAGTCGCGCATCACTTTCCGCAGCAGATGCGTAGATACGATGAGAACTCAAGCGCAATTCTCTATCCGTGAACGTCTCCGACTCGCGAGACAATGTATGACGTTCACGATCAGCGGTCAGTCGCGCATCATACTCTTCACTGGTCTCTAGAGACCTGGATGTAGATGCGTAAATGCGCTGAGATCGCAGCGTGCTTCGCTATCTGAAGAGGTTTCCACGGAGCGAGTTGCAGCCTGATGTTCTCGAACAGCATCAAGTCTCTCCTGACGCTCTTCGGTAGATTCTTGGGATCTTATGATCCTCAATCTTTTAGCTCCTTTGGAATATTGGGAAAGATTTGACCTCTTTCTAGGCATGGTTATAGTTTTATTGTAAAGATACCTGATCAATTAAAATCTAAGTGACTGCTCCCCTGCGTTACCGGATAGGCTACCGTGTCACAAAGATAAATGGAAAAGGAAATTAAACACCCAAATAACATATAAGCCCGAAGGCATATTTATTCGATAAAATAAAAAAATAAATGGGAATTTTGGCCAGTAGAGTCAAATTTTCAATGATATACCATCGTCATCAAAAATCAGTCCTAAACTGTTACCGCCTTCACCGCGTGGAGGTACTACTAGCTTATGTTATTTTATAAGATACAGTGAAATTAGTGATAGCTTTTATTTTCACATCTTCGATGTTGTTTATGTTTCTGATCTTCGATTTTTATAAGTCAACAGGAAATGCCCATTAGACCTAACAACTTTTGCTAAGACGTCATTCGTATATGTGGCATGGTGTAGCTGGGCTCTTGGAGTTCTACATCAGGTGTTCCAGATTGTCAAATTTATTCTCTCAGCAGAAAATGCTCATCACGTGGAACAATTTTTGCTATGGTACCATTTTTGTATCTCTTATAGTTTAGCTGGTCTGTTGCGGTTCTGCATCAAGTGTTCAAGTTTCGAAGATTACCTATACGACAAAAGAAAAATCATTCAAATCCGCCCATTACGTACTTTAATTAAAGATTAATTTTTTTATGATTTAATTACAAATGTATAGTTTTCAGACTTTTCCTTGTACTTGTAGTATAAGATGATATTACTAGCCAAATTTCATAGTTTTCCCTTGAGAGTGTCGAAATATACGTTTTTTGCAACATAAACGGCCGTATCTTTTTTTCACGTTAACTTAGAAGTTTGAATTAGTTCCGAAGATTAGCGTGTACAAACAAACAGACAAACAGACAGAATTTTTTTTTTGGATTCGTGCTCTATTACTGTTCCTAAACCCCACTCAATATTTTTTTTTTAAATATATTCAATGTACAGACACAGTTTTGTTACTGTTTTATTATATGTATATAGATTTGAGTCTGTAATGGAAGATGTCCTAGCGAAACTTGCACCTTGTGGATCTCAATCTGCAATTATTTGTGGTGATTTTAATATTTATTTATTTATACTTCATGCATAAACGTACAAAGGCGGACTTAATGCTTAAGTCATTCTCTACCAGTCAACCAAGGGTGGTGAAGAGATTAACAAGGCAGGTGCATTACAATCAATAATATTTAAAAAGTAAAAAAAAGATATATTTATATATATGTCGGATCGTCAAGAGCGATCGAGGAGGAGTGCCGAGCGGTATAGTACATCGTCAGGAGTATGGGCTTTCCCATTATCCCATTAGGGATGAACAAACCTGTAAAAACAATTACACACTATTAGTAAAGAAAACACAATACAAATGGTAATCAGTAACAAGAATAAAGTAAGTTAAAAGTACAGCAACAATACAGTTAATCGAACAGACCATTAAGGTCCCACAGTTCGTACAGTGGCCAAGCCACCCAATGATAAACCAACAAACCCTTAAGGTTTACAGTTCGTACAGCAGCCTAAGCCACCCAATGATAAATGAACAAACCCGTAAGGTTTATAGTTCGTACAGCAGCCTAAGCCACCCAATGATAAACGAACAAACCCTTAAGGTTTATAGTTCGTACAGTAGCGTATGCCACCCAAATACAAAGTGTATCGCTCGCTAGCAGCAAGCCTATACAGCTATGTGAATATACAGCAGCGCTGTACCAGGTAAACCGACAGTATTGTCGGGAGCAGGAACTCTTTACTGAGTCGAATCCGAGGATCGACTGCCATACTTACATTTTTTTTTTTTTTCGGATTGGCATCTCGCAAGTCAACCTAGGAGGTTGTCGGCTGCTTAACCGGACTTTCCTGTGGTGCCTTAAAAATTATTATTTTTAGGGCCTCCAGCCAGGGCAAAATAGCTTACCAACTAAGCGACTACACGCTAAGGGCACCCCCTG
Source organism: Charanyca ferruginea (assembly GCA_947361185.1). Classification (NCBI taxonomy): domain Eukaryota; kingdom Metazoa; phylum Arthropoda; class Insecta; order Lepidoptera; family Noctuidae; genus Charanyca; species Charanyca ferruginea. Next base: position 13,222,321 of record OX376071.1, on the reverse strand, counting down.
TGGGGTACGAGCCTCGACTTAGGGCGTCGCTGGGAGAGGACAGCAAAGGGACAGGCTGGATCGGATTAGCCATACTTACGGAGTGCACGCTCTTTTATAAGGCGATGCCCCCACCTTGCAACCTCTCCATACAAGTCTATCCAATGGCGCACGGAAGTGCGTCACACATCAAAGAAGAATTGATTGAGAGAATTAATTCAGCGTTTGAAACGATGACACTGGAGATGAAGTTAAAAATATCAACAACAGCAGGGGCGTGCACAGAGTTTTTAGACAGGGTAGGCAGAAAAAAATAGGTATGCAGGGTCGACAGATATAGTTAAAGTAGTAAACTTTAACTAGGTATATCTGTCGACCCTGCATACTTAGAAACCGATGGATGTTTTTGAATAAAATAAAATTAATAGAGAATAAACATTTCAATAATTTCATTACCTAAATTTCATTCGAAAACATCCATCGGTTTCTAAGTAAACTTTAACCATCTCCGATGACCTGCATACCTATCTCTTTTGATGACTGTACCTACGTGATTTGCCACCTCAAATGACCAAACCTAGTGACTGAATTTATAGACATCAATTTGTTTTTTTGCTGCCGTAGAAAAAATATAAATAGGTCTGCATCGATGTACCTACCTAATGCCTCGTTTCAGGCGATTATATTATTTGAATAAATAGTAGGAAAGGTAAACAGAACACTACCCACACCTACTCAAGCGTCAGGCCCGCGTCACAGAGTAGATACCTAGGTACCTACCGCCTACCTACATTATAATAAGACCTTTAACGGTTCGGCATTTCCCGCTTGTTTCCCGCCCCCTAGCAAGAGTAGGTAAAGAAAAAACTTAGAAAAAAGAGCAGAAATACAGATCAAACCATCATACGAACAGATGTTTTCTATTTTTTAAATCGATTTCACGATAGGAACTCAAAACAGGGTTAAAAATAATATTCGTAGAAGAAAAACGTTTTGCAATCTACTAAACAAGGAACAATTAGGTACTTACCTACCTAATGAGTAATGTGTTTTTTTGACCAATAAAATAATTTCAAGTTCACAACTTATTAATAGAATTAGGTATTACAAGTACCTACCCTTTTCCTTTTCATGTGATGATGAGGTGATTATCTATCATATATTGAGTACCGAAACCTAAACAAAATGTAGGCATTTTATTCGGGTTCGGTCCTACAACAAAATCTCGTTACATCTACAAATTGTAATCGTAAAGCACGAATCTTCTACTTTATTTTGATGTAATAAAACAAAACTGTACCAACCTCTTGCAACATAATCGCATGGTTAGTTTGTATTTATTGCAAATCTAGCGGATATCCTCGATCAGCCTTTTTTCACCGAAGCCGAGAGAAAGTTTTGAAAAGGAATCATTTTTTTTTTTTTTTTTTTTTTTTTTTTTTTTTTTTTTTTTTTAAGTTTGGTGGTGGTTGTGTGGACAACCACCACCAAACTTTCACAGTGAAGTCATTCCATTTTACACGCTAGTAACAACGTTGAAATCATATAAAAATGCATTCACAAAACCATTAAACAAACCAAAACAAAAAAAATGGCGACTCCAATGATATTACTCAGAATAATTCACGTATATTATTTTGTACCTACACAATTGTCGTATTCCGTCGTGTAAACTCGTGATAACTCGTGACGTGTAGTAAAATCTTAAAATATTAAAAAAGACAATGTCTTAAGTTTGCGTTGTGTGCGTGATTTGTGACATTGTGAGTCATGTACGAATAGAAAATGCACACCACTGTGTACACGCGTATCTATGAGCCTGTCACGAGGCACTGTAACAATTCTGATAATTTACGAGAAATAAAAGGCTATGCAGAATTGTACGTATTGAATTGAATAGCTCTCACACGAAAGTTAAAATGTGATGAGTATCAAAAACAATTGTAAGTATAAAAGTTAGCACTGACCTAAACGCACTAAGGTTAGGCAGTACCCAGGAGGATTATGATCCCCAGCCTGGCCGGCGCACAGGATCAGCCGAAGAGAAGTCTGACGCGATCAGCTCGGGGACGGAGGCCCCCCCAGGCGGTCAGTAGGACCAGCCCTGGGCAGCAAGAGGCTCGTGACAGCTCGACTTAGCCTCTAAACCGACTCTCGGTTGCAGACTGGTAGACTTCAGTAAGTAGACTGGTAGTCTTCAGTAACGTACGCATATGGGTAATCAGAGTGTTACCCCAGCGACTCCGAGATCTAGACTGCAGCAACGTAAGCGTAGGAACAATCAGCGTGTCCAACAAACGGCTCCAAGAACTAGACTCAGTAACGTAAGCGTATCAGCAATCCGCGTGTTTACCAAACGGCTCCGAAATCCAGACTGCCTCTTTGACAGGTTTTGTTTCTGACCGCTCTTCCAAAATTCATAAAAAATCCAATTATGAATCTTCTTTCTAGAACGGTCAAATCGTTTTTTATATAGCAACGGCCAGGCTCAATAATTGTCGAATGCCATTTATTTTAGTAATTTTTATTATAATATTAGTGCGAATCAGATCTAAAGGAACACACGATAATACAGCGGGTGTTCAGCCGTTTACTATCTAACACAGACAAACAAGCTTACAAGATATACAACATAGAGGTTTTACGTTAGTAGCCGAAAACTTATTTTAGAAGAAATGTTTGCGGTCGTCAATTTGACGACTGTCACTGACAGACATGTCAAAGCAAAACATTATTTATTTTTCAGGTTTGAAAATATTAATTTGATCCAATTATACCGGAATAAATTACAAAGGATGACGACAGGAACAGCATAAAAAAGCGTAAGGGTTTGTAAATATTAAACAATGAATGATAATTATGAAATGAAGATGATACAGGAATACAATTACAACACAGACAAAACCAGCACATATAACTGTGGGTACATTATATATTACTTATAAGATTCCAAGAATCCATACAACAAATATTATAAAATGTAGACATATCGTGCGATGAATGATTTCATGCCTATGAAAAGTAAATATAGTTTTTCGAGTTGAACCGAAACACGAGTTGAACCGAAACACTATAGCACACATCCAGACAAATGTAAAAATTTAGGCACAAAATATTGTGTCTTTCCCGTAGGGTCCTAGCGGCGCTAGTGCAGCGCGAAGCAATCGAAATGCGCGGACTAAAGCGCGAACGTATCGATGAGACTTCGTGTTACCACCGTTACGCGACAGATGGAGCTGATTTAAGATTTTTTTATTTATTGAGAGTAAATCGTGTATAAAATATTAGTCTATATCAAAATAAATTAAAACAAGATAATAAATATTTATCTGAGTTGTAGGGTACCCATGTAGCAAAATTATCCTATAATCATTAACTAATAGGACAAAACGTCCTATAGGAATCCAGTAAACGTTTTGCCAAAGATCACTGATCCTAATACAGCATCTTATGAGGCGATTTGCGCTAGAAGCACTTTTGATTCTATAACGTAGTTTTTTAAACGTTTGCAGGATCACTTTATAATATTTTTACTAGACTTGTAGTCCTATAAAAGCGTTTGATAAAACGATTTAGCATAATGTCATTTTTAATCCTATAAACACATTTAATAAGATTGATTATTCTTATTAACGTCTTGTTTCATATCTCTATATGACATAAGTACTCCTATAAACGTCTTAGGTATAGCTGCTATAGGTAATATATTACAGGATTGATTGGTCTTAGTCATGACTTCTAATGGATTTTATGCTGCAAACTAGCACGCCCACCGATTTTTATAGGTAAAATTGTACTAATATGCGCCCCATATTTGTTCTTACTAGAATGCTTGAATCAAACAGAGACTGACCAACTTTGGGATGGTTCCGTACAACGAGAAATCGAAAAAGCCCTCGAAAATTGCGAAGAAAACTCATCTGAATGTTTTGATAATCACGAAGAATGTGGAACAGTGGGCGAATAAGATCACATTTAGTCTGAATTTTTAGTGATTATAAATAAAAGAAAATAATAAACATATTTTAGAGATGCGGTTCTATCTGTAATATTTTTGTAAAGGAACCCTAAAAATTAAATATGGTGAATGTGGTAGATCCTTTAATAGTCTTACTTAGGCTAAACAGTCTTATAAAGCTCCTGAAGTACTCCATATTGTGGCGTGATGATGGCGGCTAAGTATTTTGTTTATTTTTATTGAAAATACAAATAATATATAAGTATAATTATAAAGGGGCATAAAAATATGTTGACTATCATCGATAACTTTATCAATAAAATTATTTTCGCATGATGAGTAAGCATTCATTAAACTACAGTCAAGAAACAAAAACTTGTATGCTAATAAATTATTATGTGGATTACTTGCAATTTTTTTGTTTGAAGTATTCCCACTTAATACGTACTAAAAAGAAAAAAAAACTTTTGTCATCACTGTTTTGTCAATTTCACCGGTAGCAGCAAGTACCAGATTATTAGAGGACTTATAACACCAGTAGTTGCACGCGCTAGATCTTTGCAGGAGTAATCAAGCGTGCCCAGTGCGTTTACCGGATCTTTATAAAACCGAATTGCATTTTACCCGATAGTAACAAAACTGCTATAGGGCGAAATACTCCTATTAACTGCGCCCAAAAGCGGCACTATTAACGTTTAAAGGATTTTTATAGGACTAAAAAAATTATGCTCCTAAGATATTTACAGGACTAAATTTTGCTACTTGGGTAGGCAATGTCTATGTGACTGTATGAACCGCACGCCACTGAACAACAGAAGTGTGAAGACGGGCCCGTGTTGGTATTAGAGACCGAGGCGAACATTTTGAACACGAATAATAAATGATTTTAATTATTATTTTCTTTTAAATAACTTGCCTAAAAAAAAAAATCTCCCTTAATTTGGTTTGTAAGTCTTAATTTCAATAATTGGTGAGCTATCCGTTGATACCTCGCGAGTTGATACCTCGAAAGAAAGAACAATAACCAGACATGTTTAAAAAAATGTTTGAACATAAAAAGCACCCTCCGTGATTTTTTTTCATGCCATCTAAAAACAGAATTCTGAAATCTATAAAAATGTCTTTGACTTTAAATGTCTGTAAAAAAATTGTCTTATTACACAGATCCCCTAATTATGTTTTATTAAATTGTTTACGCATTATGTTAACCAAATAAAATAAAAAATATATGACATATCTTTCAAATTGGCCATTATTTGCAACTAACTGCAATATTTTGGGTTTTGTCATCAAATATCATAAAAACTTTGCTAAAAAAAAATTAGTCACACTTCGGCTAAGACAAGTTCGGTTCGAATGGTTATAAATAGTCTATACTAGCTCTGCTTTACGGCTTTGCATCGATCTACCAAACATCCTGTATATCAACGATTTCCCAAAAGAAATAGGTAGATGTCCAAAGTGTCCTCTTTGCTGATGACATTTCCATAGTGTTTCCATGTGACGACAGTAGCAAATTGAATCCAATATTGGACGATATATTTACAAAAATAGAAAATTGGCAAAAAACCAAACTTATGCAATACAGACCTTATCAAAAACGTCCACTAAATATTGACTACTCGTACAATGACATATCGCTTCATTGTGTCGATGAATTTAAACTATTGGGTCTGACAGTTGACACTAACATAAATTGGAAGGCACATATTTACGTTGTGTCCAACAGACTTGCAAGTTTCACGTATGCTTTAAACGAACTGAAAAGATCAACGGACCTAAAACAGCGATGACAGCATATTACGCCTAAGCCTACTCTTGGATGACGTATGGCATTATATTGTGGGGGAACAGCGTAGAAGTAGAAAAACTCTTCTTCCTCCAAAAAAAGTGTGAGAATTCTTGCGAACATTGACCAAATGCAGAGCTGCAAACCTTACTTTATTAAATATAAAATGCTCACCCTAACAAGCATATACATCTTAGAAGTTAGCAAGTTTGTCAGAAAACATACGTCATTATTCCCTTTAGTCAAAAACCAAAAGCCGCTGCAACGCTCCTTAAGAGTAATAAAAAAACGAATTAGCTTGCCAAGTTCGAAATTATATCTATATAAAACTGTATCTATATATCTATCTAAAATTGTAAATGTATTATTCAGGACCTCTTGTAATGTGCATAAAAATTTACAATAAATTACCAAATGAAATTAAAGACATAGAATTTGATTTAAGCGCACTTAAAACGCACCTAGCACAAAAGTGTTATCATAGTCTCAAAGACTTCTTTACCTAAACACTTGACTAATTAATTATATTTTTTATTTTTCTTTTCAATCTAATCATGTTTTAAAATGTAATTTGATATTTTGACGCAATGTAATAAACTCATAAAATAATAATTTAAATTAATAATGAATTGATAATGACAACAATATTAGTATGATGTAAAATTTATTTTAAAATAACTTTATATACCTAATTAATGCATGCAATTATAAATGTATATGTAAGTACTAATTATAATGTTGCGGTGCCCTAGCAGGGTTCATGTTCGGAACTTATATAATGTAACAAGACCTTGTACACGACATGAATGCAATAAATAAAAAAATATCCGTCAATTTAACTAAGTAGGTATAGTTTGATTAAAAAGGAATTTAAACCATTAAAACGTATCAAATATGAAGCGTAAAAAACACAATCCGTCTGCTAGTCGCTAGACATTCTTCTATTCTGTTCATTGTCTTGTCTGTTCTGTAAATAAATACGGGCTTGATGATAAATGGGTTAATATCAAAACGAACTAATCCATCCATACTAATATCGCAAAACTTGTTTGTACGACAAATAATAAATTCGGATATTCATACATAGATTATCATCATCTGTATAAATAGCAGGACGATTCTAAGTTGGTCATCAGTCGACCGAGTTCGGTTAGAAGTGATTGTCCTCATTCGAATCCCGACACAGACCTCGTTCACTATGAGATCGTTGGTGGTGTTGTTCGCTCTTGTCGCCGTGGGTTTGGCCGCTCCCAGTGCCACTGTGGAGAAGAGGTCCATCGGGCACTACGCCGTCGCGTACTCAGTACCGTCGGCCGTGTCGCACCAGTCCCGGGTGGATGTGCATCACTCTCCTGCAGTTGTCACCAGCTATGCTGCCCCCGTGGTAGCTGAGCATGTGTTCGCCGCCCCCGCTGTGGTGGAGGCTCGCTCCGTGTACGCTCCCGTGGTATCCCATCAGGTGGTGTCCCCCGCTGTGATTGATGCTCGCTCCGTGTACGCCCCCTCCGTCTACGCTTCCTACTGGTAACCGATAAGAGTGATAGGATCCGAAATATTAAATTAGGTAATAGCTTTATTGTTATAAAAAAATGTATGTATGCTTGTAAATAAACGATTTTCATATATTTATAATTTTAGATTTTCATTTTAATGTATTAGCATTCATTGTACCCGGACGTTGCGTGTGCTTCGAATTGTCGGCTATAACATTATAATACTTACGCACATTAAAACTAACAATAACGCATACATGTGTAAGTAATAAATATATAGCTCGTGTTTTTTATGGTAATTGTAAAATATGTAAGTATTTCATGGTATTTAATGTTTATTACAACTAAACGTGTCCAGAATAATCCAAATCGGACCTACTTGAAATATTTTTGTAGGTGCTTTTATAATTACATTAAAAATAGTGTCCACTAATGAACATGCATTACGAAAAAGATACATTTTGTTCCTTTAGTAAGAAATTCAATAATGACTTCGATCATCAACTGGTTTTTGTGGCCGATACCAGCTGGGAAGTACTACTGAGTAAGTGGGTATCCACAATCGCTGTATCAATAGACGTGGTATTGCATATATTTATAACCGATTTTACAGAATTCAGTAAAAATCTTCAAAATCTGACTTCTAAAGCATGTCAACAAACTTTGATGAACCATGTAATTTACCATCTCTTAAAGAGAATTTTATTCATGTGAGTCGTTTGTTTATGTTAATATTCAGGAAATAATTACCCAAGGTCAATAAGTATTGCACCTTATGTTACTACTACTGTTCTTGAGCGATGTTTGTAGGCGAACACTCACATGCATGACACGAATTTGTACATGTCCTACTTTAATAAGGTCTGTTTTAAGAAACTTCTGTCATTGAGATCCTGGTGCGGATAAACGTCCGCCGCACCTTAGACGGACACCTCTTCATGGCAAATTTGTAAAAAAAATACTCGAAAATATATTGGGGAATATAGGTAAAGTCAGCTAGCTGTCAATCCCCGACACTTCGCTGAAATTCACCGAGGAAGTTTTTTTTCAGAATAAACCGGCTGATACCTCCTTTGTTATCACTTCAGCTTACTAAAGCTCCACTGCTGGACATAAGTTTCCTCCATGGCGCGCCATTTCTCCCGGTCCTGTGCCTTCTGCATCCAGCCACCAAATATGTGCCTTTCAGTAAGGAAGATAAGGAATATTGTATCACAGCATAAACTAATTAAACGTATAATGTAAGACGTAAGGCTACTGCTCACGATATGGAGCTTAAATTGAGAACGGCCCTCCAAGAGCTAAAAGCATCCAAAGTAGACACTCAGCGCTTACATTTAGAAATACAGGTTCTGGATGACTCACTAAAGTCTCTTTATAGTAAATATGTAATATCTGAAAACCAAATAAAGGAACACATACTGACCGCTAATGAGTTGGTGGATTTGTGTAACTATAATGCAGACAGAATAGACTCGCTGACTCTCAGCAACAGCCAGTGTTCTTGTCAGAGGGAGGACCCATCTCAAGCTGTGAGTACACAGGGCTGTATCCCCAACCAAGAAAACCCTAATAGGGTAAAAGTAGTGCCACACCCAGTATCTAGTACTTGTTCCTTTAATAGTAGTCGAGCTAGTCTTTCAGTGATGTTTTCAGATAGCATAGGAAGAGATATAGGGAAATTGATTAGTAATCACCTCACCTATTACACTTTAAACCACTGTACCCCTGGGCCATCGTACAAACATATAATGTCATCAATAAAAAATATGAATATAATCCTTCCACCAACATTTCTGTATTTATAGGTAACAGTTTAATTAAGGGTCAAAAAGGAGGAGATTACTGACAGTGTTACAGAGATTTTGAATATTAATTGTAATCAAATAATTTTATGTGCATTCCCATATTTTGAACATTTAACCAACATACAAAACAATTATATACATATGTTAAATAAGCATGTGCAGTTTTTAGTAAGTCAACATAGTGACAAACTTTTGTTTTTTGACACCAACATTTTTGTTGAAAAATTAAAATCGACTATAGATACTGTGTATCTACCCATTAGGTTTATACATCAAATAGCGCGGCTATTAGCTTATAATATTAACTCAGACATAAGTAGTATGTCGAAGTCTTGTATTATTAACTCCACAACAATTAGTAATCATACTAATAATGAGGTGGTGACCCTAAATAATTGTAGCTCTCATGCTATAAATAATTATACAAACTGTACGAAGGAGGGTCCATGTCTCATTATGGACCAGCCATCTATTGATGTCACTTTCACTCCGGATAATCATTTAAACTAGTTTGTAAGACAATAGAAGGTAGTAATATAGCTATACCTACAACAACAAGGTCCCTTCTTGCTCTCAAAAAGTTAAGATGCAAAAACAGCAGAATACCTTGAAATTATTTCATCAATATATTCAAGGTATTTCTTCCAAATTATTAGAAATTGAATTGTTTTTGGAAAAATTCATGTTTGACATTGTTTGTTTTACTGAACATTGGTTGAAGGATTACCAAATGCTAATTAATTATGAAAACTTTAGTGTGGGCAGTTATTTCAATCGTAAAGCTATGTCGCGTGGAGGCTCACTGATCTTAATAAAAAAATGTTTAAAATATAAACAAAGAAATGACATTGTTGACCTGTCGGTTGACCATTGCATCGAACTGTCTTGTGTCAAGCTGGATAAGCATATCATAGTGTACGCGTACAGACCCCCAAGTTATCTAAATTATTCTTTATTTGAGTCTGTAATGGAAGATGTCCTAGCGAAACTTGCACCTTGTAGTAAATCTGCAATTATTTGTGGTGATTTTAATATTAATATTTTAGAAAATAATTCGAATAGCAGTCGGTTATTAAACCTTTTTCAATCCTTTAATTTGTCGAACGTTTTCATGGAACCTACTAGAGTAACTCCAACGACTGCTATCTGTATCGATAATATTTTATGCGATTGTGATTATTTAGATGAAGCCATTGGTAATTATCTGCCATCGGATCATAGAGGTCCAATGGTAACTTATGTATATAAAATGCCTATGACAAAAGTGCAAATACAATTTAGACCGATAACAACTGGTAAATTAAATAGATTCAATACTACCCTAAATGATAAGTTAAGTACCCTGGACCACAATAATAACGATGCAAATAAATTGTATGATGATTTCTTTTTGTAGTGCAGTCTGAATTCAATAATATTTTTGAAAAAATGACGAAACATATTAGCCCTAAGTTTATATTTAGTGACTGGGCAACTAGGGGTATTAGAAAAGGTATTGAAAGACTGTTTGAGCTGTACGGCCTTAAGCCTTATATTAATACGGAAACTTTTAACAAGTATGTTTCTATTTATTTTAAAACTTTTAGAAATATTTGCAAGGTAGCGAAAGCCCTATACATTAGCAACAAGATTAAATCGGCAGACGATAAAATAAAGACAGTTTGGAAAGTTATAAATAATGAAACTAGCAAGGCAAAAGCGCTAAGGCGCTAGTATAAAGCCTGTGCCGGAAAAGGCGCCGAATAAGGCTGATAATGGGGATGGTTTTGTGACGGTGCAAAGGAGGAAGCGCCGATCACGGAAGATCGAGAACCGCTGCGGCAAAGCACCAACGGAGCCCGACGTAAGTCTGCGTGCCGCTAAGCCGAACATACCGGTGTATATCTCCCGCCTGCACTACACCACTAAGGCGGAGGATATCGTAGAGTACGTGCGCCGAAAGATAAAGTACACGCCGAGGGTGCAGTTACTGGAGTCGCGCCGCAACGTCAATTTCAAGGCGCTTGTGGTGCGAGTACCGAATTGTTTCCTGCCCCTCGTCATGGAAGAAGACTTTTGGCCGCAGGACGTGGTGTTCCGTCGCTTCCGCGGACAAGTGCCACACTGGAGTGGACAGCACACAGTCAACTTAGTGCAATTTTGTGAAGTGCTACTAACATAGTCTTAAGTCGTTTCTATTGACACAAGGTTGAAATTATAAAATATGTATGTTTAGGTTAAGGTATTTATCTATGGGCCTATGCAGCCTGAAATAAATGAATTATTATTTTTATAAAAGTTCGTAACGCTGAATATTCATTGGAGACATCACATGGTCCCTTAAGCTCTAACATAGAAGTAGCTCATGAATTTGTTAATTTCTTTACTAGCATACCAGCAAAAGCCACGAAAGCTTTAAATTCCTCACCTGACGACTCAATTGCGTTACTAAAAGCGAACGATCCAGGCTGCCTGGTAGAATTTCAATTTAAACATATCAACCCGGTGACCGTTTTAAAAGCTTTTCAGCAAATCAAAATAAAATTTACTGAAGATTTGTGGGACATCTCTTTTAAAGTTTGTACATCTATAATTGAAACAATAGCGCCTTATTTGGCTTTAATATTTAATATGTGCGCAGACCAAGGTGTTTTCCCAGATTTGATGAAGTTTAGTAAAGTCATACCTCTTTTCAAACCCGGGGATTGTAAAGATTCCAATAATTATAGACCCGTATCCGTGTTGCCGGCTTTCAGCAAGGGTTTTGAAAAGATTAGGCTTGATCAGATGCTCGCTCATTTTAACACAAATGGCATATTACACGATCAACAGTATGGTTTCACCAAAGGACGTTGTACGACTGACGCCGGTGGCACTTTATTAAAACACATATTATACCGCGTGGGAAGAGGCACAAGATGCCATAGGAATCTTTGATGACCTTTCCAAGGCATTTGATTGCGTTAATCACGACACATTACTTCGGAAACTTGAGCATTACGGACTAGGTAAACTTGCGCTTAGTTTAGTGAAATCTTATTTGAATGATAGGCAGCAGCAAGTTCAAATAAACGGGGTGAATTCACATGGTTTAAAAGTACAAATGGGAGTTCCACAATGCTCAATTTTAGGTCCTTTCCTTTTTTTAGTATACATTAATGATCTACCGCATTTATTCAAAAACACGCCACAAATGGTGTTTTTTGGCGATGACACTTCTTTAATTTTCAAAATAAATAGGCAGGCTGAAAATCCTGACTACGTAAATAACGCCTTACTTCAGGTCCAAAATTGGTTCACAGCTAATAATTTAGTATTAAAGGAAAAATAAAACGAAGTGTGATGCACTTCGTTTTTTTTCGATTTGCTTTGCCCAATGTCAAAAGTAGTGATTGTAACATAGTATTGAATAAAGAGAAACTGGAATTCGTCGATAAAACGGTTTTCCTGGGGATCACGCTCGACTCAAGGCTACAATGGGGTCCTTATTTAACATCTCTCGCAGGACGACTAAGTTCGGCAGCATATGCTGTCAGAAAAATCCGGCAATTTACCGATACCGGATACCGCGAGACTTAGATTTGATTACTTATTGGGATTTTAGTTACTTTCATAGTATAATGTCTTACGGTATAATACTGTGGGGACGAGCTGCAGACATCGACTCTATTTTTATTCTGCAGAAAAGAGCTATCAGAGCCATTTATAACCTGCGTATGCGCGATTTTCTAAGAGAACTGTTTAAGAAAATTAACATAATGACGGTACCTTGTCAATACATCTATGAAAACATCATGTACGTTAGAAAAAATCTGCATCTTTTTGATAAAAGATGTGACAGACATAATTATAATACTAGAAGTAGGGACCATCTAGTTCAACCAGGTTTTAGGCTGGCTAAAGTAAATTCATCTTTCATGGGGTACTGTTTAAAATGTTACAATAAAATACCTTCCCACATTCTTCAACTAAATGAGACGAAATTTAAGTCTTATATAAAACGCACACTATGCAGCCGAGCATATTATAAATTGGGTGATTACATCACTGAAAAAAATGCTTGGCTGGATGCTGGTCCTGCTCCGCAATGACAAGGGTTCATAGATTAATTTATTAGCATTTGATGGAGCTGCTGAAGATGTAGATCTAAATTATATTTATTTTGCATTGTATAAACTCAATGTGTTAGTATTGTATAATTTTGCACAGCATGTACCTACATGTTTGCACAGCGTGCATTAATAAAACAGATGTATTTTAAAAATAAAAGATTTCCTACTTCAAGTCTATACCAAATAAGTAACTTACTCTCTGTAAGGAAACTGTACATTCTCCAAATTATTCTAAAAAAACATAAAACCCTATCTTATAATGATAAAGAAAAATCTAAAAGAAGAAAAGATCTAGTTCTCCAAGTACCCCAAACTAAAACTAGATTTGCATACAAACAATTTAATAAACGCTCTAGTCAACTGTATAACAAAATTAACAAACACGTTTATGTATATAATAAAAATTACCACGACTGTAAAAAAAGTATAATAGACTGGATTAAATCACTTACCTACGAGGAAACGGAGGCACTTCTGGAACACGTTGAGTAGCCAAAACATATACATTATATATAATATACCATAACTTAAAACTACACACACTATACTACACCATACATTTCATCACACACTAGACTCACACACATCACATCACTTCTCATCACATCTCATTACATCACATCACATAACACCACATCACATCACATGACATCACATCACATCACATCACATCACACCTCACCATACCACTCTACTCTACACCACACTACACTACACCACACCACACCACAACACACATAGCGCTTGCGCAAAGATTGACTGGGAATATGTCTTAATTTACTGTTAATAAATTAACTAAAACTGCAACTTTATATTTGTTTTTAAATTTCTTAAGATTACTTTGTAACTAAAATAAAAATAAAAAATATACCTACTTACATTGCATATTTACCCTAAGGTCACAGTGCACTATAATATTAACTGTGTCAGTCTTATGTGTACGACAATGATGTATAAAGAGCGAAGCCTCCTAATACAGGCATTGTTTGCTTAAATGGAGGCTTCAAACACGTTAACATGTAATGTACCTTCTTATTGACACAATAAACTATTTTGTATTTTTTGTATTTGTATGTGAGCACTATATACTTTAAAGCTACCATTTACGAGGTATGTCTTTCATTGACTTGAATATGCCCTGGCGGTTGGGAGTAAGTCATGCTTACTTTAATGTCTTGCTGATGGTGGCCCATGTGTCGGATCATTCGGTTCCCTTCAAAATGGTTGAGCTAAGTGGTGCCGATTCATGCGTCATGTTCGTGAACGGGCGCCGTTAGTTGGGACTGGTAATCTCGTAGCTGCCTCGGTTATTTTAAATTAATTTTGAATTGTTTATGATTGTCTCTAGACCTCTTTTAACGTGCACAACTTGTTACATTTTTCTCACATTTGTGTCCCTTAAATAATAATAATAATAATAATATAATAATATATGGGGACATTTTCATACACGGCCATCTGACCCCAAACTAGGGAGACCCTGTACTATGGGTGTCAGACAGCTGATATACATACACAAATACATTTTTTTTTTGTAAATACATACATGTATAGATAAACAACACCCAGACACAAGGCAAATACAAGTGCTCATCACACAAATGTTTACCCTGGGCGGGAATCGAACCCGCAACACGCTGCGCAGCAGTCGACTGCTCAGCCACTGCGCCAACCGTGTCGCTTAAATTCAACATAAGTGATGTAACCTAAATTTGTAATACTCTATTAATTTTAAAAGAGTGTTCATGGAGTTTCTTGCTCGTTCTTCTCCATAGAAACCTACTGTTTGGAACGAGCAACAAGCCTCAACTTTCTGACTGACTGACTCCTTGACAATTCAAAAGTGCCTGTAAATGGTTTATTTGAAATAAATGATTTGAGTTTGAGTTTGAATGTTAAGAGGTTTGACGTCTGCCAAGAGTGATGGAAGCCGTCAAATCGACTTCAGTATTGTCCTTTACATTTTAAAGCTACTCTTGACTTTGCATTGTCAGCACAACAAACCAATGTCAACGACTTAATTCGTAAACATACAAACCTGATGTCCATATGTCATACACAATGTTATTGTATATCAACGCGGCGCTTCTAGTGCCGCGACCCTGTGGCATTTCCACTGATAATGTCACAAACAGTATTTACCAAACTTCATCAATAAAAAGCAAAAACAAAGCCAAATATATCACGGCTTATGAATATGATATACAGTAGGTAATATTATATGTATATCATAAAGTAACACTAGAATATTACCTGCTAAATATCATATTCATAAGCCGTAACGATAGCGTTAACTGACATTTGGCATTTCTACTGTAGTTGAGTTAATTTTGGCAAGGACTGTGAGTGCCTGTCATATATAATGTATACCCACGAAGTAATAAGTGTACCTAATGTGTACCTATAAAATGTTTCTCGAGGGGGTTGACGCTGTAAGGCGAAATACAGGTTTCTCATAGTTCGGCTACAGATGCTAAAACTTTTGTGACAACCAACTGTTCTTTTTTATATCTATTTTATATGATTGTTTACTTTTGTTTAAGAAATAAAGATTATTATTATATTATTCAAGATCCCAGAGTCTAAATATCTTTATCTATTCTTAAAATTTCAAAAGCAAGGTGCTTTTGAAATTTTAAGAATAGATAAAGATATTTGCTAGCTTTTTAAGGTATCAATTATAAAAGGTACCTCACTCACTTACGTTCTTTAGTGACAGCTGATTTTTATGTTTTACAGGATATTGTAACAAACTATTATACATTATTGCTAAACACTTTCCGTGGACCAACACTTCAGCTAGATACGAGAAGCCTTAAAATGTATGGCCGACCTTTAAAGCGTCTGGCCCACAGAAAGTGTCGTAATTCTGTATTATTGTTATTATCATCATCAGCCGACAGACGTCCACTGTTGAACAAAGGCCTCCCCCAAGCCATAATCCCCAGGCTTAGCAGGCGTCTTGGGGATCACAGTGAGGCTGTTAAGTACACGGTAGCCGCTGCTACCCGAATTTCAGATTTTCCCTTAGTCGCCTTCTAGGACACCCTCGGAATGAAATGGGTGGGTTCTAGGTATACTGGCCCGAACACCCTACGGGTATGTTATTCTGTATAATAAATATAGAAATAAACCGTTACACACTTCCAGTGTTCGTTTAAATGAGTGTGCATGACATGCTAAATTCTACGTCATTTTGGTATGTCTGAAATGGAAGAATGAGACTGGAATAATAACTCCGTGTCCATATTGTTGTAGAGTCAGAGGTTAACTATACTGCATGACTATAGTATCCGCAATTGTAAATAAGGACTTGTTAAAAATATATATGATTAGCTTTTGCTCGCGACTTCGTCCGCGTGAATGTCGGTTATCGCGGATGCAGGCGCAGTCGTAGATTAAAATTGTCCTGCCCCTGAGTTCAAGATATCTTCATACCAAATTTCGCCCAAATCGGTTCAGCCGTTTCGTCGTGAAAACGTAACAGACAGAGTTACTTTCGCATTTATAATATTAGTATGGAAGTATGGATATCAGTATGGAAGTATGGATAAAGTAATAAAGTATGAAGTATGGATTGTTGTGTAAAACAGGATGACTATTGATTCTAAATGAATTAAGAGATGTTTTCGTTTACAATTCTAATAATTCTCTCAAGAGATGTTCTGTTATGCTCACATAATACATTATATAATATTAACACGTTGGTAGCACTAACGTATAGTGTTGGAATTTACAAAGATCTCCGTACACGTGAAGGAAGTGTGAAAGACAGGAATTGATTACATTTCCCTTTGTTGCATTTTTCCTTTGCCCTTTTAAAAGTCGACCTTTTGGCTTCACCCGATTGCTTTTATTTTGTTCTTATTCAACAGGTTGAATATTTGGAAAATCCACGATCAGTCAGAACATGGCGAGAAGTAAAAATATTTTAGTCGTCTCAAGGGATAATGATAAAATATGTTCGTAGGAAGCTGTTAATTTTATTTAGAAAGTCTAAATGCCAAATATTTTTTACTAGCTCACATACGTTGTCCTGTCCTACCTACCCTTTTTCCCCCAATGATTTTTTTTTTTCACCGTTTAAACCTTCCCTGGACTTCCACAAATATTTCATGACCAAAATTAGCTAAATCGGTCCAGCCGTTCGCGAGACTAACGAATAGTGGTGGTTAATATATCATATAGCAACTTATAGCACCGTGCTTTTACACATATCATATAGCAAATGCTACTGTGGCTCTCAGTTGTTGCTATTTGCTATGCTATAAATCGCACTTTCTCTATGTCCGTGTTCGTCGCGTATCACACTATTGCACATTAAGCACTATAGCATTAAGCAGAGGGCAGTCGTCGCATGCTAGCGATTGTGATCGGTCGCGCGCGTAATTGGCGATCCCGGGCGGCTCACGTAATATACCTGCGTTAATTTGCTTTGTGCTTTAGTTTAAATGTAAACAGTGATAGTAGGACACGTAATATTGACTAAATAGAATAATAAACTATATTTCATAATAAAATAACACTTTATCAATTATAGTCAGTCCTGAGCCTGGAAAGTATAAGGGAAATTTCATTCTATTTTTACTGCTACATTTTATCATAATACATTCATACACGCGATGTAATATTCTTATAAAGCATGCTATCTGTCCGACGATAGGAGCTGCGAGTTAAAAGTCAACGCGCTTGCTTTATTTACGCCCGCAAAAAAGAAGCATGCTATAAAATATCATGTAAAATAGCATGCTTAACATTTAAAGCATATAGCATTAAGCAAGTTATTACCCTATAGCAACTTTGAACACTATTACTAACGAACAACGTTCATTTTTATTACGTAGAAGATTAAACCTTAAGCTCTTTTTATGTTAAACAAATTCGTATACATATCGAACAAACAAACTTTCTAACAAATCCAAAGAAAGCATAAACCTTAAAGTAAATAATATTCTTAGAAGATCCGAGATCGGTCGCAAATGCCTTCAATGACTACTTCATATCCGTGAGGAAAACAAACGCTATGGAAACTAGCAAACAGTGGATCCACGTGAAGTAAAATTTATCATTAAAAATGTCATGACGAAATACCGCCAATACTCGTTAAATCATGTATAGAAGAATTAACAATGCCATTGACCCTTCTCATCAACCAATCGTTCATGGAGGGTGTTGTCCCAGATTTATTAAAAAAATCTATTGTAATACCTATATATTATAAGAAAGGCAAAAAAACTGACGCAGGGAATTATCGCCCTATAGCATTATTACCAACATTCGCAAAAATATTTGAAACTGCTATGTCTAAACGGCTAAATAAATTTTGTGAAAAATATAAGATCTTTAACGCCAGTCAAAATGGAATTAGGAGAAATAAGTCTACAACATTAGCAGTATTTTACTACATTCAAGAAGCATTAAATATAATAAATAATAAGAAATATGCAGTTGGGGTACTATTAGATATGAGTAAAGCCTACGATAGAGTGTCGTATAAAGTACTACTAAATAAACTTGGTGTGTGAGAGGCACAGCGTATGAGTGGTTGTGCTCGTATTTAAAAAATCGCACACAGTACGTTGAAGTGGAAAGTCATCATCCGCACACAGGCATAACAACTCACGTGAGATCACAAACGGAGCATATATCTATGTTCATACCACAAGGCAGTGTGCTATAATAAAATGCAGGGTGCATTTTATTCCTAATCTATATCAACGATTTGCCAAAAGAAATAGATGTCTAAGTGTCTTCTTTGCTGACGACATTTCCATAGTGTTTCCATGTGACGACAGTAGCAAATTGAATCCAATATTGGACGATATACTTACAAAAATAGAAAATTGGCGAAAAGATCACAATTTGGAAATAAATTTCTCTAAAACCAAACTTATGCAATACAGACCTTATCAAAAACGTCCACTAAATATTGACTACTCGTACAATGACATATCGCTTCATTGTGTCGATGAATTTAAACTATTGGGTCTGACAGTTGACACTAACATAAATTGGAAGGCATATATTTACGTTATGTCCAACAGACTTGCAAGTTTCACGTACCTATGCTTTAAACGAACTGAAAAGATCAACGGACCTTAAAACAGCGATGACAGCATATTACGCGTACGCCTACTGTTGGATGTCGTATGGCATTATATTGTGGGGGAACAGCGTAGAAGTAGAAAAACTCTTCTTCCTCCAAAAAAAGTGTGTGAGAATTCTTGCGAACATTGACCAAATACAGAGCTGCAAACCTTACTTTATTAAATATAAAATGCTCACCCTAACAAGCATATACATCTTAAGCAAGTTTGTCAGAAAACATGCGTCATTATTCCCTTTGGTCAAAAACCAAAAGCCGCTGCAACGCTCCTTAAGAGTAAAAAACGAATTAGCTTGCCAAGTTCAAAACTGTATCTATATAAAACTTTTCAGGACCTCTTGTAATGTGCATAAAAATGTACAATAAATTACCAAATGAAATTGAAGACACAGAATTTGATAATAAATTTGTAAGCGCACTTAAAACGCACCTAGCACAAAAGTGTTATCATAGTCTCAAAGACTTCTTTACTTAACACTTGACTAATTAATTATATTTTTTATTTTTCTTTTCAATCTAATCAATGTTTTAAAATGTAATTTGATATTTTGACGCAATGTAATAAACTCATAAAATAATAATTTTAAATTAATAATGAATTGATAATGACAATAATGTTAGTATGATGTAAAATTTATTTTAAAATAACTTTATATAATTAATGCATGCAATTATAAATGTATATGTAAGTACTAATTATAATGTTGCGGTGCCCTAGCAGGGTTCATGTTCGGAACTTATATTATGTAACAAGACCTTGTACACGACATGAATGCAATAAATATCCGTCAATTTAACTAAGTAAGTATAGTTTGATTAAAAAGGAATTTAAACCATTTAAACGTATCAAATATTAAGCGTAAAAACACAATCCGTCTGCTAGTCGCTAGATATTCTGTTCATTGTCTTGTCTGTTCTGTAAATAAACACGGGCTTGATGATAAATGGGTTAATAACAAAACGAACTAATCCATCCATACTAATATTGCAAAACTTGTTTGTACGACAAATAATAAACTCGGATATTCATACATAGATTATCATCATCTGTATAAATAGCGGGACGATTCTAAGTTGGTCATCAGTCGACCGAGTTCGGTTAGAAGTGATTGTCCTCATTCGGATCCCGACACAGACCTCGTTCACTATGAGATCGTTGGTGGTGTTGTTCGCTCTTGTCGCCGTGGGTTTGGCCGCTCCCAGTGCCACTGTGGAGAAGAGGTCCATCGGGCACTACGCCGTCGCGTACTCAGTACCGTCGGCCGTGTCGCACCAGTCCCGGGTGGATGTGCATCACTCTCCTGCAGTTGTCACCAGCTATGCTGCCCCCGTGGTAGCTGAGCATGTGTTCGCCGCCCCCGCTGTGGTGGAGGCTCGCTCCGTGTACGCTCCCGTGGTATCCCATCAGGTGGTGTCCCCCGCTGTGATTGATGCTCGCTCCGTGTACGCCCCCTCCGTCTACACTTCTTACTGGTAACCGATAAGAGTGATAGGATCCGAAATATTAAATTAGGGACTAGCTTTATTGTTATAAAAAAATGTATGTATGTTTGTAAATAAACGATTTTCATATATTTATAATTTTAGATTTTTATTTTAATGTATTAGCATTCATTGTACCCGGACGTTGCGTGTGCTTCGAATTGGCTGCTGTAACATTATGATACGCACATGAGAACTAACAATAACGCATACATGTGTAAGTAATAAATACATAGTTCCTGTTTTTTATGGTAATTGTAAATGATCTCGTAACGACGAGAAAGATCCACTTTGTTGTTGTTTTTAAATCTGTAAAAAAAATACTCGGAAAAATGAAAAATAAATTTAAAAACAACATCTTGAGGAATATAGGTAAAGTCAGCAAGCTGTCAATCCCCGCCACTTCGCTGAAATTCACCCAGGAAGATTTTTTTCAGAATAGACCGGCTGATACTTTCTTTGTTATCACTTCAGCTTACTAAAGCTCCACTGTTGGACATAAGTTTCCTCCATGGCACCATTTTTCTCGGTCCTCTGCCTACCGCCTCCAGCAACCACCACCACCACCACCTTGGTGAATGGCAAATATTATATCACAGCATGAACGAAAGAAGAAATAGTTAAGCGCCTTGACGTCCACCAAGATTGTTGGATGCCGTCAAATCAACTTCAGTATTGTCCTTTACTTTTTAAAGCTACTCTTAAAGAAAGAAAGAAAGAAAAAGCATTTATTGGCCCGCACAGTACAAAACACACAAATAATAACAAGGTTGAATTACACCAAACCAATGTCAACTACTTAATTCGTAAACATACGAACCTGATGTCCATATGTCATACACAATGTCATTGTATATCAACGCTTCTAGTGCCGCGACCCCGTGGCATTTCCACTGAAAATGTCACAAATTGTATTTACCTAACATCATCAACAAAAAGTAAAAACAAAGCCAGTTATAACACGGCTTATGAATATGATATATAGTAGGTAATATTACATGTATATCTTATTAGGTAACATTACAATCTTACCTGCAAAATATCATATTCATAAGCCGTAACGATAGCGTTAACTGACATTTGGCATTTCTACTGTAGTTGAGTTAATTTTGGCAAGGACTGTGAGTGCCTGTCATATTGTAATGTATACTGTAGCAATTCTGATAAGTTACGAGAAATAAAAGGCTATGCAGAATTGTGTTAAAATGTGATGAGTATCAAAAACAATTGTAAGTATAAAAGTTAGCACTGACCTAAACGCACTAAGGTTAGGCAGTATCCAGGAGGATTATGATCCCCAGCCTGGCCGGCGTACAGGATCAGCCGAAGAGAAGTCCGACGCGATCAGCTCGGGGACGGAGGCCCCCCCAGGCGGTCAGTAGGACCAGCCCTGGGCAGCAAGAGGCACGTGACAGCTCGACCTAGCCTCTAAACCGACTCTCGGTTGCAGACTGGTAGACTTCAGTAAGTAGACTGGTAGACTTCAGTAACGTACGCATATGGGTAATCAGAGTGTTACCCAAGCGACTCCAAGATCTAGACTCCAGCAACGTAAGCGTATGAACAATCAGCGTGTTCAACAAACGGCTCCAAGAACTAGACTGCAGCAACGTAAGCGTATGAACAATCAGCGTGTTCAACAAACGGCTCCAAGAACTAGACTGCAGCAACGTAAGCGTATGAACAATCAGCGTGTTCAACAAACGGCTCCAAGAACTGGACTCCAGCAACGTATGCGTATGAGCAATCCGCGTGTTTACCAAACGGCTCCGAAATCCAGACTCCAGCAACGTAAGCGTATGAGCAATCCGCGTGTTTACCAAACGGCTCCGAAATCCAGACTGACCCATTTGACAGGTTCCTTTTCTGACCGCTCTTCCAAAATTCATAAAAAATCCAATTATGAATCTTCTTTCTAGAACGGTCAAATCGTTTTTTATATAGCAACGGCCAGGCTCAATAATTGTCGAATGCCATTTATTTTAGTAATTTTTATTATAATATTAGTGCGAATCAGATCTAAAGGAACACACGATAATACAGCGGGTGTTCAGCCGTTTACTATCTAACACAGACAAACAAGCTTACAAGATATACAACATAGAGGTTTTACGTTAGTAGCCGAAAACTTATTTTAGAAGAAATGTTTGCGGTCGTCAATTTGACGACTGTCACTGACAGACATGTCAAAGCAAAACATTATTTATTTTTCAGGTTTGTAAATATTAAACAATGAATGATAATTATGAAATGAAGATGATACAGGAATACAATTATAACACAGACAAAACCAGCACATATAACTGTGGGTACATTATATATTACTTATAAGATTCCAAGAATCCATACAACAATTATTATAAAATGTAGACATATCGTGCGATGAATGATTTCATGCCTATGAAAAGTAAATATAGTTTTTCGAGTTGAACCGAAACACTATAATACCCACGAAGTAAGTATACCTAATGTGTACCAACTTAAATGTTTCTCGAGGGGGCTGGCGCTGTAAACCGAAATACAGACTTCTCATAGTTCGGCTACAGATGCTAAAACTTTTGTGACAACCAACTGTATTTTTATAGCATCTATTTTATGATTGTTTACTCTTGTTTAAGAAATAAAGATTGTTATTATATTATTCAAGATCACAGAGACCCTGCTTTTGAAATTTGGAGAATAGACAAAGACGTGTTATGAAAGTATACCTACTTGCTAGCTTTTAGAGGTATCAATTACAAAAGGTACCTTTACTCGCTATCGTTCAAGAGTGACAGCTGGTTTTTCTGTTTTACAGGATATTGTTACAAACTATTATTCGTTATTACTAAACACTGCGGACCAAAACTTCAGCCAGATACGAGACGGCTTAAAATACCGACCTTTAAAGTGTCTGGCCCACAGAAAGTGTCTGCCACAGTAATTATGTATTATCATCATCAGTCGGAAGGCGTCCACTGTTGGACAAAGGCTTAAATGGTGGGTTATCCATAGTCCCCACGCTTGGCAGGCGTCTTCGGGATCGCAGTGAGGTTGTTAAGTACACGGAAGCCGCTGCTGCCCGAATTCCGGATTTTCCCTTACGCCTCGGTCACCAAGTCAGCGGGAGCGGGGCGGCGGTGGCGCGGGGAGCGGGTCGGCGGTGGCGCGGGTAGCGGCGCGGCAATGCTGTACCCGGCCGCGAATTTAGCGGGCAGACCGCACGACGCTAAAGCAGCGTAGTGTTGTGTTAGGAGAAATTAGTGTATGCGAACGAAATGGCTAAACAGCGACGACAACATCTTTTTGATACTAATTCCTTCCTAAAGTTTGATTTATTGTGGATGTGGATAAACAGAATACTACAACTCAACCCTTGGTTTACTGGTAGAGAATGCCTAAGGCATTAAGTCCGCCTTTGTACCTTTAAATGTATGCATTGGAACGCGCCGTCCGCCGCGCCGCCGTTGCGCCGACGCCGACACCGACGCCCCGCTCCTGCTGACTTCGTGTCCGTGGCTTTAGTCGTCTTCTATGACACCCTTGAGATGAAATGGGTGGGTGCTATTCTGGCCCGGACACATGACGTAGGTCTGGAGACTCTGGAATAATAACTCCGAGTCCATATCGTTGTAGAGTCAGCGGCTAACTATAACTGCATGACTAAACAATCTGCAATGTATGCAGTATGATTGAAAGTTTTCATAAATAAGGACTAGTTACAAATATATATGATTAGCTTTAGCCCGCGACTTCGTCCGCGTGAATGTCGGTTATCGCGGATGCAGGCGCAGTCGAAGATTAAAATGTACATGTCCTGCCCCTGACTTCAAGCTATCTATCTTCATACCAAATTTCGCCCAAATCGGTTCAGCCATTTCGTCGTGAAAACGTAACAGACAGAGTTACTTTCGCATTTATAATATTAAGTATGGAAGTATGGATAAAGTAATAAAGTATGAAGTATGGATTTTTGTGTAAAACAGGATGACTATTGATTCTAAATGAATTAAGAGATGTTTTTGTTTACAAATCTAATAATTCTCTCAAGAGATGTTCTGTTAAATAGTCTTAGCAAATTCATAATGTCTTTAGAAAAATTAAGAAGATGATTTTCCACTTCAATCTGAACGATGTGAAATACTATCCTGCTTCTATTCTATTATGCTTACATAATACATTATATAATACTAACACGTTGGTAGCACCAACGTATAGTGTTGGAATTTACAAAGGTCTCCGTACACGTGAAGGAAGTGTGAAAGACAGGAATTGATTACATTTCCCTTTGTTGCATTTTTCCTTTGCCCTTTTAAACGTCGACCTTTTGGCTTTACCCGTTTGCTTTTATTTTGTTCTTATTCAACAGGTTGAATATTTGGAAAATCCATGGTCAGTCAGGACACGGCGAGAAGTAAAAATATTTTAGCCGTTTCAATTGATGATGATGAAATATGTTCGTAGGTAGCTGTTATTTTAATGTAGAAAGTCTAAATGTCAAATATTTTTTACTAGCTGACCCGACAGACGTTGTCCTGTCCCTATACCTACCCTGTTGCTCCCCAAAGAATCTTTAAAATTTTTTCACCGTTGTTACCTTCCACTAATATTTCAAGACCAAAATTAGCCAAATCGGTCCAGTCGTTCGCGAGACTAACGAACAACGTTCATTTTTATTACGTAGAAGATTAAACCTTAAGCTCTTTTTATGTTAAACATGATTCGTATACATATCCATCTAATTTACCTAAATAGGTAGGTATAGTTTGATTAAGAATGAATTTAAGCAATAAAATCGTATCAAATAGCAAGCGCAAAAGACACAATCTGTCTGCCAGTCGCTAGATATTCTTTTTTCGGCCTCAAGTCTGCTATTACAATAGTGTCAGAATGGTCTATCATTGATTTCATACTTGTTGATTTTGACAAGTTCGGTAATCTACTAATATAATGACGTCATTATGAAAATCAATGATAGACCATTGTGACACTATTGTAATAGCAGACTTGAGGCCCTGTTCATTGTCTTGTCTGTTCTGTAAATAAACACGGGCTTGATGATAAATGGGTTAATATCAAAACGAACTAATTCATCCATATTCATATAGTAAAACTTGTTTGTACGACAAATAATAAACTCGGAGCTGTACTCGATTCGTTGTGTTTAAGTTGGTGTATTGTACCCTATACCCAGTGTGTTTGCATTGCACGAAACCCATATTCTGCCCACATGATGACTGAATCTAACGGACTAAATCCTGACGATCCGATATACATATTATTATATTCCCTGATAAGTATAATCTGGGTATCTTCAAGACACGAGTGAACCGGTTCATCCAAACGTGTTCCAACTTAGGCCGCATCATCACTTAAGATCAGGTGAATTGCGGTCAAACGTAAGCCTATTTGATAATTAAAAAAAAATATAGTACTACTAAGTATTCTGTGCTAATATTGTAAAGAGGTAAAACTTGTTTGTATATGGGGGTGATCTCCGAAACTCCTAATCCGATTTCCAAATTTCTTTTGCCAATAGGAACCTACGTTATCTCTGAGTGCTATAGGCTATATTGCATTATCGAAAAATTTGGGATCCTTGTGAAAATTTACGCGAACGAAGCTGCGGGCGAAGTGCTAGGTAGAAAAAAAAAATGGTGTGCAAATAAATACTTTTTTATTTCGCATATTGTGAGTTTGCTCGGTTTGGGATTACTAAGTTCAATTGTAATGTAAGTACAAACCTGCTAGATATTAATTGGGTTTAAGCTTGACGAACTGACAAACATAATTGTATTCCGATCGTGATCTCAAATAAACTTGTATCAAGACTTGCGTGAGAATATGTAATTATACACTCACACCTATTTTGTACAGACAGCGTCATCAACTGCTTACCCCCTATCCGAAGTAATGTGTATGCGTGGAGGGTTAGAAGTTGATGACGCTGTCTGTACCTACATAAAATGTGTTTATTTTATTTTGTGTAACCGACGACTTCGGTATTCGAAAATAATAGCGAAAAATAGTGACTAAGAAGAAATAATTAAATTCTGGTGTATTTTATTTAATTGCCTATTACTTTTAATATTAAATATTTACTATAATATAAATAGCGCCACGTGTCTTTCAAATCATGATTGAATAATATTAAAATATAGAAACTTTAGTAGTGTGTTAAGAGATTTTTTTTAATTAAGTAGGTACCTAATGTAATACGATATCATTTGTTTCGGGTAGAAAAACACCCTTAAGACACACACACACACACACATACACAGACTATCATACATATTTACCTAATACACAAGTGTTTACGTAGACGAAGCCGTGGGCAGAAGGTAGTTATTTATAAACTAGCTTTTGCCCGCGACTTCGTCCGCATGAATGTCGGTTATCGCGGATGCAGACGAAGGAATTAAAAAGTAGCCTACGTCCTTTCCCTGGGATCAAGCTATCTTCATGCCAAATTTCATTAAAATCGGTTCAGCCATCATCGGCATTTATAATATTATAAAAAGTATAAATTATAATATAAAAATAATATAATGGTTATATAGTATGGATGGATTAATTAATTTCTATATTTCTATCTCTTACTTCTAAGTGCGCGTATAATACAAATAGTTATTTATAAGTAGGTTAGGTAGGGCGTGACATAGATCCACGTCTGAGGATTAGGTAGGTACTGGGCTAAGTGAAAGACAATTCAACTTAGTTTTACAAACTCATTATGCAACGATGCTGTTACACTAGTAGCTTGGACAAAATAATACTTGAATAACTTGAATAATATAATGATATGGTTTCCTGTGTGTATCCGCATTACGCATGTTGACGTATTTTTTTTTAAGTGCTGCTTTACTATTTATTTCCCTTTAAGCCATGATCACACGAGTACACGGCTGCCGAGTCGAAAGCATGATTAAGTACAACGCAAAAGCAGCCTTAGTGCAAGGTTGATTACTTTCATTATGACACTTGACATTGCAACTCACTACTAACATATTAAAAGATCTGAGAAATTATTAACTATGTATGTACCC
The DNA here is from genome assembly GCA_947361185.1 of Charanyca ferruginea. Classification (NCBI taxonomy): domain Eukaryota; kingdom Metazoa; phylum Arthropoda; class Insecta; order Lepidoptera; family Noctuidae; genus Charanyca; species Charanyca ferruginea. The sequence continues at coordinate 13,194,590 of OX376071.1, read as the reverse complement.
AGCTTATAATTTGACCGCTCGGACTATAAAAGAGTCTTATAACGAGTGAAAAGTATCAGTCAGCCGTTACACGGTTTGAAGTGATCTTGTGTATCGTCGAGTTTCAAAACACAGACCACGTTAAAATGAATACGCTGGTGGTGTTATTCGCTGTTGTGGCTGCGGCGTGCGGCTCCCTAGTGCCCCTGGCGCAGCCGCCGCACTACCCGGCGCTCGTGCTGGACCCGCACGGCCGCCCGCTCGACACCGCCGAGGTGATCAACGCCCGCGCCCTGCACCTGCAGGCTAAGGCTCTGGACGGACACTACGCTCCCCTCGCTCACGCCGCTGTCGTGCCATACGCCCACTCCGTGGTTGCTCCAGCCGTGGTAGCCGCGCCCGCCGCCGTGTCCCACCAGTCTCGAGTGGATGTGCACAGCAGCCCCGCCATCGTGAGCCACTCCGTTGTCGCTCCTGTGGTGCAGTCCGCCTACGCCTCTCCCCTGCTGGCTCATTCTGCCTACGCCTCTCCCCTCCTGTCCCATTCCGCTGTTAGCTACGCTGGTCATGGACACTACCTGAAGAAGCGCTCCCTGGGACACCTCGCGTATGCTGCACCCATCGTCGTGGCGCCCTCCGCTGTGTCGCACCAGTCCCGCGTGGATATCGTGTCAAGCCCCGCGGTGGTGTCTCACGCCCTCGCTCCCGTTGTGTCTCACGGCTACGCCGCCCCCGTGCTCGCCGTAGCTCCGTCCGCTGTCTCCCACCAGTCCCGTGTTGATGTGCGCACCAGCCCTGCTGTCGTCTCTCACGCCGTCTCTCCCCTGGTCCACGCCGCTCCTGTCTATGCTGCCTCTGCATACGCCGCCCCCGCATACGGATACGCCGCATACGGTGCTCACGGATATTCCACCTACGGTGCTCACGCCGGTCTTGCTCTTTCTCATGGTCATCTTTTGAAGAAGCGATCTCTGGCTCACTACGCGGTTCCCGTTGTACACGCCGTACCCTCGGCGGTGTCCCACCAGTCCCGTGTTGATGTGATTTCCAAACCTGCTGTGGTGGCTACCTACACTCACGCCGCTCCCGCTGTGTACGCTGCCCCCGCTGCCGTGTACGCCGCCCCGGTTGTGTCCCACTTCGCCCCTATCGCCCACTCCGCTGTCTGGACTGCCCCCCACCATTTAAGCGCTGCACTCTGGTGAAACAGAACTGAAATTCGACGAAAATGATTGTAGTTTTCGTTTTAATACTTTAATTGTTAAAATGAATAGACAATAATAAAATAATAATTTATACTTCCTGATTTTTATTTCCTACAATATGTATAACAGATACCTATTTGTATTCAGTGGTAGCACGATTCAGGGTGGTAGGGCAAAACAGTATTGATATATATGAAAGGGAAAGACTGTGTTGATTTTAGTTAATAAAAATGGTAAGGATTTTAAACTCTATTTGGTCGTCAAAGGTGAAATTAAAATTTCGAGAATGAAATGGTAGCTACAGGTCGGTCGTTACTACAGTTCCGATCTCGGCACATGGTTATTAGATTATTAAAGGTAATATTAAAGGATTTCACTCTAATGGGCACTTTGAATAATTTTGGTATCTCATGGTAATAGCTAAAGTGAACAGGGTAATTTTATTATGAAGGTGCATTGTTGACCAATAAAAGGTCAAAGGCAAAGGCTATTTAAGTATCCTTATGGAACGAAAGAGGCATGACAGTACTTACTTTTTTTTGCTCATTAATATTAGAAATAACTTTTGTACATCAAGGACTGTGGCCGGACCAATGATCGTCATTTGTTTGTTGGTGATTTGTGATATCCATCGACGTCGAAGCAAATGTCACACGGTAGAACTTTAATTACCTATCCTACAAGGCTTCGATCAATAACAGTACTAGATTCCCGATAAGCGCTTCAAAAACGGTAATTTATTGGTAAACTAGCACTTTGGCCCGCGACTTCGTACGCGTGAATTTTCTCAAGGATCCCTATTTTTTTGATAATGCAATATAACCTATAGTACTCAGAGGCAACGTAGCTTCCTATTGGTGAAACATTTTTGAAATCCGTTTTTTTGTTTTTTTTTTGTTTCGGAGGTTACCCCCTACATACAAACTAACAAACCCATTTTACCTCTTTATAATATTATAATAGATAAATATATCATTAAGTAGATGTGTAGGTATTGTATGCATTCCGCGATCCATTATTACTGGACTATTTAAGCTCATTGTTAGATGACAAACGGTCTAGATGCAGATCTATTTTTGTAACTACTGAATCCGCTTTATTCGATTCATTTAGAACGGACTTCTGAGTATACTTTTACGAAGTTGAAGATGAATGATCATGTTCAGTCAGTAACGGAACACTTACATGTTTGACTTGGCCGCACTAGCCTTCGCTTGTTTCTAACGTAACTGATCAATTAACTGCAATTGTGTTTAAATAGAGATGGTTTCTTGTAGAGTACGGGTGATATAACCTTTTAAATATTATGTATGACACGCATAAATAGAGGGGTGTACTATGCCAAATCGATTGCCAAATAATCAAATATCAATTGATCGACCACTACAACTACATCGAACGTCTAAATACTCGAAGGTCCATAATATCGAATGGTTAATAAATCGAACGTTCAATATATCGTACACTCAATACATCGAGTGTTCAAAATATCGTTTTTAATTAGTAACATATTTTTTATGATCGGGCCTGTACATTCTTCCACAAATCACTTCTTATACTGTACATTCTTCCTCACTTCTTATGTATAAGAAGTGATTTGTGGAAGAATGTACAGGCCCGATCATAAAAAATATGTTACTAATTAAAAACGATATTTTGTTTGGTATAGTTTGTTTATTTTTTATTTTTACCCGACTACGGCAAAGCCAAAGGAGGGTTATGAGTTTGACAGGCTATGTATGTATGTATGTATGTATGTATGTATGTATGTATGTATGTATGTTCATCTGTACGCGCATAGCTCCTAAACTACTTATCAGAACTGAACAAATGAGGTATCGTTAGAAGCGTCTTGATCGTCCGCTGGTTATAGGCTATATGACGTGTCACCGAATCCAATGTGGCGCCCTCTGGCGGACAACAAAACCAAGATTTAAAAAAATAATGAAGACAAGCATACCGTGTTTGGTATCATTTTAAAGGGGTTCACTAGTACCATTCAAATATATAATATTTAGTTGTGTTTTGTCACAAATTATTTAAAAAAAGAAAAGATTACCAAATAAATTAAGATACGCATACCGTGTTTAGTATCATTAGAAAGGGGTTCACTAGTACCTTTTAAATATATAATGCTCAGCTGTGACTCCAAAATGGTTTAAATAAAAAAAAATAGTTTAAAAACTAAAACCCGACTACAACAAAAAGTGATCTAAAAAGTACGAAACAAGAAAATATTTCACACAGAAATCAAGACATAGGTACAAAATAGTCAAGGTAAGCCGTGGTTGCATGCCATTATAATTCATGTTCATCGCACTCATATGGGATACAGGCATGCAACCATGGCTTACCTTGACCATTTTGTACCTATGTCTTGATTTCTGTGTGAAATATTTTCTTGTTTCGTACTTTTTAGATCACTTTTTGTTGTAGTCGGGTTTTAGTTTTTAAACTATTTTTTTTTTCATATGTATGTATACATATGAAAATAAAAAACAGTATCCATTTGAAAATAAAAAACAAACAAACTATACATACCTTTTTATAATATTAGTATCGATTATGAGCTTTTTGTGTCTCACTGCAGGATGACGTTAAAAGATGAAAGACGATCCCTTCTATTTTTAAAATTTCTCTGTTTTTATTCACCTGAGCCCATAGCCCCTATGAGGCTACCTCATCTCACATCTCTCTACTGTTGTTCGGAAGGCATACAATGACCAGGAGCGTGCACAGGGTTTTGAGACAGGGTAGGCATAAAAACTTAAAAGCTTACTTACCAAACAAAAACACCTACTGTTTGATGGTTTTGGTTCGTTGCCTTGTCGATTAAATAATGATCCTACATATATGATTTTCCACCTCAAATATCCATAGATTGACTGATATTATAAACATATCAATTTGCGGATATTCGAAGTGGCCTTTCGGCGCGTTTGGCTGTTGTTCTGTATGTATTTGCAAAATTAAATAATATCATCAAAAAAGTTAGTGGTGTGGTGTGAGTACACGGAAAAAGTAACAAGATTTTTTTTTATTTGTACATTAAATCAACGTTTTTTATTAAATCAATTTTTGCAGCCGTAGCAAAATTATGAATATCGGTGTAACCAGTCTCGTTCCAGACTAGGGTTGCCAAACCTACTATATTATAATATAGTATCCTACTATATTAGACGCCCGACTACTATATTTTTGAAAAAAAAAGCTATAGTAGGCGAAACTACTATATTTTAAAGGCATCAAACTCTTAGCAATAATATTCGTTTCAAAATGTGTAAGCGTAAAACAAAACGTCAATACCTATTTTTAACGATTCTAGAATGTCAAGTTGACAGATGCGTTCAATAATGCACAAAATAATAAAGTACCTAGTTACCAAATTTTTGGAACCTACTATATTTTTTTCATCTTTTCGTTATCTACTATATTTTTATGGGTAAAAATGTTAGAACTACTATATTTGACCGTCAAAGAGTTGGCAACCCTATTCCAGACGGTCTTATTCTTCGAAAAAAGTATTCAAGAAAACAATATAATCGATTGTTATGAATACAACCCGTGAGCCAGTTATAAGAATCATACTATATTATTTTATATTGAATTTATGATTGACTTTACCTTTATTTAGGTACTATTAAGTATTCTGTGCCTTTAGTTTGTATTAACTGCAAATCTGGGGTAGAACGGCCTTTGGCAATCAATATATTTTTATCATTTAAAAGATAGTTTTGAAAACGTATCATTTAAAATTTTCTGTGCACACACACCACCTGAACAACTTTCACAATGAAGATGTTGCATCTTTCACCTATTATCAACGTTAAAATCGTTAATATAGATACCAGAATAAAATTATATCACAAAACCACACAACAGTCAGACAAACCATATCAACAATGGCCGCTCTTATCTCACGTAAAAATAAAAAAAATAATACTATAAAAACTAATAGTGCTTCATTTAGCGCTAATATAACCAAAAGATGCTACTTTTGAAAATAGTCGCAGATCCTTGTGTAGCCAACTTCGGTTTTAAGAGCCCGCAATTGGCTATTTGAAACCACCAATCAAAACGAGATTCCTCCATAGATTTTTTATGACGCGGCCCGTGACGTCATTTATTTACCAACTCAATTCACCAACTATTCATTGATTTCAAAGCAACTTAAAATCGAATTTTACAGTGAATTGAAAATTAATCGGGTTTTCCGGGCTAAAATAAAGTGTATTAAAAGATAAGTTGTATTTTGGAATTATTGGTTATTGGTGTCAACAACCCAATTGTCGAAAGTGTAAGTAAATGTTAAAAAAGGCAATGTCTACTTTTGACGTTTGTGTGCATTATTTGTGTCAATGTGTGCCAAGTATTTATAGAAAAATCACACCATTGTAGCGCGTAAATACGTGTCTATCACGACGCACACATATAATCATCCAGAGACTTTGACTTTGTGCCTTTCCGTTGGCGGGTGCGGCGCTGGTACAGCGCGAAGCGATTATGGTCGAAATGCGCGAATATATCAATGAGACTTAATGGATTCCACCGTTACTCGAGAGGTGGAGCTGATTTAAGATTTTGTATTTTTCGTTTTTGGTATATTGATGGTAATTACTCGTGCGTATAATGTTTGTTATCAAAATAAAATAGTAGTAGTATTTTATTTTGATAGTAGGTAGTAAGTATTTTGTAAGGTAGGCAATGACTATTTGCCTGTATGAACCGCACGCCACTGACAATGACATGTATTTTACAATGATTTTTTTGATATGGACTTGCCAGGCAACAGAAATAACAATAAATATAAAAAATGCCTAGAATTCAAGCAGAGCTTCACAAAACAATAAGACCCTTTCTTTCGTATTTTTAAAAAGATATAAAAAAATAATCATATCGTACGGTTAAGGACCACAAAGGTAAGTACTGCTAAATTGAATTGTATATTATGTAAAATCTTATTCTGTTGGACTCGAGTATTTAGACGCTCTAAGGGTAGGCCGTAAAATGGCAAAAAACGGAACCCTTATGGATTCGTCATGTCTGTTTGTCTGTCCGTCCGTATGTCACAGCCACTATTTTCCGAAACTATAAGAACTATACTGTTGAAACTTGGTAAGTAGATGTATTCTATGAAGCACATTAAGATTTTCACACAAAAATAGAAAAAAACAATGAATTTTGGGGTTTCCAATACTTAGAACTGAAACTCAACATTTTTTTTTCATCATACTCATACGTGTGGGATCTATGGATAGGTTTTCAAAAATGATATTGAGGTGTCTAAAATATTTTTTTTCTAAACCGAATAGTTTGCGCGAGAGACACTTCCAAAGTGGTAAAATGTGCCCTCCCCCCCGTAACTTCTAAAATAAGAGAATGATAAAACTAAAAAAATATATGATATACATTACCATGTAAACTTCCACCGAAAATTGGTTTGAACGAGATCTAGTAAGTAGTATTTTTAGTACGTCATAAATCGAAAACCGCAATTTACCTTTCATTCAATCAACTGAAATATAAAAATAAAAATAAACTTTTATATTATGTTACTTGCTGCTACGGAACCCTTCATGGGCGAGTTCGACTCGCACTTGGCCGCTTTTTTTTATTCTGTATTTATTTATATGGACTTTTACTCATAGCGTTGCTACAGAAGACAAAGCAGCGTCTAAATGTAAAACCACCAGAAAGAAAAATTTTTTTTTAAGTAATGTCATGATGAGTATATTGTCTCCATATGTTTTTTCATTATTATTTTACAAAAAAACTATGAGTATTATGATAAACATATTTATTTTTTCATTACTCTGAATCACATATTATTTCATTGTTTGTATAAATATGTGGTCGTCTAAAGTTTCAATATTTGTAAATATGTGCACCACTGTTACACTAATTTCGTGCTTTATACTATATAGCTTAACTGTCACTACATAATTTGTAATACTTAGTACATACTCTAATATAGTGTTTCCTAAACTTTTGGAAGGGGCAACTTATGTTTTTTTTTCTTATTATGACTTTCAAAAGTGCCTTTTGGTGGTCTAATTGACTTGGCTTTGAAATAATATTTACTGAAGGATAATGAAATATATTTACAGTATCAGAAACACCTTCACTGTGTATACCTATAATACCCTAATTCTTCTTATATTCCTTATAATTTTTTTGGTAAATCAGGGTTTTTCTTCATTATCAATACAAATAGTTTTTCTGAAGTCTTAAAACTAAATGAAATAGTACAGTAATGTTTTTAGTATTATTTATTTCATAAATACTTTTATTTTTACATCATCTTAGGTTCAATGTCTTAGGTGTTCGTCAGTTTCGCTGTTCACCAAGCGCGGCCGTAGGCGAGGGGGGCAGAATGGAGGAGTCCAGCATGTCCACCGTATGCGGCGTATCCATGAGCGCCGTATGCGGGGGCGGCGTATGCGGAGGCGGCGTAGACGGGAGCGGCGTGGACCAAGGGAGAGACGGCGTGAGAGACGACAGCGGGGCTGGTGCGCACGTCAACGCGGGACTGGTGGGAGACGGCAGAGGGAGCTACGGCGAGCACGGGGGCGGCGTAGGCGTGAGACACAACGGGAGCGACGGCATGAGACACCACCGCGGGGCTAGAGACGACATCCACACGAGACTGGTGCGACACGGCGGAGGGCGCCACGTGAGCGACGACAGGCGCGGCGTACGCGAGATGTCCCAGGGAACGCTTCTTCAGGTAGTGTCCGTGACCAGCGTAGCCGAGAGTGGAGTGGGCCAGCAGGGGAGAGGCGTAGGCGGAGTGGGCTACCACGGGAGCGACGGCGTATGGCACGACAGCGGCGTGTGCGAGGGGAGCGTAGTGTCCCTCCAGAGCCTTAGCCTGCAGGTGCAGGGCGCGGGCGTTGATCACCTCGGCGGTGTCAAGCGGGCGGCCGTGCGGGTCCAGCACGAGCGCCGGGTAGTGCGGCGGCTGCGCCAGGGGCACTAGGGAGCCGCACGCCGCGGCCACAACAGCGAATAACACCACCATCGATTTCATTGTGAACGTGGTCTGTGTTTTTTCTGACGAACTAGAAGATCACTTCAAAACCACTGACGGTCGACTGATAATTTTGACCAGTGCGCTGGTGTATTTATACTGGCCGGATATAAAATTAAAGGGAAGGCAATTTCAGACGTAATATATTCGTTGCTACATTGTTTGACTAGCTTTGCAATGACCTCGGTGAGTGTGTGGCGGTCAAACGAAAATACGTAGGAAGTATAGGTCGGTTTGCACGGCTACACCAAGTAAGAGCACGTGTCTGAATCAGTACCTAGGTAGGTATGTGTTTTTAAGGTGTGTAACGTTTAAAAACACTCGAAAATAACCAAATAATAACAAAAGTTCTAAGCACAGTTAGAAATAACTATTAGTAAAACCATTTTTTTATATAAGTAGCTCTGGTATTATCCATATTACCTTTTTAAAGTATGAGTTGAATGAATCTGTGCCTATATACATCTGTGGAGGCCTGTTATTAGCAATGCAGTTGTGTATTGTTGTTATTACAATGTTATATTAGTATGTTACCCCTGTAACCTACTTAAAAAGGAAAAAAGTAATAAAATGTTGCCAGTATGCCCCTAAAAAAACTATGAATAACAGAAATTAAACTTTATTTTGAGATTTTCTGTCATTTTCTGTCATTTTTTCTGTAATGTTAGCAAAATATTATTTGCTATCCATTCACAGTTTGTGCTACCTACCTACTGTGAATGACTTGAGGCAAATTTGTACAAAGATACAGGTTTGAATTCATAGTGAACCTATTCCAATCGGTTTCTATGTACAAAGTAAATTATTCATAAGAAATACCTAATCTATCTAACTATTGTATGAGGAGGCATATTGTACTCACCACACTCCGACGCCACTGCCTACATAAGGTTATAGTAGCCAAATTGTAAAATACATTGTTGTTCTTGGGTTATGTTAGCCTAGAATCTTTTAAAGTAAAGACATTTATTTGCCATTTGAGCCGCACGTTACTAATATCGTTGTTACTTTCTCCATCTGAACTTATATATTTGTAAAAGGAGTGTATTCGCAGCAATAGTGAACCGCATTCTACCTCTCTAGTACATACTACGCTGACTAGTTTAGGCGTCTGCAATTTTAGTAGGTATTATATACAATCATAAAAATAATATGGTAGCCAGTCACATGACATACATTAATATTTTTTATAACACATTTGCTCGTAAAGTGTCTCTCATTACACCAATTTCAATATCGTAATGTATGTCATTACGTACTAGTGCGTTATTGTAATGTAAAACGCACGGTTTATCAAGATGCTCCGTCAAAAACGAACGGTAAGTACTTTTTTAAATCTTAGCAAAGAGATTTTATGTCAGAAAAGTGGTCGACATTTTATGAATAAAATTAACTTTGGGAGATAAAATATATAAAGATAAACATTTAATTCTTTAATTTAATTAATTTTGACAATAAACTACAACCATTTATCTGTAACAAAAACAAAAAAATATTAATTTACTTTATTAGTAACACTGGCTGTTTTTGTGCCTTTGCCTTAAAAAAAGTGCTGATGCGCGCGCATCGCTAATTTGTGAACAAGTAAAAAATATTACGCGCGCTTTTTCTTTTCGCTGTATTGTTTTTATTTGAATTATTTCCTCGCAAATATGTTATAATATTTGAATTATTTCCTCGCAAATATGTTATAAAACGTCGTATGACATACGTGCGCTTTGATAATTACAGCCTCTGCTTTCTTGTAGCTCCCTCGCCTGCGGCTCGGGTTAGCAATATCGTCTCGGCTGTAATTTTCAACCTACCGCACTTATATCATAATGTACTATTATTGTTCCGTATTCAAGGGGTTCCAATGGAACCTTATAACTAAGCTGTTTAACCGTAACAACAGGTTGAATTTTTCACTGTATACTATTTTCATGACAAATTCGTTCCTCCGGCCTCATCATCATCATCATGTCAACCTCTAGACGCCCACAGCTGAGCATAGGCACAGTATAAATATTAGTACTACCGTACAGTAGCGACACGCTCCGCCTCCCTCTGAAACCGTCCCTCACCTCGCCCCGCGTCGTATGACTGCTCTGGGAACTGCGTTTTAGTTCGAGCGGCGCGTAGACACACACACACACACACGGACGTATTTGTACAGTCTGTTATTTTAGTAGTAGTGTAGGCAATTATATCGTTTCGTATCTATGGAGTGTCGCGGGTGTGTCGTAGGTCTCCATCAAGGGAGGATTCAGCCGTAATCGACATGCTTGGCCGATGCATTTTTTTTTTTTTTAATGGGCAAGCCCGCCACACTATTCCCTAACCACTGTCCTGTAAGCCAGAATCAACATTGGCGACCACCAGAAAAGCGCCAGAGCAATGAAGCTCGACGAGTCCTAAAGAAACGATTTAACTGTCTTGGATCCCGCAACGAAATTAATCAGAAAAGAACAGCGGAGGAGTAAGAAAAACATATTTTCCACTGCATGCATGTTGACGATCGCAGTAGATAGGTGTTATGGTACTCAGAAGGACTGGTACTCTTCTGGTTAATACCCTTCTTTCGCCTTCTACGACACCCTCGTGTAGAAATGGGAAGCCATTCCAAGTCATAACTTGTTTAGAAGAACACTATTTATTAACCCTGAAAACCGGATTAATTTGTAATTAACTGTAAAATTCGATTTTTAGTTGCTATTAAATCAATAAATAGTTAGTCAATTGAGTTGGCAAAAATGGGACGTCGCATTTTACTAATGCCATACAAAATCTATATGGACGAGTAGCATTTTGACAGGTCATAAAAAATATGTCAATTGATAATGCTACGGCTACATTGTCGCGATAAGGCGAAGATTTGCGTTGTTGCGACACGTCTGACAAAGCAATTCGTCCTATCGCGAATCATCAACTCGAACACAAGTACCCTTCGCGTTGCTGTCGGTAAATTACCGCACATCAAAGAGTTTTGTCGAGACGAAAGTTCGTGCGGTTGGCTACACTTCGGGCGCTTTGTGTGTTGCATCAATAGTTCCGATTTATTATAAGTAATGAGAGAATATTGGAATTAATACAAAAATATGAATATGAATTTTGTGGTATCCTAGATTTCTTATACATACTCTTCTTTCATTCTCTTTTTTAATTTTTTCCAAATTAATTATCGCGACGTTTTAGATTATCGCGACGTTACGAAGATTTTTTCAATGTGGCCAAACACTTCCTTGTATTTAGAACTTGAAGTTTTATTGCGACAACGCGCACTCGAAACTCAATTCTTCGCGTCGTAGTGTGGCCGTAGAATTAGTGGTGTCAATTTTAAAAAAGTTAAAAATATGGTCGCTATTTCATCTCTGCAGCAATCAATGTCAAAATCTTGTCAAAAATGTAGGTAAATAGAGGGGTTTCTGACAGATTTAGACTGATATTTGAATGCGAAGGTTTCTAGAACTGCCACCCTGGTCGTTAGGCCTCAATGACGGCGCCCGTCTTCAGGCACCCCACCCCATGCCTGACGATCCTGGTCCATTTGTCATGGCAGTTTAGTGCCGGCACATTCGATAAATTTGTCCCAAACAGTAGGTACCACTTCAACCTGACACACTTTATTGTCACTCACGTGGAGCGTATAGTTGTACTGCCGGTTTATTTTGTAAAAACAGTTCGTTCATAAATCCGATAATTATGGAGAAAATTAAGCAGAAAATTACTGTACTTTATCAAAATGTAGAATTCTAATTTTGTAGGATTGTCTTTGCTTTCGTAACTCGTCGCTTTTGAATCAACTGACTGAGTTTGTGTCCCGAACTTCTTGTACGTACTTGTAGTTCATCAAAATTTACAATTTTATTGTTATTGGATTGTCTCTGTTCTCGTGACTCGGCGCTGTTCTGCATTAACTGACTGAGTTTTTGTTTCTCCGATATACACCTATGTCCATTTTCCATACTTACGGCATGGTTGTTGCAGTAGCTAAGCTATTGGCTGCTGTGCTGCGTGTCAGGGGATTGACTCCTGCACGGGAAAAAATGTGATGAAATGAATACGTACCCACGGTATAGTACAAACACCTAGAGGTGGGGCAATGTTTAAGAAAAGTATTCCAGCAGGCAGGCAGAGTTTGGTAATTTTTATACATTAATAGAGGTTTCAATATTTTCTTATAATAGCATCAGGACTACCTGAAGAATAGTCATTCAATCATGAAAAAAAAGAAAAAAAAAATAGTTATGTCACAATTTTACGGAGCAGCAGATTTTTTACTTTGTTAGTCTGTTATTTCATGTTTTTTTTTGTATAGTTTTGAATAAATTCGCCTTTTCGGCAAAACTTAATAAAGTATGGGGTTCTTTATAAACTGGTATTCTTCATTAAAAGTATAAAATGAGGTTTCCCGCATTATTTATTATATATTTTTTTATTAAATTTTTTACATTATCTTAGGTTCATAGTCTTAGGTGTTCGTCAGTTTCACTGTTCACCAAGCGCGGCCGTAGGCAAGGGGGGCAGAGTGGAGGAGTCCAGCATGTCCACCGTACGCGGCGTATCCATGAGTTCCGTACGCGGCGTATCCATGAGCGCCGTATGCGGGGGCGGCGTATGCGGAGGCGGCATAGACGGGAGCGGCGTGGACCAGGGGAGAAACGGCGTGAGAGACGACAGCGGGGCTGGTGCGCACATCAACGCGGGACTGGTGGGAGACGGCAGAGGGAGCTACGGCGAACACGGGGGCGGCGTAGGCGTGAGACACAACGGGAGCGACGGCATGAGACACCACCGCGGGGCTAGAGACGACATCCACACGAGACTGGTGCGACACAGCGGAGGGCGCCACGTGAGCGACGACAGGCGCGGCGTACGCGAGATGTCCCAGGGAACGCTTCTTCAGGTAGTGTCCGTGACCAGCGTAGCCGAGAGCGGAGTGGGCCAGCAGGGGAGAGGCGTAGGCGGAGTGGGCTACCACGGGAGCGCCGGCGTATGGCACGACAGCGGCGTGTGCGAGGGGAGCGTAGTGTCCCTCCAGAGCCTTAGCCTGCAGGTGCAGGGCGCGGGCGTTGATCACCTCGGCGGTGTCGAGCGGGCGGCCGTGCGGGTCCAGCACGAGCGCCGGGTAGTGCGGCGGCTGCGCCAGGGGCACTAGGGAGCCGCACGCCGCGGCCACAACAGCGAATAACACCACCATCGATTTCATTGTGAACGTGGTCTGTGTTTTTTCTGACGAACTAGATCACTTCAAAACCGCAAACGGTCGACTGATAAATTTGACTCGCACTGTGCTATATTTATACTGACCGGATATAATTAAAAGGTAAGGCAATTCAGGCGTAAGTATATTTGTTGGTAACTAACATAGATAGAACAATGTCAGTTGTCAAAATGTGACCTCGAAGTGCGTATGGCGGTCAAACATTACAGAGTTAAAGAATTTCGTGGTCGAAGTATGTAGTGCGCGACGATGTCAGCCAAATGTATGACGCTGTACTGCGAACCGTTCTTCTATTAAATTTTAATTATTTAAAATAATAATATTTATAAAAGTATTTCAGCCTTCTTATGCTTCTTTTTAAACTGCAGCATTAGGAAAGTGGAAATTTACTACTTACTAATCCATAAAGTTAGCCAATTGTAGCTTAAGCTTGACCTAAAAGTTTACTAAGTTCTAAGTAGGTACTATTATTACAAAAGCTGCGGACTTAGTATAATTGAAAAAAGAAATAAGTGTGCCAAATTGGGTAATCTGAAATCATTCGTATGATCGTTGGTATTGAGATTAAATTGTCTCAGCGGTTTCGAGAAGCTCGGTCGGTGCGCTCGTACCTACTTCGGCTGCGGACAATGAAAGGTTTGCGACTAGTCAAGCGGAGTGGTGTCCAAGAACACGAGGAATTACTCGATTACTAATACATAGTTCCGTGTTGTTGTCACAAGAGTACATATGACCAATATATTTGCACTGTGTGATTTATTCAAGTTGTGATACTTAAATAATTGAATGTGCTGCTACATTTTATAGTTATCTTGAGCATTTAGTCTCCATCTTTTTGCCTTCTTGATAAGTAATCTGATTATAGTTAGGTACAAAGAAGCGAATTTTCCTAGTTTAATTAGTTATGGAACGCTAATAGCAAATAGAAATAGTCCTTGTACAATTTCCTCCTCCAACACCGCCAGTTTAAATTGGCAGAAGATAGTCAATTCAAAAGTCAGAAAAAACTTTCTCTGAGTTTCAATATCTATGTTCCCTGCATGTACGGTCGCCAAAGGAGATAAGTAACCATGTCTCCGGAAACAGTTGAAGTTTACTTAGAAACCGATAGGTTTTTATGAATAAAATAAAATACAATTTATAGAGAATAAACAGTTCAATGATTTCATAAAATTTCATTTGAAAGCCCACATTGGTTTCTAAGAAATCTTCAACTATTCCCGACGACATGGATACTTATCTCTTTTGCGTACTGTACCTAGTTGCGAAGATTTTAGATGAATAATATTTTTAAAAGAATCACCCAATCCTTTTTAACATAATAATGTAGGATATAGGTAGCGCGATTTGTCACCTGCAAACTTAAAAAAAAAACTATTCACATAAACATACCATTTTTTTTGTAGACATATAATGTATATATGTTGATGCACTGTAATCAGTGGAACAGACATTAACTATAAAATGGAGCGCAAACGGACATAGTCACTCGATACATTCGATAAAGGATATTAAACTATATTCTAATTAATTATTCTGAAATAACATTACGTCAGTAATTTTTTATTATGTTAGTTTAAAATGTGCGGAAATACTGTGGCTTATGGAGATATATTTAAGGTGTTTACATAGGCGTAGGTAAATACCTTAAAATACTCCTCATTAACTGAATCATATTATTCTATTATACCAATTAATTTGTTTCCACGTAATGGGCTACGTGGAAATTGGTAGCAGTGGTGACATACGTACTCAGTCTACGCATTGATATTATTTTTTTCAGTTTTGATATGAAAAGGAGTATTCATTACCAAACTAGCTGATGCCCGCGTCTTCGTCTGCGTGTTTTTCGGTTATCTGTGGGGTTTTATTTTTATACGGAACCTTAACTCTCTCTCTAAAATAAGTAGTAGCCTACATAATTCATAATAACATTGTCATCAGCTATCTAACAAAAATGTTTTAATTTGTATGTAATGATGAAAGTGAAAGTACTTGTAGGTTCTTGGTTTGATTACGGTTAAAGCTATTTATTTTCTCAAAAGAGTTACAAATTCACTTACAGAGAAAACATGAATAAAATGTTTGGATTATGTGCCATTAAGCGTGGCTTACATTTAAATACTATACTTCTATAATTTAACAAGATATTTTACTAACAATTATTATTATTATGATTGCCTCGTTAGTCTCCTGTTTTAGTCTCGTTCAGAGCGGGGGGTTCGATTCCCAGATCGGGCATAGTATTATTGTTTTTGCCATTAGGAATTCTCAGTAACATTTTGTGAGTTTGGAAGTTAGCGGTGTCACCCCCGCTGCTCGGAGAGCAAGTAAAGCCGTTGGTCCTGCGCCTGATCTCTCCCCGATCGTGTAGGATTGCGGTTCCAGTGCGTATGAGTGGAGTGGGCTATGAGAGTAAAGGAAGAGGGAGTTCACCTGTGTCTGCGCACACGCTTCATCATCATCTGCCTAGCCTTTTCCCAACTATATTGGGGTCGGCTTCCAGTCTAACCGGGTGCAGCTGAATACCAGTCTTTTACATAGAGCGACTGCCTATCGGGCCTCCACAACCCAATTACTGGGTAACACGATACCCCCTGGTAAGACTGGTAGTCAGACTTTCTGGCTTCTGACTACCTATAACGACTGCCAAAGTTCCACAAATGACAGGAAACTCGGTATGAAAGGGATGGTCAACCATCCACAGACCGACCGCGGCTAGCGTAGCTTAACCTGTGACCGATCAATCTGTAAGGCTTTAACTTAGCCACGAGCATACTTGCCTAGCCTACTGGGATTGGCCACCATGGCCGAAATTCGGTCGGAATTTTTATTTGTACAAGAATATTTGTTTTATGAACCATGTTCAGAGATATGGGATTTCTTCTCCTGTTTTGCATGACAAGGCGGCAACATAAGGAAGGATAGGATTAAGTTACTACAGGGCCAAAGTGAATGACGTTACTTTATTAGATAGCGTTTGAACAAAAGTAACTACGCCTCACCTTGGAGCAATCAATATCGGCTGATTGAATTAAATTAATAATTTTGCTACGCCTAATTGACGTATCGTTGATAGATCGTTTAGAGCTCGCTTAATTTTGTTCGACACCTAGTACAAGTGGAGTGTTCCTTTTTTTGTTCCCGGGGGTATATCCTCGTGGATGTCCTCCGCCCTGGGGTGATGGGGTATGTCAGAATCTTACTGACTACACACCACCTCGGTTCCCATCTTACACCTACGCCGGGGGTCGCGAAAATGTTCGATCCTTTACATCCCTCCCTAGTACTGTGCTCCTTTTTTTTGTTCCTTGGTAGAAAATCCTCCTGGATGTCTTCCGCTCTAGGGCGGGCGAAGGGGTCAGTCAGTCTCCTACTGACAAAAAACCACCCCAGTGTTCCATCTCACACATACGTGTGTTGCGGGGACTGTAGATAGGTACTCCCGCAAGCCCCGACTTCCTCAGAAGTGTTGTGCTCCTGAGCCAACTACGACTCATTTGCTGGAGTGTCCCAAATGTCTGATGAAATACACACTTGAATGGAAACACATGGAAAGAAGAAAAACTTGGCCTACTAACAGCGACACATACTAGACGAATTCGAGAATATCCAAAAGTTAATATAAGAATAGTCATAGGGTTTTGTTCTCCCCGTGTCCCAAATGGATTTACTTTTACTTCAGTTCATGGAAATGTTTATTTATAACTTCGAACCCGGAAGTGTACCTATTTCAGTCGAATCTCCACTCCCTATGGACAGTATCTTAACTGACTTAGCAATAAGCCTGTTGTCGATATTTAGCAACTACGCAGTGTCGTTTTGCGTTCCATTTCTAATTATACACAAGAGTTTTGTGTGTAATTGATGAGAATTTAATCGAGGGATTACCTTTGACAGCTAGAAACCCTCCTTAGGAGTAGCCACATCTGTCATACAGCAAATATAATATCTATTACTACGTCTTATGGTTTGATTTTCCTATTTTGTTACTATCGCATCCAGACGTTCCCTACCGGCCATCCGAGGTCGTCAACCCTATAGGATGCTGATCCGGTTTTGAACGCTCGTTAACTGTCACATCTAACTTAGTAATTAAAGTTAGCACTAGCATTGGGTTAATATTGCGTTTCCGTTAGTCAGTATTGGTACCTTTTCTTCAGGTCATTGACATTAAAATAGGTCCGTGCCTCCCCAATTGAGTAAGATTTGATAATTTGGAATGTTTCTTAGTGATTTACGGATCAGTTATCATACGTAATGCATTGAAAGACTTAATTATTAAGGAAAACTTGAATAGTAGGCATAACTTTGTTATTAGAAAAACTATTGTTCACTCATTCATTCATTTTTCTCACTATAATTCTTTATTCTTTGCCCTAGTTCGTAATTAATCCCGAAAGGCTAGGAATAAGATCAGTGTCACTATGATTTATTCTAATTTATTCTATACTTCCATTAACCAAATTCATTGAAGCAAATTAATAAATGATGACCGTGAAGTGCTATCTTGAGACTATTAGCAAAGGCGTGACTGAGCTTTTAGTCTTACGATGAAGTCTGGAATGTATCACGACGACGTGTAACTACACGCTGAAATTTTAGTGGTTATTTTCCCGAAGCGAAATGATATTGTCTTGGTGGTACAATCGATTAAAATTAAAATAAATTATTAAAAATCGGCAGATTTAGATTTGTGGAAAACAAGCGCCTCGAACCAATAGTGATACAGCTGACTGCGCGAGGTCCTGTATTAACGAAACACAATACTTACCTTAAAGTTATTCTAATATTCCCTTCACACTTTTACGGGTTTAGGATCGTTATAAGAGAAGTTGATGCATATTTTTATTGATTATTTGGAAAATAAAAAACATTTTAATTTTTTAAGTTTAACTCTATGAATCCATAGTACTACTGAGGGCAAATCGTTCTGCCGCGAGAAATGGACCATTTAGATTTCAGCTTGTATGTTAGGAACTAGCTTCTGTTGACGACTTCGTCAGGAAAACGGGATTGAAATTATCTTTTATGTTAAGGTGGATCAATATCTATGTGTGTAATTTCAACTAATTCCGTTTAGCCGTTTAGGCAGCCCGCCCAC
This sequence comes from Charanyca ferruginea, assembly GCA_947361185.1. Taxonomy (NCBI): domain Eukaryota; kingdom Metazoa; phylum Arthropoda; class Insecta; order Lepidoptera; family Noctuidae; genus Charanyca; species Charanyca ferruginea. The sequence continues at coordinate 13,176,069 of OX376071.1, read as the reverse complement.
GTCAGACTTATTGTAGGACCGATTATCGGTCGATTATTTCATAGTTTCGTGAGACCTACTTTTTGTGGGACATCTGCGTTGGTATATTGGAGTTCATATGTTCCATTTCTCTCCGACAAAACATCGGTCACCGATTGTCTGACGTGGGCGAAGACCCTTAATAAGTTTGATAGAGTAATGACCAAATACTCAAACGCTACTTTATTTTAAGATGCCGTTAGCCTCGTACTGAATCAGTCACTTTGATATAAAGTGATAGAGACAGCACAAGACTTAACGGCATCTCAAAATTGAGTAGCGTTTGAGTATTTGGCCATAAGACGCATTCATTTATCCATCCTCACAAACTGTCACGCTTACAATATTTGTATTATTGGATAAGATATTACAAACTCATTCACTTATAAATATGACAAACATGATTAAATGCCAGTAGTGATTAAATCAGAACTAGAAGTAGGTACGTCATATACCTACTTCCTATCTGCCTACCGCGGAAGCGCGGCGGTTATGAACATAAAACTTTGAATTGAAATGACTTTTTCTCTTACATACCTTTTTAAAAAAATATGGTTTGGGTCGTGCATATTTCCATATAATGTGTTTAAATTAAATTAATTTTAATTAGCCAAATACAAAGAAAATACTTATTATGCTATGTTACTAACTAAGGCTGTACTGGCAGCAGGTTTGAATTGGCTCTGTCTCTCAAACTAGGTAAGCTCTTGGGTTTTGAGTCAACTCTGATACACATTGGTTGTGAGAAATATAAAATTATTTCAATTTGAGATATAGAATATTATTCTATGAGCTCATTTTATGCTACGGTGTGTAAAAAATTATTGAAATACATAAGGAAACTCAGTGGAATGCATATGGTCAGGTTTTGTAAATCGATTTAAATTTTTCCTAGTAAATCGTTACAATTGTTAAATTTAACATTAAATTGAGTAGGTTCCTTATTTATTTTATATTCTTACGTTTAATACCTAATATATACAGATTTTTATTTAAAAGGATTTGTCTTCGTTTTTCACAATTTTTTTTTACCTCAGTTTTTTCTGTCCTAGTAGAGTTAAGGTAACATTTTTATTTAAGTGGTCTTTGACCAGTTTATAAGCAAAGAGATATAAATTAATATATTTGGTTATCACTACATCACTACATATTATAAAACAAAGTCCCCCGCCGCGTCTGTCTGTCCCTATGTATGCTTAGATCTTTAAAACTACGCAACTGATTTTGATGCGGGTTTTTGTAGATAGATTTTGTAGTATTTTAATAGACAGAGTGATTCAAGAGAAAGGTAGTAGGTAGTATATAATTTGTCAAGCGGGCGAAGCCGCGGGCATCAGCTAGTATAATATTAATAATAATAATAATTCATTTATTTCAGGCTGCATAGGCCCATAGATAAATACCTTAACTTAAAGATACATATTTTATGATTTCTAACTTGTGTTAATAGGGACGACTTAAGACTATTTTAGTAGCACTTCACAAAATAATATTATAAATGCGAAAGTAATTCGATGAAACGGCTGAATCGATTTCGATAAAATTAGGCACGAAGATAGGTAGAACCCTGGGGAAGGACAAAGGCTACTTTTTAATCCGCGATTTCATCTGCATCTGCGATAACTGACATTCACGTGGACGACGTCGCAGGCAAATGCTAGTTTCGGATAAACAGGTGACTCAACTCTAATCGCTGGAAACGAATCAAACAATTTTATATTGTTGTAATTATAACTACACTGGTTGTATGTATGTCACATGTGCTTAGATTGATAAAAATACGGTCTTTAATAGAAAGAGACACATAATAGATAAACACGGTTGGCGCAGTGGCTAAACGAGTGGCTTCTGCGCTGCATGTCGCGGTTTCGATTCCTGGACGGAATAATTAATTGTGTGACCTACTGGTTTGTTCCGGCTCTGGCTGTTTGTGTATGTAGGTTTATGTTTGTAAACGCACGCACGATACAGGAGAAAATGTTCAGGTGGGTGATTTTTTTTAAATGCTTATTGTGCAATCCGCTTTACGCTGACGTCGCTTGCAAAGTATAAAAGAACGGTAGCAAAAAATTTGCTAAGACCGGTATTAAAGGAATAAGGATATACCTACGATTGAATGTCGGTCATTTGAGGATATAGTAAGTTTTTTTGTCAATCAGTTTTGCTTGCCACTAACGTAGACTGTCACATTTATTGATATAAAAGTCCGGGTTGTGGATTTTTTTGTACAATGCTCAGATTATGAAACAAAAGGCAGATAGACCGCGCGGAACACTGATAGTGAAGCCACTAAAGCAAATACAAATTCAAAAACAAATACTTACAATCTCATGATTGTATTCGCTTTTGAATTTGTATTTGTATTATTATTTGTTTTTTTTTTTTTTTAAACAATGCGACATTTCGTGCTATACTGACTCGCGTCAGTACAGCACAAAGCGCGTTATAGGTATTCGCTTTTGAATTTGTATTTGCTTTTTTGGTTTCACTCTCAGTGTTCCGCGTGGTCTATCTGCCTTTTGTTTCATAATCTGAGGTACGAGGGCTGCACTAACGGCTGAAACCAATTACCTACCTTCACTGAAATGGTAGTGATCTACATTTTTGCTGGAAGACCATATGTTTCTATCTATGTTTGATCGGTATCCCACATTCATTAATAACGGTTATCTATGTGACGGAAACAATAGATAGGGGTGGCCCTCCCGTGCGTTTCGTTACGACCAACATCATCATAAACAACGTGATTTTTATAAAAAACTTCTGTATGTTTAAAGTATTAAATTACTGGATTTAGTTATAGTTTACATATAATATAAAACTCTGCGAGTAACTCGAACATTATACAAGATTTGACTACATTTTGCTAAAAAAAGCGGTAAGGCTAGAGAGTAGGAATTAAACGTACCTAATTGACAATTTAAAACTCAAAAAATGTTTTTTTTTTTTGTAATTATTTCGTTGAGTAAATAACTTGCTATTGATTTATTTAAATGGAATCTATACGTAAATTCATTACAAGTTAATTTACTCATATGATCGATACGGTTTATATTGTTTGTTATTGGTTCTATGTTATAAGACCTCAAAAGCAATTTCCTTGTGGGATAACTCTGGTACTATTTCAAAATCAGTACTTTAACTTGAGTAGGACAGGTTTCATGAGATTATAAATAAAGTTTATTTTAAAAGCAAACCATTTATTCCTAGAATTCGGCGGATCAACAAGTCTGTTACCATTAGTTACCACCCTATTAAACAAATAATTGTCAACACGTCATTGGGACACATACTTTGGCTTTTTCATACAAATAGTTAACCGTAGTAAGCCACAGACCCTCTCATCGATAGATATCGTGTGCCGGTAAGATTTCTTACTCTCTAACAAATAATTGGGACACTATAACCACAGACAGATAGGTTTTTCTATTACCAGTATGTCAAAATTGGAGATAGAATAGGTAATTGGGTTTGGCCGTAAAAGTATCGGGAATGGAATATTTCAACTGTTCCTGTCATATTAAAATCTTTTTAATTGAAAACTCCTTGTCAAACTTGTTTAGTCGTTGAGAAAATGGAATTGACTCGAGAAAATTCAAGAGCGATGATTTATTATGACTTTTGAAGTGGTTTATCACAAAAACAGTTTGTCTCCAAAACCGGCCATGTTGCGACTATTCCTCTTGAGGGACAAAGAACGGTTAATGCAGAATGGTATGCTAGCATTTGTTTGCCACATGTCGTTTCTGAACTCCGTAAAGAGAACTGCAACCGCCGCATCATCCTCCATCACGACAATGCGAGTTCTCACACCGCGCACAGAACAAAAGAGTTTTTAGAGCAAGAAAACATAGAATTATTAGACCATCCGCCGTACAGCTCCGACCTAACTCCCTAATGATTTCTATACTTTCCCTAAAATAAAGAATAAATTGCGTGGTCAGAGATTTTCATCACCTGAAGAAGCTGTGGACGCCTACAAAACGGCCATTTTGGAAACCCCAACTTCCGAATGGAATGGTTGCTTCAATGATTGGTTCCATCGGAAAAATGTGTCAAATTTCGCGGAGAATACTTCGAAAAGCAATAAATACATTTTTAAATAGTAATGTTGTGTCACTTCCTTGATTACGAAATTTTCAGTGCCGCCCTCGTACAATCATAATAAAGGTAATAAGTGCGTTTTAATTTAGAATCTGTTAAAACTATTACAATCTATTTAATTTTTGTCTACTCTGACATTTGAAAACTGATATTTAAAATAGTCTTAATAGATAAGTTGAGCTTAACATTGACGCCCGTTTAAGGTCAGATCAAGATGTAATTTACAATTTGTATATTATATTAGATAATATAAATTGTAATGCTGGCACTTCACAAACGTATTTGTACAAATATTCGCCTTACTTGGATAATACAAAGTGTATTGAAATAAAGTCTATTTTGTATTATCCAAGTAAGGCGAATATTTGCACAAATACGCCATGTGAAGTGGTAGCATAAAAGATATAGAAAGGACATTTAGAGATTAGGCTAAGTCAGCCGTGAGTGGAGACAAACATGATCTTAATAGTACCCCTGCCTTAAATGGGGTTCTCATAAAAGTACGACAGTTATCGTAAATGAACGTAGTCCCAGTTACGGAATGTACGTGATTCTTTTAATATTTCTTTGCTCTACGTAACAATAAGCCACATTTCATATTGCCGAGTTTTATACTTTTTTGTTGGTATGCTACACTATTATACAGAAACACAAACTACGGCAGGAAGACTGCCGTATGTGAGGGATCACAGCTTTGTAATCAATTACCTAAAGCGATTAAGGAATCTAAATCTCGTTACATTTTTAAAAGGCTATTAAATGACCATGTCTTTCAAATGTTATCATTAGTTTTTCCATCGCTTAACTTTAAAAATTCAAAATTCAAAATTCAAATTAATTTATTCTCATTAAAATATGGTATTAAAAGTGTTACATTAAAATGAGTGCGTACATGTTTTGCTAAACATATTATATAGCTTGCAAACTTATAGGTAGGCGTTACATCACATAGGGTTAAAGTATTGTGTTGTGTTTATAATTATTGTGTTTTTCGTTTTCCTCTTTATGTGAGATTTTCTATATTAGTGAAATAAAATATCTTAAACCGTATATTGTTATGAGAAATTCAATTAGCAAATGTTATTTGGAAAACTGTCAGTGGTTGTGTTTATAGGTCCTACCAGTCACGTATTCAAAACAGTTGTCTGTTGGTTACACTAACATTTATTTTCATTCGTGCGGGATTCGAAGCCGTAACCTAAAGCGCAAAGCCAGAGAGAGAAACTAGAGCGCTATGCTTGCACCTAGCTGGATGGAAACCTTTATTTATTGAGGCACCACAGGAAAGTCCTAGCTCGACCTGCGAGATGAAATATCGCGTAAAAACGTGCACCCAACGTTCTTCCATTCCGCTATCTAGCACCTTCACGCTAAGCTTTTGTTAGGGCCTCCTGATGCAAGGTATAAATAAATTACATCAGCACCATCTTATGCAAGTTCGTAACTAATAAATTGAATAGATCGCTTATCAACTACTTCACTTTTAATTGCATTTTAGTATCCATTATGTTAAAAATAATAATATAATTTAATTTGATTGCCAAATGCATTCGATATGAGAGGCGTTAGTATAATTTTAATAGCAATGGACACATTTAATTAGCATTATTACCAACTGCAATGTAGGCCTAGTTAGAATTTGCATAAACTTGATTTGAAGTTACCTCTAGATCGTTAAATTATTCTTGGAGTGTGAATACAAGCTTAATGAACGGCTTTATTTCTGTATATTCAATCAGACTTCATCGTCAGTTTCCTGCCCTTTTTTTAGCGTGTCGATGGCAAACACGGATGTGTCATGTGTGTATGCGTGTAAATGTGTGAGTATGTATGTGTGAGTGTGTATGTGTGTGTTTTTTTGGTTCTTGTCAGATTCCTTGTCCCTGCCCTTATCCTATGTTATTTTGCGTAAACATTCAATCAGACTTAATACATTTTGAGTACTTACTACAAATTAATTTTGAGTACCATAAATTAACTTTGAGTGCCATAAATTTATTAACGAACACCTCGGACGCGTTAAAACCGGAGTAGGTTTAAGAGATAATAAATACCACTACAACCAAAACCAGAATGAAAAGTTCAAGCAATATGTATTGAAAAATAAATGTGTTCTGCCATAATTCCAATAAGGCGGAGTAGGTATGATAATTGAGAAATAATGGTAATAATATAAGGCAAGTAGGTACATTCACTGAATGTCAACGGCTGACGTGCCAGCCTCCGTGACTGCTCGGCATCCGAAATATCAACTTTAAGGTTGATCTGATTCGCTATGCTCCATAAAACATAAAATTACTTTGCTTAAGATTTTTTTTTTAGGTTATATATTTTTTACATTGTTAATAACTATTTATTTGTCGCTGCATGGTACGCGGCATGGTATTTTACGCAAATTATATAAGTCTAAAGAGGCAGTTTAAAATATTTTTGAGAAAGAGTTTTGAAGCTAATGTATGTAGTTTTCTTTACAACACGTAGAATGATTATAATATCGCTAACAAAATTTCCAATCATCGAATTACATTTTAAATCATTCAAAAACATTATTTGTTTTTTTTTGTTTGGAGCCCCATTCTTCAGTAGTGTCATAAATCATTGTCTACGGCCACAGTTTATAAGTAGTATTTAGTTGCGTATTATTATGTACTCAGTTTTTTAATGCAGCGTGTTGAAAGCGGGTCTATTATCTCTTAATACGGTCACAAAACTAGGGCCAAGTCGCTTTTGTTTTACAAATGAGAGCTGCACTTTGCAGTTTAGCTCTTTTGTTTATTTTTGAGCCAAGTTATTTTGAAAGGCTGTGTACGAGATACCCAAAAGCACCAATCACTAAAAAGGTCTAACCTAGAAAACGCTATCGCTAATATCTCTAGTCTGATATTATGCTAACCCAAATAATATTTAGTACATAATTATTCCTATTTCAATGCCTGTCCTAAAATCTAAGCGGTATCTGAGTGCCCTAAATTCATAGTTTCTGGCTAGAGTTTTTAGCGCTATCGTTAATTACAACCAACTATACGTTTGAACTCAATATAATTGTACCATATTATACGTACACTTTACTTCATTGACTTTTAATTTCAGAATCTTTGTTGATTCTACCTAGATTCTAGATTATGTACCTAGTTGACTTCAATCAGACTTCTTTCACAAATTACATTTATACTCTATATATCTTTTATTAAAACCGAGTTTAAAACTTCTAGAAATAGCTTTCTTGATAACGTCACGGGAAAAATAAATATTGTTCTAAGATTTTTCTTCGCTAAGATAGGTATTGAAAGGTGAAAAGGAACCATGGTGTTAATTATCTAATAGAAGTTATAGAACGTAGGTATACATATTATAAATAAAAACATTAGTGTAAAATACCACCGTTTTCTATAATTTTTGTTTAATGTGATATATTAATTAATTACAAAAGTGGAAAATTTTGACATGTAGGTACACTACTTGTCAAAATTTTCCACTTTTTTCGAAGTAAATGGAATAATGTTAGATATTGAATGCTGATTAATTTTAAATCTATTAGTACGCATAAGATTTAGATGATTTTTATTTTAAATTAGGTATTTATTTTATCACAAACACAACTAACTTTATAGGTTACAAGTCAACCCAATGCCATAGCGTGGTACTTAGTTAAGTCTTATTACGTATAGCATAGTACAGTAAGAAGTCCAACTGGAGGGCTTCTTTTACGTGGGTCGGCCGCGTGCCGAGAAGCTCAGCCCGCAAGGTCCGCCGAGTGGAAGCCGGAGTCGGCGGGCTGAGCTTCTCGGCACGCGGTCGGCCCTCGTAAACGTATCTTAATTATAAACTAGTTCCAAGTATCAGTGGTTTGATTCTGAGTATATTTAGAATGTAGTTGTTATACTATGACAAAGACTGTCAGGCCACCCGTCGTCAGGCACGATCATGTTTTTCATGTAATATAATACTTGCGGAAAGATGAGGATGTGCAACATTTGCTGATGGAGTGTGTCTGGATGAGGTGGAGAGGGAGTCAGTGCTGAGAAAGTATGGTATTGCAAGGATGGACGTAGGGGTCATACAGAGTGCTTTGAGTGACCCTGCATCAGAATTAGCACAAGCACTATATTTGATAATACCGCCGACCTAGCACCGACCGTCTAAGCCTTCATTAAAAGATTAATAGTATAAGTAAGTAGAAGTAGACCCATAGTAATAAGGAACAATGGGTTTGATATGTTACTGCAAAAAACCCGAAAGAAAAAAAAAATGTAATATCATATTTTATCTCCAATATAGAATTATAAGAATTATAACTGTTCTCCTACGTCTCATTTAACGTAGCTAGTAATCCCAGTCCTCACAGTACAGTACACAGATACAATGTAATCTTTGTGATTTCATTCAGAGAGCAAGAAAACAAATCAAATCTGTCGGCAGTGTCATTGAGTGCATGCAAAGCGCGACAGTGGCCCTTTGCTGAGCAAGTTGGTTCGTGCGCGCGGCACTGCTAGTTGCTGTGGTTGCCGACCACTGAATGATAAACGGATGCAACTGAATACCAGTGTTTTACATAGAGTGCCTATTTTACTTTCACAGCCCAGTAACAACAAACAACAACAACAACAGAAACAACAAGGGGTAACATGATACCCCCTGGCACAGTATAAATATTATTACTACCGTACAGTAGCGACACTCTCCGCCTCCCTCTGAAACCGTTCCTCATCCCTCCCCGCGTCGAACAATTGCTCTACGAACTGCGTTTTTGTTCGAGAGTGGTGCGTAGACCGTACAGTAGCGACATTCTCCGCCTCCCTCTGAAACCGTTCCTCATCTCTCCCCGCGTCGAGCGACTGCTCTACGAACTGCGTTTTTGTTCAAGCGGCGCTTAGACCGTACAGTAGCGACACTCTCCGCCTCCCTCTGAGACCGTTCCTCATCTCTCCCCGCGTCGAACGACTGCTCTACGAACTGCGTTTTTGTTCAAGCGGCGCTTAGACCGTACAGTAGCGACACTCTCCGCCTCCCTCTGAGACCGTTCCTCATCTCTCCCCGCGTCGAACGACTGCTCTACGAACTGCGTTTTTGTTTGAGCGGCGCGTAGACACGCACACACACGCACGTATCTGTACAGTCTGTTATTTTAGTAAGAGTGTAGGCAATTATATCGTTTCGTTTCTTTGCTATGGAGTGTCGCGGGCGTGCCCTTGATAAGACTGTTTTTTTTTAGGGTACATGCCCGCTGCACTTTTTGCAAACCACTGCAATTTCTGTAAGCCAGAATCAACAGTAGCGACCACTAGAAAAGCGCTGAGGCAATGAAGCTCGACTAGTCTCGGAGAAACGTTACAACTGTCTCGGATCCCGCAACGAAATTAATCAGAAAAATATAACGGAGGACTAAGAAAAACCAGTTTTGTAAGACTGGTAAGACGAAGAAAAGAATAAGCCAGAAAGTCTGACAAATATGTGACTTAAAATTTCTGGCTTCTTCTTCAATCCATCAACGACTGTCAAAGATCTAGGAATGACAGCCGGGACCAACCGGGACCAACAACTTTACGTGCTTTCCGAAGCACGGAGAGGTCTCAATATGAAATGGATGGTCACCCATCCAGGGTCCGTCAGTGGCAAGCGTAGGATAGCATATAGATAGCGTAGATATAATGGCGGCACCACACTTCGTTATGCGTTATTTGCTATGCGGCTACACTGTATTCGCCAAATATTTGTTATGTGAGCGTACAACAAACACGCCATCCACACTTCGTGCCAGTGTGCCAAACATTAGACTAAGCCACATGTGGAGCGTTTGGCTTTTGAAAAAATAAAATGGACGAGTTGACTGTTGCTGCTACTTTTACAGATTAGAGTATATATGTACGACACGACCGCCGTAAGCGAGCGAACCCGAGTGAATGAGTGAAAGAAGTGTGGGCAGTCGACACGCATATTCAGCTTATCCGTGTCCTTTGAAGTGTGTCAAAAAACCGACAGGTGGACGGATAGGCGTATTTGCTATTCGCGCTTATGCGTTATGCGGGCGAATAAAGCAAATATAGACGAATAAACCCTCCACACTTCGTCGTATGCGGGCGAATAAGGCGCATAACGCATAGCGCATAGCGAAGTGTGGTGCCGCCATTAGATATAATATAATTATGTATGTGTAGTTTACATATTTTTTTTTTTTACTTTTTAAACATTACTTTTTGTAATGCACCTGCCATGTTATTTCTTCACCACCCTTGGTTGACTGGTAGAGAATGCCTAAGGCATTAAGTCCGCCTTTGTACCTTTGTGCATGAAGTATAAATAAATAAATAAATAAATAGCCATGACCAATCGATTCGTACGGCTTTTATTAAGCCACGAGCCCCAGTAGTGTTAATCACTTTGTAACCTTGTACAATAAACAAAATATTCAAAACTACCTTCTAGTCCGCGACTTTGTCTGCGGGAAACCAAATCCATACTGAACCGGCTGAACCGATTTTGATGAAATTTGGTACAAAAATAGCTTGAACCCTGGGAAAGGACATAGGCTACTTTTGATCCGCGACTTCGTCAGCATCCACGATAACCGACATTTACGAAGTTGCGAGCAAAAGTTAGTTTACCATAAACAATTTATACTCGGCACTAGTCTAACTTTCTATAAATGAAATAATTTGTGTAATCAGACCTAAACTTCCAGAAATTACCTCTTATAAACACAAAAAAAAACAAAAAATGTTTACCTCTTATATATTTTAGCATAGACGAGATATCGTTACCTGAAATACATTTATCTCAATCGCGATAAACTTATAACGCCGGCTTTTATTGTCCTACTTAAGAGAATAGAAGTTCTAGTGGACGTGCGGGGGCGTGCAGACTGCACAATATACCTTTGTGGTAAACTGGAGCGATCTGATAAGACAACCGAGACGCCATTTTCATTCGAACAATACGTTATACCGCTCACGTTTGCATAAAAGCGTCCCGCTGTTACACCGAAGCGTAGCATAAAGCAATCGGCCTTTTAAGGCAAACATTAAGTGCTTTGCTCACTGTTGATATCAAGCCCGATTTATCGTTACTACGCGTCGGCGCCTTCAGATTGAGATAGCCGATAAAAGGCTTATGAATTCATGAAATAAAAGTAAATCTTTTTATGAGTGAGTAGTAGTTATTTGTGTGGTAGTAGCTGTATTATCTTTGTAAAGTTCAGGGTTACATGTAACTACTTTGTTGGTTTAACTGTTTATGGCACAACTGTAGAACAGAACAATCTTCTTTTAGTTTTTTGTTTCAATTTCTTCTCGGCAGTAAAATGAATTTCAAAAAATCTTGATGATAATTGATGACTGCTAAAACCTAAACGAAACTAAATTAAGTACTAGCCACATAACTTAATAAAAAATGAGAGGAAAGTACCGAATTCTACATCTATTATGTAAGTAGGTAACTAATGTAGAATTCAGTATTTCGTAAAATCCATCATTGACTGATTTAATCTATGTAAAAAAATGAATGTTCTTTTCTTATTTTTCCAAGGTTAATAATATTATTTATTACACGTACGTGTCGCGTGTGACCGTTAGTGACATTTCCTAAAGGGAAACAACGAAGTACTTTATGCAAAGAGTGGAGTAAGACGTGACGTGATTGTAGACGTCATAACATCACACTTTTACACATAATGGGCTACTATAATTCTTTTTACGCATCTACTTACTTTGCTGGTGACCTCAACAAAACGTGAGGAACGCAGAGAGTATCTAATTTTGTAAAATAAAAAAGTAGATAGGTAGAATATCATGCTTTTTATTGTAAACCAAATAAATTACAATAGGGAATAACAATTGATAGAGTAAACGCGTTGGCAGCTACCATACAAATGATATTGAATTACCTATAATAGTTTACTTCCTTATTTTTGCTTCCTGTTCCACGGAATTTCAAATGAATGCTTTCGACAATAATGTCGAAATCTTTAATTTGAAATTCCGTTTGAAATCACAAATATAAATGTGATATTATTTTTCAAATTACTAGAAAAAAATACGATTTTTTTTGCACGTTTCTCGAAATACTTGTATCTGATGTATCTCTTGTATGTGATAAGTTCGTTATGTTTCTTGACATTTTTATGACCTATGTTCTTTAGGCACAGTCTATTGCGGCTGCTGCAGCTTGCTTGGCAACCAGCTTTACTAGACCAAGGCAATCCACGTCAACACAGGTAGTAAGTTGGTATAGGCTAAACATGAAGTGTCCTACCAACGCAAAACGAGTCCAGCTTAAACTTTACTATTCGATTGTTGTCATAACTATATGATTTAATGCCGAGTAATTGTAGGATTCAACGATTCAACTGATGTACCTACAGTAAAATATATTTTGTAAAGTCGTATTTTAGATGACAAAAGCTGTGACAATTCTATAAAAATGTCTCCCTTCGGATTTAGGAAGATTGAGCTTTAGGAGAACTGTCAATCCTTAGCATAAAGATGAGGATGTTTACAGAATGGCACTGTGCTATTATCAAAATCTTAAACGACTAACTTTAGAAATTATTTTAAACTTATACCTAATAATAAAAAAGAGAAAAATAATCATTGTTTGTATGTTTGTTTTTAAACGATAAACTCAAAGAATACTTAAACGATTCTTAACATTATTTTACCTTTAAAAAGCTACATTATCAGCTAGTAACATAGGCTATATTTTACTATCAAAAAGTCACGAGAAAAGTGCTAATATTAATTATAAAGGTACAAAACAGTCAAGCGAGGACATATTTTGTAAGGAGTCATTACCGTTAATTATTTTCTTTTCTTACTGTTGTCTTGAACCGAATAAAGTGATATGTCTGGTAGTTCGCAAACAGTTAGGTAAATAGTGATGATAATGTCTATAATCATTATCATGATTATCTAATCATATAAGTACAATACTTCGTTATTGGCTGTGACGGGTAATGACGCAATCGATATGGTTCCGAGTTCTCTTTTGAGGATCACATAACATATTGTGTTGTACTTGTATCTTCCGTCATTAGGAGAACCTTGAGAGATAGAAATTTAGTTTATTAAAGAAAAATACTTCTCTTGAGATTTGATTTACATATTTCAGACTAATAGAGTTCTTTCTTATGGTTAGTATGCGCGTACAGACATTTCGGCGACTTTGTTTTATACTATGTAAAGATTTGCCTTTGACAGTGTCATTATTTAAGTGAGTGGTGACTCCTTATCCTCAAAAGCGTCCGACACTATGATTAATAAGTCACAAAATGATAGTATTTACCTACGTTACCAACTAGGTTAACCTTATGTTAATTATGTGAGATAGTTGTATAAGAATGGCGTCCAATGGCGACGCGGAATGATATTAGTTATTACCGAAGGCCTCGCTTTAGTTTATTCAATGTTGATTTTTTGTTTATCTGCACTGTAATTATAACAAAAATGGACAAGTCTTGATTGGATAATAAGTACTTGCATACGCAATTACTGTGGTAAATTGTACTGTATTTTTTAATAAATGTATGAGATATCTAATGTAGGTATCTAGGATTCTTTAATAAGGAGTGAAATATTCATGAATATTTCACTCACATGAATATATTAATATTATAATATTCCAGAAATATCGTTGTCTACATGTTTCAATATTTGTAAATATTTGAACACTATGTAAGTACATAATTTACTTGTCATTTCTTAACTTAATAATACTTTGTACCATATCATAACAGTGGATGAAAGGTACATCGTATTCACGTATAATTATATAATTCCTGTAAATGCAAAATATTGTAAACGTTTTTTTTAAAGAGTAAGTATAGAGTTTATGAGTTTATGACCCATTCTTCTTCATACAAAACCTTCAGGAAGGGGCCAACTAGATTCAAATTATCCTGACGTTCAAAAGTGCCTTTTATTGGTCTAATTGAAATAAATGATTTGACTTTGACTTTTACCTAAGTAAAATAATATCGTAATATGTCGCATAAGGTGAAATGTTTATTTTATACGGAACATACTTTAAGTACTTTCCTGCTTTTACCGGTGACCATGGTGGCAAAGGTCAACTGGTGGCAAGTCTGAACTTCAGTTAGTAGGTATAAGTTTGTAATACTGACAGATGGGTTATCAACCCCGCTGACAACCTGGAATGCTATTCTGTTAATTTTCACCGGTGAAGATTAAAAGGCACTGTGTGAAAGTAGTTATAGATTCATGCTAAATTAAGTATTACCCGGTTCATTAAAGAAAGGAATCGCACGCACACTAGTGCCGTCTATACTCATACTCACTATCAGACGAAACAACCGAGAAAAAAAAATAGATATGGGACTTGAAAATGTGTTTTTTTGTTTGTTGCGATATCTTAACGATTTGAAAAAGTATAGTGTCAAATGAAAGGTATAGGTCTACAACCATTTTATTCGTTTAAATTATGTAAATCAGTCCAAGTGTTTATGAGATAATAGCTAATTAGTAGAATGAAAATGTAAGCAAACCTGAATATTTGATGTTTGCCGTTGGCAGAAGCTAATTTGAAATTAATGTGTTCCAGTCTTGTTTTAATTATCTTTAATTTGAAAAAAGTTTTTTCAAAATAAAAGAAAACCAACCGCCTTCAAAAACTAAAAAGTGATAAATAACTTTAGCACAGAACACACATTACTTTACTTTCGGAAGTCGGTGGCGGTGGCTTTGAGTTTGTTGTTTTGTATTGCCACCGACTTCCTAAAGTAAAGTAATGTGTGTTCTGTGCTAAAGATATTTATCACTTTTTAATTTTTGAAGGCGGTTTTCTTTTTTTTGAAAAAACTTTTTATTTTTGCTTTTTAGTGTTGCCTTAACATACAAATCCATTAAGAAATGGCGACACACTTAAAAGAGATTTTAAATCTCCAAAGATTGAAGAAACTAAAACGTCGTCTAAGTATTTTTTTTGGGAATTTGTTGATTTTCTCAAAAAGGGCTGGATCAATTTTGGTAAAATTTATATGGGACCATTTTGGAATAAACCCCTTTCTAACAAAAAAAAGAATTTTGCAAATCCGTCTATATATGACAGAGTTACGCCCGAACATACATAAAAAAAAAATACAAACATTCGAATTGATAACCTCCTCCTTTTTGAAGTCGGTTAAAAAAACTTTAACTTGAAATTTTATATGCTGACTGTACTATCTGTCAACGCAAGTACATGCCGCCATTTTAGATTCCTTTCTCTATTGCACCGGCTTATTAACACTAACATAGCATACAAGCACAATCTGTTACTAACCGCTACAACTTATGGACTAATTTAAAGTCAGCTGGAGGTGGAATGTCCCTAGCATCTTAGGATGTCAGCTCACCTCAAGTTCACTTGACTTAAATTCACCAAATGATATTTTTACAGAATATATCTATTCTACAAAAATAAGACGGTTAGACGGACTGGGCAATCATGTGGTCGAGTTAATCGCTAAAGAGGATTTTAATAAAGAATCTTATAAGATTTAACAATTCAGTATTTGTTTAACTTTTTATGTACTGACCTGATAATAATATAATTAATTGATAAATTACAATTAATCAATTAATTGAAAAACCAGAACAAAACCAGATTCAAACTCGGTCGGCGTTGTGTTGTGAGACTTTTTGCTTCGTCGATTTTGGTCGAATTGTTTTGTGTTTTGTTTGGTTCGATTTCCGCTCGGAAAAAATATGTTTCTTGTTTGCACATAGGTAATTGTTTTCGTCTCGGGCGTTTCTGCATGTAAGATTTGTATTCGTAAATTAGTCTTATAAATATTCATGCTACAAGAGAAATGACTAAGTACCAAAGATTATTTGAAGGTATTTTGATAATATTAAAGATAATGTGATAATGTGGTAAAGATAATATTTTTTATAACCCTTTTTGTGCTTTCTAAAGCTAAAGATTATTGCAAATCAACGCGTCACTTGTACCATTGTTATTTATATGTGAAAGATTGTAATTAGAGTTGTATTATCTATGAATGCTATTTAAATCATTATTACATCATAGTCATTAAGCTTTCTTAAAAATTAAATATAATAAGTTATAATAAAATCGTTCAAGATTTGCTATGTTTATGTCTGATCGATAGATAATACGGGTGGGTCAGGACGGGGGCAAATCTTCTTACAAACTGTTTACAAATAACAGCTGCGCCAACAAAGCAACTAAGCAGTCCTATCGACCGCCGCTTCAGGCATAAATCTGTACTAACAAACATACCATAACTTTCATGTTATAATAGTTATCAGATAAAATCACTACAATAACAACATATTAGCTGATTACGTTAACAGTTTCTACTGGGTACTGGAAGTACCGGCGACCACGAACTGGAAGACGCAGCGTTGGTAAGCCTACCACCAGATGGACCGATGACATCGTCAAGGTCGCGGGTTACCGGTGGATGCAAGCGGCAGGTTGCCGCTCGTTATGGCGTTCTATGGAGGAGGCCTTTGTTCAACAGTGGACGGCTTTCGGCTGATGATGATCATGACTGGAAATATCTGTCATCGTCCAAGGATTGAGAATAAGTCGGCACAGTTGATTCAGTAATTGAGTGATGAGGTAATGTGCTACGTGTGACAGGTTCTACGGCTACCTCCTGTGGTACAGATATTTGTGTGACCTATTGGTATGCAAAGTGTAATTTTGACAACAAGGTTGGCGCAGTAGCTGGGCGATTGGCTGCTGCGCTGCGTATTGCAGCTTCGATTCCCTGACTAATAAATATTTATATGGCCAATAGATAGTCGTGTCCGTTTGTTAGTGTATGTGAGCTTATATGTTTGTAAACGCACCTTCGGTACAAGAGAAATTGGCATAATGGGGCATGGTTATGATCCAAAAATGACCAAAGGAGATTTTTACTGAATAGGTCGACTAGCCTGGGTTTTTAACGAATCAGCATTATTATACCTCTTGAATGTCAAATATACCGCAAAGGTACATAAGTAGCGGAGGTTCCACCTTCACATTTTTACCCAAGATACAGGAGAAACTCCTAGTGTAGGGCAAAACTTAAAAAATAAAATAAAAAAACAAACTGAAAAAGTGATAACAGTCATGGTACTCATCATTATGAACCACTTTATTATTGGATCAACCCTGAAATCAAAGAAAATATCAACTGATTTAAACATTAATGTTTGGTTATTACAAAATGTATAGACAAGCTGATGATATTTGTCATTATTTTTCACAGTTAAGGTCTCATGTAATAGGAGCAAGCCTATTGCTATCCCCCGGACAGAGACTCAGACTTTGATCTGCTACAAAAAAAAAAAATCCTTAAGAAAAAACCCATTACCACTTTGCTTGACCCTTGGATCGAATTCACGACCACATACTCAGCAGTCGCACTTACGACGAGCCAGGCGTATATAAGGTAAGAAGTATGTAAACGCAAACGGAACATAATGTTGCCAACATTTTGATGTATTAGTTCCGACTGTTCCGAGATAGTCGTTTCTATTAATATTCTCAGTCACAGCTGCACGGAAGCCGGTTATAGGATGTAAGTTACTGATATTTAAGTAATAGTTTCTTAGACACAGTTCATTCAACTTGGTTCCCGTTTGTACCTTGTAATTGACGCGATGGACCTGGGCGGCTGTACTGCAGGCCGGAATATAACTTATTAAAATTTCACAGTACGATGGATAATTAAAGGTGGGACCATAGGGTGGGACAATGGGTGAAACGGAAGCGAATATACCTTTTTTGACGTGATAACGTCTTTTCGATGAACACCGGCTGCACGCACGATAAAGTGTCACGTTCCGCCTGAGCCTGAGCGTGCAAGTGAGAGCGTGGAACAAGCGATAGAGAGGCACCGATCGGCCCAAGCGGGTATAATAAGCTCCGCACACCTCGACGGAAGCCATTATTTACTTATGTTATTATGTTTGCCATTATCTTTCTTTATGACGTTATCACGTAAAACTATCATCCGTAAACCGACTTTTTTGTCAGGGTTTGCAGGTTACAATGGTAAATAATTATTTTGTAAAACACAAGTAGGTCTTAAAAGTGAAAAAAGCCTTCAAAATCTAAAAAGTGATAAATGGATGGAGCACATAACACACATGACTTTAGTTTCAGAAGTCGGTGACAATACAAAACAACAAACAAAATAAAGCTACCGACTTTCAAAACTAAAGTCATGTGTCTTTTGTGCTAAAGTTTTGTGCTTTTTTGTAAAAAAATTCAAGAGTAAGGTTGATATACTTATATTATATAGTTTGATACTGTTTTGTATGACACCACATTAGTATCAATTTTGCACCCGACGGAGCTGGGGCCGGTTGAAAATCCATTTTTATTCATCATATCATCATCATCTCAGTCTATTGTCGTCCACTGCTGAACGTAGATCCTTCCCCAGAGATCGCCAACCAACCTGGTCCTGGGCAGCCCGCATCCATCTGCTGCCTTCTAGCTTCTTCAAATCGTCGGTCTTCCATTTTTATTACCTATGAGTATATACTGAAGAAACAATAAAGTTATACTGAATAGAGAATGTTTAGCGTCTGTCTTCAATTGCAGTTGACGCACTCCACTAGTCGACTGATCGTAGCTGAAGACATCGTTGACAGGACGAAAGGGAGTCTAGTATCCTGGTGAAGGAACGATTAAGGAGAGACAGATATACTGAATTTCAATGAGATTATGAGTAGAAGATGTCAGCATCTTAACCATCATCACTTCAGCTTACTAAAAGTCCGTTGTTGGACATGGCGCAAAACGAAGAAATATTTTGATAAAAATACAAATTCAAATATTGTTAAGGCATTCCAACAAAAACCAGTTTAATATAAACTCAATGTACACATTCCATATAGATAAAATCAATTAATTACAAACGCCATAAAACTATGATGTAATTTGACTTTCCATTACATCAGCTAAACGGCCCACCCCCACTTCCCGACACGACACTAAACTTGTAAATCAAATTATGTACCAAGGTACTTCTATGTATAACTATGGTTTTACAGTTTAAAGAGATACAACTAATAATATATTATTAAATAAATATGTATATATTTTATTAGCCTAAAATGTTCCACTTATAATACTGTCCCACTTCAGAACAAAGCTACCTACTGCCATACAGAGGAAATTGATCTATCGTCTAGGACTCTAAGAGAACTTCATCAAAACGACAACTAAATTAAAAACTAGTAATGGAAAATACAAGTTTTTGAGCTATAATAGGTAAGGAAAAATAAAATATTTCAAAGAGGAATGTGTCTATCTACAAGCCCAGTAGTGCTCATATTCTATTTACCCAATTTCTAAAATTTTGAGTAGTTTCAGTAGTTAGTATTGACGATAAGTCCTTTTAGCATTGTTGTGAAGGCCCAAGGCTCTCCATCGCACAGCTTATACTAGGTATTATAAGATAAAAAAACATGGATCTTTTGTTAAAGTTCACGTGCTATTAATTTGAAGATTACAATAATAGATAGGTAACTTAAAAATCTTTATAATTCACGTTTTATTTATTTCAAAAGATCGTTTCTCTTTTTTTCAACCAACTTCAAAAAGCTGCAAAAAGCGATCAGTGCCCTCAGGCGCCTAATAAAAGTATGTGAGAGTTATGCGGAGGCTCATGGGCTCAGGTATAATGCGAGCAAAAGCGAAATGATGGTGTTCAAGGCCGGTACAAAGAGCTATGACACCGTACCGCAAATTACATTGAACGGCAATGCTCTCAAGAGAGTATCGCAGTTCAAATACCTGGGCCACTGTGTCACCGAGACCCTTACTGATGACGTTGATGTAGAAAGGGAACGCAGGGCATTGTCAGTCAGAGCTAATATGCTGGCCCGTAGGTTTGCACGCTGCACTGCACAGGTGAAAATAACTTTGGGCATGTTTGCAGACGCATGAGTGGATTGCTTTACAGCAATACATCGCAAACGAACAGCGTCCCTGATGCGCCGCTTGCGGGGCAGCCCCAACAGCTTCTTGCAACTTTTTGCGGAGAGAATGGACACTGACAGTTCCTTTATGGAGTATTGGACAAGACAGCATGTCAGGCGTTCCTAGTGTGTCTCTGTAATGTGTGTGTAATTGGATGTTATTTATTATTATTAGTTATTATTTATTTATTAATTGATTAACCCAAATATGGATAATTTACTGTATTAAATTTATCTGAAATAAAGAATTTGATTGATTGATTGAAAAAGGAGGAGGTTATTTTTTTTTTGTTATGTTTGTTACCTGAGAAGTTTCGACTGGGTGAACCGATTTTAATGATTTTTTCTTTAATTTGAAAGCTGGTGCTTTCTGTGTGGTCCCATTTTAATTTGGTCCAGTTCTGACAATGGCATCCACGAGAAAACCATATAAGTCTTAAATTTGCATTAAGTATGTGTGCGTGTTACGCGATTTCTCCGGAAAATGAGAACCGATTTTGAAAATTATATTTTTTATGGATAGGGTATGCTTCAGGGCTGGTCCCATATTAATTTTATCGAAATTGATTCAGCACTTTTTGAAAAATCAACAAATACCCAAAAATTTTACATAGACGACGTTTCAATTTCCTCAATCTTTGGAGTAGTTAACTTTCAATCTCTGTTTTAACCGTGTTGCCGTTTCTTAATAGATTTGGATGAGAAGGAGGTACTAAAAAGCGGAAAATAAAAACACACATTGACTTTAGTTTCGAAAGTCGGTGGCTTTAGCTTGTTCTGTTTGTTGTTTTATATTGCCACCGACTTCCGAAACTAAAGACAATGTGTATTCTGGGCTAAAGTTATTTTTCACTTTTTAGTTTTTGAAGGCGGTTGTCTTTTTTGTAAAAAGCTTTTCATCAATCAGGCGGCCGACTATTATTATTCATACATTTTCAACTTTGCGCTCACAGTCAACGGCTTACAATACGTTTGGAGTACTTAACATGCTGCTAAAATATTCCTAATGAAAAAACCTAATAACATTTTGTTCAAAATGGGAATCAAACTCAGCAGTCGCGGTTGCAAGTAAACGTATGAAATCAAAATATGAGAAGAAGAATAAAAAAAATATGTTTCAGTAAAAGAAATCGCGTTCGCTTCACTAATGTAGACGCAGTCGATTAAATTTTCAGTATAATACTTAATATTAATTAAAATCCGGGTTGGTGGCATCTGTCGATATATAATAGGGGATGTATATTCTAAAAAGTTAAAACAAGACTGGATATTAATTAAAAGACTTCGCAACATGAAGCTCTGCCCCATCTAGGCGGATCCACTCGCTCGCCACAATGGCAATGGCAATGGTATAGCCACAGAATACCCACCCCACCCACCCACCCAGACCACTCTATACCATTTTCTGAGACAGAAGACCTTCTTCAAACTAAAGAGCCATAGAAGCGGCTCTTCCACTTCCAATTATGTATAAAGATAAGACTGTCAGAATCGGTGTGGTTTGATTTTAGTAACGTACGAATACCGCCACCTGTTGTTAATATCGCCACCTGTTGCTAATATCGCCACCTGTTGCAAATATCGCCGCCTGCGGGTAACACCACCACATGCTGGTAACACCGCCACCTGTTGCTAATATCGCCCCCTGCGGCTAACACCGCCCCCTGCGGCTAACACCGCCGCCAGCGGCTAACACCGCCACCTGCGGCTAACACCGCCACCTGTTGCAAATATCGCCGCCTGCGGGTAACACCGCCACATGCTGGTAACACCGCCACCTGTTGCTAATATCGCCACCTGTTGCTAATATCGCCACCTGCGGCTAACACCGCCCCCTGCGGCTAACACCGCCACCTGCGGCTAACACCGCCACCTGCAGCTAACACCGCCACCTGCGGCTAACACCGCCACCTGCGGCTAACACCGCCACCTGCGGCTAACACCGCCACATGCGGGTAACACCGCCACATGTGGGTAACACCGCCACCTGTTACTAATACCGCCACCTGTTGTTAATATCGCCACCTGTTGCTAATATCGCCACCTGTTGCTAATATCGCCACCTGTTGCTAATATCGCCACCTGTTGCTAATATCGCCACCTGTTGCTAATATCGCCCCCTGCGGCTAACACCGCCCCCTGCGGCTAACACCGCCGCCAGCGGCTAACACCGCCCCCTGCGGCTAACACCGCCGCCAGCGGCTAACACCGCCCCCTGCGGCTAACACCGCCACCTGCGGCTAACACCGCCACCTGTTGCAAATATCGCCGCCTGCGGGTAACACCACCACATGCTGGTAACACCGCCACCTGTTGCTAATATCGCCACCTGTTGCTAATATCGCCACCTGCGGCTAACACCGCCCCCTGCGGCTAACACCGCCACCTGCGGCTAACACCGCCACCTGCAGCTAACACCGCCACCTGCGGCTAACACCGCCACCTGCGGCTAACACCGCCACCTGCGGCTAACACCGCCACATGCGGGTAACACCGCCACATGTGGGTAACACCGCCACCTGTTACTAATATCGCCCCCTGTTGCTAATATCGCCACCTGTTGCTAATATCGCCACCTGTTGCTAATATCGCCCCCTGCGGCTAACACCGCCACCTGCGGCTAACACCGCCACCTGCGGCTAACACCGCCACATGCGGGTAACACCGCCACATGTGGGTAACACCGCCACCTGTTACTAATATCGCCACCTGTTGCTAATATCGCCAACTGTTGCTAATATCGCCACCTGTTGCTAATATCGCCACCTGTTGCTAATATCGCCCCCTGCGGCTAACACCGCCCCCTGCGGCTAACACCGCCACCTATTGCAAATATCGCCGCCTGCGGCTAACACCGCCACCTGCGGCTAACACCGCCCCCTGCGGCTCCCACCGCCGCCCGCGGGTAACACCGCCACATACGGGTAACACCACCACCTGTTGCTAATATCGCCACCTGTTGCTAATACCGCCACCTGTTGCTAATATCGCCACCTGTTGCTAATATAGCCACATGTAGCTAATATCGCCACCTGTTGCTAATACCGCCACCTGTTGCTAATATCGCCACCTGATGCTAATACTGCCACCTGTTGCTAATATCGCCACCTGTTGCTAATATCGCCACCTGTTGCTAATATCGCCCCCTGCGGCTAACACCGCCCCCTGCGGCTAACACCGCCCCCTGCGGCTAACACCGCCACCTACTGCAAATATCGACGCCTGCGGCTAACACCGCCACCTGCGGCTAAAACCGCCACCTGCGGCTAACACGGCCCCCTGCGGCTAACACCGCCGCCAGCGGGTAACTCCGCCACATGCGGGTAACACCGCCACCTGTTGCTAATATCGCCACCTGTTGCTAATACCGTCACCTGTTGCTAATATCGCCACCTGTTGCTAATATCGCCACCTGTTGCTAATATCGCCACCTGCGGCTAACACCGCCATATGCGGGTAACACCGCCACCTGTTGTTAATACCGCCACCTGTTGCTAATATCGCCACCTGTTGCTAATATCGCCCCCTGCGGCTAACACCGCCACCTGCGGCTAACACCGCCACCTGCGGCTAACACCGCCACATGCGGGTAACACCGCCACATGTGGGTAACACCGCCACCTGTTACTAATATCGCCACCTGTTGCTAATATCGCCACCTGTTGCTAATATCGCCACCTGTTGCTAATATCGCCACCTGTTGCTAATATCGCCAACTGTTGCTAATATCGCCACCTGTTGCTAATATCGCCACCTGCGGCTAACACCGCCATATGCGGGTAACACCGCCACCTGTTGTTAATACCGCCACCTGTTGCTAATATCGCCACCTGTTGCTAATATCGCCCCCTGCGGCTAACACCGCCACCTGCGGCTAACACCGCCACCTGCGGCTAACACCGCCACATGCGGGTAACACCGCCACATGTGGGTAACACCGCCACCTGTTACTAATATCGCCACCTGTTGCTAATATCGCCACCTGTTGCTAATATCGCCACCTGTTGCTAATATCGCCACCTGTTGCTAATATCGCCACCTGTTGCTAATATCGCCCCCTGCGGCTAACACCGCCCCCTGCGGCTAACACCGCCACCTACTGCAAATATCGCCGCCTGCGGCTAACACCGCCGCCTGCGGCTAACACCGCCCCCTGCGGCTCCCACCGCCGCCCGCGGGTAACACCGCCACATACGGGTAACACCGCCACCTGTTGCTAATATCGCCACCTGTTGCTAATACCGCCACCTGTTGCTAATATCGCCACCTGTTGCTAATATAGCCACCTGTAGCTAATATCGCCCCCTGCGGCTAACACCGCCCCCTGCGGCTAACACCGCCACCTACTGCAAATATCGCCGCCTGCGGCTAACACCGCCACCTGCGGCTAACACCGCCCCCTGCGGCTCCCACCGCCGCCCGCGGGTAACACCGCCACATACGGGTAACACCGCCACCTGTTGCTAATATCGCCACTTGTTGCTAATACCGCCACCTGTTGCTAATATCGCCACCTGTTGCTAACACCGCCACCTGTTGCTAATATCGCCCCCTGCGGCTAACACCGCCCCCTGCGGCTAACACCGCCACCTACTGCAAATATCGCCGCCTGCGACTAACACCGCCACCTGCGGCTAACACCGCCACCTGCGGCTAACACGGCCCCCTGCGGCTAACACCGCCGCCAGCGGGTAACACCGCCACATGCGGGTAACACCGCCACCTGTTGCTAATATCGCCACCTGTTGCTAATACCGTCACCTGTTGCTAATATCGCCACCTGTTGCTAATATCGCCACCTGTTGCTAATACCGCCACCTGTTGCTAATATCGCCACCTGTTGCTAATATCGCCACCTGCGGCTAACACCGCCATATGCGGGTAACACCGCCACCTGTTGTTAATACCGCCACCTGTTGCTAATATCGCCACCTGTTGCTAATACCGCCACCTGTTGCTAATATCGCCACCTGTTGCTAATATCGCCCCCTGCGGCTAACACCGCCCCCTGCGGCTAACACCGCCCCCTGCGGCTAACACCGCCCCCTGCGGCTAACACCGCCACCTGCGGCTAACACCGCCACATGCGGGTGCCCTAGCTTTTGCTGTCCCACTGCTGGGCAAAGGCTTCCTGAATTTATATATTTATCGAACCGAAACGACTTGACCGATTATTAAACATTTTTTTGTGTATATTTGGTAGGCTTGAGAATAAGTCGTAGGCTACTTTTTATACCCTAGATAATATGAAATAATTTATAAGGCACAACAACGTTTGCCTGGTCAGCTAAAAAGACAATTTTTAACCCAATAAATGTAACTTGAACAAAATAAAATACGAAAGAAACTTTACGAAAACTTGCTTCATCATTTCTTCTATTGTAATCCATCCTTGAATTCAATTTCAGTTTCAACGAGGCCAAGAGTCAAGGTCAGTGTAGCTATAGGTGCAAAAACATGAACGAAACTCGTTGTTAATATATGTATATGTGTGGTGTACGTAAGAGCTGCGTACGCGCATGCAACCGGTTCATACGTCACACTCTCGTGACTGCACGCGATGTCAAGTTCATGTCTGTGTTTGTTTATTGCTCATATGTGAAGATGAATATGCATTGTTTATAATTTAAGTTATTATACTTAGTTTATTCAGGTCAAGGCTAAGTAAAAGCCGATAGATCGATCGGTCAAAGGTCAAGCTCCGCTTGTCGTGGTCGGTTTGTGGATGGGTGACCATCAATTTCATATGGAGTAGCCTCCGTGCCTCGGATTTTGGCAGTCGTTCTGACTACCCTTGTAGTCAGAATCCAGGAAATCTGACAACCGAATCTTACATAGGGGTATCGTGTTACCCAGGGACTGGGTTGTGAACGTCCGATAGGCAGTCGCTCCATGTAAAGCACTGGTATTCAGCTGCATCCGGTTAGTGAAAGGAACTGGAAGCTGACCCGAAAAAGGCTAGGCAGATGATGATGATTTATATAATTATTTTATAAGTTGTTAGGTACTGTAAATACTATTATGTGATTACAGTACCGGTGGGTTCAGTTTACTTAATTGAAACACAATTTTCCTTAATAATTTGTATATTGAGCTAATTATGTTATTATTATTATATTATTTTATAAACCGTTTGACAGCTCCTGTGGCAGAGATGCTAATTTAGAACAGAGATTATAGACAGATTAGGTTTTAGTATTTTTTTTTATCTAAACTAATTTTATTAAGAGGAAAGATTTGTTTGTTTGTTACAATTTAGCTCAGCTATAGATCTTAACATCATTGCTATTTTCCTAACCGAATTCAGTCGGACTCCATTTTTCTTTTGTTTTATTTGTACTTCATCAAAAATTTTGGTACATACCTATGTGTAGCAAATAGAATAATTTGTGATGGACCTATGTTCATACTTGATACCTACTTACCTATGAAGAAGAGAAAAGGAATACTCAAAGTCAAAGTCAAAGCATTTATTTCAATTAAACCATTTACAGGCACTTTTGAATTGTCAAGGTATCGGTCAGTTAGTCAGAAAGTTGAAGCTAGTTGCTCATTCCAAAACAGGTCTCCATGGAGAAGAACGAGCAAGAAACTCCACGGACACTCTTTTAAAATCAAGTTTTTACAAAATACTGCTTACATTATTCTTGTTGCTTCTATATGTGAAAACAATGAAGGTAATCTAGCAATACAAAATATAAAAAATAATCAAGATAAAAGCTATGGCAGTTAAGAGTTGACCAATCTCTGCTGACAGCACCCGTTCACGAACATGACGCGTGGATCAGCACCATTCAGCTCAACCATTTTGCTGAATGATTTAACACACGCGCCACCATCAGCGAGACATTTGAGTGAGCATGATATTTCTCTCAACCGCCATACTCATATATTATGTCAAACACATAATAATTTACTGAATAGGTATATGGCTCCATGGTACTCACATTTACAAAATTGAAATAATGCTGCTAAGTTATACAAAACTAAGGTTTCCAATGTCTCTAAAATGTCGAAAAAGTAAATAAAATATATTTAAATATAATAATAACGATACTCGTTACTCATGTCAATAAAAAAAAGGGTAGGAAACAACATCTTCATCCAATTAGGAAGTTCCCTAAACTGGCTGTGGAGCAGCACCAGCATTAAGCCAAGCATTTTTATCATTCATGTAGTCTTCTAATTTATAATATGCTTGTCTACACAGTGTGCGTTTAATACATATTTTAAATTGTCTTTCATTTAGTTGTAGAATATCAACTGGTATTTTATTGTAGCATTTCACATAGTACCCCATAAACGAAGTATGTACTTTTGACAATCTGAAACTTGGTTGATCTAATTTGTTCCTATTTCTAGTATAAATATTACTACTAAATTACTATTAAATATTACTTATTTTATTAAAAAGATGAAGGTTGTTTCGAACATGCATAATGTTTTCATTTAAATATTGACAAGGTACCGTCATGATGTTAATCTGTTTAAACATTTCTCTAAGAGATTCGCATCTGCTGAAATTATAGATGGCTCTGACAGCCCTCTTTTGCAGAATAAAGATAGAATCTATATCTGCAGCCCGCCCCCAAAGCAAAATACCGTAAGACATGATGCTATGAAAATAACTGAAATATACTAGCCGAGCGGTATCAACGTCTGTCAAATGACGGATTTTTCTGACAGCGTAAGCGGCTGAACTTAACAGCCTTGCAAGAGATGTTAAGTGAGGACCCCACTGCAGCTTTGAGTCAAGCGTAATCCCTAAGAAAACAGTCTTGTCGACGAATCCAAGTATATCCTTATTTAATGAATACAACGTTACATTCACTACTTTTGACATTCGGTAAAGCGAATCTTATGCAATTAGTTTTCTTCTCATTCACTGATTATACATATCGCTTTTCATCTCTAGTCACAATACAGCGTGGGGATGGCAATAGCTCAAAAAATGATCATGATATGATTTGGTAATTTGGTGTAATTGTTTTTATTGAGCATTAATAATATTAAATTATGACGCCACAATTTGCCGCTCGTCTCACAAGTAAGAAAACCAATATTTCATATGGTGTTTTATTTTGGTTACATTTATATACTCTTCGGTATATCTGAACTTCTCTTCCCCTCCGACCCAAATTATTACCGACTGGAGGAAAGTAAGCGAAAGCATACAATCCACCACGTCGCCTCACTTGGACGCTATCCCCGACCACTTGGTGACAGTCGCAGACACGACGGGTGCGATCGACTCGTTCACAAATCATGTACAATCCGTCTTGAACGATTGTTCAAGGGAGGTTCCGGCGATGAGCGATCATCGCTGGAAACTGCCTGATGATGTGCGTGATCAGCAGTGCGATTCTGTAAGAATTCACCCGCGAATTCGAATCCTATCTCATTTCCGATTTCACTTACCTGAAGTAAAAAGTATTTGGTATTCGCTAAAATAGTAACGTAATAATAGTTCGCTTCACCTATATTGTCACTCAGTGGCGCTAGCGTAGCAGTTATCGAATTACAGTATACCTAAAACAGTTTTCACCGCGGAATCAGACGTGAGAACTGAAGTGAGTTCTTACAGAATAACATAGCTGTTGACCGAGAAGAACGCGGCCGTCCGTGCGTACAGTGCCTTCCCCTGCGATGCGAACAAGGCTCACATGCGATCTTTACAGCGTGCTGTAAAGAAATGCATCGAGGAGCTGCGTTTCAGCCGCTGGGACAAGACACTTACTGTACTCGAGCTCACCCACCTAGCCTTCTGGGAACTCCAGAGGAAGCTCCGTTCTTCTAACGAGGCCTCCATGCCCCCTCTCATTCGTCCCGACAGTAGCGTCGCCTTCGACAACGATGAAAAGGCTGAATGTCTAGCCGACAGCCTAGAGTCTCAATGCACCCCCAGCTCTCAACCAGTAGACGAAGCTCACCTTTCTGAGGTCGACGCCGAAGTCGAACGGAGAGCCTCTCTCCCACACGTTGAAGACCCTGATTATCCTCTGCCTCCTGTCACTCCTGACGAAGTGCACGATATTATCAAGAGGCTCAAACCCCGGAAAGCCCCCGGCTCTGACGGTATCACTAATAAGGTGTTCAAACTCCTCCCCGCCCATCTCATAATGCTAATGACCGCCATCTTCAATGGCGCTCTAAGCAACAACATTTTTCCTCAGGCATGGAAAGAGGCCACCATTATCGGCATTCCGAAACCAGGCAAACGCAAGTCTGATCCCACCAGTTACCGTCCCATTAGTCTAGTCAATGTTCTAGGCAAAATCTACGAGAGGCTTATTTATAAGCGGCTCAAAGACTTTGAAGCAAAGAGTCTCATTCCCGACGAGCAGTTTGGCTTTCGATCCGAATACAGCTGCGTCCAAGAAGTCCACCGCATCGTCGAGCACATAAGCGCTGGTTTTCAGCGTGGCTTGATGACGGGTGCGCTCTTCTTTGACATAGCGAAAGCATTCGACAAAGTCTGGCACAACGGCTTACTATACAAGCTTTACCAACTCGGAGTGCCAGATCGTCTCGTGCTCATCTTGCGTGACTTTTTGGCGAATCGCACCTTTCGCTATCGCATCGGAAATGGAGAATCGAGGTAAACCCCATCAAGAGTCAGGCAGTACTCTTTTCCAAACCGCGTTCGTACCCCTCTCTGCCCAGTCCGATAGCCATGTTCGGTAAGCCTATCCCTTGGGAGAAGCAAGCCAAATACCTAGGTGTGATTCTGGACCACCATCTTACTTTCAAAATGTAAAATTTGAAAATGTAAAATTTATATGCATTTTTATGGCACTTATCGATTGAATAAAAATTTTGTGTTTTTTTTGGGATCATATTAGCACTACAGAATTTAATTGAGACACTTTTCAAAAATGGGTGTAATACCCTATTGCGCATTTACACGGCGTGCATTCGTCCCATCATGATTTACGCCTGTGCTGTATTCGCACACACGAAACCATACCGTCTCCATAGGATGCAGACCCTCCAAAACCGTTTCTTGCGAAGAATCACAGAAGCCCCTTTTTACCTTTGCAACGAGAATCTCCATCTCGATTTAAAAATACCCACTATCCAGCAGTTCATGAAACGCTCCGCCAAGCGCTTCTTCGACACTGCTGAGAAACATTCTAACCCTTTGATCGTATCGGCTGCCTGGTACACTCCCTCTCAAATTAGTATAATATAAAATAATATAATATGTGGGGACATTTTCACACACGGCCATCTGACCCCAAACTAGGGAGACCCTGTACTATGGGTGTCAGGCAGCTGATATACATACACAAATACATTTTTTTTTTTGTAAATACATACATATATAGATAAACAACACCCAGACACAAGGCAAACACAAGTGCTCATCACACAAATGTTTACCCTGGGCGGGAATCGAACCCGCAACACGCTGCGCAGCAGTCGATCGCTCAGCCACTGCGCCAACCGTGTCGTCAACCGAGACATACTCTGACCGACCCTGACGATGCTATTACTCTCCTTCAGGAGAGAAATAAGGCCACCAGTACAGTAAACAAACACAGACATAGACCGCTGTCATTCCGTCCTCGCCGCCGAGGCCCGCCGCGACGACCCCGTACGTCCCCTCCCCGTCCATTGCTTGTGCCAGCCCGCGCCGTTGAGCCAGTAGCTTTAAATTCGTCCCTAAATAATGGAAATCCGATCCAGCCTGTCCCTTTGCTGTCCTCTCCCAGCGACGCCCTAAGCCGAGGCTCGTACCCCACAGGGGGTGCCCTTAGCGTGATGTCGCTTAGTTTGTAAGCTATTTTGCCCTGGCTGGAGGCCCTAAAAATAATAATTTTTAAGGCACCACAGGAAAGTCCGGTTAAGCAGCCGACAACCTCAAAAAAGAATTTAATTTTTGGGATTGATTTGACAGTTTCAAAATATTTTTATGAACTAGTATTACTAGTATTTTAATTTTTTGGCGTAGCGTCGTCCCTACCCTGTATATTATGTTTTCTGTACTAAATTAATGTCTTTTCTAAAAATATATAATACTAGCTGTTGTCCACGACTTCGTCCGCGTGGTTAGGAAGATATGAAGTTTTATGATGTTTAGTAGTGTAGTGTAATAACCATCTGTGGTATAACACAACACACGCGAAAGTGATTATATTCCCTTAAACCGGTCCTGTCGTTAAATCTGTTCCTATTTCTCTACCAATTTTCAGGTACAAAAAACCAAGGAATTCATATAAACTTGTGAGAGCCCTTCGGACGTCTACTAATAACTATAAGCTACCTCCCTGCCAAATTTCATCTTTATGTGTCAAGTGGTTTTCGATATTTCGTGATGAGTGAGTGAATGAGTGACCTTATGCTTTTATATATTTAAATTAACAAGCAACGGTTGAAAAAAGCTCAGAGTGAAATTGCATCATTTAAAGTGTCAGACTAGACATTAGACCCTATAGGAATACTACATTGACCTTTCGTGAACGAAAAAGGTTTCTAAACAAGGCCTTAACGTATTTTTTAAAGCTATACAATTTCTAAAACGAATTAGAACTCCAATTATGTTTCGAGGCATATTTTTTAAACGAAACACTTTATTACAGTGATGCGGTTTTTGTATAGTTACTTTATTAATATTGGGTTCAATGGTTCATCTCCACAGGCATGCGATGAAAAGGTTGTAATTAGAGCAGGGTTCATTGGCCGAACTACCAAACGTTTACGTATAACATACATTTTAAACATAATACTTGCTGAACAATTTAACTAACAGACTACGATGAAGTTTCGGGTGAAGTTTTTCAGTTTAGCTGTGATTAGGTACAAATATGTACAGGCGATATTGTATTCCCAGACCATAGCTGTTTTCTTTTATATTTAATAATTTTAGTCTTTTTTTCAGGCATATAGATCATGAATTTCATCAAAAGGGGTATGAATTCTTTGATGAGTTTTTTAATAATGATGAGAATAGTAAATTATTCATATTTAACTGTGTGGAAGATGACTGAGAGCTGACCCTTAAAAAGACTGAGCTGGTCAAAAACATTATTAATTTTGCTTGACTATGACTACCAACGTAGATCCAAGGGCGTAGCACGAGCGGACTAAACGTAACGTTAATTAGATTTATTTTTTTAAATTAAAAATTCCCATTATGTACATAATATTTTTTTCTGTCCAAGTCTGTTCCATCCTAGCTATAGCTTACGACTTCGTCAGCGTGAAAGTCGGTTTTTGCGAAGATGAAGTCGCGGATTAATGAATAACCTTGGTGTTCACGATTAATCCGTACCAAATTTCATCCAAATCGGTTCAGTAGGTTAGCTGTGAAAGCGTAAAGTTTCTAACAAACAATTCCATTTTTGCATTTATACACGCTGAAATTTCAATGGTTGTTTTCCCGAAGTGAAATGATTTTGTCTCGGTAGTACGATTTATAAAACAATAACAATAAATTATTAAAAAACGGCAGATTTAGAATTGTGAATAACAAAACTCAAAAGCGACCTCGAACCAATAGTAATACCTATAGGATACCTATAGTATGTTATTTTACAAGATGTATTTTAAAGGATTTAGCATTACCACTCTATCGCATTGGATCGTGGTAGTGGTAGGTAAGATTTGCGAAAATAAATAAATAAACAAATAATACAGCACGAACGGACGACAGCGCGCGATGGGCGTCTTATTACTACGCGCAACAGCTTATTTTGCTCTGAACATTTACGAATCGCTCTTCACTTTGTCGGCGCCGAGCGGCGGCACATGTGGTTGAAGTATACTACTTACATCATGATTACTGGTTCTCACGCTTTCGAGTAGATGCATATTTTGTTAATTATTTTAAAACAACTGAAGGCAAATCGTTCTGCCGCGGGAAAACAACCATTAACCTTTCAGCGTGTATTTATTTATTTTATATACTAGCGACGGCATGGCCAGGCCCATCAGGCCGAAGAAAAAGAGGAAGACCTATAGCACGCTGGGCGGATGACATTGCACAGATCGCAGGTACTAGCTGGATGCGAACAGCAAAAGACAGAGACCGCTGGTCATCTCTGGAGGAGGCCTTCACCTTCTACTGAGAGGGGTTCTTGCCAATCAATTATTTTAATCATATTTTTTATCAAATTATTAATGAAATTCTAATCGTAATTTTTCTTTATTCATAATACGTTAACAACATTCACTTTTAATATAAATTACTTCTTAATACTTAATAAGAAATTAATAATAATATAATAGATTTTATATTTCCTTCAAATAGAGCATGCTAGAAAAAAAAAATTAAAATAAAGTGAATTGTTAAAATATGAATTTATGATTACATGCATGTTATTCTTATTAATTATTTTGTATTGCAAGAAATAAAAGGCTTTTTTATTTTTTATTTTTATTTTATTTATTTATTTACTAGCGACCCGACCCGGCTTCACATGGGCCTATAGCCTTCCTCGGTAAATGGACTATCCAACACAAAAATATTTTTTAATTCGAACCAGTAGATCCTGAGATTAGCGCGTTCAACCAAACAAACAAACTCTTCAGCTTTATAATATTAGTAGATTAGTGTGAATAAATGGGTGATACTACTTAATTGTGCTTGACGTATTAAGGGAAGCAAAAACCCTATATGTAGTATCCACAAGCACTTCGCCCGCGACTTCGTCTGCGTAGATTTCGTACTTCCACTCTACTAAAACTGTCCCTACTACTAAAACTCGACACCACCTAGGCCCCAGATTTGCATTCGTGCCAAGTTTTAAGTTGATTATCCCTAGAAATAAGATTTTTCCCTCTCCCCTTCCCTTAGGGGTTGGGGTTGATGTCGGTTATCGCGGATGCAGACAAAGTTGCGGATTAAAATGTAGCCTATGTCCTTCCCCAGGGTTCAAGCTATCTTCATACCAAACTTCATCAAAATCGATTCAGTCGTTCCATAGTGAAAGCGTAACAGACAGAGTTACTTTCGCATTTATATTATTAGTATGAAAGTATGGATATTAGTATGGATATATCTTTATCTTATTTCATATATCTTTACTTTGAATACTTTATAAAAGGAAGCCATGTGCCTTATTTCTCGTTTCTACTTCCAGTAGTATCAATTTACCATACAACAGTATTTCACCTCCTTATAAATATATAAAAAAAAAAATGAAACCTATATTATTTAATGTTTTTAACGGAAAGCTCATGTTATGTTTCTAACGTTCAAAATAACAGATTTCCCGTATGAATGTATTTCCTATTTTATTGTTTATTTTTACCCGAAAAGCGAAATATTAGGTCCTTACATATGAAATTGCCGATACTTAATACTGGCAACTTTGAAATCAAATATTTTGTGTTTGATTAGGAATTCCAAATTCAAAATTATTTCAAAATAAAGACTAAAGAATATTGTTTTAAAATTCGTGTTTCATTTGTTTTATCGTCATTTGTTTGGGCTTGAAAATTGCTATAGCAACAACAGTGGAGGAATTAAAAATTCGCGATATTTACGAATATGAGTTCCACCGTGGCACCAGTGCAGCAGAAACGGCTCGAAGGATTAACGACGTATACGGGCCAAGCACCGCTAACGAACGAACGGTGCGTTTTTGGTTTCAACGTTTCCGTTCTGGAAATTTTGATTTACAAAATGAGCCTCGTGGACGACCGGATACTCAAGTGAATAATGAAGAATTAAAGGCGATAGTTGAAGCGGATCCATCTCAAACCACTTCTGAATTAGCAGCAGCCTTTGGAGTAAGTGACAAAACAATCATTATCCATTTGCGTCAAATTGGAAAAGTAAAAAAGCTCGAAAAGTGGGTACCGTACGAATTGACTGAAGCACACCAACAAACACGCGTCGGTTGCTGCGCTTCCTTGCTCAATCGTCACAATAATGAGGGAATTTTAAATCGTATTGTCACTTGTGATGAGAAGTGGATCGTGTACGATAATCGCAAGCGATCATCACAATGGCTTAACCCTGGAGAACCGGCAAAACCTTGCCCCAAGCGAAAACTGACCAAAAAGAAGATTCTAGTTAGTGTTTGGTGGTCCTGTGCTGGTGTCATCCACTACAGCTTCTTGAGATCAGGCCAGACGATTACTGCAGACATGTATTGTCAACAGTTGCAAACAATGATGGAAAAGCTCACCATTAAACAACCGAGACTGGTCAATTGCTCTAGCCCATTGCTCCTTCAGGATAACGCTCGACCACATACTGCACATCAGACGGTCGCCATGTTAGAGGAGCTGCGACTGGAAACTCTGCGTCACCCACCATACTCTCTAGATCTTGCCCCAAACGATTACCATTTATTCCGAAATTTGGACAACTTTTTACAAGGAAAAAAATTCAATTCTGCTTAGGCAGTTTAAACAGCCTTCAAGCAGTTCATCGATTCTCGCTCCCAGGATTTTTTTACCAAAGGGATCAATGAGCTCCCGATAAAATGGTGGAAGTGTATCGATAACATTGGTGCTTACTTCGATTGACTAAATATATAATTTCTTTAAAAAAAAGTTATTTTTAATTTTTTGATACCGAGCGGCAATTTCATATGTAAAGACCTAATACCATGTTTTATGTCTCAAACTACAAAATGACGGATTCCTGGTTCCAGTAGTTTCCGCTGTGCGCTGATACGGTCAGTCTCCTTTTATTTATATAGATAGCCGTATCACCAATACAAAAATAGTCTGAAAAACGAATACCTATACGTTAGCGCGGTAGCGCTAGGCCTACCGGATATTTGGCAGCCCCTGCCAGATGCCAGGTTTTAATGGACCGTCGAGGTATAATGTGATTTTATAATTTGAAAATGTATCTGTTTTAATGAAAATCGCCGGTCATTGACCGTAGAACTACCAAATAATGCGTAAATATTTATAATAATTATTTTTAAGTACCTAATTTATTAATACTAGCACTTTGCCCGCAACTTCGTTCGCGTGAATTATTTTCAAGGATTCCAAATTTTTTGATAATGCAATATAGCCTATAGCATTCAAGGACAACGTAGCTTCCTATTGGTGAATGAATTTTTGAAATCGGATGGGTAGTTTCGGAGATTACCCCCTAGGCCCCTACATACGAACTTCCAAACATACAAACTTACAAACAAGTTTTACCACTTTATAATATTAGTATAGATTAGGTTACTGTATATTGTTATGTGACAGTTTGAATTCAGAATAATAAGAAACACAAAGAATTCGCACAGTATAGGTACATTACATAATTATGTTTTTTTTTAATATGGCGCTCTACCAAAAAGGATGAGTACCTAGTAAAGTTGTGCTATAGGCATACTACAGACGCCAGCACATCAAGTCATACCGAACTGTAAAATTTTCCCAATTGAACTTTACTAATTTGTAATAAAGTGGAAAATCTATCAAAGAAAGGACAATGCCAGAAATTCTATAGAACTTTGCCCCACTCAATAAAAATTATGTACAAGCATACAATATATAGTATCTTACTGTTTATTTATTGCTGATAATTTAACATTAGTCCTAGTGACTGTAGAACTTGCGGTTTTCGTTTAAATATAAAAACAATAATGACATTGATTATAGGTTAGATGCAGTTTATAATCTTTATAATAAATTATTGGTGTGTTTACTATGTACAGCTATCACAGAAACTACTTATTTACATTCTGTCTACACTCCGGTTACAATTTATGCACCACAACATCGTACAACAAATCATAAGCAAAGATCAGAATTCGTGGTAGGTAGCACAAAGTCGCTGAGTAACCGAGAATCTAGATCCGTAGTCAGGAGCAAAAGTCATCGGTAGGGAAAACAATAAAAAGCACAGTAAAAAAAGGCGCGTGCGCAAACAACAGGAATACAGAGAGCGAATGAATGACATTGACATACACGCGCACATTATTATTACTATTATAATAACATTTCGTTACACATAATGCAACTTATTTGATTTTTATAATGTTTTGCATAGTACTAAACATAATATTACGTTACGCATTATTGTTATTACCTATTATAATTCTTGAATTATATTTTAGGTAAAATGAGTTTGTATTCTGTGGGTAGGTATTTCGTAATCCGCAAGTTCTAAAGAAAAACAATTTACTATAGCAAGGTTCTATATTCATTACAATTATTTTCAATAATTTACTTTTTCTGTACATGGATTACTTTTTCTGTACATGGATGGGGCAGGATCTGGCATTGTCATTGGACAGATTGTTGTAGCTTGATGTGCTGGCCTCTGTACATACTATTTCCATGGTGTTTGATATCTAATGCAAGATACTTGAGTCATACAATTTCGCTCATGTGTGTTTGTTACTTTCAACTAACTACAGATTGCAGAGCAGTAGTTTTATTGCTCTGCAATCTGTAGTTAGTTCGATGTGACAGAAAGAAACAAACACAATTTTTTATTTTTTGAAAGTTGTCCCGCACTTGTATTTTCTCGTGTATCATGGTTGCGTTTACATTTTTACAAACATATAAACTCACATACGCAAACAGTCAGACAAGGAACAACTACCTGTAGGTCATACAAATATTTGTTCCGTGCGGGAATCGAACCCTCGACACGCAGCGCTGCAGCCAATTGCTTACCCACTGTGCCAACCGTGTTGTCCAATAATATAAGTCACTAAAAAATATAACACGAGTTCTTTACATTGTTTAGTGACACAACATGACATATCTAGTAAAAGATTTCCATTTTACTAATTTCTAATTATTTCTGAGCAAAACAAGCAATCAAAAATAAATTAAGTAATTATGGTTGTACCTATCAGAAAAGCATTTAGTATCTTACGCTTTTTGCCTAACGCGTATTTTGTAACTTGATAATGATTCTTAATTATAATATTATCATCTAATTTTCTCATACCCGAACCTCTTCACTTGTAAAATAAAATTACGTCTCAACTTCTCAAGCAAGATATTACAAATTATAGTAAGAAGTCATTGACACTTATTCCCTTTACTTCACAGTACCAAAATTTATAATTTATGATATAACGAAGATAGGTGAGTTAATTGAGATCATCTAATACACGAGCGTATCTCATTATTATTACACAGTGCGAAGGGGTAATTCAGAATTTTTGCAAGTTGAAGTGAACGGCCCTTTATCTACGTCCAAGGTGAACAGGGAAGTACTGTTGGTTCTGGAGTAATTTTCAAATGTATACTGATTTGTTTAGAGTTGACTTTTGCATTATCTCTGAGCCCACTTCGGCGGACACTACTTGTGGCGCCTGAGCTGCGCCGCCCCATGGTCCTTTTCTATCCACCGGCAACCTACGGCCAACGCCTAACCGCATATTTGCTGACGTCACAAAGGTATCTGGAATACGCCTACGAATTGATTGGTATATAAGCTGCAGTTTAGAGGGTAAGAATAACAGTTGCTCTCTGCTTAGAAAACAACACAGACCACAATGTACAAGCTGGTGGTGTTGTCCTCCGTTCTGGCCCTAGTGGCCGCCAAGCCCAGTGGTCTCGGTGTGCTCGGCCTTGGCCCTCTGGGCCTCCATGGCCTCGGCTTAGGAGCTCCGTGGGGCTTAGGTGCGCACCTGGGTGCACCGTTAGCCGCTCCTGTATTAGCTGCACCCGTAGCTCACGCTCCTGCCGTTGGCGTCGCCGGTCCTGTCGTGGTTCCTGCGCCTCTAGGCGGTGCTGCCCACAACTACAGGGGACCCGTGTCACTTGCTCCCGGCCAGCCTGCCAGCATCTTGGCTCAAGACGGCAGGCCTCTGGATACCCTCAGCGTGAACGCCGACCGCGCCGTGCACTACACCGCCAGAGCAGTCGACCACGCCACCGCAGCGGCCGGAGTGCACGCGCACTGGCTAGGTAAACGCTCAGCTCCCCTGCTGGGCGCGGCCTGGTCGCACGCGGCTCGCGTCGACTTCCCCGCGGCCCATGCTCTGGCACCCGCTGCACTCGCCCTTCCCGCCGCGGCACATCTTGGCTGGCGCGCACCCGTCGCTCCTCTAGGCCTCGGGCATTTGGGGCATGCTGGCATCCTGGGACCTCATTGGTGAAATACTGTGTAAAGAAAATTTAGTATATTCGACAATATATCTGCCTATAGTTTATAAAGAGAGTTACTCGGAAAAAGCATTTTTCTTTCTTTATTTTAGTAACCATTACAATTTACATCGATTCATCAAAAGTGGTACTTTTTGATGAATAATAATAATATGTGGGGACATTTTCACACACGGCCATCTGACCCCAAACTAGGGAGACCCTGTACTATGATGTAAATTGTGAGTTGACATCACAATTTTGCAATCTACGTAATTTTTAGCAAAGCTGTATTAATGAAAATAGGTAGAATAATATCTGGCGCAATACACGTAGCTTGAATGCCGGGTCCTCTTTCAAGTATCTGGTATAAAGTCTATAAAGTGTGATGGTTGGTTTTTATGTGTTACAAATTATTGTTATAAACCAACATTCGTAACAGCCAGACACTTTCCATAAACTATTAGTTCTGCTAGATACCTTAGAGGTCCTGACCAGAGACCTTTAAAACCAGATCGAGTCAAAGACTGACAAGTTAAGTAAGAAAGATTGATCTATTAACCTTCACGATGAAATCGCATTTAATTATTCATCTTTCTAAGTTGTCAAAAGCTTTACAAAGATAATATTTTCTTTAACTTTCGCCGCTTATTATAATAGATAAATTATTATTAATTTGTATTAGCACACCCCGGCTTCGCAGGGGTGCAATATACTTTACGTAATTTTTTTAAGTTGACATTTTCATATAAAAATACCATGCATAAAATGTACCTACCAAGGAACTATTCCTCGAACTGCGGCCATAGACCAGTTTCTAATACTCGTTTGTCCTGGCCTTGCCTATGTATAGGCTAGGGTTGCCAATTTTTTTTGCAAGAAAAACAGTATATTCAGGTTGGAGAAAGAAAATCAACAGTATATCAATAAAATAAATAGCACTTTATTTTTTTTAAGTTTTAAAAACATATTTCTCGGTGCTTCTCGCACAACTGAGCAATTTAGAGTAATTTCTGAAGGCTTCATGAGGAGCTCATTTTTTGTTAAATTTATGGAAGATCTATTTCTGTAGGCCCGCTACTGTGCATTCATGACAGAAAAAAAAACTTTCTGTGGCGGGAACAGAAAGTAGTAACAATTTTGTATTTAAATTCTTCTGAAGTGTTTACTATCAATTAATGTTTCCACTTTTCGCCAGTACTCATTTGGATACATTTTTTGTCTTCTTCTGATACTCTTTCATAAATTACTTTGAACTATTCTAGTTCTGAATATAAATCATCCATGCCAATACAATAGTAGGTCATTTAAATTTGCATTAGAGTCTAAGCAAATTTAAATGTCCTACAATTTTTTCGAAATGCGTTTTCGTTCTGAAACGAGGGAAGCCTGCACTGCATGCACTAAAAAAAACAGTATTTTTTATACTGTTTTTTTTGTCCAACAGTTAAAAGTATAATATAGTTAAAAACAGTATAATACTGTTTTTAACAGTATAGTTGGCAACCCTAGTATAGGCGTCCCATGCCTTTGGCTGAGATCAAAGACCACACCATGATACTGATAATGTGATTAACGCTCTCCACAAGGCAATTGCATGGAACTGTTCTCCAAGGCGTCGTCGTACAAAAAAGCCGTCGACCAAAACCTGAAACGTCGATTCATCAGAGAAGGAACCCCAAAAACTTATTTAAATATAGTGTTAATATCACTATTTGTACTATTGTACTATTTAAAGACATTTTCTTAACCTACTCTAGTTCTGCAATGTTCTTAATTTTTCATGGCCATGGCGTAGTTTTTTGGTTGACCGGCGACTTATCATGTTCTCTTCAGTGTCGCCGATTCCATCCTTTCGAAAACTTATATTTCCTCATCGTTCTCGCATTTCATCATCGCACTCAGATCCATACTCGTTCTAAGATATTCCTGAGTTTACGATTTGTACGAGAAGTGGTGATCCTTTTCATGCCCCATATTTTTACACGGTTTTCTTCCAGAGGTTTGATCTGATCAGTTTTATCATGATACGGTTAACTACAAACATTGAAACACCTGAAATGGGTGCTATATCTTATCTTAGCAGTAATAATGTTTAAGTATATTTCTTTACATTTTCTCGAAGAAATGTCTAAAACTTTGCCCATGCTAAAAAGACACAATTTTGACGTTACCACGATATACCGTTAACAAATAAAATTCACGTATGAAATTTAAAAAAAAATGTAGCTGGTCTGTCAACTTAGGATAGGAAAAAAAAATACAAAATCAATCTGATAATATTTTTCACCACTGTCAAAACAACCTCAACTTTCAACATACTATAGCAAAAAAATGAAGTCACTTTTCAAAAAATGCCGCGAATTCGCATTCTCATACCTCATGTGACAAAAAATAACAATAATACCAGTAGTAATACCAAAAACCCCTTTATACCTTAAGGTTTCAATTAGAATTACTTATATATGACTGCTGTCCCTAATAATTTGGCCACCGATGGTATACATACGGCAATTGATTTTTAAATACATAATTAGGTTAAAAGTCATACGAAATTTTAAAAACTGAGTCTTCCAGGTACACGTCAAGTTCTTCATGTCGGAACAGTTGCCCAACCAACCAAGTTCGATTGCGCATGGATTATTGTTCGCACCTTTGACTTGGTTTAGCGAAATACCAGCTGGATTCATTAGAAATTATTGATAGACGTACCAAGAGGCTCATTGACAACGACTCCGTGATTAAGGCTAAGCTCCAAAGCTTTGAACATCGCTGCACCGTTGCCAGCCTATCGGTTGTTGCATAACTTAATTCCTCCATCCCCGTTCCATCATGGGACGAGCAAATATACGTACGGCGCTGCGTCACCGCTGTATGGTTGAAGTTCCACGCTCTCGAAATAAGCGCTTTGCTTCCACATTTATTGTGTGACTGTGGAATGTGGAACTTTAAGGCACGAGTGAATCGGTTTATTCTGGGCAAGCGTGCTCCACCTTCGGCCGCATCATTACTTAAGATCAGGTGAATTGCGGTCAAACGCAAGCCTATTAGGATATATTAAAAAAGGTGAGTAGTTAATCCCTAGCATCAGTCGGATGACAACTATTATAAAGTTAAGCTCATCTCACTTAAACTCACCGATGTAGATTTTTACAGAATAGACATTCAGTTCATGAGAATGTGGTTAAAAAGAGAAAGACTGTCTTATGTTCTGTGTTTTTAGGGCACTGTTTATAAAGGATGTGATCTGTCTGTCCGTCACGCAATCACAAGGCTGTATTTTTTTAACTGTTAGGTAGACCATTCCAATTTACACACAGTGTAAAAATAGAATAAAGTTAACAAAATTAAAGGGGGGGGGGGGCGTAGGATGGGATGGAGGGCAGTGGTATATTGACCAGAGGATGGGCATCAGCGTCCTTCTGAGTACCATAACACCTACTGCGATCGCGAACATGCATCGGCCAAGCATGGCGGATATCTCTTTTGGGGGAGACCTATGCCCAGCAGTGGGCGTCTAAATGTTGACATGACGATGATGACCAATATTTAACAAATGTGTTCTTTTTTAAATATGTGGTGTTAAATATTGTACGGTGATAAAGAACCCTTCCCGTGCACCCGTATTTGCAAAATAAATGACTTACTTACTTACTTGGCTGGTTTTTTCTATTTTTATCTGGCTTCCTGTCAAGACCCGTTATAATGTAAATGACAATATCTCAACGGCATTACGTGTCGCATGTCACATTAGCGTTAGGTGTGGTGATCAAACAATATTTGTGTCGATACGCAACAAATCGTTCGATTACGTGTCGCTGACATCCGATAGCTGAAGGTCTGCCTGTCTAACCTGTCACCTTACATAGTCAAGTAATTGATACTGATATTATTGTTTCTTACAACACTTGTTTCGTCAGTATTATTGTGTTTTGTAAAAGAAAAACAGTTTTCTTTTTTGCGTTTCTGTGTTCTTAAAAAATATTGGGTAGGTATGTGTTTGTTATTTTTATCGTTATTATTTTGGAGCAATATCAAAGAAGTATTTTTTTTAAACTTCTGTAACCACTACACTCGTACGTGTTACATTTTCTTTTATTTTTATTCTTCCCCAAATAACATATCTAACGACTGTCGCCAAAGCAACGCGAGTTATTGCGACCATCCATATATACATTGTACAGTACACTTACCATATGCCACAAAAAATGAAAACAAGGAACCGAAGCGACAAACTTGATTTGCTATAATTAGCATGAGATTTCTAGTGATTAATCAAAACAGCATTATAGAATCGGATATTTGTTTATTTTTACTTAGTCCTGTGTGCGCGATAGTTTACCAGTAGTGAGTGATGGGTGCGGCGGAGTAGGCGAAGGGAGCTACAGCGAGGTGCGAGTTCAGCACAGGTGCGGAGTAGGCCAGCGGCGCACCATGGATCAGTGGTGAGGCGACCACACGGCTGTACGGCGCGATCACGGGAACGGAGCGCTTCTTAAGGATGTGGATGCCACCGCTAAGAGCCTTCGCGGTGTAGTGCGCGGAGCGGTCCAGGTTCACGTCCAGGGTGTCGAGCGGCCTGCCGTCAGCAGCGAGGATGTTGGCGGGCTGGCCGGGGGCGAGGGACAGCGGCCCTCTGTAGTTGTGGCCGTAGGGCGCTAGGATTGGTGCTGAATAAGCGAGGGGTGCTGTGTAGGCGAAGGGAGCGATCAGAGCAGCAGAGCGTTTCTTCAGCAGGTGTACGCCGCCCTCGAGCGCCTTAGCCGTGAAGTGGGCGGAGCGGTCCAGGTTCACATCCAGGGTGTCAAGAGGCCTGCCGTCGGCTGCCAGGATGTTGGCGGGTTGCCCAGGCGCCAGGGATAGTGGTCCTCTGTAGTTACTACCGTAGGGTGTCAGAAGCGACGCCGAGTAGGCGAAAGGTGCCGTGTAGGCTAGGGGCGCGAAGGGCGCCAGCACGCTCGCTGTGGCCGCCGCCACCATGCAGGACAACACCACCAGCTTCAGCATATTGTATGTAGAGTGGTCTGTGTTGTAATATCGCCTCAGATGCACTGATGCATTTGCACAATGTCAGGCGCCTTATATACGAGTGTGATAAGATTAACTTGATGGGCGACACCGGAGTGCATCGCTGGCCCTGAAAATACTACTTTCCTACGAGAAAACAAAGTTCATACGAACAAAGCATTTGATCTGGGTTTTTCTTAGTGACATATTGTAGCACAGTTAACATACTTACGAAGCAAAATTATACAAGTAGATTAGATAGACACATATTAAAAAATATTGATATGGTATGGTATGGTATAACGGGCTGGTATC
This sequence comes from Charanyca ferruginea, assembly GCA_947361185.1. Lineage (NCBI taxonomy): Eukaryota > Metazoa > Arthropoda > Insecta > Lepidoptera > Noctuidae > Charanyca > Charanyca ferruginea. Next base: position 13,131,670 of record OX376071.1, on the reverse strand, counting down.
CGCAACTCTCGCTACGTCTCAGCGTGTATTTTGCGTACAGGTGGGAAGTAGTTATTCGATCCACACTAACTGGCGATCTCCTGTTGGTTACCTGGGTTATCGAACTACTTTGCCCTGTATGAAACGACCTCAGGGCAGTTCAGAAGCACATCGTCTCGTCTACCCCCATGTAGGCTCTGCACAGTGGGCTGTATGTAACAAAAAGTATTGGTATTATATTCTCCTGTAGTTTGATGTTTGATTACCGTAGTAAGTAGGTTTTTATCAACCCACCCAGTAAGGGTTGATAAAATCCATCGATTCACAACATGCATGCGATAACATGCATGATTACGACTGGTAATAATAATATTTACTTACTGGGATGTGAAAGGATTCGTTGTATAATATTTCCCTAGTAATAAGAAAATCGTTTATAATTAAACTGTTATTTCTGTAAAAATCTGATCTTTCCCATATTTTTAACTAACCTTAGATTTCTATACATATAATTAGGTAATTATGTTTCGCTTTGGGCAGTCAACCCCTTTGCTGACTTGCTAATATTTCTACTTATAGCAAAAGACATTCTCGATCGTTCAGATGAATAATGTGGGTGAGTGAACCGTAGATAGTGTAAGCCATCCTTATTTACATGAATGCACAACTAAAGAAGATTTATAACTTCCATGGGAGGCGAAAATATTGTTTATGTTATTTTTATTAATAATAATAATATGTGGGGACATTTTCACACACGGCCATCTGACCCCAAACTAGGGAGACCCTGTACTATGGGTGTCAGACAGCTGATATACATACACAAATACATTTTTTTTTGTAAATACATACATATATAGATAAACAACACCCAGACACAAGGCAAACACAAGTGCTCATCACACAAATGTTTACCCTGGGCGGGAATCGAACCCGGAACACGCTGCGCAGCAGTCGATCGCTCAGCCACTGCGCCAACCGTGTCGTCAAACGTATTGTAAGAGCGTTAGGTAAAAAAAGAAAGAAAATAGAAGAAAATATTCTTAAGATTTATCTTACTTACCTCATCCGATGTATGACTGACATTCAGTAATTCAAAGTTTGGGAAGAAGAAAACATTTTCAAAGGGTTTTCATTGTTTGTTCTGCGGTATACAAATACTTATAGAAGTGACTTTCAGAGTTGTATACTGTAAGATTTCAGACCGTGCTGAGCCTTACGGTACCGGATCGTGATGTGCCCTTGTGTGTGTTGTGGTGTACTAGGAGTCGGAGATTCTTTTAAATTAAAGAGGGGACACTGAGAGAAAATTCTATATTGAATAAATAGCACGTCGGCCTCCGAAAGCGCCCGGCCAAATAAACCCTTAGTAAAAAAGTAAGCCACGCATTTAAATTCAAAATACCTTCTAGAACAAATCCAGAGTGTTCTCATGTACATGCATCGTATACAATACATACTATTAACATGTATAGTAAACTGTATAATTTACAATGTCGACAGGAATGTTAATCTCAATTCTGCGATAATTTATTGCAACACAACTTCCACTTATAACAGAGCAAAATAAACCAATAGTGAACATTCCCCCGAGTGTAAAGAGGAATTTCTTGTTTGACATTACCTGCGCATCAGTTCCTATTTTGATAACGGGCCGTTTTAAATCAACATTATTAACTTAATCTGCTGGTGTCTACTTACATACCAATCGTAACATTTGGTAATGTCTAAACTTATTACCTGTTACTTTTCGGTAGCCTGATTTTTCCACTGCAGGCCAAATACTTTCTCTCCTTCCATTTCTCTCTCTCTGATACTAAGAAGGCAACCCTTGTATATTTACTTGTATTTCATCTTGTTTGTGGGTTGCGTACCTCAAAAGGAAAAAACGGAACCCTTATAGGATCACTTTGTTGTCCATCTGTCTGTCTGTCAAGACCCTTTATCTCGGTATCGAGTTGAAATTAAAACCCTATACTCAAGTCTACGGTCCCTTGATGCTGTGAAATTCAACCCTCCATGTTAACGTGAAAAAAAGATACGGCTGTTTATGTCGCAAAAACGCATTTATAATATTAAGTAGATTAAAGAATGGATAGTAGGAATGGATTAGTATACAAGTACGGATATGTACGGAACCCTCGGTGGGCGAGTCCGACTCGAACATGTCCGGGTTTTTTTTTATAGTATGTATTTTCTTTGTTGCGCATTGTAGACTTGCAATACTAATAATTAATACCAGCCTATAATTGTCCCACTGCAGGGCAAAGGCTTCTTCTTATAATAATACCAGCCTATAATTGTCCCACTGCAGGGCAAAGGCTTCTTCTTATAATAATACCAGCCTATAATTGTCCCACTGCAGGGCAAAGGCTCCTTCTTATAATAATACCAGCCTATAATTGTCCCACTGCAGGGCAAAGGCTTCTTCTTATAAACAGAGGGCACTAGCATTAATCACCACGCTTGGTCACGGTGGATTGACGATCCTCACACTTATATTAATTATGAGTCCAGGTTTCCTCACGATGTTTTCCTTCGCCGATTTGTTAGTAAAGTTCAAGAAAAGCTTAGAAAGTACTTATGAAATTGAAAAAACTGGCTAAGTGCGAGTCGGACTCGCGCATGAAGGGTTCCGTACCATTATCTATACAACATTAGACATCGAGCAAAAAAACGTAAAAAAATCACGTCAAAAAAACGTAAAAAAATCACGTTTGTTGTATGGAAGCCCTACTTAAATATTTATTTGATTTTGTTTTTAGTATTTGTTGTTATAGCGGCAACAGAAATACATAATTTGTGAAAATTTCAACTGTCTAGCTGTCGGGGTTCTTGAGATACAGCCTGGTGACAGACAGACGGGCCGACAGACAGCGAAGTCTTGGTACTAGGGTCCCGTTTTTAACCTTTGGGTACGGCCCTACTCTAACCCTAAAAAGAAGTCACATTGGTACTTACGCGTGCCCGATTGCGAACCTACAACCTCCTGTCATACACGAGGTTGTAGGTTCGAGGCGGGCGCTTCAATCATTACCTACTCCAAAATGTTGTGATGGATCACAACTTTTTGGTCTAATTGTTGAATGAATTTTGGTTACTGAGTGCTATGGACCTTCCTCTCTGTCACGTGTTAATGTCGCTTGCTAACTATTGAGTATGTATGTAGGTAGTACCTTGTATTGTATGTATAGTCGCAACAATTATAAGGCTATGCACCTTTATACGTTTTTTACCTGCACTTTGCATAAACTTAATTCCGGCTACGTACTGTCAGCATTACGTATGACAGATGAAAAGGTTAGAATGTACCCACTACGTGGAAAAGTTCCGCGTACATTAATATTTTTTTGAATCTTACTTTATCTAGTTGCATAATTACATTATAAGTTTAAGAAAAAAACCTGATGTACTTGAAGTGGCAATAGCACACAGGTTAAGGTGCTGACTGCGAAAGAGAAGTCCTGAGTTTGATTCCTATGTACAAGCAGTAGCTGCCAAAGTAGGAAAAAATAAGTAGGGAATTTTAGTGACGCGCAACGGACATTAAAAAAAAAAAACATACTTAAGTATTCCTAGCAGTTTTTAAACCAACATAAATTATTGTGAGTGATACGCATAATATTGATACTTTAAACGGGTGACTAATTACTGATGTAGGTAACATTCTTATTTCTGTTTCGTGTATTTTCAGTTTGCGAACCCCCACATGCTTTCTTGGAAAAGGCAGACATAATATTTTTTTATCTTGACCATTTGTACTAGTTTAGTGTGATTTCTATACCAAATGTTGAGTGCTATTCACTTAACACCACTCATCACTCACACACACTCTCACATCCACACACATACTCTCATTCACTTATTAACTCAGTTTTTTTTTTTAATTTGGAGGGAAATGTTTCAGGCATTGTTTCAGACATAATAGTTTGTTATTAGTAATGATAGATTAGATAAAAGGAAAGAAGTGGTAGATTTTGAAATTTGTTCATTTTTATTTTATTCGTTCCATTGTTCGAAATTACCAGTAGCGAGCGATGGGTGCGCCGGAGTAAGCGATGGGAGCCACGGCCAGGCGTGAGCCGAACACTGGAGCGGAGTAGGCAAGTGGTGCGCTATGGATCAGGGGCGAAGCGACCACATGGCCGAACGGTGCGATCAGGGGTGCGGAACGCTTCTTAAGGATGTGGATGCCACCGCTGAGGGCCTTGGCGGTGTAGTGCGCGGAGCGGTCCAGGTTTACGTCCAAGGTGTCGAGCGGCCTGCCATCAGCCGCGATGATGTTGGCGGGCTGACCGGGGGCGAGGGACAGCGGTCCTCTGTAGTTGCCGTAGGGCGCCAGCAGCGGGGCCGAGTAAGCGAGGGGCGCCGTATAAGCAATAGGCGCGTAGGGCAACAGCGCGCTGGCAGTGGCAGCAGCCACCAAACAGGACAACACCACCAGTTTCAGCATTTTGTATGTATGGTGGTCTGTGTTGTTATCTCAGCTCAGATGCACTGATGCATGTACCCAGTAGTGATCGCCTTTTATATTAGTATAATGAGACTATTAACTACACAGGCGTTGCCGGAACACATCGCAGGCCTTGGGAGGACAACTTTTGCCCGAGAAAATAAATATCACTCGATTGTTCTTTATCAGTTTGTAAACATTGAATTAATTAAGTGGTCAAACGTGGATTTAATAAAATAATGTAGGGACAGCTCGTGCGGATGTCAACACCAGATATTGTGAACATCGAAATTATGCACATTGCAATTACATGGTCGGATGCAGCCGCGACATGACACCTCTGTGTCAGGCGTCTATTATTAAAACCATAGAATTTTGGAGATTGTTTTGTTTTGCCTGGTTATTTTGACTGCAAATAGCTCAATGATTGTAAAGGGCAATAAAACTTGAACCCGATGAAGCAGAAGATCTTTGTCAGTTATGAAAACAAGTTGTACATACAAGACTTGATAGCGCTCAACATTGTTGCAGTAGGCTATAACAGAGTCATTGTTTACTTAAAAAGACTGTAAGTATTATTTTGCAATGAATCCACCACGCCTGAAGAACAAGATGATAATAATACAATATTTTTTTAAATGCTAAATTCTTGGAACGCCTTTACCTAAAAAGCGAAAGGTTCTTGTTTTGGAAGAAATTTATGAATATATTTTAATATCTAAAAACTACGGGTAAATTAGGATTTTTATTTGAGTTTTCGAATTAGTATTCAGACATTCAGTGATGTATATTCTAACTGGAACTAGTAACACCGTACACGTGCCTTTGTGGTGGAGTTCGCTATAGTGACGCAATATAAACAACGTACCTATGGGGAGCTGGCCTAGCGATGAGGTGTTTGTTAAGTACAAGGACTTTCCATTGATTTTAGAAACGGTCGGTCTGTGAGGTTTATATTACTACTCACTTGGTAACCGACTTTCAATGAAAGCTTGGTTGGCTTAGTGGTTGGAAACGGCTTGAAGCTCTTTGGGTCACGGGTTCGTGTCTAGCGCAAATGAAATATTTGTGTTTGGAGCATTAAACGCGTGTTATGTTGCCTAAGTGGGGAAAAGTTTCATAAATAAAAAAGCTCGTGGCACAGACGCCAGCACATCAAGCCATACCAAACTGTCATTTTCCCAATTGAATATGAACCTTAACCTTTTCTAATAAAGTTGAAAATCTTTCAAAAAAATAGACAGATTGTAGAGTTTGATGTGCTGTTCATATATCTAATAAAAATATGGAACAAAATTGAACTGTACGCAACGGTACTAACATCTAGGATATGCTTCCTAATAGCATAATGAACATAGTATGATGTAACATCATGCCTATTTACTGAAAGAGTAGGTAGAGAAGGGTGTTGAAGTCCACCATCATTGCACCAGTTATATTAAAGTGCCATGTAAAAAAGGGAGCCTGTTGCCGAGGTATTTTCTACAGAAAAAAATTTTTTTTCTAAGCAGTTAGCACATACAAAATACCTATACAAAATAATATATTTAAACATTTTCTACAGTATGAGTAGGTACCATAGTAACAGAAGTTTATTAGACAAACACAAAGTTCCACGTAAACCTTTTGTTAAGTTTTCTAATGGGTTCGGAAAAGGTGATACCAAAAATAATGTGTTTGTATAAAGTAGGACAGTGTCTGGCGTCATGGGTCGCTACACATACGAGAAGATATCGTAATTAATGCTAATGAGCTTAAATACATTATTCAAATCATTTTAAACCTGTATTCACAGGAACACCTTTGGGAATTGGGGACGTAGCAACAGATTTATCCATACCAATATTATAAATGCGATAGTAGTTCTGGTTGTCTGTGAACCGATTTTCATGAAACTTGGCACGAACTATGTTCGGATCCCAAATTATGACATAGGCTTCCAAATCCACTGATTTCGTTGCGGACAAAGTCGCGGGTTTTAATTAGTATAAATACAAACGTAATATTGATGAAAATTAACAATAAAATAATACTTAGAACTTTTCATGGTTATTTTCTAAACAGTTCACTTGTTGTGTCGATTTAGTGGAATAATTACAAAGGGATTAAAATTCAATGAGAGGGTTAATTGGTCCAATGAGAAAAATTATACAAATGTAGTCTCATACATTTTTGTTATTTTTCTCATTGGAGCAAAAGAGTGTTAAAATATAATGTATCATCGGTTAAACATGTATC